>CM072995.1:258515634-259715634 GCA_037038555.1 Rhynchonycteris naso | reverse complement strand
CCATATGTGCCTTGATCTGCCTGGCTTGGGGTTTTGAACTGGCAACCTCAGCATTCCAGGTTGAGTCCTTAGCCATTGCACCACCACAGGTCAAGCCAAGAAGGCATTTTTTGTTGGGTTTTCTATTCTTTATCATTTTCAGAGGAGTCAGCAAACTTTGGGACAAATCCTGACATAAACATTTTAGGCCTTGTGGACCCTATGATCTGTTACTTAATTCTGCTGTGTTATTGAGAAACAGCCCCCTGAAATACATAAACAAAGAGGCATGACTATGCTCTAATTCACCTTTATTTACAAAATGGACCATGAAGAAACTCTCCTATCTATTCTCCCATAACTTTTGTAATTTTGCCATGTCTTTTAAGGTCTTTAATCTATTTGAGTTAATTTTGGTGGATGAAGCAAGGTACGGGTGTGTCACAGCACTGTTGATTGATTACAAAGACTATTTTTTGCTGAACTTTCTTTCCACCTTTGTCAAAAATACATTAACCATTCACATACATGTCTACTTCTGGACTCTATTTTTTTCCATTGATCTATTTACCTATCAACATCACACTGCTGATTACTACAATTTTAAAATAAATCTTGAAAGCATAATGCTAAGTGAAATAAGCCAGTCAGAGAAAGATAGGTATCATATAATTTCATTTATATGTGAAACCTAATAAACAAAATAAACTAACAAACAAAATAGAGACAGACTCATGGATAGAAAACAGACTGACAGCTGTCAGAAGGGAGGGAGGTTGCAGGGCTAGATGAAAAATGTCAAGAAACTAAGCCAAAAAATAAGTAAATAAATAACAGAAAGCAAACTCATAGACACAGCATGGACAACAGTATGATGATTACCAGAGGGAAAGGGTGGTGAGGGGAGACAGAAGAGGGTACAGGAGGGATCAAAGCTGATAAATAAAGAGACTTAATTTGGGGTGGTGAGCACACAATACATATAATGTATTATAGAATTGTATAGCTGAAATCTATATAATTTTGTTAACCAATTTCACTCTCATAAATTTAATAAAAAATAAATAAAATAAAACTTGATATCAGGGAATATAAATTCACATGATCTACGATAATATTGAGTAAATGAGAGCTAATTTCAGTTAAAGTTCTAATTGTTTTCTACTAGATAGATTTCTTTGTATGTAAAATCTATTTTGTGTTATGTGACCTTGCTAAACTCACTTTTTAATATTAGCAGGATTTTTAGATTTCATAGAATTTTATAAGTAGACTCTTATGTCATCTGTGAATAGACTGTTTAACTCCTAGCTTATTATCAGGATTTCTTTTATGATTGCTCTCTAACCTTAATAAACTGTTTTAGACTTTCAGTATAGTGTTAAATAACTTTCTCATATTCTTTCACACACTTTTCAAGACTTTGGAATTTAGAATTTAGGTTTCTATTACTGGTGACCTATATTAATTAGGGGTTGCTTAAATAAAGAAACTAATGTTCAGCCTGACCAGGCGGTGGCACAGTGGATAGAGCTTTGAACTGGGATGCGGAAGACCCAGGTTCGAGACCCCGAGCTCGCCAGCTTGAGCGCGGGCCCAGATGGCTTGAGCAAAAAGCTCGCCAGCTTGGACCCAAGGTTGCTGGCTCCAGCAAGGAGTGGCTCGGTCTGCTGAAGGCCCGTGGTCAAGGCACGTGTGAGAAAGCAATCAATGAACAACTATGGTGTCGCAATGGCAACGAAAAACTGATAATTGATGGTTCTCATCTCTCTCTGTTCCTGTCTGTCTGTCCCTATCTATCCCTCTTTCTGACTCTCTCTCTGTCCCTGTAAAAAAATATATAAAAGAAACTAATGTTTAGTGGTCTGTTATTTGATACATTATTAAGTGAGAATTTTGAGTCATATATATATTTGTATGTATATGTGTGTACAAAAAGGAACTTATCCCATATATATTAAAAATATGTCTGTGAGACTATAATCTGTCTGCATATGTGTCAAAACCTCTATCGATATATCGAGGAATGCACACAAAAAATGTCTGAAAAAAAGGCACTATAAATTGCTAATAGTGTTTTCTTGTAGAGGCTGAGCATAGGGAAGGAACTCATATTTTATTACATATAATTTACTGCATAAAATCTTTTTATTTGTATTGGTATTACTCATGCAATTAAAAGCACATTAACAAAATAGACAAAATATAAACAAAGACTTTAAAAGTGGCTCTCTGAGAAACATTATTATAGTGTTTTCGATGCGCTTTGCTACATTTTATTTTATTATGTTGAGCACATATTGTATTAAAAAGATGAGTTTTTTTCTTTTCTTAAAACGGTGCCTGTGAGAAAGAGTTAGCACTCCAAAAGTACCAAGAAAGCAGAGTAATTCCATCAAAACAATTGGCATGAGCTGATTAAAGAATGAGAAACTAAATTCTAGGTTATTAAAATAAACTGCCATAATCTGTTTTCAAAACCAGAAATACTTTCTGTGAAATTCAAAGTAGAAAAATATTATCTTACATTTTTATAAGAATTTAGTTTAAAGACACTAACCACCAGTAAATGTGTTTCCTGTGCTGGTTCTCTCATGTAGATTTTAGAACCAAGATATCAAAAATATTCAAGCATAATTAACTTCACTGCTCTTATATTTTGAATGGGGTTTCAAATGTGTAACAATTCTTATTATATAAAAGACACTTATTGCCATTTACCCCCTCTAAAATGGGAAATCAGGTACAAAAATAAAGTCTATTATTTTATTATAGTGCTGTCCTATACGTTTTTAAATTCAAATGTATAAACACACACATTCATTAGTTTTGTTAATTAAGGTCAATAAAGATTGCCCTGAGGCAATAGTACGCAAATTGACATGAGATCTCTGTTTTTACACATTTTATCAATGCTCTAAAATGCTTAGCAGTCTTACTTTTTCACTGTTGTGTCTTTAAGTGTCACATTTCTTGAAGTTCAGGTGTAGTGGTATTGCTCTTTATTGTTTCAGATTTCATAAGACCACCACAACAGAGAAATTGCTTCTAGACCACCACAACAGAGAAATTGCTTCTAGGTCATTCTGTATCCTGGTCTTGGCATCCTAGGCTACCCACTCCTTCTGTACCTTGCAGCCTTGACATTGGTTCCTGTGCATACTGTTAATCTAAATTTTAAATTAGAAATGTTGGAAGTGATGAAAGGCATGAAAATCAACATGAAAGTGTAAATCTTCTCTAAGGCTAAGGTTCATAAATTTAGTACTTAGCTCTCTTCTATATAATTTATTGTTTCAGATCTTATATTTAGGTCTTTGATTCATTTTCAACTACTTTTTTCTTTTGCATGTGGCTTTCTATTTAATGAAGAGGCTTCATTTTTTCAATTGCATGTTTTTTGCTCTTTTGTTAAAAATTATTTGCCCAGAAGATGTGATTTTATTTCTGGGCTCTCAATTCTATTCCGTTGGATTGTGTGCTGTTTGCAACAACATAGATGGACCTTGAGAATATCAAGTGAAGTCAGTCTGAAAAAGCTGAAAACCAAATTATTTCATTCATATGTGGGATATAAAATGAAAACTCAGACACAGATTACAGTATGGTGGTTACAAGAGGGAAGTTCTGCCTGGCCAGGATGGAGCATCGGAATGGGACATGGAGGACCCAGGTTTGAAACCTGAGGTCGCCAGCTTGAGAACTGGCTCATCTGGTTTGAGCAAGGCTCACCAGCTTGAGCCCAAGGTTGCTCGGTTGAGCAAGAGGTCACTCGGTCTGCTGTAGCCCCCTGGTCAAGGCACATATGAGAAAGCAATCGATATACAACTAAGGTGCTGCACCAAAGAATTGATGCTCTCACCTCTCTTCCTTCCTGTCTAGTCTGTCCTTATCTGTCCCTCTCTCTGTCACACACACACACACACACACACACACACACACACACACACAAAAGAGGGAAGTGGGTAAGAGGGGCGTAAAGAGTAAAGGAAGTGAAATGTATGGTGACAAGATAATTTGACTTTGGGTGGTGGGCACACAATGCGATTTATAGATCATGCATAATGGAAATGTACACTTAAGATCTATATAATCTTAACCAATGTCATTCCAATACATTTAATGAATTAAATATTCTAAAAATAAATTTTTTAAAAAGTGTAATTTTATTTTATTTAAAAATTTATTTGGGCCAGTGCTTAGGTGGTGTTTTCCTCTACAAAGTCTTCAAAAAGTCTGGCTCCTCCCAGCTCACCATGCCTCACCCACAAGTTTGACCCATTTTCTGATGGTCTAACTTGGCAGTTTTAGCATCCCAAACAGCTAAAGGAGAGAAAAGAATGATGAAGCATGGGGTAAAATTTGTCTAGACAGCATATGATATTTCCTCTAACATCCCAGCGGTCATAATTTAGTCACATCGCCACATCTGAATGCAAGGAAGATTGAGAAATGTAATTTTAACTTCTGTTGTCTATCTGATTAGAGAATTAGTATTAGGGGAAATTATCACCCTGTCTCTCTCACCCACTTTTACTTTCAAGACTTAAATATCAGTCAACCTACTTATTTAGCAATGTAGCCTCTTATTTCACATCTCTTATTTTACTTTGATGTGGTCTGACATGTGTGTTTGCCTTGTACCAGGAGCTTCTATAGATTTTATTATTATTATTATTATTATTATTATTATCATTATTCAGCTTCTTGAATCCCACCCCAAGTCTGTTGAATCAGAATTTCTTGAGATGGGCCCTCATTTTATATTTTTTGTGGTAACCAAAATGATTTTTAGGGCACTTGCCTGGCACTTATACATATAAATAAACAAAAATCACCATCAATATATCAATACTCAAGGAAATAAAAACTCACATTACTTTGCATCTGTAAATCATATCTACATTGGGCCAAAATGTACTTCCTACTTCCCTTGTTTCATTTCTTCTAACCCTATGGACTTCTCATTCTTCCACTTTTAACTAAGTCAAAGCTTGAACACAAAGAATTTTCTCATGTTCATATGAGTTATTTTTCCAAGGACTTTTGCTCTCTCTATGTCTCTCTACTTAGTGTTTTAGCTTGGCCTGTATCCCCATTATTACAGGTATGGGTCAGAACATGGAGGAGCACTGATATAGAAGCCATTCTGGAACTCCTAACACCCTACTGGAAATGATGGCTACAATCATATCCAGATGGAGGCTACTTTAAAGTCTTTCTTCTCAAAGTCTACGATATCATAGATATAGCTGCTTCAGTATCATAGTCCCTAACATAATGAAATGTCATTAGATAAAAGTCAATTGTTTGTTATAAAGCAAGATCAAGTCCTACAGAGTAGACCTAATTCATCTCTTTGTAGAAGATTTAAAATTCATAATTTTAAAATTCTGATAAAATTATTCACCATAAATAATTTAATCTGAGAATAAATAAATGTACATGAAAAGTGATACCCTCTGCTATCCTGCCACTACATAAGTAAGTTACTGTGTTCTTTATGTGGTCATTTATGTTAAACTGCATCCACATTGATCTTCTTGGATCCAAATGAGAAACAGCTCTAGTTTAAACAAAATAGGTTTTAAATTTTACCAATCTACTGCTCCCACTGAGTTATACTAACTTCTTGATTACAGAAGCTGTAGGAATAAAAAAAAGTTAAAAATACATATTTTAAATAGGTCAAGGGAGACATTTTCTTCATTTTGTTCAAACCCCATGCTGAGCTTTACTCAAAACCCTCTGTGGTTCTCTTGTTATTTCATGATTTTCAGGAAAAAAAAAACACAGCAGGAATCATCTTCAGACTTTATTTCTGTTTATTCAACTTTTTAAAATGGTTTTCTTCAGTGAATTGTTTAGGTGTCCAAATATTTAGCAAAAGATCAAACTATTAAAAATAAATTCTTTTTACATAATAATGTTTAATAACAATAATAAGAAAAAACTTACTCTGATTTAAATTGCCAAACCCATCAGTGATATCCTGTCCTCTACCTAATACAATAAATACTATTTTATTCCTAATTATTCCATGTCCTGCCTTCTGATTTCCCTTTTCCTATACTATCTTTCTCTCTCATTTTTAAAAAAAGAAAATAAAACTACAACCAAAACCCCCAAACTGTCAGAAACAAACAAATAAGGCTTAATACTATAGTTAGAGGTTGTGGGTAAGGCAATAAAAATTGAATATTTACAAAAGTAAGTTATGCAACACAGAAGGATTCTGAGATTCTTTGGAAAAACAATCAAGTCTGAGATCCATTTTGAAAGGACAGTACTCTAGATTCTATTATTGGCTGAAAAAAGGTGATATCCGTTAGTTCAAAATACAGACTCTGCTTTGGTCTGTTTTGGCCCGTACAACTTGTTTAACAGTTAATGTTTTTGTAAACTCAGGCAAACTGTATAAACTTGTTAAGGCTAAATATCTTTAGCCCTAAAACGATGTTAAAAGAAATACTGACCTCATAAGACTGTTGTGATGATCATGTGCATAATTTATCACAGTGGCATGGACGAGGCAAAGTACTGAATAATGTGAGCTATTATTTATTATATTAAAAGCACTGAGAAGTCTCACAGTTAGAGAAAAGCCTTTGCTTAACCTAATATTTCCCAAACTTACCAATAACAATGCTCTTTTTTAATAGCATTGTTTATCTAATAGCCACTCTAGAATATAATGAATTAACCTAATGCTTGCCCATTTTGTAAAGTCTTTTAATATAATTAGTCAAAATACATATATTTCCCCAAAAGAAAATAATTTCAATCCTTCACTCTTAACCATCCTAGAAGATTTGTATATATTTCTCCCTTAAATATCATGTATTAGAAATATGCTGTTGTCAGAAGAAAAAACATCCCATTTATATCTTCTAAGCTATATTTGGCATCTGAGCAGCCACACTCTCTAGACAGCAGCATATGCATACTTGGTTGAATCCAACATGTGTTTTTCTCTTTCCTTTCTTAAACCAAATGTCACATAGTTGAATTATCAGTTTTTACTAATGCAGACTGCATCTTCAGCAATGCATATTTTTATCTAAAAAAAAAAAATCTAGTCCTTAATTAATCCTAGTATACTTCCTGAAAAGTTAATTCATAGCATCTAAAGGTTATTTCTCATTGCCACAAAACTGAGACATGCCAATTCTTTTTTGTTGTTTGGGTATTTGCTTTGTTGGTTGCTGTTTGTATTTTTTAATTACTTATTTTATTTGAAAAAGGTTTATTAAAAATTTTTTGAAAATGTTTTCTGCTTTTAATTAAGGAGATGCCTGGAACATTCCCCTGGCTTTTATAAGTGCCCTTGTAGTTTAGATTTAATTCTTCCTCCTCACACCACACTGAGGCCTAAACAAAAACCAAAACATCAGCCCCTGCACTGCAGGTGGGAGTCACGAGTGCAGTTTGGGACCCTCCCACGAAGGACAGGATGAGCCCAGTTCCCTTCTGAGCTGCAGCACACTGGCAGGATGTCCCTACCTGTGGTCCCTCCAGTCTGACCAAAGGCGCAGCATATGATTGCGAAAGCCACACACTTGCAAATGCAAAACTCGGAGCTGCGCTCTAGTGTCCTCAAGCCACAGGTTTTAGGCAGTATGTGTGGATGCAGAGAGATGTGGACCACCAGCTTTAGACATCTAGGCCTCCACGGAGGTGGACCACCTGGAGGTTGGAATTGAGAATCCTAGAACTCAAGGCAGCTCCAGGGGCTCAGCAGCAAGCCCTTGGGGCCTGCTCTCTAGGGCTCCCCAACAGCTTAGTTCTCTTGGGCCCCTTACTCCTCTGCCCCAGGATGCTTGCACACTCTTGGCAGCATACAGCCTATCAGTTCAGTCCTGACCCTCCAGCGCCTTTAGAAGTTTCTGCTCCCACTTCTGCCTCATTCCCCTGATATTTCCCCCACTGAAGTGAGAGAGAAAAAGGGAGAGACTCTGACTATGTTTGACTTTCCCCCACCTCATCGTTTCTCATCCAGTCACACCACAAGCTATCCTTGAGTTCACAGTCCTGTTCTGGGCTAGGAGGCAGTTCAGCATGGTGGGTATGAAGGCAAGCTCCACCTGTCAGTAGAAACCCTGTGCCTCAGTTTCTATGTTTGTATATAATAATAGTACTTATGCTAAAGATTGTTGTGAGAATAAAATGAGTCATCACATATAAAGTCTCGAGAGTAGCGTCAGACAATAGTTAGTAGTACTATTGTTATTATTTGCAGGGAACAGTCGCAACAGCAGGTGTTAACAACAGCAAAATTAGAAATTTCTTTAAGCTATAGCAACCAAGTTGCTAAGCATCCTGCATTTGTTCTAATATACATAAATTCACCTTTTTCACTTGACATATTCACAGAACATAATCATGCTTTCACAGCAATGTTGAAGAAGGAAGAAAATATCTATGCATCCACAAATGCTCAATTGGCAAGAGGATAGAATATTACTTAAAATATATTAATGCATTGTAACAAAGTTAGCATTAAATTTTTGATATAATTTCAGTCCTTATTATGCAAAGGTGAATGTATGAAGATAATATATATACATGCTCAATATACACATATACATATGTGTATTCTATGTGTATACATATACGTATTCTATGTGTATACATAGACATATAAGTACACATATAAGTACATGTATATAATTATATTTTGTTTACTGCAATTTATGTCAGGCATTTTGGCATTGTCTCAAACAAAATTTGAAAACAAATATTTTAAAGATAGAATGTATTTTTTTCAGATATTTATATATATATAATATATATATATATATATATATATATATATATATATATATCCTATTTCTAGGGATCTAGATTATATTTAGATCTCCAGAAATATATATCTAAACTGATATATATTATATCTGATAAACTTTGAGCATTTAAATCTTTATTGTTTTTTTAATTTTTGGAGAGGTTTCCTAACACAGCAATTAATCCTCTAAAATTACTTGTCAAAAGGAAGTTAAACTTCACAATGCAGTTGTTGAGAAATTGATTTCAAGCAGTGATCAATTTATACTTCCATTATCACTAAGAAAGTAACTTTGGTTATCTTTATAAATACTAAACAAAATATCTATCATAATGAGTTAAAGAGTTCAAAGAAGAATGATATTATTCTTTTAATTTTTGTTTTCTAATACCAAAATAATAGCATACATTTGCAAGTTTATTATTTGGTACTATTTCTTTTGCAAATGTTTATGTTTTTCAACTTTTTTGCAAAGTGGAGAATATTTAGATTTTCTTTTTTAATGTCTACAAGCTCTTGTGAACACAAAGTTTAGGGTCATGGTAATTGTATAAATTTATCCAGTTATTATATTGCTTTTTTTAAATTTAATTTTGTTTACTTATTATTTATTTAATTAAGTAAAAGGTTGGGAGGCAGACACAGACTTCACACGTTCCCCAGAAGAGATTTACAAAGCATGCCTCCTACCAGGCAATGATCTGCCTGTCTGGGCCTCTGCTCCATTGCTTGGCAACTGAGCTATTTTAGCAGCTGAGGCACAGCCATGGAGCCATCCTCAGTGCCAGGGGCCAACTTGCTTGAACCATTCAAGCCATGACTGTGGGAGAGGAAGAGAGAAAGAGATCAGGGAGGGAAGGGATGGAGAAGCAAATGGTTGCTTCTCCTGTGTGCCCTTACCAGGAATCAATCGAATCCAGGACAGCCAAATGCTGGCTGAAGCTCTACCACTGAGCTAATCAGCCAGGGTTACTGCCTTGTTTTTTAAACATGACATGAGGATATCCTGATTTTACTACTTCTTTTTTTTTCTTTTGATAAAATTTTATTGTCCTTTAGCACTATTTTCTTTTATTTCAGTCCAGCAATCTATCTTATGGAATATCCAAAGATGCTCCTACCTAAAGATGTAAATGACCCCTGCTGATCAATAACTCATAGTTGCCCCAGAATAGAGGGTGATATAAATCCCAGCTTAGACAAGCCTAAATTTTGCATTGGATACCTCAAACACCCAGGTTAAAAGTTACCTGTTTGCATTCTGGTTTTTAAATGGGAATCCAAACAGCTCTGTTTGAGCATAAAATATGAGTAAGAGGAATTAATCTTAAGTTTTGTAAAATCATGGATTCAATATCAGTTATGAACTATTATAAGCATAGATCTCTATCTCTGGTCTACTTTATTGAGTCACAGTCTTGCTGACTAAAGGGTAGGTCTTAGGATAATCAGTATAACTACTGTATCTCAAACACCAGATTTTCCATTATTTTATTTTAATACTGGTTGCAAACCCAACCCATTTTCTAAATAGACATGGCCTTCCCATTTGTCCTTCCTTTATTTTTTAAGTATTTCTGAACTCATAAAATTTACTTTTTTAGATAGTCAACTGATTTTTAAGGCCTCCACTGTGTTTTATTCCATATGTGTCAGTGCCCTTATGGACTTCTCCACCTTTCTTTACCTGGGGTGCTGTGCATCTTCTGATCGTTTCCATGAACCTTACCCAAACCATTGTAAATGTCCTTTCATTATGCTTTCTTTAATTTCAGTGCCCTACTTGTTTTCTCTCTGCCTTAGGATATATAATACCATGTATTCATATATAACAAAATATCTCATGTCATTTTTAGGTACTTGAATTTATTCACATCAGAAATAAAAGAAAACATATATTTATTAAATACATCTTTAAAAAAAGATACATTTACCAGGGTGTTTTAATCTTCTACTTTTCTCCAGTCATTTCTTTTTAATTATTGACATCATCTGACATTATATACCATGACATTATATTATAATATATAGTATATGTAATTATTGTGTGGATTTTATTACCTTTAAATTTATTTGTATTTTTACTAAGTAGTTTTAAAATTGATAGTTATTACTTAGCTCATAAAAGATGTCTAAATGGCTTCAAAGTTTGTTGTGACTCTGCTATAGCCTAACTTCTTTATTCTTGAGTTTTTACTTTCATTTGCTTCTTCGTAGTCTCCAATATTTTTTGAGAAGTAGGATATATGAATGGTATGTGACATAAACGTTTCTGAGGTGGGCATGTTTGCTTCCCTGTATGATCTACATAGCTGTCTATAATTCTTGCAACAAGGATTTTTCTACTGAAATCTCTCTCGAAATTGCACCATAGTTCTCTCATGTTAATGTTGTGACAGAACAAAATAAGGTCAATTTGGCATGTTTTCAGAGGAAAGTTATTTTATCTGAATGATTTTAAATTCAAAAATATTGCATATAAAAATTTTAGCAGGACATGTTTAATATGGATTAAGCTTTACTTATTTTGACAAATATTGCATTGTAGGTGCTTTGATATTGATCATTTTAAGCTATATTTCTGGATCTCATCTCAAAAAAGTTATGATTAGATATATTTTTTTATTTCTTGTTTAGTTTATATGTGTTCTCTTTCACCCTCAAAACTTATTTTGGTTTTGTGTGTGTGTTCACACCTCTTTATATATTTTTTCTTCATCAATTGTATTCTGTCAGAATTCCAATGCACTATATAATTTGACTTTATTACGTGTACTATTGAGATTACCTTATTTCATGGGGTATTTTTCATGTTAGCCTAAAAATCTGTCTTTTCATCTAAATTGTATTTTATCTATATCTATGGTGTCAACTTTACCAATTTTTGAAATCTTAAAACCCAGTGATTTCTCAAATACTTTTTCTAAAATAGCCTTTTTCAAAAGTGTTTCATGTTTATGCTTTCTAGCTCTGATGTTTCATATTATTAATAGATCACATATTGGCCTGTTGCCATTTACTTAATTGGAAATAAGACAGTGTAACCCTTCTACTACTTTTAGTTTCTGAAGGTGAGTACCTTTTTAGAGCTAGAATTCTAGTCATTTATGATTCTTCTAATATGAAACAATAAATTCAATAGAAGGTGCTTTTACTTAATCTTGAAAGACTATTTTTAGGTATCAAAAGTTACTCAGTCGGGAAGAGCAACTTTGGATCTGAACTGATATATCCAGAAGAGTCAAGGACACTACACAATGGCCTTATCTGGCTGGCAACTTGGCAAAAATATCTTTTTACTTTTACTTTTCTCCTTCTTTGATATCTGGTAGTAATTGTATTCATAAATTTCAAAACTTTGTATTTATGATATTTTAAAATTTTTCCAGCATTACTGAGATGTAATTGACATGCATCATTATGCCAACTTAAGACACACTGTATGATAATTTGATATATGTATATGTTGCAAAATGATGACCACAGGTAGGGTTAGTTTGCACCTCCATAATCTTACAAATTACTATTTTTTTTTGTGTGGTGAAAGAATTTAAGATCTACTCTCTTGGCAACTTTCAAGTATATATAATACAGTACTGTTAACTATGCTCACAGGGCTGTACATTAGATCTCTAGAATTTATTCATCTTTTAACTAGAATTTGTACACTTTGACCAACATTTTCCCATTTTCCTGCCGCACTGCCCCTGGTAATTACCATTCTGCTCTCTGTTTCTATGAGCTCAGCTTTTATAGATTTTACATATAAGTGATATCATATAGTAAAATATTTGTTTCATAAATACAACAAGCAAGAAGTTGTTCATGTTGTTTGTTGAGTGGTGGTGAGTACTTTTTTAAGTCATTTTATTTTACATTAATCTTGAAGGATAAAATAAATGAAGGGAAAGATTATCAGACAACTATTCTCTATAATCAAATTTTTGACAAATACTTTACATTTCCTAGCTGAATAATAAATCAATTCATATATTTAAAGTGGAAAGTTATAAAGAAAGATGGTGAGAACTTTTTTGGAAAGGTGTAAGACCAGTGTTATGGAAAATTCTGAATGTTAGTTTGGGGAGTTGGGCCTTTATTTTTTTAGAAAAAAAAAATTGTCTTTACATGGAATCATTAAACCAAATAAAGAATTATCTGGGGAGTAGGGAGTTGGAAAAGAAACAACTGGATGGACGGAGAAAAGTTTTAAGAATAGACAGTGTTTGGCTACTTAGAGAAGAAGTGATGACATTGGTTGAAATTTGGATAAAATATAAATTTCTGAGAAATTACAATAACATAGTATGTTCATAGGAGGTCATGCTCTTCTTTGATGTCTTTCCAAAGTATTTAAAAGTTTACATTTTTTGTGGCATTTAATTCATGTATTAATTGTTCTGTTTGAGTTCAAATGATCACTTCATAAACACAAAAAGCTTCTCATGAGCCAAGACCACTTCTAAATCACCTTTATATCTTCCAAATGAAACAATATGCCTTAGAAAAGTCTCTCAAAAGTGATAAAAATATAAAATTTTAGAAATAAAATTAGGAGGTTTGTTAATAGTAATGTTCGAATCTAACTTCTTCCTACTAAAGTAAAGAAATTAAGACTCAGAGAATGTTGATTGATGTTCAAGGTCACAAAACAAAAATAATTACTGAGCTGAAATTTGATGTCAAGCTTTCCAATTCCTAGGAGAAATCAAGTTCCATTATAGCATGCTAGATTACTTAGAGAATAACTTAAAAATTGCCAAATTAAATTTGAATATATTTGAGTAAAATAACTAATTATAAACACTCTCTAAAGTTTGAATGCTCGCCTAAAACAACTTTATAAAAGATTCATAGCATTAAAATAATATCAAATATTAGAGATATGGGAGATCCTAATTCACATTTATGCAAATTCACTTATAGGTAAAAACTTACTTATGGTAAAAAATAATCTCAATAATTAAAGTTAGAAAAATGTGCAATTTAGAAATTCTAAATTATCTAGAATTATCTAGGGAAAAGTATCACTGCACTCATGTTTATCTATTTATTATTTTTAGTGATACACCATATAGACCATTATAGAAGACCATATATATATAATATCTTCCTGTAAAATTCAGCATTGAAAAAAAAACAGGTTCTCTGAGCACTTATCCATTCAATAAACATAATTTTGTAACATGATTTCAATATTGAGTTCTATTCCGTAATTTTAAAAGCTTCTTCAAACAGTATTTAATGCCAATAATGTTTAATGTTTGGGTTAATATTTATATATAATGCCATATTTTTATAGTAAGAGTACAAATTCTATCAATCAATAAATACATTTGTGAAATCACAATTATTATATTTGACATATTTATAAGGAATGCTACAGAAATGTAGTGACAGAAATCTAAATACCATATTTAAACCTCAAGATCATTAGCAGGCTCCTGTAATCCCCTTAATAATATACACATAATGTAGTTCAAATTAGATGGAAATGTTAATCCCATAGAGTTACAGATAAAAATATTTGAATATGTTTACTATAACTTTCTTATTAGATACATTCATAAAATGGACATTTAAGCATTTTATATGTGTGAATATTTATATGTCAGTTACTTATGTATACATTTCAATTATAAAACTATGTTGAAGACTATATGTTTTAATACAATTTTGAGTACAGAGTAAGAATTATAACTAGACATAGTAAAATTGTCTGCTGTTTCTCAAAAGGGAAGACAACAAGCTGATAATTACTGCCCCTAAATTCATCCTTCCCTTTTTTCTTAATAAATTGCTTACCTCCCATATCACTCTTTGTCCTGCAAACTGGATTTAGGGAAAAGGTAAGGTCATAGGGAGTGGAAGAGCAGCAAGAGAGAAGGAGCCTGAATTTGAGAATGACCATGTAGAATATTACAGCTGCATACCCACCTAGCCTTAAACCATTACATAAGAGAAAAGCAATCATCTACCTTATTTGAGATGCTACACATTGTGATCTTTTTATTACTGCAGCTTGGTATCTACACTAAATAATTTTTTAAAAACACATAAAATTAAAATTGCCAGGAAGTTTGGCAAATGTAACATGGGATGACTGGCACTATTAAAGAATTAAAATGTAATTATTTTCTTGTAATCGGGTAATAGATCATAAATATCTAGACCATGTTTCTCAAAAACCAATCATATGGTTCAAGTCAAGTCTTATTTATCAGTGTTAAGATTTTTTCATATGTAGGAAAACTCAGTTTGAATATATTCAAACTTAGCAGGAATATTATTGAAAAACATAGCAAAATGAAAATTTTATTCTCACATAATAGATTTCACTGGTGCAAAATTCAAGACGGATCCACCTGAGAGCACCATTAAATGCTGCACAATAGCAATGTAAGCGACTAAGTAAAATTCATTATTTTCTCCCTGCGCTGCAGTCACAAGAAATAGGGGGGGAAAGGTCAAATTCTCATAATGAGTATAGTCATAGCAAACATTTAAGATAAAATTTTGAATAATTTACAAGTCCCTAAACTAGTTTTATGTTAATGTAACTGGCAAAATGTGCACTATAAAAAGTGCAAGAATCTTTTATTAGTCTTTTTTTATTATACCATATGTTTAGGGAAACTAGACATACTCAGATTGCCTATATATTGAGATGCATTCTTTTTTAGAGCTATTCATTTGCAGAAAATTTATTATAATAAAATTAGAAAAAAAATCTAAACAATTCAACGTGTGTTCCCAGAAGTGTAACACATCCTAATTAATTCACTAAAACAACTAGTTTCGGTTTGTAAAACAGAGGTTAATCAATGCTTTGCCAATGTGTTATTACAGCTGTGCAAAGATGCATTAATAGCCTCATCAGACATGTACAACTAACAACTCCATGAAATTCTTTGGATCTTACATTTAGCATAAGAGATAAACAGAAAATGTGCAGAGAATGGGTATAATAAGTATTAACTCCTGAGAACTGAAGTTTCCTAAAATATAGGAAATCAAAAACGGTTGATTTCATGTTCCAGTTTCAATGTTTTTCACTTGGACTTTTAATTATATTGTAAGCCATTAAGAAAATGAAAATAAAGATGTTAAGGAATGCATCCTCATAAAATTGAAAGCTAAGTAAGGTATGGTTATGTGTGTTTTCCGTTTATTAGAGCGCTTATGTAAGATAATGGCTATGCAAGATGAGGCAAAAGTAGGTTTGCAGTTGTGAGTACACAAAACAGAGTTTATTATTGTAGCAGTATTTGTTTATTAATTATTGTATTCTTTTCTACGCAAACAACCGTGAACCTACTTTGCCCTACCTTTATGTAGCTCACCTAAAATTGAACATAAATTGTTTAAAAATTGCTTAGAGAGTAATATCCTTGAATAATTGCAACCCAGAGAGCCATTACAAAGTGTTATGATGCCAAAATTTCTGTTCAGCTTTGAATGAGTTGTTTTCTCATTCTTGTTACCAAATGATTAACAAAACGGTTTGGCAGGTACCTAAAACATGCCTAAGGGAGAGACAGAAAATTGCTAGTACCAAAATAGAGGAGATCAAATCTATTTCCAGGTTTTAAGTCTTTAAGAGTAGGCTATTGAGGAACATTTTGGAGAATTTCCTTGGGAATTCTTTTTGAAAACTCAGTATTTATAATAATGTCAAAAAAAAAAAAACCCACAGATTGAGTCACCAGTCACCAATGCTAAACCTCAAGTCACCACTGAGACTTAATTAGTTTTCTCCCCAAAATAGAATCTTAAACCAGTCAATCAGGAATCACCTGATCAGTGCTAGTTTAGGTCATCTGCCTGATAGGCCCCTAACATCCCTTAAAGGAAAGAAAGTAACCTTGCAAAAACAATGTACGTGTTTGCTTAGTAGATCTTCCTTTGTTCCTGTTGCCTTCGGGCTATAAAAAAAGTCTTTCCTATTGTATGGCTCCTTGGAGCTCCTTTCTCCCTTCTAGGTTGTATGCTGGCTGCCCTATTTCAATAAATTTTAACTCAAATAAATTTTTAAAATTTGTAATAAACCTCAGTTTAGCTTTTATCAGCTCACATTGAACAACTGCAAAACATCTGAAAATTGCTCTAAGAGCCTTAGTAAAAGGTCTTTATTCTCCTGTTGGGCAGATAAAATATATTAGACTCACTTTGTTAAAGATGGCACTGCCCACGTGGAAGCCCGTCGCCCAGGTGTTTGCTTGGGATGGGCATAATTATATCATTGGGTGAGGGGGACAGGCTGTAGGCAGGCCAGGTCGTTATAGCCCAATGCTTAGTTTCGGGACTAAACCTTTCCCTCCCTTTTTGATGTAGGGTGGTGCACTCTCCTGAGGAATCTAATCTCATTATACCTCAAATGAGTGACTTTGTATTGGAGACTTTCTTGTTTGTAGATTGGATTAAGGGTTAGGATTTCTACACTATAAAGTGGGACAGACTGGGAGCTTGCTCTCTCTCTCCGTTCCTGAGATTAGCATTAGAGAGAAGAGCAGAGTAAGGCCATGTGGAGGAGGCCAGGAGAAGCAGGCAAGATGGTGGAGTGCTGAGGGAGAAGCCAGTATAGTGCAGAGTTTGTGCAGAGAGAAGGAGATGGGGAACAGAGGTGAATAAGTCTGGTGAGCTAGAAACGTTTTGATTCTAGGAAACTCGGATAAGTCAGTAGCTTTGTGAGCACTGAATGAGTGGGTTTTGGAGCCCAGCGTGTGTTTCTACTTGCCCGCCAGGTGCAAGCTAGGATTAAAACTGATGACCCATCAGTTCTTGGCTCCGTTTTTTAATTACCGACTGTCCAAATCTAATGTGAACCTGCATTGGCCAGGCGGCTCTGATGGTGGCCATGGCTACTGGCTTTACATCTCTTCTCATGCATGTTAAATTTGGAGGAAAAAAACTTTTATCACTACTGTGAGCCAGAACTAATTGCCTTTATAGTTTTCACTCTGTGGCTTCATAACTAAAAGACAAAAGATAGATCATTAAAATGAAAGGTAGAACAGAAAGTAAAAACCAGCTTCTAGGGGATGCAACAAAAATTATTGAGCTCTTAGTTTAAGGAGAATTGAGAGAAGAGCGAGTTTGAAGGTGTCTCCTGAGATGTCCAAACAGAAAAGCAGGCTGAGTTTTATCAGGCATCAAGCAAATCATTCCCGGGATGAAGATTTAATAGTGCTCAGTTCAGACAAGAAAGGCATACCATAGCACTAGCTGCATGGGAGAAGTATGGAGCAAGACGCAAAAAGGATTAGCAGAATTTGAACTACCAAAACATAAGAATTAGAAAAAGAAGAACAAATCATACCAAAAATAATCTTGTCTGGAATTCCTCTGCTGGTAAACCATTAAAATGACATGTAAACAAAATAAAATATCATGGATGTCCCAAGTCACTGAATGAAAGAACTCAGATTCTAGGGAAGCCTGGCAGAAAGCAGTATCTTTTATGTAGGTCTTTAGAGTATGGTTCCTAGGAGGACCAGCAGCAATATTAGCCCCACTGAAATCTTACTAGAAATTCGAATCTCTCCCCAAATCCATACCAGATAAATTAGAAGTAGGGGGTGGGGCCAAGGAATCTGTACTTTAATAAGCCTTACAAGAGATTCTGATGTGCACAAATGTTGAAGGAACATTGCTGTATGGATTGCTGCTTTACCCTTTATGGGTTTCTAATAAATTAAAATGCACAAAGGATTTTATTTCAGTGTTCTTTCTAAAGGCTTTTCATTCTCATTAATATGCAATGTTCAACTAAGAAAGTAGAAATTATTCAAAATGAAGTGAAATAAATATAATATGGTTTTCAGTAATTTCCCATAAACAGTCAATCTTTAATGAAGCTAGGAACTTCCATTATGGGAGTATGGAGAGTTGGTTTTCATGGGCATAACTTGAAGAGGAAATAAGTAATTTAGGGTTACTCAGCACTGTGAACTTTCATTTACCTGTTCTTACACTACCTTTGTTTAAAACTCAAGCTGCCAGTAACAGACCAAAGCTATGTCCCCAATATGATGACATCATACCTCAAGGAAACCAATGGCCCATTGGCAGCTGAACAGCCGACAGGCAGGCAATGCTCTGTAAGGATAAGGTGTTATTTTCAGGATAAAATATATGCATTCAGAGACCTTTGTATGGCATTGTCTCCTTTCTAAGAAAAATTGACAAATCCACAAACCACTAGGTATAAATAGGATGTATCCATTAGCATATGCACCAATGATCTGCTCAGGAAATGTGTGCTTCCCACTCACGCATCCTGTTCCTGAGTGGGGCTGGGAGAAACAGCAAAAATCTTATTTATTGAAAGTTATGGCTGCCACCTGGATACTTTAAGCTCCCTTTTGTTCAGCGACAAGCAAGCAAGAAAGAGATTGCTATCTTGCAAGGGAAAACTGACCCTGACCATCAGGAGGACATACACAGTGGACCCAGGAAGAAACACATTTAGAGCCAGGTGACTTGCTCAGTGCTGCTTTGAAAACCCTTGTCCAATTATGAGTGTAAATTCACAGGAACATCAGCCATAGCCTCAGGATGATAAAGTGACCAAGGCTGAGATTCCTATGGATGAGGGTGTAGGTGAGACCATGTGGCATTGATAAAATACAAAAAGACAGAAAACATTAAGAACATGTGAAAAGACAACAAACAGAAGAGAATTCAAAGAGACAACAGAAAAGTCACAAATAATAATATTGGAAAGAAATCTAGAACAATATTTCATATGTAATGAAAACGGAACAAATTAATAAAATTTCTGAAAGAGTTAAAACCAATTCAGTTAAAACCATTAAAGAAATAAAAATATTAGTAGAATAATTTGAGAATGAAGTTTAGAGAATTCAACAAATATGTATCATAAAATATTCACACAAATATTACGGTTTAATTTATCTGCACACTATTATCAGGTAGAGAAAAAGAGAGACAGCGTCTTCATTTCTTTAATTTATCTAATGAAGCATTCAAGCCAAAGAAAGTATGAGAAAATTTTAAACAATTCGACTATAAATGAAGATACTATTCATTAATCAATTATTTACAAATTAAATTCAAAAATGTGTCTTTTAATTGGGTTTCTAAATGTTTATTTAACCACAAAAATGCAAGGGTATGTTTACATTAGTAAAATATTTATGTAATTTATAATCTGATTAATTAAAAAAATAATTCAAACTCATTATAATAATAATAGATTATGACAAAGTCACATATACATATTTAATTTAAACTCCTTATAAAAATAAGAATATTAGAAAGTGTTTATTTAAATTTGACAAAGAGCTGCCCTGTCCAGCTAGCTGAGTTTGTTAGAGTGCAATCTCAATATGCCAAGGTTCAGGTTTGATTCCCAGTCAAGTCACATAGAAAAGTGATCAGTGTTTCTTTTCTTCTCTCTCTCTTTCTCTCTCTCTCTCTCTTTCTCTCAAATCAGTTGATTAAAAAAATATTTTTTTAATCTGACAACATGCATATATCAAACCATGTCAAAAATGTTGTAAACCTTGAGAATAAAACAAAGATGTGCATCATTATCATTAATTTTCAAAATCTTATGGGAGTTTGAAAAAATATATCTTATGGGAGTTTGAAGCAAGGCAATACAATAAGACAAGACAAATAGATAAAAACATAAAGTTTTGAAACAAAGATACAAATTTTTAAATACTCACAGTTATGTTTGTCTACACAGAAAATTTGTGAGACTCTAAACTATTTGAAGTAGAAGAATGTAGAAAGCTTGCCTCCTATAGATCAATATACAAAATCAATAATGTTGCCATACACAGTCAAAAACAATTAGATAGGATTATAAGGGCTCTTCCCTTATGACCTAGTCACTTCCTAAAGACCCCACCTATTAATGTTATCACATTTGTGGGTTAGGACTTTAACCTATTTTGAGGGGACATAGATATTCAGACCATAGCATCTACCAAAAAACATAAAATAGATGCATAAGTAGAAAGTACTTTTTTAATGAAAAAAAGATAGAAATATGAAGATGATAGTTTTTTGGTAATGTAAACTAAAAATGCAGTATAGTATTTTAAATCTTTAAAAAGCCTGACCTGTGGTGGTGCAGTGGATAAAGCATCAACTTGGGATGCTGAGGTTGCTGGTTTGAAACCCTGGTTTTGTCTGGTTAAGGCACATATGGGAGTTGATGCTTCTTGCTCCTCCCTCTCTCTCTCTCTCTTTCTCTCTCTCTCTCTCTCTCTCCTCTTTAAAATAAAAAAAAAAAACTTATTGCATAGTTTTAGCTAAGATTCAGTGAAGTCCCTACTTATTTGTATAAATTCAAAGAGTAACTGTTTCAAACTATAAAATACAAGAAAATTATAAATTGAAAGCCTGAAAACAGTAATAGTATTTTATGGGGGTGGTTTCATCAAAGTACACACTCCCATTCTCAAGGAAGACTAAGGGAGATGCTCTGTAGACACTACTGTGTGTTCACCAAACACCATCTTTTTTTCTTCTTGGACACACAGCTTTATACATTTCCCAGATTCTTTTATTGGGATTATGTGACTGAGCTCTTATTAATAAAAGTTATGTACATTTGCAGGTTTGGACTCTAAATACTATTTTGCACAGGTTTTCAAGCTCTGTCTATTCTTTAACCATGTACAGAATTCAGGGAAAGATTGTGACTAAGGGAATAGAAGAGGCACTCTGATAAAGTATGTGGGATAGTTTTCCACACCTTCCTCCCATTGTATTTCCACTAGACTGTGACTTGAGCAATAAATTAACCTATATTGAATTACAATCTCATTGTTAAATGTGACCACATTAAAACTTGAGTATTTTAAGATATAATAAACTTATTTAAAAATGTACATTTACACAGTAGAATACTACTCAGCTGCAAAAAAAGACATCTTACCCTTTGTGACAACATGAATGAACCTGGATAGTATTATGCTAAGTGAAATAAGCCATCCTGAAAAAGACAAATGTCATATGATCTCACTTACACATGGACTTTAATGAACAAAATAAACTTACAAACCAAATAGAAACAGACTCTTAGATGTGGAGAACACACTAATACCTGTCAGAAGAGAAGAGGGTTGGGGGACAGTTCGAAAAAGGTGCAGGAATTAAACAAAAATGAAAATTCTCATAAACACAGACAACAGTATGGTGATTACCAGAGGGAAGAGGAGGGTGAGAGAAGTAGAAGTGGGTAAAGGATAAATAAATGGTGATAGGAGACTTAACTTGGAGTGGTAAACACACAATGCAATTTATAGAGATACATTGTAGAATTGTACACCTGAAACCTATATAACTTTATTAACCAATGTCATCCCAATAAAGTCAAAAAAATGTTTTGAAAAGTAGAGCTACAATTTTAAAATATTTCAACGTACAATTACCTGTTAAGTGAATATTAGCCACAACATATAATAAACCATAACAAATAAATAGAAAAGAGAAACAATCTAGTATGAAATTGGAAAAAGCATACAAAATTTAAAGTACAAGAAATCAATATGGACAGTTAACATAAAAAAATATAATCAGCTTCAATAATAATCAGAAAAATACAAATTAAAAGAACTATGATAGTGTAGGGCCAGTAGTCGTGGCCACCAACAGGGCCGCCTGGCTCATGAAGGTTCGCATTTGATTCAGACAGTTGGTAATGAAACAACAGAGCCAAGAACTGGTGAGCCATCAGCTTTAATCCTAGCTTGCACCCAGCGGGCAAGTAAAAACACACACTGGGCTCCAAAACCCACTCATTCAGTGCTCACAAAGCTACTGACTTATCCAAGTTTCCTAGCATCAAAGGCTTCTAGCTCACCAGACTTATTCACCTCTGTTTCCCATCTCCTTCTCCAGCACAATAATATAATTATGTCCATCCCAAGCATAACTACAACTAATATCACCTGGGCAATGGGCTTCCCATGGGCAGTGCCGTCTTTAACAAAGTGAACATAATATATTTTATCTACAGATAGGTAGAGTGATACCCCTCTAAAGATGCCCAGGCCCTAATCCCTAGAAACTCTAGACTTACATAACAAAAAAGTACTTTGTAGAGGTGACCAAGGAATGGTCTGAGCATTTCGAACTGTGATAGTGACTGGACCCACCATTGCTGAAGCGGAACCACATGGAAAGAATAAGAAGAATTGCAGGTAACATCTAAGAACCAAGACCGGGCCATGACTTACAGTCAATAAGGAAAAGAGATCTGAATTTGGCTAACAACTTGACAGAATTTTGAAATAAATCCATCTCAGATAATATGGAAAGAAACACAGACCTGCAAACACCTTGATTTTTCCCTTGTGGGACTCTAAACACAAGACCCAGCTGGGCCACACTGTTTCTAGACTTCTGACCCATAGAACGGTGAGATAATAAATGGTTGTTATTTTAAGCCATTAGATTTGTGATAATTCGTTATAGCAGAAATAGAAACTAAGACCAATTAAATATTGTATAACTATCAAAGATTAAACCACGTATTGGAGACGTGAGGAAAAGGAACATACATATAACTAGGATGCAGGAAGGAGTGTACATTGACATGGTGACTCCAGAGAGCAATTAGTTTCTGTCTTGTTAGAGTGAAAATGTGCATATCATTGGACCCACAAATTTCACTTCCAGGTGATGAATGCCTAGAGACTAGTGCTCAAGAAGATATATATAAAATGCCTTTTTATCTTGCAATAATTGCAATAATAAAAAATGGACAAAAACTTAATGATCACTCAGAGAATAGAAAAATAGTTTAATAGAATGTAAGCAACACATGTGACCACTTCACATCTTATTTAATAATAAATATAAAAAATAATAAAAATAGTTAAGAGTTTTAAATGTTTACTTTATAGAAGATACTTGACATTTATCATACATTAACATTTTTAATCTTTATTTCTCTTTGAAGCAGAAACAATAGTTATTCTAATCTAAAAATGAGAAAACCAAGACCAGTGGAAATTAAATAATTCACCCAAGGTTATGAGTAATGAAGACTCCAGGTTTGACCATTTATATCAGAGGTCCCAAAACTATGGCCCAAGGGCCAAATTGCAGCCACTTGAGGCCATTTATCCGGCCCCTGCGCACTTTCGGAAGGGTCACCTCTTTCATTGGTGGTCAGTGTATGGAGTACTGTATGTGGCAGCCCTCCAATGGTCTGAGGGACAATGAACTGGATCTCTGTGTAAAAAGTTTGGGGACCCCTGATTTATATTGTAGTTGATGTGAACAGTGTCCCTTAGAGTTGATTAGTACATATGATATTAAGTCTTACATAAAGGTCTTGAAGGTAAATGTGGTTTATCAGTAAGAGAAGGTGGACTCCAGAATTCATAATCTTAAACACTATTCTACAAATGCTTCATTACACAGCTATTAAAGGCTTGCTATATTCCAGATGCTATGTGAATAACTAATAATGTCATAGATAGTGGACCAATAAGAACTTAGCTATGGTGAAAAATGCAATCTAGGGGGCACAGATATTTCCTAGTGTGAGGATGTTTATTCAGAAAGGGATGTACTAGTATAATGGCAACACATGACAGGACACCCCAACTGAGGCACAGATGAAGGAGTGGAGAAAAGACTAAAACTAAAGACACTGAAAATAGTTTTATTAAAATGCATGTTCATATTACCTGGATTGATGGTGGTGCAGTGGATACAGTGTTGATCTAGATTGTTGAGGTCCCCAGTTGGAAAACCTGAGATTACTGGCTTGAGCACAGGCTCATCCGGCTTGAACTTCAGCTTGCCAGTTTGAGAACAAGGTTTCTGGTTTGAACATGAGATCTTTGACATGATCTCAAGGTTGCTGGTTTGAGCAAGAGGTCATGGCTTGGCTTGAGCCCTTCTAATAAAAGCACATATGAGAAACAATCAATGAACAACTAAAATGAAGCAACTATAAATTGATGCTTCTCATCTCTCTCCTCCCTATCTTTCTCCCTTCTCCCATCCCTACCTGATGCTCAAAAAAAAAAAAAAAAAATTTAAACTCATGTTCCCAGAAGGTGAAAAATGCATGGGATGTGCCCATTCTCTGAGAGGTAAAAAGAGAGAACCATGTATTCTAGGTTTTGAAGGTCTGAAAGAAGTTTCATAGGCTCTTTCTTCCTTCTAATTTGTGTTTTACAGAATGCTTTATACACATCCAAAGCATTCAAAAAACAAAAACAAAATCCTCCCATCGAATCTGATTCTTGCTACAAAAGGAGTTACTTGACCTTCATGCAGGGGGCTTTCTGAAGACCTAAGAATACCCACAGCCCAAAGTTGGCCATCAACCGACCTCTTTTTGTTATTAGATATCTTTTAAATTAAACTTCATGGCTATTTTTTTAACCTTTGGAGTTGAAATAATACGTTAACATGTGAGACAGGTGAGTATTTTCATGAAAAAGCATAGGTTGTTTTTGTTGATTCACAAGAAAGAGATCCTATATAAAGAAAAGTGAGGCACCTGTGTGGTAAGTGTCCGAGTTATATACTGAATAGTTCACTAAGCTCATTCTCAAATATATGCCTCATAAATATTATGAAGGAATATTTATGATAATTTAGATAATTTCATGAAAATTTAACACCCCAAATATTATATCTGTAAGTGCCAAGACAACATTGAGTATTATTTGGGACTTGAGAAGAAATTTACCATGTTCTAAATATAAAAATAAAATATCTGAAATTGGTTCACAAGAAAGGCAAGAGAAAATGAGAAACAAAACTTTACTTTTTATAACAGTGGAAAATTAATTTTTTATTCTCTACAATAAATTCTAATGTTTAACAACACAAAAAATGATTACACACTATCACATCAAGGCATATATCTCATTTTTGTGAGTTTTATTCTCAAATTTATTTTAAAATTATATGTTTATTAAAAGCAATCTAGAGCATTAGGACTGTGATTTTTCCCCTATTGCCTAGCAACATGTGCAAATATAGATCTGCAGAAACAAAATTAGTGACCTTTCTTTTGTGCCTGTCTCTAATGTGTATAAAGGATCTTTGATTATTTTTGTATTTCTCATAAAATTGGAGTGCACTCTAGACATGCATATTGTACTGTATAGATTTTTAGTATGTATATTAAACAAGATGATGAACCTATTATCTTTCAGGAGAAAAAAATGAAAAAAACAAACAAACAAAAATTAGTGGTTACATATTAAAAACTAACATCCCTAGTTATGTTTTGAGTAATATATCTGACTTTAAGAATATAGTTATTACATTATACAATGTGAGAGGCAATTCTATAATTTAAATTCTTAAGAAGAAATGTGTAAATAATGTTCTATTATGATAATATGTAAGTACAGAACTTTTCCAAAAAATAAAATATCAGAGAAAAGTCTTAGTTACAGTGAATAATTTGGTTATTAGTTATTCTCCTAGGAAAGTCAGCTGTTATTTTATACACAGTCATAAAAAGGATTCACCCCTATGAGAGCCATTTAACAATATCTGCTCATAGTAAAGATATGTACAACCTATTAACCCAGGAAATTTAGCCCTAGGTACCTATCCCAGAAAAATGGTCATGCAAGTACATAAGGATATACATAACAATATTTTTAAACTTATTGTATTAGTCTGCTATTGCTTGTAACAAATTACCATAAATTCAGTAGCTCACATTAACATAAATTGATTATCTTGTAATTCTTATGAGTCAGGACCAGGACCCTCTACTCAGGGTCTCCCAAAGCTGAAATCTAAGTGTCAACTAAGACTAAGTTCTTGTGTGAGGCTAGGAATCTTCTCTCAAACTCATTTATACTGTTGGAATACAGAGTTTCTTATGACTGTAATCTGGAAAGAACTAGAAATTGCCACTCCACATAGGCAGTTCATAACATGGACATTGCTTATTTAAATTCAGAAAGAGCACGTTTTTCATATTTTGAATGTCTTCCTCTTAGAAGGGTATAGTAATTCTTTTAAGGTCCATCTGATTAGGTCAAGCTCACATAACATGATCTTTCTTTTAATTAACTCAAAGTCAATCTATATTCACCCTAAGCACAATTCCAAATCCCTTTATTTTGGCTTAGAAGGTAAACTAATTCTACGAGTGAAATCTACTATATGATAGGACCACCCCAATCACTAGTAAGGAATTATCCATGATGTGTACACCAGGGGGTCAGAAGTCTTAGGGCATCTCATATTTCTGCCTACCACAGTGCTTTATGAAAAATAGAAAAAAGTATATGAGACCAACATGAGAATGAATAATTACTAATGGTAGATTCATACAATAAGATATTATTCAATACTGAAAATAAATGGAATAGAAGTATATTTCTTAACATAGATGGATCCCTTAAGTAAATGGACTAAAAACTATAAGATACAAAAAAATGGCATGAGCTATATAAAGATTAAACTCAATAAAACTGTAGTACATTGTTAGGAATATACACATGAGAATAATAATCTCCAAATTTAGTTTAACATTCACCTCTGAGAGGAAAAACAAGGAAAAGGTTAAAAAGGGTACATAGAGGTCTCACCCTATAATGCCAACATGTTATCTCTTAAACTGGGTGGTTTGTATCTTGGGAATTAATATAGCATTTTGCATTATTACTTTCTCATTAGAATATTTTGTAATAAATAATAAAATATTGGAATAAACAGAAGAACCTTTCATAATATACATACACAACACTCAGTCAGAATTAATGGCTTCTTTTAGCTGCATTGTCTTGAAACAATAGAACTTCAGTTCTTGTTACTTATTGAAACATTTCTTCAGACAAACTGAATGTAGAATTTGAACATATAAACTTACAAAAGCACTATGTGCTCTGATTGAACCTGTGAAAAGAGGACATGAGATAAGGAATGGAGTGGGTGAGTACTTCGGAGTTTCCCTCTTTTGTTCCTTCCACAAACAGCATCTGAGTGTGCTATTCATAATCCCTAGTATGCAAACCACTGTTTCACAACTTTCTATATCACTTGACATGTGCCTCCATTACAACATTAACCAAGCATAAAATTTAGTTTCCACCCATGTTTGTCTGACCTGCTGACTTTGTGCACTTTACATCTTTCCACCTCCACATGTAGTAGATTTTTATTTGATGGGGGAGCAGTGCACACTTGGTCTCAATTAATGTTACTAACAGCTTCTTGATGCAACTTGGACTCAAGCATGCAGGACACCAGAAATAGTTGAATAAAAGAAGAAGTAAATAACTTTTATTAATTTAACTTTCTTAGTTTATTTAAGTCATAATTGTTGAAGCAATTGTTAGAAAGATATAGATAAAATTAGAAAGATCATAGTTGACAGGTGTCAGAGACCTGCAGAAGCAAGAAGAGTGAGATAAACTAAAATTCTAAGCAAGGAAAAGCCATCCTAAGTGAGCTGGCCATCACTGGCTGTTTGCCTCCCTCAAACCTTTTAGCAGCTTGATTCATGGGGGAGGATCAAGCTCAGCCCTGCCAGAGATCCTCTAATGGGAAAAGAGAGGCCAACAGAGCTATTGGTTTTTCATGGGGCCCACATAACACATTGGAAACTAAAGAAACTCTAGACAAATAGCCAGTTTTCTCTATGCAGCATGGACTGATTACTGGGCAAAAGGGGGGTCTGGGAAATATGTAAAACATTTGTGAAGGGAAGAGTAAACTATCCCACACTCTCACAGTATTTAGGAGAAAGTTTGTATGAGGTGGAAGCCCACCATAAATACATGACCAATATCCTCTTAATACATATGCTTTGATTTAAAGTTGCATGGAAAGGAAAACTGGAGAGCTAAGCTAATACCCCACAAAGGACAGAATCAATCTGCAGCCATCCAGGACTGAAGGAAAAGAAACCAACCAGAAAAAAATTTCTTGAAAAAATATGTAAATTATCAACCTTTACAAGATCAAAAATCAAAAACAAATATGCATGCACGCGCACACACAAAAGCACAAACCCACTTTTTCTTTTCAAATATTTGAAAGTAAGAGATAAACATCTTGACACATTATCTGTAAGTATTTTAGCATGTCCCTCCTGAACTGAGACATTCTTCTACATAAACACCATAATTTCATTACACTCCAGACATTTTAGTTCAACAATGTTATTGAATAAATGTGGTTGAGTATTTTAGAAACATTATTTTAAACACAACTCACAATCAAAATTTTTTCATCTATCTCTTAAATTCTCCTATTTAGCTTTTTCCTTGTCCAACACCAAAACAAGGATTACATATTACATTTAGTTTTATGTTTAATCTCCTTTGATTGAGAGTAGATTAAATTACTTTACCTTCTTTTTTATTTTATGCCACTTTGATATTTTTAAATGCCCAAGCAATCATTTTTGTAGAATAGCTCATATTCTAAAATCTTTCCATATAAACTGGCTCAGGTTAAACATCTTTGACAGAGAACACTGGACATCAAACTTTACATTGTCATACTCTATGAGACTTTCAGTGTCATCAGGTTACATATTGGGATGCTAAATTGATGATGGCTTGTTTAAAATAGCACCTGCCAAGTTTCTCTTTTGTGAAGGTTCTTTTCCCATTGTAATTACTGAATAATGTGTGAGGTGATACTTTTAGGTCCAGTGAATATTATGTTCTCTATCAACTTTTTATCCATTAGATTTAACATCCACTTATTAATCTTGCCTGAATCAATTAATACAAAGATGTTTGCAAAGTGGTCATTTTTCTAAACCGATCATTCCTTCTACATATATTAGCTAGTTTTTTCTCCTTGCTAATCTTCCTTTTTGAGTAGTATATAGACTAAATGGATTCTTTGTTATTGATATGCTCATTTTTATTACCGTCATTATTCTTTTTGATGCTTCAATTAGATGCTCAGCGTGGAAACCCATTTAAACCAAATCTGTGTTGTTGGTTTTAACATCATCTTTAAACATCAGTTTTTGAACATCTCTCATTTTCTGTCATGACAAGATATCTGAGGCTCACTGTATCATTTATGTGTTCTCTATCTAGAATCAGATATTACTCTAAGGTGACTGGTTCCCTTAGTGGACCAAGGATTTTAGAAAACAATCTGCATTAGGTGTGCCTTGCTACAATAGTTATTGTTCATAGGCTTGTACGTGGAAAGAAGATGAGACAAATGTTGTTCTAAACTCCACACATTCACACTAATGGTTCCAACTGAAATCCAACACCACAGTGTTCTTCACTTTCACTTACTTCCTATGTACACATCCTACACCACAGTAATAATCCTAATTTCAAAACAGCATAAAAATGTGTACTCATTTTCTCAATCTATATCATATGCAAACTTCTCTTATGATTTTTAACTAAATAACACCCACACTTCATACCTACTAATAGTTCAAGGTTTGTTCTCAGTTCTTTTGGTTCTTAAAATTATGTTCTGATAAAAGTGTAAATTAGAGTAATGTAACCAAATGTTACTTAATTTAATTTTGTGTGCACTTAAATTATCTATTAGATAGAGTGCTAAAATAGATCTATTGAATAGGAGAAATAATCTTTTTGTGTTTAGTTCACTATTATTTGGGGATTTTCTCTTAGAGCTGGATTTAATTCTCAACAGTTCATGCTGGTTATACAGCACCAAATATACAATTTGTAAAATTTAGAGTGTAGTATATATTATATTACTATAAAGCTCCTTTGTAACTAATTCTCATAAACAATAAAATGTAAAATTTTTATTTTTGTTTTTCTGGGAATTAGCTAATCAAATCTTTTCCCTGAATATCCTCTTTATTCTATAAAGCCTTCAGAAGAAAGATGGTTTTAACAGTATTCGTTTCCATATTATTTTGACTCACCTATAGGAGAACTAAAACCAAATATCATTTTTAAAAACAATCTGGAGAGATCACTTCTTTAAAAATGAAGAGGTAATAAAAATAATCTGCAAAACTGGGAATCTAACATGAGACCAAAATGGAAGAATTCTCCAGTATGGCACCCTTGTAGCTGCCCTTGAAAGAAGTCATAGAATCAAAGCCAGCAGATAAAGGGATATACGGAGAGATAGTGTCAGATAATAAAAAGGATCAGGTACATTGCCAGGCAAGTTATTGCAAAAATTGTATTGAGAATAAGAATACAAAGGTGATAGAAAGAGTAGAAAGACTAATCTAAAGATTCCAGAAAGTTAAAATGTTTATAACAAAAAGTTATGAAGTTTTCTAAAAAAAAATTTTCTAAAAGAAACTATACAACCACACTACTTTTCCATAATCACAATAATGAAATTATTGAGACATATTTCAATATTTAATGAGCACATAAATTTCAAGAGAGAAAGAAAAAAGTAGTTTGTTTTAAAACTTTTATCTACCATCAATAGTCAATAATGTTCACAATTTATAAATTTGTGTATTGTACTGTATATGTAATATTTTGGAAGATAAAGTTAAATATCAAGAAAAAACCCTTAAATTTGTTGGAAGTCATTTCTAATAAATATCAGAATTTAGACTTCTGTACATGAACACTTTAAAAACAATGCCTCTATTTTAATAAGTTTTAAGTTAATTTTTTTTTTTACAGGGACAGAGAGAGAGTCAGAGAGGGATAGATAGGGACAGACAGACAGGAACGGAGAGAGGTGAGAAACATCAATCATTAGTTTTTCGTTGCCATTGCAACACCATAGTTGTTCATTGATTGCTTTCTCACATGTACCTTGACTGCGGGCCTTCAGTAGACCAAGCAACCCCTTGCTGGAGCCAGCAAACTTGGGTCCAAGCTGGCGAGCTTTTTTCTCAAGCCAGATGGGCCCTCGCTCAAGCTGGTGAGCTCGAGATCTTGAACCTGGGTCTTCCGCATCCCAGTCCGACGCTCTATCCACTGTGCCACCGCCTGGTCAGGCTTAAGTTAATTTTTAAAAATTAACTTCTTTACCTTCCTTCTGTCTGCTATTTCTTTTCTTTCATTTCTGCTTTTCTGTAGTTGTTATTCAAGGGCATGATCACCATTTTATTTATTGTTATTTCAAGCATCAGTCACATGAACATCACCTTCGGATGCCATGCACATAAATATATCTTACTTAATATGTAACCTATTTGACTTATTCTTTAAGTTAAAGGCTATAATTGGTTTCAGGAGATGTTCTTCTCACTGTAAACCCAAGGTCCACATAATGAGAAGAGGAAGAAACTTGAATCATTGAGTTGGGTGCCAGCATCCTTTATAGAGTGTTGAGTCCACATTCACTTCTGAGATTTTTGTGTAATGTGCACATTCCTCCTACTAAAGGCTCTATGTGCTCCCCATGTTGAAATATATTTAGACTTCAATTTGTTCACACAAATCAGCACAAAGCACTTGAAAACCATAATCCCCCAGCAGTTCTTTTTTCTCTTAGAGTTGCAATGCTGTTAAAAACTTGCCTTCTAAAAAATTTCTGTAGGCCATTGCCCTGGCTGCCTCTTTCACCCTTTGCCTTACCTCTGTCTGAAATAGGTTTGAGAAATAATAGTATGAATTTTGTTAATTCACTAACTTCATCTACTATCACCCCCGAAGGCAGAGGCAGAATGAGTTGTGCTATATCATACTTGAATTCTTTGTTTCATTTCCCTTGGCTGCTGTTTCTCAGAGTGTATGGCCTGATGACTGAAGATGCTTCATTTCCCCTTTAATTTTCATGGAGCTTGTGTTTTTTTCATTTCTGTTTCCAGATTTAACAATGTGTTGGTTGTTGCTGTTCTCCCATTAAATCCAGAAATAATGAATTCATTATTGTTCTTTAACCTTTCTGTGGAAATCAAATGTTTTTTAAGAAAATAAAACATCTTAAAGTCAACATAGGTTGTGATTAGTGATCATATATTTGTTATAGTAAGAAGAAATATTCTCCCCAGTGGAAGGTTTAAGTTGGGGTTCATTTTAGTCGAGGTATTATTTGATTTATTATTCAGATTTACAGATATTTGATCATTAAAGTAGGCAGAATTAATAAATGTACTGGAATAGTGTGGGAAGACAGAGATTGCCAAGTGCACAACAACATATGTAATTGTCCAAGATCCAGGGGAATATATATGAAGATGGTTTGCAGTTACTGCTTTTTATGCCTCAGTAGTTGCTGGTCATCCCAAAGAAAGTGTGATTTCTAATAATATTTGTGGTGCTCACTGTGCCAACTTACCCAGAATCATGACCTGAAATGCAGGGACAGAGGTCACAAGGCATTGTATATAAACTCAGTGTTTTTAATGATTTATTCTCTTCTTTTAGCAGGTGGCCTTCAAATTTCTGATTAACCCTATAAATCGTGTACTAATTTACATTCCCACTAATAGGAAATAAGAGTCTTGTGAATCCTATTAGCTTGTCCACCATAATAAAGCTAGCCTGTGAAGTCAACAATCCTAAAAAAAAACAAAACAAGAAAACAAATTTCTCTCAGCTTCACTAAACCTGCAAGTGTCCTTAAGTGTGGCCTGATTATTTTGGGTTCAATCTTAATTTCAAATCCAACTTTGCAGTGTATATTTTCCATGAAAACCAGAGCAAGACAATTTATCTAAGATTCAATTTTCTCATTGCAAAATGAAGGTTGAATTACCTCATTTTGAATTACCTCAACATTAAGGTTGTTATGTGGATTTAAGATTTTTTAAGTGCCTAGATCAATGCCTAGAAATATCAAGCAACTTAAAAATTATAGTGATTTTAACCATATATTACTAAACAAATAAAGATAGCACTAGTACATGTGATGACTAATTACAACCTTGTGTTTTCTCACTAGTACATCTGTCTACAGCTGAAAATACCAAATTAAGAATGGAAAGAGGAGAGATATTAACAGACTAGTCAAACCCATGAACTGATATATTCTATCCTTGCTGCTTTTTAATTTCTCCTGTTAAGTCGTGATTTCTACAAAAGTCTAAAAAGAACCATTTATATACTTTTCACAAAAATTAGGGGATATTTTAAATGAATATGAAGCAATAAAATATCCCCTAATTTTTGTGAGCAGTATAGTTTAGTACACTAAAATTCAATCATTCTTCTCAAAAGTAGACTAAGAAAGGTAGATGATATTATCATAAAAATACTTTAGTGTCCCACCTAATAAAGAGCAACGAGAAACCTTGTTGTCCTAGGAAATTTATTACAACTAGTAATATACGAATATTTGTTCTACTCTAGTTAGTGAGTCTAAAAGAAAATGCCTTTTATCAATAAAATTGGCTACAGAAATAGATTTACTTATTCATTTTCACTAGCTGCAATGAGGTCAAAGATATAAAAAAATTTTTTTTAAACTTTCGTACTGTTTATTCTCTCTTCACTGACTGTGATTTTACATAATAAACAAAATGATCCTTACCATTTGTAGACATCCGTTAGTCTACTAAAAACTTTGAAATTCCAACTAGAAAATAAATCATTTGTTGGCTTTTAGAATTTTGGTTATATGTAGAATGTTTTTTTATTTATTAGCTCATTAACAAGACCAATTTGAATTTTACCAATTATGTGAGAATTTGCATTCTGAAATCTGGAAGAGAGATGATTCAAAATATTTGTTGAATAAATGCATAATTTAATGATTAGCTGGGTAAATTAGTGGAGTAAATTGTTTCAGATATCCTTTCCATAAAATTAGATAGAATAACAATTTAACTCTCTCACACTGTTCTGGAAATATTTGATTCAGATGTGTTTTCCTGCTTCCTTTTTACAGATTATTTTAGACCTATTTTACTCTAAAAGGAAATTATGCAAATCACACTTAATCACTCTATAAAACAGTTCTGAATGAAGCATTTCCAGTTATTCACAATTAGTTTGATAGCTATGGTTATTAAACCAGTTTTCATGCTTATTTTATCTTTATAATTTATTTATTCACTTGTAATTTTTTATGCTTTTATAGTAATTATAGGGATAAATATTATTTATAATATATTTAAAAGCTCTTAGATACAATAATTGCTGCCTATATTTGACTCATAACCAGACATACAAATAAAAGCTCTCTGAATAATTTAAACCCATGTCATTTGAGACACATATAAATATCTAAATCTAAGAGGTTCTGGTAAATATATTAAACTAATAATTAGGCCTTTATTTTGTTAACCTTAGAGAATGTTATACATTTAGATATAAATTATAGCATCTAGATTTCTATAATTGTCCTATAATATATACAAGCTGAGATTTCTCATTATTTTATAGAGAAAATAAAAATAAATTTTTTACTCTTGGTAAGTAATGTTCCTGAGTATTTTAACATGAATTTACTACTTCTTTGCTGCATCATCCTCCCAAATCAACACACACCCACAAATACACATGCTCTTGGACTATGAAACTCCCTGTTCTTTATTTTCAAAATGTAAGTTTTCTAGTCATATGTGTACTTTTCTTAGGTAACTTTTCTTTGTTTTTAAATCATGTGTGCATTAATTCTAGGATATTAAGTCACCAAGGTAATATATTTTACCTAAGGATATTTCACCAATTTCTAAAAAGAAAGCACACCTCAGAAAATATGTAAGTCATACTGGGAGTGCCTCAGCCAACTAAGGATGTTAAGTGTGCGCCTCTTAAAAGTGGAATAGCTGGGTCAAAAGGTAGTTCGATTTTTAATTTTTTGAGGAATCTCCATACTGTTTTCCACAGTGGCTGCACCAGTCTGCATTCCCACCAGCAGTGCAGGAGGGTTCCCTTTTCTCCACATCCTCACCAGCACTTGTTCTCTGTTGTTTTGCTGATGAGCACCATTCTGACTGGTGTGAGGTGATATCTCATTGTGGTTTTGATTTGCATTTCTCTAATGATTAGTGATGTTGAGCATTTTTTTATATTTCTATTGGCCATCTGTATGTCCTCCCTGGAGAAATTTCTATTCATTTCATTTGTCCATTTTTGATTGGATTGTTTGTCTTCCTGGTGTTGAGTTTTATAAGTTCTTTATAAATTTTGATTATTAACCCCATATCAGATGTGTTGTCGAATATGTTCTCCCATTGTGTGGTTTGTCTTTTTATTCTGTTCTTATTGAACTTAGCTGTGCAAAAAACCTTTTAGTTTGATATAGTCCCATTTGTTTATCTTGCCTTTTATTTCATTTGCCCGTGGAGATAAATTGGCAAATATATTGCTGCTACAGATGTCGGAGAGCTTGCTGCCTATTGGCAGCATTGTTCACAATAGCGAACATCTGGAAACAGCCCATGTGTTCGTCAGAGGACGAGTGGATTAAAAAGCTTTGGTACATATATACTATGGAATACTACTGAGCCATAAGAAATTATGACATCGGATCATTTACAACAAAATGGATGGACCTTGATAACATTATACAGAGTGAAATAAGTAAAACAGAGAAAAACTGAGAACAGCATGATTTCATACATGGGTGGGACATAAAAGTGAGACTATGAGACATGGACAAGAGTGTGGAGGTTATGGGGTGGGGGGAGGGAGGAGAGGAAGGGGAAGGGCACAAAGAAAACCAGATAGAAAGTGACAGAGGACAATTTAACTTTGGGTGATGGGTATGCAACATAATTGAATGATGAGATAACCTGGAGATGTTTTCTTTGAACATATGTACCCTGATTTATTCATGTCACCCCATTAAAATTAATAAAAGAAAAAAAAAGTGTGTGTCTCTTACATCGTCTCTCTTAAGCCACACAACTGAAAGTGCTAGGAAATTGTCCCTCAGAAGTCTCACCAGAAACTTAAGATAGATAGGTAGATAAGGGATTTCTCTGGAGGGATTTGTTAAGGCTACATTTTGTCCAAAAGAGTAAGTGCAAAAATATTCAACAAAAACCTACAAAGATTGTAAAAAATATTATATTGGCTTTAACTAACATAAGATGAAAGCAACAGTTAAAATAAAAATAGGTCTTGGAACCCTAAACTTCTACAGGCAGGAATTATACTAAGAATCCTACTGCTATAGATTGATAGCTTATGTCTCCCCAAAATTCATATGTTAAAATCTGATTTCTAAAATGATGGTACTTGGAAATGGAGTCATTAAGAGGTAATTAGGTATTGAATGGGATTAGTGTCCTCATAAAAGAGACCCCAGAAACTCCCTTGTCTCTTCCCCTATGTGAGAAGTAGACAGAAGACGTGAATCTATGAACCAGGAAGTGTGTCTTCACCAGACACTGACTCTGCCAGTGCTTTAATCATGAAAGTCCTGGACTCCAGAACTGTAAGAAATAAATTTCTGTGGTTGATAAGCCATCCAGTTTGTGGTATTCTATTATAGCATCTAAAAGACTAAGATAGTTATTCATCTATAAACATGAGCTATCTTTTATGGAAAAAGAATAATAACATAAAAATTAAGTTTAGGCCTAAAGGGTAGAGTCAAGATAGAGAATTATTACTAGAGAATAGTAGGACTGAGTCCTAATCAAGGTGCTGCCAACAGATGTCCAGGAAGTTTCATAATCGCTAAAGAACAGCAACTCCTATGTACTCCTCACTTTTCCCTTTTTGAGTGAGAATAACGATAGTAATTATCCTATGTTTGTATCACCATTGTATGTTGGATACATGACACAAGCGTGGAAGACAACTTATGTCTTTAATTTATATATCTTTCTATCTAAGGAGCTATTCTTGAGAAACTATAGGAGCATACTTCCACACTTGAATTTAATTTAAATAATGAAATCCTAGACTTTGAGCCACTGTAATAATAAGACAAGATTTTGCAGAGCCTTGGGAAAGGATGATAGTATTTTGAATGTGGGAGAAATGTGAATCATTGGTGCTCAGAGGGCAATCTATAATATTCTTCCTCCAAAATGTCCTATAATGATTTTAGCTTACTAGAATTTACAAATCTGAATAGTCTTCTCCTGCATGGAATCATGACTGGCTGCCCAATGTGAGTATAAGAATACACATGTACACGATTAATAGTACTGATAAACCCTGACAAGTGAATGTAGTAATGTGTATTTATTTCATCATAGGTCCTGAAAGGTCCAAGTCAGTTAATACAGAATCAAATGTCTTAGGAAAATTATATCTTCACTCAATTTTAAGTTCCAAAGTTCAACAAATTATTTAGTGGTCTTTAATAGTCATATTTTCCTTCAAATACAACATACTAATTTTGATAACTACTATATGACAGTATAAGAAAAAGGGTAAAAAGGGAAAGAATTAGAATTAAAATAGCTGAGATTTTTATTTTATTTATGTTATAATTTAGGAACTTACCTACACCCAATTTGAAAGTTTTGATATTTTAATAAAAGTTAAATATATATGGCTTAATTTGAAAATTATATTGTCAAGGAACACTTTGGTTGTTTCCATGTCTTGGCCACTGTGAATAATGCTACGATGAACATGAAAGTTCAAGTGTCTTTACATACCAATGTTTTCGAGTTTTGGGGGTAGATACTCAAATAGAGGGATTGCTGGGTCATATTGTAATTCTATTATCTATTTTATTTTACTTTTTATATTTTATTAAGTCAGAGGCAGGGAGGCAGAGAAGCAGAGAGAAAGACTCCCACATTCGCCCAAACCAGGATCCACCCAGCAAGCCTACTAGGGCATGATGCTCTGTCCATCTGGGGCCACTACTCTGTTGCTCAGAACCAGGCCATTTCAGCGTGGAGACATCCTCAGTGCCTGGGGCCAAATTGCTCAAACCATTCAAGCCATGGCCACAAGAGGGGAGTGAAGGTGAGAGAAAGAGAGAGAGAGAGGGAGGAGGAGGAGGTGTGGACAAGCAGATGGTCACTTCTTCTGTGTGCCCTGATGGGGAATTGAACTCAGGACTTCCACACACCAGGCTGACATTCTACCACTAAGCCAACCAGCCAAGGCCTATTCTTAATTTTTTGAGAAACCACCATACTTTCTTCTGTAATGATTGTGCTCATTTGCATTCCCAGCAACAGTGATTGAAGGTTCCTTTTTTGTCCACAGCCTTTCCAATACTTGTTATTACCTGTCTTGTTAATAATAGCCAAACTAACAGGTATGAGGTGACATCTTCGTAGTTTTGGTTTGCATTTCTTCAATAGCCTGTGAAGATGTGCATCTATTCATATATCTGTTGGCCATTTGTATGTCCTCTTGGGAGAAGTGTCTGTTCAGGTCCTCTCCCATTTTTTAATTGGATTGTTTGCTTGTTTGTTGCTGAATTTTGTGAGTTCTTTATGTTGGATATTAACCCCTTTTCAGAGCTGTTGATAGAGGATTGGATAAAGAAGATGTGGTACATATATACATTAGAATACTACTCAGACATAACAATAATGACATAGTGACATTTATGGTAACATGGATGGACTTTGAGAACATTATACTGAGTAAGATAAGTAAATCAGAAAAAGCTAAGAACTGTATAATTTAACACATAGGTGGGATATAGAACTGAGACTCATGGACATAGATAAAAGTGAAGTCATTACCAGGGGGAAGGGGGTCTGTGTCAGGGGTAGGGGAAGGGTTTAAATAGAAACAAATATAAGATGACAGAAAATGACTTTGGATGTTGGGTATACAACATAATCAACAGTTCAAATTCTATAGAAATGTTTACCTAAAACCTATGTACTCTTATTGATCAATGTCACTGTGTTGAAGTTAATTTTCAAAATAAAAATTAAAAAAAATTATATTGTAAAGAAGAAAAAAGAGAGTTGTATAATATGCCCGTTCAAAACTAGAAAGGTTTTACACTCTACTCAATAACTTTGAAATATATTTTTAAGAAATCTAACACACTAATATTTTATTCCATATTTTATTAAATATTCTGTGGTAACAATCAAAGTTGATAGCAAAAAGATTAATATTTCTTCTTATTATGAAAGCATTCTTAATGATCTACATTGATCATTATTATAAGAAAAATGCTCTTCTTGTGTTACCCCATTATCTCTCAATTAAAACCTCTGTAAACTTTACAAGATTCCATCATCTCCTTATGTGTTTGGCAACATTAAGAAATCTGGAAGGAAAAAATGTTCTCGTGGGCTGACTACATGTCACTGAAGAGGTCAGCAAGACAGAAATACAAGAAAGTTATCTGGAAAAATCTTATGACAATTTTTAGCCAAGAGTTCAGAGTTAAATTGTTGGATTCCTATCAGGGAAATCTCTCCTAAGAATAAAGTGTAACTAACAGTTCCCATGTGGATAATTAATACTGGTTTGACTATTCCCTTGCTTTAAAACAAAGCTTTGGGGGAAAGTGGCATCAATCAATGCTTCAAACACATTATATTCCTTCTGGTGACTAACAGTCATTTGTTCTCTCATATATTTTTTACATTATAATATGCATTTGACTTGTAATTAATATATGCTGGAAAAAAATCTGGTTTATCATATAGATCTTATAGACTCATCAAATTCTATAGTGTAAGATTTTAAAATAATAATTAAAAGTGTTTTAAAAAGTTTATTACCAGTATAAAAACATTCATGATACACTTGTTTTATTTTACTTGTATTATTTGTCATTTATTTTGTAGTTAGAGCTCATGGTACTTATAAGGTTTATATAAGTTTGGGGTAAATTTGATTAACTCAGACAAACGTATTGCCTAAAAATAAAAATATTTTAGTACACAAATAGTGTTGTGCAAAGAAGTAGAAAAACAAAGGTAAATGAACCTACTTTAAAATTATGAGAAGACATATCCTGTAAATGCTTTTTTTAAAGATTTTTATTTATTTATTTATTTTAGAGAGAAGAGAGAGAGGGAAGGGGGTAGGAACAGGAATCATCCACTCCTATATGTGCCTTGACCAGACAAGCCCAGGGTTTTGAACTGGCGACCTCAGCATTCCAGGTCAATGTTTTATCCAGCGTGCCACCACAGGTTAGGCCATGAATGCTTTTTCAAAATCTAGTAATGTTCATTTTAGCAGTTAGGTCAGAGAGCATTTTCACTGAAATGCATATGTACCCTTTTTATGATCTCATCTAATATATCTAAAGATGTCCAGATTGTAAATATTCATATCATTTCTTTTATCTTTAAAAGTTAAAATCATTTTAACAGTGTATATGTAAGGTTTGTGTTTGTTATTGTAAATATAAGCATGTAACCACATAAACAGCTGGTCATAACCACGTTGGCAAGAATTTGGCAATTTATTTTAAAGTTGAATACTCACATACCATATGACTCATCAAATCTACTTCTAGACTTTTACTTAAGATATATGAAAACATCTCCACAAAATGACTTGGGAAAAAAAAATGACTTGGGCAAGAATGTTCATAGCAAATTTTTTTAATAGCTTCCAATTGAAAAATCCCATATGTCCATCCATAAACATGGGGATAAAAAGATCATATGAGATATTTTCATATAATAAAACATTACTTAACAATAAATAAGAACTATTTTGTAATATACAACATGGATGAATCTCAGAATATTATGGTGAGTAAAAGAAGTCAGAAACAAAGAGTATATTATACAATTTCACATATCTGAAGTAAAACACAAAAATTATTGTTGTGATAAAAGTAAGAATAGCAGTCAATTGTGGGTGATGGTTGATAGGAAGAAGGTGGAGAGAACATTCTGGAATAATGGAAATTGCTATAACTTAATTGGAATCGTGTTTACTGTGTGTATGTATACTCTTATCTAAATTTATTAAGATATATACTTAAGATATGCATTTCATTGTGTATAAATTTTATTTCAATAAAAAAGAGAAGGAAAAATACCAAGTGATAAGTATAAGGACATGCACTTTCTCACATACATTTCTCAATACACTTCTCACAAGTGTCATTAACATCAAGAGTCTTAAAATGTACATACTTTTTAGTCATAAGAAAGTAATTGTGGGTATGTGAAATGAAAAGAACTATATATACATTTTTTTAATTTAAACAAAGTTTGTATAATAGTGAAAATTGAAGCAAAACTAAACAACCACCATGCATACATTGGAATACTAAGTATCCCTTTAAAATATTTCTTCCAGAGTGTTTGATAAGAGAAAAATGCTTAATATTATATCAATATATTAATATATTAATGCTATTTTTAACAATATACAAGTATGATACATTAATTAATATTATGTTATTTTTATTACATAGTATTACATATTAGATTTTTTTCTTCTTTTCCAAGTAGAAGGAGAGGAGATAGAGAGACAGACTTCTGCATTATCCCTGACTGGGATCCACCCAGCAGCTCCCATCTGGGGCCATGCTTGTAACTGACCTATTTTTAGTACCTGAGGCAGAGGTTTCATGGAGCCATCCTCAGCATCTGGGGCCAATTTGCTCCAATTGAGTCATGACTGCAGGAAAAGAAGAAAGAGAGAAAAGAAGGAGGAGGAGGGATAGAGAAGCAGATAGTCACTTTTTCTGTGTGCCCTGACCAGGAATGAAACTCAGGACATCCACACGCCAGACCAATACTCTACTAAGCCAACCAGCCAAGGCTGCATATTAGATTTTTAAGTGAAACAGGTACAGCATGAACATAATAGTGCCATGTGACTAAGTGTAGACTAGCTAAATACATCTGCTCCTAAATGAACCTATGTATCCATACATTGAAAAACTTTATCTCTAATTCCTTAAAATTGCATTTCTGTTCAAATTTTTAGCACATCTTTGCAGCTGAAGTAGACATCAGTCACATTGATCTTGGCTCTACCAGGGTTAGAATTCCAGCATTGTCACTTGCTACCTGTGCAACTCTGACAGGTTATTTAACCTCTCAGTAAATTTATGATAATGAAAGTATCTCACAGAGTTTTGTGAGGATTAAGTACATTTAACTGCACGAAACCGACCCACCATTCATAGGCTCCATTGCATAGCTATTACACTTATACTTTTTACTAGCATGAGATCTAGGCTATGCACTTTTGTTAACTAGAATGAACTGTATTTTCTGTAGTAAACCAATGGATACTACTACAAATTATTACCTCTTAAGATAGAGGAACAATTTTTTTTTCATTTTCTGGTGCATGAGGTTTTAGAACTGTTTCTATATATATATTTAGATCACTGATTCCAAATATGAAATTTGTTTTTTGATCCATGTTCCAATTTATATGCAATTTTAATTTCTTTTTGCTACAGTAAAAGGCATGCATTGATTTTTAAATTGGAGTAAAAGGGCAGCGACTCTTGGATTGAACATAACCACAAGGCAATTAATGTTTTACAAACATCACTTTTACATAATTGTAGTAGTTTTTAAATGTAAAAAATGATTATCTGATAAAAGCACACTCTTATTTTGTTTTAAGATTGAATCATGGCTTCTTCGAGTAGGCATAAATGTAAGAATAGTCCTGACATCTTCTGTTATATATGTGGCTGTTACACACTTCAAGATAAAAGGCACAATATTTCATCATTTGTGACTCATGCATATATTGCCTATTTTCAAGTTCCCCTTGGTGATCAAGACAAGAATTATACCCAATTATACATAATTGTGTATAATTATGACACACAATTATATTGTGTGTCATAATTGTGAGGAAATGCTTCATGACTGGACAAAAGGAAAATGCAAAGGAATGCCTTTTGGTATTCCCATGGTTTGGTGTGAACCTAAGGACCACAGCAGTGACTATTACTTCTGTGTGATCCATAAAAAGGGCATTGGCAAGAAAAAGCAGCATATGATCGCATATCCTAATATCCCACACTCTGAGACACTCCTGGTTCCAGTGTTCAATGGTTTTATTTCTTCTAAGGACAAAGAAAGTAAATATGGTGATCAAGTGTATTTTGATAAGATGCATGAGGAAATGGTTGTAGAATCTGAAGGTTCTCTTTTGATGCCAAGCAGTCATTAAGCCAACCCAAATTGAATGACTTAACTGAGATTTGGGACTATCAAAGAAAGCAGCTGAGTTATTAGCCTCCAGGCTTCAAGAAAACAGTGAACTTCACCTGTCAGCTAAAGTATCCCATTTCAGAAAGTGTGAACAAATTTTTGTGGACATTTTATTTGAAGACAAACACTTTGTTTAGTGTCATGATATCAGTAATCTTCTCAGCCAGCTAGGTGTTACCACTTATAGTCCAACAGAATGGCGACTATTTCTTGACAGCTCTAAACAGTCTGAAATGTGTTCTCCTATACAACAGTAATGTTTATGCAGCAGTTCCAATTGGTTATTCAATTCACCTGCGAGAAGATTATAATCACATAAAAATTGTCCTTGACTTACTGAAGTATGAGGAGCATAACTGGATCATTTGTGTGAATCTTAAAATGGTCAATTTCCTGCTAGGACAACAGAGAGGTTTCATGAAGTATTCTTGGTTTCTGTGTTTGTGGGACAGTCAAGCTCTAGAAAAATACTGACACAGAAAGAATGGTGGCCGAAACATGAAGCTTTGGAAGTAGGGATGCAAAATATTGTGAATGAACCTGTAGTTAATTGAGACAGGATCACATCAAACTTGCCTTAATGAAGCAGTTTGTTCAGGCTTTGAATGGAGAAAGTGAATACTTTCAACATATTATTTCTGCTTTTCCTGCCTTATCTTTTGAGAAGATAAAAGCACATGTATTCGATGGACCTCAAATTTGACCCCTCATACATGATGAAGAATTTGCCAGAAAGATGAATAAGGAGGAGAAAGCAGCATGGCAGTGTTTTGTGGCAGTTACGAAGAACTAGCTTGGCAACAAAAAAAGCTGAAAAATAGGAACTTCTGGTTCAAAGGATGCTGTTGTCTTTTCGCAACTTTGGATGTAACATGAGCATTAAGATTCACTTCCTGAACAGTCACCTTGATAAGTTTCCGAAAAATCTTGGAGCTGTTAGTGATGAGCAGACTACTGCTGGATCATAAAAGGATATTGTCCTCAACAAGTACACAAACAGAAGAGCTACAAATGCAAATTTTTGCCTGAATAGAATTTAAATAAGTTTTCCACAAATTTTATGATTAAAATAAGTGTTTTAATATGTTCTATTTTGAAATTGTAGACCAATTCTGATGTAATCATATCTTTTAGTGTATTTACTGCATTATATGAATTATTATATTTTCACAAAGATGATGCCCAAGAAGACATTCTACTTTATTATGTTAAACTAAAAGTTGAAAATTTTACAATAAGATGAAAACCTAAAATCTTGAATTGCAAAAGAACTGTAGCTTACCAAAAAAAAACTCATGTCAGATTTTAGATCAGCACACTCAAATTAGGTAAGAACAAGTGTTTTTGTGGATGCAACAAAATTTTTGTTTCACAGTGCTATTGATAAGCAAGAAATTGATTTATTTTAAATGTCTAAGGTTGTCAGTGAATGTGTTATTTATAAAAATTATTTTGATAAAATTGACAAGTCAATTCTTGGTTAGTCATTTAAATATTTGGTAAAATGGGACTCATGTCTTTTCTTACTGTTATATAAAAGGGTAAAATGGTAATAAGAAAATTTATGTGTGAGTCACACAAAAAATGACAAATATTTAATGTCCATCTCATTTTTCAGTTGATCATTTTAAAGATATAAATATAATGTCTTTTAAAACTGAAAAAACAAACAAAAAGAGCTTTCAATCCTTAAGGGTGACAAATTAGTTACTTAAAAGAAATAAATTTATCAATTAAAAATAAGTGAAAAACTAAAATTTATGGATGTGAATAACTTCTAAGTCATCTATTTTGCCTTGTTAAATTATATGCACTTGTGTAAAGATTTATTAGCTAGAAAAATAAGTATTTTGTAAAACATAATGGAACTCTAGGACCTCGTGGCACAACAATAGTGTGTCTGACTCCAAGATAATTGGACTCCCTTGTTGGTTTAAACCAATCTTAATCTCCAGATACTGGGTACATGGATAGGGGAATATCAGCTAACAATATCTCCCATGATGCACTTCTAAGTATAGAAATAAATTAAATCTATTTCTCAAATATCACTAAAAAACAAATATTATATACAGTAAAAGCTAATTAATGTTCAGTTGTTACTAACATATGACATGTTACTTCATATAGTTTTTCATAAGGTTAATTCTATGATCATTCAACATTCTTTCTTATTCAAATAATCTCTTCACTTGTGCACATGTTCATTTGGACTTGGTATAAAAAATATATAATATTTATTAAACTTAGCAGTCCTGTTACTTTATTTAAATAGGTCATATTTTATTAAGTGTCTAAAGACAGATGTCTAAAGGTGAGTGTTTAAATTATAACCGAAAGTCATTTGGGGAAATGAGTTGCAAATTTCTTAACAGACCAATGAAGGTGTGTCATTGATACATTACAATAATTTTAAAAGTGTTTTAACTGAATCTTTATTATATAAATAATTTTATATTAAATAAATAAAATGTATTTAATAAGATACATGCCTTATTGCACATTGACATCTGCTTTTTAAAATATAGTACATTTGGTTAGCTACTGTGTCTAATGTGAGGTCAAAGAAAAAAACCTGCTTATGGTAGCAAGTGTTGTGGTGTAAGCATTTTATTTATTCAAAAACTGTATTGTGTGGGTAAGGAAAGGTGGGAAAGAATATAGAGGACAAATAGTGATGGACAGTGAGTTAACTTGAGGTAGTGAACACACAACACAGTGTACAGATGATGGGTTGTAGAATTATTTTATTATATAATTTTGTTAACCAGTGTCACCCTAATAAATTTAAATCACTAAAGTCCAATTATTTAAATGAGTTTCACTTTTATGTTTAAGATAGTTAATATTTTCCAATGAAATAAACTTAAGAAGAAAGCTTTCTTTTTAACTTACTGTGTGTATGGGAGAGGGAGAGAAGAATGACCCAAAGTGGGAGGTACCAACACAAAATTTTTAAACTTTTTAAAATAATATAAAAATTGAAAGCATGGAAAATTTTATTTCATGAAAATGACCAGACAAGTTAATATTTAAAATGGATTGAAATATATAATTATTTAATTAAATGGAGGCATATTCTTCACCACATCCATTAGATGTCATGCCCACTTACAGGTACATAAACCAAGGACCACAGATATTGATGTTAAACAAGACAATTTTGTCCTCATTAATTATGTATTATTTTGGAAATAGAAATAATACAATTATTTTTAATACTATATCTTGAATCCCATCGGCTTGAGAATTTTTTGGTTCAGAATTTTATTCTATCTTTTTTTGCTTTGTAACTCAGTGATTAGGGAGGAGTTGAAGCACTGAATTTTGTCAGGATCTCTTCTTAACTCTAATTGCCTCTTAAGATATTGGTTTTATTATTGTTTGTTCCTTGTGTCCTCCCAGTGTCTAGAAAAATAGACACTTTTTTATGTTTTTAAACAAACAAAATTATTTTCGTGTTCTTTTGTTTGTTTGTTTGTTGTGACAGAGACACAGAGAGGAGCAGATAAGGACAGACAGACAGGGAGAGAGATGAGAAGCTTCAGTTTTTTGTTGCAACACCTTAGTTGTTCATTGATTGCTTTCTCATATGCACCTTGACCCCGGGGTAACAGCAGAGTGAGTGACCCCTTGCTCAAGCCAGTGATCTTGGGCTCAAGCCAGTGACCTTGGGCTTCAAGCCAGCAACCTTTGGGCTCAAGCTAGCAACAATGGAATCATGACTATGATCTCACGCTCAAACCAGCAACCCCACACTCAAGCTGGTGAGCCCACACTCAAGCTGATACCACAGGGTTTCAAACCTGGGTCCTCTCTGTCCCAGTCCAACACTCTATTCACTATGCCACCACCTGGTCAAACAGTGTTTTTAATTTTTTTTACATAAAAGTTTTTCACAATGGTAGAAAATTTGATAGAAGTTACAGATAAACTAACAGCATAAATTAACAAATTTACAAATAAAGAAAATTATCATTTGCATTATGAGATATTTGACCTATTGATCTATGATAGAAATCCCCTTTGATTTTTTTAATTCAATCCCTTTAACTTTTTCTCAGAGTCAATTACTACACTGAAGTTGTTATATTTTCTACATCTACATTTTTATATTTTTTATTGGATTTTTATACATCCACATAATGAAACAAACTTCCAGCTATAAAATAATAATTCTGAATATATACATACAGTATGGTGATAATAATTAATAATACTGAATTATATACTTGTAAGATATTAAGATAGTAATTAGATCTTAAATATATTTTCACAAAAAAGAAATGGTAATTCTGTGACATGATAAAAGTGTTAGCTAACAAAATGTTGATCATCATTTTGCAATACATAAGTGCATCAAATCAACCTATTATACACCTTAAATTTACACAATTTATATGTCAATTAAATCTCAATAAAATGTAAAAATGTACATATTGGGAATGAAGAGACCTCTTTTGTTTGTCACATCCCAACACATAAAAAGGAACAATATTAGAAATGCATAAATGAATATTTTATACATATAGTTTTACATAATAAATATGTAAATATATATTTACCTCTTTAATGAGATTTGAAACTCATTTAGAAAAGTACACAAATCATAGCTATTCAGTTCAATGTATTATTACTGAGTGAATATGACTGTATAATCTGTGACCCAGATCAAGAAATTAAATGACAGTAGCATTGAGAAGCTCCTCTCTTGCCCCTAAACTATCATAACTAACTCTGATTTGTAAAATATAAGTTTTCCTGTTCTGAACTTAATGTAAATCAAGTAATATAAGCATTAGTCTTTTGGGTTGTGTTTCTTTTAATATTATATTTGTCACACTCAGCTGTGTTATTAATATAACAGTCATTTGATTTCCTTATTATTAGTTAGTGCTTTTAGTATCATATTTAAAACATATTTTTGTACTCTTTTTATCTCAAGGTCATAAATGCAATCACTAAAGTTATTTTATATATACTTAATTCTTAACTTTGAGCATTCAGAATTATAAGTGTAACAGGGATTGTCTTTAATGTGTAGTATGGAACTTTGATACATAGAAGTCAAAGTTCATATTTATCTATATGATTATTCAATTGACACAAAATTATTTATTTTAAAATTATCCTTTGTTCATTTTGAACATTCAGATTTATAAATACAGCTAAGATCACCTTTAACATATAGTATGAGACTGTAATGTATAAAGAAGTCAGAGTTAATTTTTATCCATATGGTTATCCAACTGACATAAATCATTTATTTAAAAAATTATAATTTGAGGTACCACCATTTAAGTAAATAGAGTATTAAAGAGCTCAAGGGTTGTAAAGATATTAATTCTTTCCAAATTCATCACAATGATCAGAGCTATTTGAATAAATATTCCAGCAAGTTGTTTGTAGAACTTGGCAATCTAAACCTAAAATGTGTGTGAAAATGAAAAGAGTCAAAAGAGTCTAGACAATCTTAAAAAGGAAGAGCCAATTTCAAAAACTGACACTGCACATAGAAAGACCCATAAAAGATTTATAGTAATAAATGCAGGATGGTACTGGTAAAATGACAAATAGTTCATTAGGAACAAATAGAGAGTACAGAAACAAAGCCACACATCCATGATTGTTCAATTTATGACCAAGAGAATGCTACAGTGCAATGGAGAACCTGCTGCAACTTTTTACCAAAACACTTACCCTAAATCAATTCCAGATGAATTGTAGATTTAAGCATGAAAGGTTGAAACAATAAATATTTTAGAAAAAAAACCAATAGCATGGCTTTCATAAATGATGTTAAAATATTCTTAAGTAGAAGTTTAAAAAGTGATAGCCAGAAATGAAAAGACCACTTTATGAAAGTAAAATGGCAGGCTTTCTAGTGGAAAGAAACATTAACAAAACATATATTAGAAAAAACTAACAAATTGAGATGATAAAAAAGAATAATATTTACAAAATAACAAAACAAAGACAATTGAGTCAATAGAAAAATATTTTAACAAACTTAAAAAAAAAACCTAATGGCCAACACACACATGAGAAATTGTTTTATCTTATTAGTAATCAATAAAATTAAAACAAGATATACTATATATCTATTTAAATGGCTAAAATAAATTCAATGTAGTCAAAAATTACATTTTGACAGGATGTGAAGGAATTCTATTTTTATATGCCACTGATGAGAATATAAATTTGTCCAACCCCTTTGGAAAAAATTTAACAATATCTGTTAAAGCTAAACCTGCCTATCCAATAGGTATGTACACAACAAATAAATATGTTCACTGAAAGACGTGTACTAAAATGTTCATTGCATTTCCAAATTATAAACGCCAACAGCTATCTATATCTACAGAAGAATGATTAAATAAATTAGGTCATACTCTCATACTATACATAATAAAAACGAACAACCTACAACTAGTCACAAAAACATGATGAATCTCACCAAAGTAGCGCTATATGAAAAAAAGTCAAACATACACAAATGTGTGCTGTATGGCTTCATTTATATCAAGCTCAATTTGGCAAACCTATGTTGTTTGAAGACAGCACATTGGCTACCTTTGGGGTGAATAGTGACAGGAGTGGAGCTCCAGGAGAGTCTATGGAGTAATGGCAATATTTTGTGTTGCTCATGGTGCTGGTCACACACATTGTTCACTTTATAAAATTCACTAAACTGTTCACTTATGATTTGTGCACTTCTCTGAAAACATTTTACAGTATTAAAATATCACTATAAAAAATGAGTACAACCTGCCTGACCAGGCAGTGGCACAGTGGATAGAGCATTGGACTGGGATGTGGAAGACCCAGGTTCGAGACCCAGAGGTCGCCAACTTGAGCGCGGGCTCATCTGGCTTGAGCAAAAAGCTCACCAGCTTGGACCCAAGGTCGCTGGCTCCAGCAAGGGGTTGATAGGTCTGCTGAAGGCCAGCGGTCAAGGCACATATGAGAAAGCAATCAATGAACAACTAATGTGTTGCGACGGCAACAAAAACTAATGATTGATGCTTCTCACCTCTCTCCGTTCCTGTCTGTCTCTCCCTATCTATCCCTCTCTCTGACTCTCTCTCTGTCCCTGTAAAAAAAAAAAAAAAAAAAAAAAATGAGTACAACCTGTTTAGATTTTTATGTTGGCTGCTTTGGTATTTATTTTAACATCAGTATAAAAACTTGGCGCCTGACCTGTGGTGGTGCAATGGATAAAGCGTCGATCTGGGAACACTGAGGTCGCCAGTTCAAAACCCTGCACTGGTCTGGTCAAGGCACATATGGGAGTTGATGCTTCCAGCTCCTCCCCCCTTTCTCTTTTTCTCTATATCTCTCTCTCACTCTGTGTCTCCTCTCTAAAATGAATAAATAAATAAATTAAAAAAAAAAAACTTGGAGAAGAAGCTGTCACCATTTTAGGCCAGGGTACCACTTTGAGAATTCCAGAGCCTATGTTAAATGCCATTGTCAAAGTCTGGGTGCTTGTTGTTTTGGTCAGGCTCCCTTCAGAAAAGAATGATCTAAACTCTATGTATTCTAACATGTTGACATTTGACATGACAGTCATCACGATCACATATTAATGTTTTATTAAATCTTCACATTCAAAAACTTAGACAATAGACCTTGAAATAGTTAAAAAGATCCCTTTTTATTCCTCTTTGAAATCTAGCTACTTAGCCAGTGATTTCTAATAAAGGAGGAGAACCTTCACAACAACAACAACAAAAAGAATGCATGTAGTATTTCCCAAGTGCTAACTTCCATTATGAAGGCATTGGTTACACATGGAATAGTATAATTTTTATTTGACCGAAACATAAAGTATTTGTTTCCTTTAAGGAAGGCTCCATGTTAATTCAGATGAAGCCAGCACTGTCCAGATGGGTTTTGGCAAGGCAGCACGTTAACAGCATGGAACCAGCCGCAGTGTGCTGTGAACATATTCATAGCAGCCTCGTGCAAGTCCCAAGACTGCTGGGCCAACAGCTGCTCACTACCAGTGAAGCTCCTCTTATTATGGAGACCTTTTCTCCTGGTCTCCATACAATCTTTTTATAGTAAAGGCTCTATTGCCACAAGGGCTCATTGCCATTAAGGGATTGATTGAACCAACAACTATTGAACACAAATAGCACTAGTTTAGTAGAAATATCATACATGTAAAAACAGTAATCTTGCATATCAATATAGCAAAGATAGTTCAATTATATACAAATCAAATTATGGCCAATATGCTTGAACAATGTGAATTGACCAAAAAATTCATTGTAAACCTGTAAAAAGTAAATGTATATATGAGAATGCTTAAAGAAACACAAAATATTTTTAAAAGCACACTTCATCACACAGTGTTTGTAAATCTGAAGAGCATTTAAACTCTGTCTCTAAATATTTTATGAATCCTTTCTCAGTGAGTCATGAGAAAACAGATTTGGACATTCAGTTGGAAAGTAAATACAGTTTAGAACTGAACAGATTACAGTACTAGAAATCAGGAGACATGGATTCCTAAGTGCATCATTGATTATCTGGGTGACTTTAGGCAAGTCACTGCTGTGCAAAATGGAGATAAGAGCTGTTCTGTCACTTCAGAGTGTTGAGAGAGCGCAAGAAGTAATGTGAAAGCCCTTTATATATTGTAAAGAGCTATAAAAAGTTAAGTTTTTAATATGTGGCTATAATGAAGGTAATTACCTTTGAATAATCTATATTTATGTTTCTGAAACTACTGATATAATTGCTATATAAGACTAAATCAACATTTCTTTTTTAATTTTGGAAGCTAAGAAATATTACATTTTTATGTATAAAATACTCTTATCTTTTATTAATATAGCTTGCTTTTAGTTCTTATCATGTAAAATCTTCATATTGTGGCTGCCTCATATGCATATATTTCTATTTTTGTAATGTTTATATTTAAGGGCCTTGAGTATATAGCTATCTTTTATTTTCCTTAATATATTCTCTCTAAAACTTCACAATTAATGTCGTTTCATCTCAACATAATACTTAACTCTCTTGATTTATAACCTACCAAAGAAAACCAAACATATTTTCTATAATCTTGCATACATTTACCAAAATTTCCAGCATGTTTTAGATGAAATTGACATATTTGTAATAAACATATATGAAAAAGATTATTGCAATTCTCTCTTACACACTCACACACGCGCACACACAGCAGTAAGTAGTAAGAAAATAGTCCTTTTCTTCTAAAATACATGTCCAGTCAGCCTTGCAGGTAGCAATGTTATCTCTTTTTTGTTTATTATACAAAAAAGACTATCCAGAAAATGTAATTTCATTTTTTAATTAAACCTTCATTTCAATTTAATTGAACACTATACCTTCTTCAGTGCTGAAACATAATAAGAAGGAAGCAATTTCAAACATGCTTAAAAGTCATGCACTGCTCCAAAGTAGAACTAGTTTCCATAGCAACTGGCATACCACCCTTTATTTATCCCAAATACTAAATGACAAATCAAAAGTGCAGCTGTAATATCGAGGGATTCTATTTCTCCTAACACAATACAAAGCTACAAATACCTCTACTAGCATGGCTATTGCTTCTGATAACCTAATAAATGAAAAAAGTAGGCTTTCAAAATGTAGTCTATGGCTGCAGTTTTCTACAGTGTGATTACTGTCACAATAACCTTGACTTCTATTCTGTAAAATGCCCTTGGGTGAGAAAGCAAAACAGAAGGCATTATTTTCATGATGTTAGGTATTTTACACTGCAAATGAGATTTGTCTTAACCTAAGAAGCAAATCAAATTCCCAATTACATCATCTAATAGCTACTGCTGGGAGACACTGTCAATAGAATTGATTTGGAAACCCAACATCTGCAAACCAGGACCCCGGTCTATTATGCTAAACAAAAGCTTGAAGGCTCAGCTGGCTCTTTTTGCTATCTTCATCATGCTTTAGATTAAATGAGCTCCAGCCAAGGAGACAGGAAAAAAGGCTGGGAATGGTCCATCAAATTAGTTAGTGGCCAAATTGGTGAACGTCAGTCTTACCTAGTACAAAATTTTCACTTCCTCACACTCATTCACATGAAATTCTTCTCTTGCATGTTCAAATACACAGGCATATGCACTCACACATACTCCTTCCTTGAACATGAGAGTTACAGTGCTTTAGAAAACAAAATGTCTGTCCCTTTCACATTTCCACTTATTTGTAAATCCTCTCACGAAATGTGAATACTACACAAAAGTAAGTATACTTTCACATAGAGATAGAGAATATAATCTTGCACCATTCTCTCCTGAAACCTGACAATTTATAGTCAGAACTATCAGTATCTTTATTCATTTCATTTACAAATATGCTTAAAGATTTAAGTGTAAGTCACCAGCATACCTCTAAGGAGATTGTGGTTGATAATCAACAAAACAAATATGTTGCTTATTTACCAATTGAAAATTTAAAATTACTAGTTAACACACACACACACACACACACACACACACACATTTTTGTAATTCTTATTCTCTGCAATAAAGACTGGGCCCCCTCCTGGAAAATTATAGGCCATGGTCTGTTGTTGTTTCCTGCCTGCTTGTGAATGGTGAAAAAGTATGGTTCATGCTTGTGTCTGCATTACAGAATTAAGGTAATTTCATCCACTTTGTCTGCAAAATGTTTCTTTATGCAAATGAACACACTAATAAATAGAACTATTTCACCAGTGAGTTCATCTCAAGATTTTCAACATCATCATTCTTTGACACCTCTAATTGTTTCTGTCACATCTATAAACACATGTAAAGTAAATTTTGAGAGGTTTGAAAATGGCTCACCCAAAGTCTTAACTATGCCAAACTACATAGATTCCTTAATAAACACCAATTTGAATAAAACTTCTCTTTTTAGAAATAGATATGCAACACCAAAGCCAGCACTAAATTTATTTAAACTTATAATTAGCAAAGTCTGACACAAAGATTTAGCAAAATATTAATTATGTGTTAATCAGTTTATCAACTATTAATTTATTGCTAAAATCATGTGCTAAGATTTAATCAAATAGCAACAGATAAACCAAGTTGCTTTATAATTAGCTAAAAATTACAAAAGAACTCAATACTTAGCAATGTTTTAAAAATTAACCACCCACTCTCACTCAATAGAATACCATTGTAATATTTAAATATATCAAAATGAATGAAAATAGATATAAAATTCCAGGCACGAAAATTTTACAAAAGCAAAACTGAAATTTACTTTCAAGCTGTCTATTTTTAAATGGATAACTGTAAACAAGAAGGTATTGTAATGTAAAAAGATTGGCATATTTAACACAAGGAAGAAAGGTTTCAATTAATGAATGAAAAAAATTGAACATGAAAGGTTAATACTAAGCAAGACTTCCTTTTAGCGTCATTTAAGCTGAGGCATTTTAAGTCAGAGAAGATTTTGGTATCAGTTCTTGCTCTAGCACAAAGAAGCTTGCTCTGCTTTAGCAAATTATTAAACTTATCATTGACCTCCTCCTCTGTGATATGGGGTAAGCAATATCTGTCCTGTTATTGTGATGAGTAAGTAAAGAAATAGAAATAAATAATCTCTGCAGTGTCTAGTTTACAGTTGGTTTAACAACTTTATTGCAGAAAAACTGGACAACTAGAATGTTAAAGATAGTTCTTACAGTAAGAAAAAAATATGTTCAGAGCATAATTTGAACATATTTAAAGAAATAAAGAGGTTCTGGAGTAGCATGTAGATACATAAACATAAAAGGCATTTTTTATTTTTTGTTTTCATTCCTTAACTTATTGGAAAGAACATTGACTATTTAAAAAATAATAATTAATTAATACTAATAAAATTGCGGAGTTTATAACATCTAAAAATAAAATAGATAACAACAATAACAAAAATAAAATGTAAAAAATAAAAATATATTTTAGTAAAATAATTACACTATGATATACATATTTTATTAAGATTGATTGTGTACATTGTAGGCCTTAGAGCAATTACTGAAACAATCAAATAAAGAGGTATAGATATATAAGTTAGTGGTAGAAAAAATGAAATCTACCAAACAATTAACTCAAAATAAGACAGAAAAAGAGGGAAAAGGAAGCAAAGAATACATGATATGAGAAGAAAACACATATGATGGCAAAATTACATCCAACCATACTGATGATTATATTAAATGTAAAAAGACTAAACACTACACTCCTAATTAATAAACAGAGGTTGTCAGATTGGATTTCTTTTTGAAAAGCAAGAGAAAATATGGGCCATCCACAAGAAATTCATTTTACATATGAAAACATAATGATGTTAAAGTAAAAGAATAGCAAAAGTCATAGCATTCAGACAATAATCAGGGAAAACTTGGGAGGTTTACATCAAAGTAAACTTTAGAACAAGGAATATTACAAGAATAAAGAGGAGCATTTCATGGAAATATATGACCAATTCACCAGGAAAAGTTAAGAATCCCAAAGATAAATTTACTTAATAAAAAATTTATTTTCTCTATGTATCATCTCTATACATACAGAATTATTTATATTATTATATAATATAATAAATATCTCATTATTCTTTCTCAATGAAATACCTTAAAGTATTAGTAATTAACTATACACTACAGTACAGAATTTTATACTAAATGCAGCCCTGACATGTTTATTAAAAGGTCAAATAAATCTAGATGCCAAATCAATTTGAAAAGATTAAGGAGAAACACTGATTGTATCAGGAACATTGACCTCTTTTCTCTTAGATTATCAAATAAAAAAACTACAACAGCCAACACAATAATAAATGTACAGTGTGAGTAAATCAAAATTATACTTATTTTTGTCAGATTAGTAAAAAATATATTTTTGGCCTGCCACAGAAGTTTAGCAATTTGTTTATGTGTGTCATGAGATGAAAAAGGTTGATAATTGCTGCCAAAAGCATTAAAAAGGTAATAAGGAATACTAGAAATAATTTATGCCACCAATTTTAACAACTTGAAATGTAATAGTCAAAGTTCCTGAAGCCACAAACAACCAAAACTTACTTAAGAAATAAATACCTAAATAACATCATATCTATTACAAGAATTGAGTTCATAATTGAAAAACCTTCCCACAAAGACAACTCCACATCCAGACAGCTTCTCTATGAACTCTACAATTCACTTCAAGAAGAAATAAATACAGCGAATCTTACAGAAAGTTTTTTGTAAAATAGAAGGAAATACTTTATAGTTTATATTATGATGTCAAAATTATATTGGCATCAAAACAAGAATGTCATTAAAAAAAAAAAAGAAGAGACCCTGGCCTATTGGCTTTGTGGTAGAGTGTTGGCCTAGCATGTGGATGTCTGGGGTTCAATTCCCAGTCAGGGCACACAGGAGAAGCAACCATATGCTTTCCACTCCTCCCCCTTTGGCTTCTCTCTCTCTCTCTTTCTCTCTTGCTCTTTTTCTCTACCTCCTTCAGCCATGACTATGTTGGAGAGAGTTGGCCCCAGGCTCTGGGGATAGTTACATAGCCTCCACCTCAAGTGCTAAAAGGTGTGTCCGGTTGCAACAAAGCAAGCCCTCAGACGGACAGAGCATCTACCCCTAGTGGGCTTGCCAGGTGATCCTGGTCAGGTCACATGTGGGAATCTGACTCTGCCTTCCCTCCACTTTAAAGACCCTCCTCTCACTGAATAAAAAAGAGAGAGAGAGACCAACATCTCATATAAATATAGATACAAATATTCTAAGTTCACTTTACCAATGATCTAGTTATATATAAAAATAATAATACAGCATGACCAACTAAGTTTTAATGTCAATAATTAGTAATTTAATGATATATTGTATTATATTAAAAATCAACCCAATGTACTTCCAAATCTTATTATCAGGCTGAAAAATAAAAAACATATACTATCAACTCAATAAATAAAGAAAATTCTTTGAAAAAATAAAAAAAAACATTCATAATTTCATAGTTAAAAAACAAAACAACAAAAAACTCAGGATAGTATAAATAGGAAAAAATTTCCTTGACCTGATAAAAATATCTTGAAAAACTACAATGACATTGAACTTAATTGTGAAGTAGAAAAGCCTTTTCTTATGAGACCCAGAACAAGATAATAATGTTCACTATCATCATTTTTTGTGAGTTAAGTAGTTATGTAAGAACACCAGTCAAATTGGAACAGGGCACACCCTAAGAGCCTCATTTTAACTGAATTACCACTTTGAAGACCCTATCTCCAAATATAGTTATTTTCTGAAGTACTAGTAGTTAAATCTTCATCATATGAATTTGGGGACACTATTTAGTCCATAATAGCCATATTTTAAAAATATATTTCTACTTTATCTTAAAATGAATCATAGACCAAAATTTAAAAACAATAACTATAAAATGCATAGACAAAAATAAGAGATAGTTTTATAATGTTAGAAAGGCAAAGATAAAGACACTAAACAACCCATAAAAGAAAAAAATTAATAAATTTTATTTTATTATATCTAAAATGTTAGGTCTTTGAAAGGCAATGTTAAGAAAATAAAAAGGCAAACCTGAATCAAAAGCAAATATGACTAAAACTGAATTTTGATAAAGACTTATTCCAGAATATTAAAAAAAAAAATTTCATTGCAAAATTAAGAAAAAAGAAAAAACAACCCAGTGAAAAACAATCAATGGGTTTGGTCTGCCATTTTATCAAAAAGTGTTTATGATGGTGAAGGTGTACATGAAAAAATACTCAGCATTATTGTTATGAAAATTTAAATTAAAACAATATTAGGATAAATGATAAGATATGCATCAACTAGAATGACTTAAAAGTTAAAACAGTGACAAAATCAAATGTCGTCAAGGATGTGAAATAACTGGAATATCTATACATTTCTGGTGGGAATACAAATAATATACTTGGAAAACCATTTGAAAGTTTCTTATAAAGTTGAAGATAACACCATCATATGACCCAAGAAAACACATTTCTAGAAATGACTCAAGAAAAATGTATAACATGTGTTCACAAAAATACTTTGACATGCATGTCCACAGGTGTGTTTATAATAATTAAAATTAGAAATGAACCAAATTATCTATCAACTAGCAAATTAACAAAATGATATATTCACACTGGAATACTACACTGCCTTCAAAAGGAATATAGCACAGATACATGCACAAATTAAATGAATCTCAAGAGAATATTGCTAAGAAAAGATAAATAGAAAATGTTATATACTTTATGATTAGGTTAAAGTAAATTCTAGAAAAGGCAAAAGTATAGTGATAAGATATTAATGGCTGTCTAAGGTTATAAATATGAGAAAAGACTGATAGCAAAGAAACACAAAAAACTTTTTTGGGGTGATTGAAATTTTTCATCTTTTGAGAGTTGTAGGTACAGAGATGTAGATATTAGTCAATACGCATCAAATGTTACAATCATTTAATTTTGGGGTTGAGCTCAAAGAATAGGCAAGGTGTCTGAAGTTGTTTTCCCATTCTAAAAGCTTATCCTCATACATGTAGACTCATGTAACAGAGTAAACATGGAGCTGATATAGCACATTTATTCCCCAAAGTATCAAATAGATAAGAAAAAGTTTACACGTGCAAGCTTACCATGGTGCCAGCAGCTGAGAAAGTAGTAGTTTATCTTGAGGGCATTGTGCAGTACTGATGGTCAAATAATCTTTTGGTAGAGGTCACTTTAGACCACCAATTCTTGAGTCCTCCAACTAAGAAAATAGAAATACCAAAGAAGGGATTTTGAAGGGGACGAAGTCCCAGGATTATAGTAAATGGAGTAGAGAAAGGGTATTATATTCTGTTACTTGCAGCTCCATTTCCTCCTAGGCTGGTGTAATCTCAAAAATAAAAATCATTTAAATTACATTCATAATTATTTTTTAAAATTATAAAATTAAAATTTCCCTTTTAATGTCTGGAACATAAAATAATTATATAAAAGCATGTTTGCTACTGTAGTGACCATCACAGCAGAATGAATTTATAGAAAAAGATGTTGTATACTCAGCAGAAATTGTTTTGCTGAGGGGGAAGAACATCTCAGTTCTCAATTGCTCTGAATAAATACTTTAGGGGTACTTTAGTGTCGTCATTTGGTAACAGAAAAAATTAGTGTTTCTTCTTAATCTTTTCAGTTGATTTGGCATCTTGATTTACTTGACATTTTAATTAACATGTCAGGGCTGCCTTTAGCATAAAATTCTGTACTGTACTGCATAATTAATTATTAATACTTTAAGGTATTTCATGGAAAAAGAATAATGAAGCATTTATTATGTTATATTATGATGATATAAATATTTATTTATGTATATATAGAGATAATACATAGAGAAAATGAATTTTTATTAAACATATATTATTATCCAATATTTTTATCAGAGAAAGAATAAAATCAATCTGACTCTTAAAAAATATTAACTGTCAATAAATCAGTAGATAAAAGAGTTGTGGAATACTATTTGGCCATAAAAAAGAATAAAATCTTACCTTTTAGGATAACATAGATGGACCTGGAGAGTATTATGCTAAGTGAAATAAGCCATTCAGAGGAAAACAAATATCATATATCTCTTACATGTGGAATCTAATGAACAAAATAAACTGATGAACAAAATAGAAAAAGACTCATAGACACAGGGAACAGACTGATATTTTCAGGGGAAGCAGAGGGGCTGAGTAAAAAGGTGAAGGGATTAAGAAGTACAAATTGGTACATAGACACAGGGAACAGACTAATATTTTCAGGGGTGGCGGAGGGGCTGCTTAAGAAGTACAAATTAGTAATTACAGAATAGTCATGGGATGTAAATTATAGCATAAGGGATATAGTTAATAATATAATAACTATCTACAGGGCCAGGTGGGTGCTTAAAATATCAGGAGACTACTCTGTAAAGTACATGACTACTTAACCACTTTGCTGTATATCTGAAACTAATACAGAATAATATTGAATATAAACAATAATTAAAAAATAAAAATGTTTAACTGTAAATTAATAAAAGAATTTACCTACTTAAAAACAAAAGAGTTTGTTAACATAGTACCTGCAAATCTTTTAAAATAGATTGAAATTTATATATATAAGTACATTTTTTCCTGGTTATAAAATAATATATCAATAAACTTTACTTGTCTTAAAAGCATCTGTGACCTAAAGAAGAGAACTACTATACAAGACAATTAAAATTTGTTTATAATGAAATGAGAAACCACTATAAATCTCATTTTTATTTGTATCAACCAACATTTTGTGCCTTCATGCTAAAAAAGCTGGAACATTGCCTAAATTGTTAAGTATGGTTTTAATATAAATTTAAACCTATCCATTAGTCAAGATAATGAAATATAATAATAATGTTAGCAAACATGTTATAGCAATACCATCTACTAGACAATGTTCTAAGTGTTCCATACCTATCATCCCATCTACCTATCACAACAACGTTAGAGACTAGGTTCCCATAATCATTCTCTTTCATAGATGAAGACATGAGCATTTATATGGCTTGCCAAGACCACACAACTAACACGTGTGACAGCAGTAGTACTGAAGCCAGGATTCAAACCTAGCCAGTCTTGTTCTACAGGCTGCTTTAAACCAGCACATGAAGTTGTCTTTTAAAGTCCATATGCTTAGAAAATTAACATCAATTTTTTAAATCAATTAGGTCATTAGAATGCAATTTACTTAGATTAATGTTGTAATAGGTGTTATCACTTGTACTGACAAGCATTTTCAGCTTCAGTAAACAATTTTGATTTGAAGAAATTTACTAATTATATTTACATTGATTTTTAAGTATACCTTCTATTAGAAAAGATAAAATGGTGTGATTCTTTATGTTTTGCATTGTAGCATAGTCATATGTTAATTTAGATTGGTTGTTTACTATGTGTAATACTCTTTTTTTTTCATTTTCAAATTAATCTTTATTTGTGCCTGTAAGATCTCAGATTTCAAACTGATTGCCACTTCAGTGATCTCGAAATGGCTTGGATATGGTTAGCATTAAGTTTCAGTAAAAAGCGCTGTAAGTTCTCAGGGTAAAAGTGGCCAAGGATCACATAAGACAAGGCACAGTGATCAATGGAACAGAACAGAAAACCCAGAAATAAACCCACACCTTTATGGACAACTGATATTTGACAAAGGAGGAAAGAACATACAATGGAGTAAAGATAGCCTCTTTAACAAATGGTGCTGGGAAAATTGGACATCTACCTGCAAAAAAATGAAACTAGACCATCAACTTACACCATGCACAAAAACAAATTCAAAATGGATAAAAGACTTAAACATAAGCCATGAAACTATAAGCATCTTAGAAGAAAACATAGGCAGCAAGCTCTCCGACATCTGTAGCAGCAGTATATTTGCCGATTTATCTCCACGGGCAAATGAAATAAAAGGCACGATAAACAAATGGGACTACATCAAACTAAAAAGCTTTTGCACAGCTAAAGACAATAAGAACAGAATAAAAAGACAAACTACACAATGGGAGAACATATTTGACAGCAGGTCTGATAAGGGGCTAATAACTAAAATTTATAAAGAACTTATAAAACTCAACACCCGGAAGACAAACAATCCAATCAAAAAATGGGCAAAAGAAATGAATAGAAATTTCTCCAAAGAAGACATACAGATGGCCAAAAGACATATGAAAAAATGCTCAACATCACTAATCATTAGAGAAATGCAAATTAAAACCACAATGAGATATCACCTCACACCAGTCAGAATGGCGCTCATCAGCAAAACAACACAGAACAAGTGCTGGCGAGGATGTGGAGAAAAGGGAACCCTTCTGCACTGCTGGTGGGAATGCAGACTGGTGCAGCCACTGTGGAAAACAGTTTGGAGATTCCTCAAAAAATTAAATGTCGAACTGCCTTTTGACCCGGCTATCCCACTTTTAGGAATATACCCTAAGAACACCATAACACTGTTCGAAAAGAAGAAATGCGCCCCCATGTTCGTGGCAGCATTGTTCACAATAGCGAAGATCTGGAAACAGCCCAAGTGTCCGTCAGAAGACGAGCGGATTAAAAAGCTTTGGTATATATATACTATGGAATACTACTCAGCCATAAGAAATGATGACATCGGACATTTATAACAAAATGGATGTACCTTGATAACATTATACGGAGTGAAATAAGTGAATTAGAAAAAAAAAAATCTGAGAACAGCATGATTTCATACATAGGTGGGACATTAAAGTGAGACTGTGAGACATGAACAAGAGTGTGGTGGTTACGGGATGGGGGGAGGGAAGGGAGGGTGGAATAGGGAGAAGGGGAGGGGTACAGGGAAAACCAGATAGAAGGTGACAGAGGACAATTTGACTTTGGGTAATGGGTATGCAGCACAACTGAATGATAAGATAATCTGGAGATGTTTTCATTGTACATATGTACCCTGATTTATTGGTGTCACCCCATTAAAGTTAATAATAATAAAAAAAATAGTGGCCAAGGAAGGCTGAGACACCACGAGGCCGTGCCTGCAGTTCCAGAGGTTGACCTGCAGCTCTGCTTGTTGTCAGTTCAGCACAGCCCCCTTGTTGTGCAATGTGAACACTTGGTCTGCACCCCAAACCTTCCACCCAGCTTCCACCTGACAGAACACCAGAGGGTTGTCCCTTCATGTCTACATCCACAGCTGCCCCAGTAGTATCTGTGCGGCGGCCCGGATGGTGTCCTCGAACAGGGTACGGATCTCCCTGTGGACATCTTCGATGCTTTTGGTTCGTGGACCATCTTCCAGTTCAGGGACGTGTCCTCCATGAGCTGGTGGAAGCATTGCAGAGCCCGCTCCTGGAAGGCCTAGTTCTCGTAGCGCTCGCAGCTGAACCCGCCCGCTCCATGGCCTCCGCCAGCCGCAGCTGAAGGAACACGACCAGGTCGGGTTCCAGGAAGCCCAAGTCTGGCTGCTTACACCAGTGCAGGGAGAAGCTCTCTTTGGCGCTGGTGAAAGCGACACCAGAAAATGCACATCTGTCCATGACTAAGGTGATGCCCTGGTTCAACTTCTCTTTAATTAATGGCACTTGTTCCCAGCGGTTTGCAGAGAAAAGCAGGTGCACTGAGTGATCTTCCACGTCACTCTTCTTTTCCAAGTAAGAACTGAGAAGCTTGCCAATTTCAGTTGATCTTTCGTGGAAGCGCAGCAGCTCGACATGGTGGCGGGCGTCGAAAAGTGCGGCCACCAACTTGCGGCACTGTGTGCTCTTGCCGGGCTTGGTTCATGCCTTCCAGCATGATGAGGGCTCTGCGCAGGCCTGCCATCTCCGACCCTCCTATGTGTAATACTTTATACATTTGAGACTAAATTAACAGCTACCTTGGTTCATTTATAGCTTTTAGTCTTTATGAGATTAATGTATTATTTTTTTCATTTGTTCTCTGAGAACCAAATTGTTTCATTTCCTTCACATCCAGTTTGGATAACGGCCATATCCTTCAATAGTGATAGTTTTTTAAAGGATAATATAGCTGTCTTAAAGCTGCAAATCCTATTATATGTAATGAGCACAACTTTGGGCAATGGCCGACTTTTTGGGGCTTGATATACTCTTACAGTAGAAGCTGTACAATTCTTCCCCCTTATCAAAATTTTTTCATATGTTAAGATAAGTATCTAGTTATATGATGGTAATATAGTATGTAACTAAGATATATTTTCTGGTTCCTATTTAAAAGTCTTCAAAGATTTTTGTTTTAAGTTTTCATTATGTGAAATGAGATATAATATTATGAGGACTTCCTTGCATTTGAGACATCATGAAGATCAATTTTTTACCACTAGTAAGACTCAATATTTTAAAGAGCTTGAATTTAGAGAACATCTGAGGTTAGTCCACAAAATTCTAAGAAGTCACCTTTTTGATTATTTGAGTTTACTAATTAAAGGCAAATAGGCTATTTATTCAAAGGATAAGGAAGTTATAAAATGTTTTTTAAAAAATCCTTATACAGTCTAAAATCTGTGGCCTTCATTTATAAAACTAAAAAATAATTTAAAAAAAAGAGATGGAAGAGATCTTATAGATTACCTCAAATAGACTGGAGTTTGGAAATTAATGCTTTATTTGGATATGTAATTCTAACAGAGATACCGTCCCAATTTCAAATGGAAAACAATAGACTATATACATTTTGTGTTTTGTTTTTGTAAAGAACCCCCAACTTACCTGGTTCAGTTTTTTTTATTGTATAGATAAGAACACTGGTCCAGACAAGAGGAAGTTTTATTTAGCACAGATTAAAATTGCCAATTGGGAAAAAAAGAACACTAAATTTTTTTTACTTCTAACAAGTTTGAGTCAATGATAAAAATAAAAATTGTTTCCCACTGTCTCAGCCAATAGCAAAAAGCTTCCTAGGTGGTGTGAAAAAGTAACTGTAATCTGGGTCTCACGTTTCCATCTCCCCTGCCTGGATCTCACTATTACTATAAACTTTAGCCTCATAAAATACACTTGTTCTTTTAAATTTTATTCCCTATTTCAGTATATGAAAACTTGAAGCAGGTTTTGATTTTTCAAAACTAAGCCCAGTTAAGAATTAGAGACAATGAAGAATCCATCACATAAGAATACTTCTTTCCAAGTAATAATGGAGAAACTGCTTTACAAGATAGGAAGGGAAAATATTAAGTCATACTAAGATGTATAAGAGAGATTTTGGAAAACATCCCAAACTCCAAATCATGGCACACGTAGCCCATCAGTAACTCAGGACTGGCCCTGCTCCCTTCTCAAGCTCTGCACCTCCAACTTTCTCTCTTTTCTCTTCCATAGTCAGTCTCTACTTGTTTGCCACAGTACCCATCATCTCACATTTCTCATAATCCACAGCACACAGCATCTACCACACTGCATGTCAGTCTTTTATTTATTTCTCATCCTTCCCATTAGACCTAAATTATCTTAAATTTCGAGATCAAAATTATATTTTTTTATCTCTCCACACCCTGGGTGACAAGAAAATGATGGCCACAAGTAGGTGCTTCTTATTTAGGAAACACAAAGTGTCATAAGAAGGCTATAGATAAAATTTACCAGAGTTCACAGGATGAAAACATTATTTGGCTGAGGACAGGAGTTGGAAAATCATAAGAGGTCTTGATATAGGAAGTGACATTTGAGTTATGCGTCAGCTGATAGGACATCAATGGGATAAAGCAGTAGGAAATGGACTGAAAGAAAAGATTGACCCAAAGTAATCAGGAAGTTGTGTATAAGAAAAATTACTGTCTGGCTAGAACAACAGGAAGTGAGCAGAAGAAAAAACAGTTGATACCAGCCTCTAGAATACCCTAAAGTTTAAGAATTAAGATTTATTTTGAATAATAACAGAATTAGTAAAGTGTCCTTCAAGAAAATAAGTTTTGCTGAATTTTTAAAAACATGGCATAGGAGGACAGTTAAAACTATTAACATGCAAAGCTAGAGGTCCATCTCTGCCCTGAGGAAGCTAATAGCTGAATGGATTGCATGCACCCTTTCAGTGATCAAGAGTCATGCTGAAAAGAACATAATATTAAATTTGGAAGTCTTGATTTTGTTTGTAACTACTTTGTGAACTTCAGTGAGAATTATACCTCTCTAAGTTTTAGTCCTTTTAGGTAAACAAATATTTTGCCTGCACTACATGATTGTTGAAGGAATCACATGAGAAAAAAAGATAAAATGTTATACAAATCACAATTTACCCTAGAACTAATTGTTTTTGCAATACTGGTTTAATGAACCACAAAGCCTTTTGGACATATATGGAGTCCAGATTATAAAATTCTAAAACAAAGAATAATTCTGATTCACATATATAACATTATGTCAAAATATATAGTTAATAAATCCAGCTTGGTATCATACACATGAAAGCAAACAATAGAGAATGCTACAGCTATATACTTTTAAATATTTTTAGGTATATGATGTTACAAGATCAAATAATAAACATTTACTTTAACATTTAGCTTTATTGTTCTATATTTAATTTTATTATTTAAAAAATGCATGTTTATCTCTCCAAATGGGCTAAATATTATGAAACAATCTGGTAAATGCATCAGAAAATAACCTGGAATGAATAAGTATAATTTGTTCTTGGATGAATTTATTTCCAATGAAAATAAAATAAATGAGACACGACCTGGAAGTGAGATTGTCATAGTTTGAAAGCAAATACTTAACAAAGCCAAATCTATTCTTCAACCAGATGTTCTTGTGACTGGAAAGTAATAGTCTTATAGTACTGTTAATCTTCTGTAACCAGAAATCGTGATCATTTATTACTCCAGAGTGTGTTGTAAAACTTTAAATGCATTACCAAACAAGTCAGGTATAAAAGTGAAAAACACCTCAAAATAAATTTCAGAGTCCATGACCAAGTATGTTTTGCCTAATCTAAGGAGGGGTTTACAGAAGTTGACTCTTGAAAGTGGTAATTTAAGATGAGAAGTAAAAGATGAGGAAGTATTGGCTGTGTGAGTGTAAAGGAAGAAGGAAAAATAGAACAGAAGAGCAGCCATGTTTCTGAGCATCTCTGTAGTTGCTCACTATTGAAATGAGTACAAAAGCAAAAATTATCAATCAGCTGAGGAATGCCTTTTAGCATAAATGATAGAGACCAACCCTAATAGATTATCCAAGAAAAGCCTTTAAAATATTAAAGATAAGTTTTAAAAAATACCAAGGCAGGTAGAAGACAAAGACAAAAGAAAGACTATTGCAGAAAGAAAAACCATGAAAAAATCAAAACAATAATCAGTATCTTCAGAGATACTAAGATTTTGAAATCATGTTTTAAAATAAAAGAAAAAGTATCCTATGAAAGTTATGAATGGGAGACTACAGATGTGTGATTATAAAAAAGATGAAATCAACTGCATTGGAAATACAACTGGCATTAATGGAATAAAAAAGTGGAGGAAATAATCAGTGTGGAAGGCAAAGTAGAAAAGAGAGGGGAGAATGGCTGGGTCTCGTGGGAGAGTAATCAAATAGAATTTTAGGATTAAGAGGGCCTCATCTTCAGTTTTAAAGCTATCTATGCATCGCTACAGTGCTAATCTGTCTTGTATGATTAAATACTAGTATACTAACCACACAGCCAAGGTTTGCTAATTCAATTTTATCTCTCAGTCAAGGAAAATAGCCAAGTCCCACATATGGATCTAGACCCAGTAACAAAAGGGAGCATTACCTGTTTCTAAAGTGAGGCACTGTAGGAAAGCAAAAGCATTGAGCCAGCGTTGGTCATGAGAAGTTAAGTATTTTGGAAACACACTGATCTCTTATGAAAATATTAAGCTTTTAACAAGTCATGGTCTACCATTCTAGAAACAAAGTTTCTCTATTAAGGAGCAAGAGTGTCATAGAGGAAAGAAAGATGAACAACATAGACATTACTGGATGGTTAATGGTGATTTTTAAAACAGCAGTGTATTAAATTTTGGAGTTTGGTTGTTTGCTTTAATAAATTATCCTCAATATCGAATATATTTTTAGATCTAAGTCTACAGATAAGTAAACTAATTAAGAGGCTATTGCAGTAGGGATAGAATGAAAAATAAACATATTTGAGGTTTTAAATGCTGGAGCCAGTATATGTGGGACCGAGTGACATGAGAAGAAAAAGTGAGAAAATAACATGGAATTGTGAGCAGACTTTCAGCTCCTGGACTAACTAGCAGGGACTGCCAGTGTCCCAGCGTTTATCTGATGACTCTCGAGCCATCTGTTCAGCTGGCTCATGGCTACCTAGAAAACCAGCTACATTAACCAGCTTCCTTTGAAACTTGCTGTTAGCAAGTGACCAAGTTTTGGCCAACTGGCTATAAGCAAAAGTGGTGTGTGCAACATACTGGAAGTGTCCTTAATAGAGCAGATGTAGTCTTCTTTCTTTTCCTTCTGTGTGGAGCTTGGTATCACGACGTGTTGTCAGGACCTTCACCAGCTGTGTGTGGCAATACTAACCAGGAAAACAACATGAGTGGCAGAGGCGGCTCTGGCTGGTTGGCTCAGTGGTGAAGCATCAACCCAGCATGTGGATGTACTGGGTTTGGTTCCTGGTCAGGGCACACAGGAGAGACGACTATTTGCTTCTTTTTCCCTCCTCCTCCCCTTTCTTTCCCTCTCTCTTATCCTCCCGCAGCCATGGCTCAATTGATTCAAGTGCTTCTGTTGGGCCTCCACCTCAGACACCAGAAATAGTTCAGTTGTGAGCGACCTTAGATGGGCATAGTATCAGCCCCAGAGGAGGATTGCCCTGTAGATCCTGGTTGGAGTGCAAGTGATAGTCTATCTTCCCTACTTTCTCTTAAAAAAAAAAAAGAGTGGCAGAAGACTAAAATGGAAGAAAATGTTTTCTAAAACACATAAAATATTTCTAAAAATGCATAAACCTGTCATTAAACCCAGAACTGCTGACTTCAGACCTTCGTCTATGACAGAATAAAATCTAAGGTGAGTAAACCAACATCAGTTTGGCTGTTCTGTCATTTTTATCATCTTAAGTGATGCAGCCATTCTTATTTTATGATGACGTTGTTCATTGCTAGGAACTACAAAAAGACATTTCTCAAGGAAAGAAAAGGAGTCCAATTTTGAATGTACAGAATTAAGTTGCTTGTGAAACATTGAGATAGAGATATCAATAGATGAGAAGAAGACTAAAAAAATGGGGCAGGGGGAGAAATAATCTGGTACAGACATGGAAGCCAAAAGGGAGAGAAAATATAGTAGCAAATAAACCAGGATGCTTGGACAGTACAAAACCAAGATGGTAGTCTGTTTCAAGAATCAAGTGGTCAAGGAACAGATGTTGAAATATGAACAGAAGTAAGCACTTGTCTCTTGAATTAAAGGATAAGAAAGTTATGAGCAACCTAGGTGAAAGCAGTTTTATTAGAACAGGTGATAGAAGGTAGATTTCAAATGGACTCCATCTGAGCAGCAGGGAGCACAGTGGCATGGTCCCAGTTATATCCTGTTGATTACATGGCATTATCCTTCTTCCCAAAAAGTAAACTTGGTATCCACCCTTCAATAGTCATATCACAATACAGTACTTCTTGCTTATTATTTTGCAGTTTAGTTCATTTTGTCATTTAAATTTAGACACACTAGATTTTTGGCCCACACCTTTGTATTTCTTGGTCATCTTAAACATTGCTATTGTTCTGCTTAGCAGCTATTTCAAATTTAGTCTTTTCTCTTGAAGATTCTACCTAATCCTCAAATGCCTCAAAAAAAAAATCTTCAAATAACATAACTGCTACTTCATAAAGCCAGGGTTCTCAACTTTGACACTTGGGTATTTTGGAATAAAATAAATTCTTTTTTGTCTATGAGGGGGTACTGTGTTATGTATTATAGGATGTTTAATAGCATCCTAGGTCTCTACTCACTAAATGACAGTAGCAGCACCCCTAAAAGTTGTAACAATAAAAAATGTCGCCAAATGTCACCAAATATCCACTGGGAAGGCAACCACAATCCTAAGGAAAAAAAGGTTATTTGTCAAGAACTTTTTCAACTTTCTTTCTCCATAACTACAAATCCAATACTCCTTCACATTCTTCACCCAGAGACTTAAATGGCCAGACTCCAATCATTTTGAGAACTAATTTTGCAAACTTGTATCCTTCATCATTTTCTCTCTAGTAACTGGCCCCCTCAGCCTCTATGTGGGTTGGTTCGCCTAGATAAAATAACAATCGATTTAAATCTCCTGTAGCAATCAGAGGGTTCTAACCTTCTCTAATAAAATCTTAACCCTTTTAAAATGTCTCTTCTTGTTTCTTACATAATAACTGTCTAAACCCTATAACACCTACCAGGTTAAACAATTAAGTAGTTCACGTTCCTGTCTGTATTTTTCAAATCATCTTTCTTTTGCCCTTTTCTTCTTTCTACAAAATATATTCTTTTCTTTTTATTCATTTATCCAACTTCATGCATTCTTAAAAACTCAATCCAAGAAGTCTTCCTGGCCCTAATATTACAGGCTAGGGTCCCTATTAGCACACTAGAACACCCTGGGTTTATTTTTACCACTATACCTATCACAGCCTTTCACCTTCAGTTGCCTCTTTCTCTCTCTGTTTTCACAGTTATGTTCTCCTGTAACTAGGGTCTATGTCTTCTTTTTGTATTGTGCTTGGCTTTCTTGAATCTAAAATGAGCATGAACTGTGCCATCTTCTCACACATAAGCAATCTTTGTTTCTTTGACTTGGTTTGACTCTTGTGTAATACAATGGAAGCTGTTAAGACTTTCATTTACACCTCGATGCCTTGCAAATACATCACCTTTAGCTGTGTCTATTTTGGTCAACTCATTTTTTCCTATCCATTTATCTGCTCATCAGGAGAGAGGAAAGTAATGGAAATAACATATCTTGTTCAGAAACTGGTTAATAACTGCTTCTATCCAACAATGCGGTAGCAGCTTTCCAATTGGAACCAAGCTGTTTATTCATTGATTGATAACCCAAACGGAAATTATTTCCTTTCCTCCCCTGGAAAGATTTGCCACAGTTTTAAAAGAAGCTTTTCAAGTCCTCTGTCTCAACACTTTACATGAAGCTAATCAAGGATAATGGATAAAATATGATTTATTGTCACCACTGAGTGTCTTAAATAACTGATTTTTATTTTTGTTCAATTGAGGTTATACTGGGTGTTATAACATTATAACAGTATCAGATGAGCTTGAAACCAGAAGACATCATGCACTTTGCTAGTATGAGACTAGCAGGAAAACTCACTGTTTAGATTTTATTTAAATCCAATGGCCCAGAAATTTTTAAAAATGAACATTTTAAAACAAAAATCTTGCAGTTAGAAAAAAAAGCTTGCCTCGTATAATCAACATGATTCATAAATCTTACATTTATTCTTATAAAATATATCATTTATATGAGTTTTATTCTAGAGTAATCAGAATTTTATTTAAAAATGTAATTATTTTCCCAAAACAAATGTATTCTAAGTTTTTGTAGGTTTATCTAGTCCAGAATTGTGTAACTCGGTGTCATTGCTTGATTTTCCTGGAAAGGAAGCGTTGGGTAAATAAGAAAAGGATCTTTATATACAGACCAGTGGTTTAACTTTCTCTATTCTGCTTCTTTGAAACCAGAGAAATGTCTTTCAAAATAGATTTAGAGATTGCTTTACTTAGGTAGATAGCCATAAAGAGGAACTTACTGAAGAAGTGAAACCTTTCTCCATCCACCCATTATTTTTCTTTTTTCCCTTCTCTCTTCATTTTACAATAATAATGACCTCAGAGTCCAGGGATGCATGAACAAAAGGTAGATAGATTTTTAACATTGAGATAAATTTAAGCATTTTTTCCCAGAAATGTGTTGAACCAATATTTTTTTACCTATTGGTCTTAACCACAGGAAAAAAAAAATGCCACTTGAAATGCTTTAGACTGTTTGATAGACTGTTTTTATTATGAACTTATTCTTTATTAATTTACTTTCTTATTTGCATTATGCCTCTCCCAATATAATGTACATTATACAATGGCAGAGAGTTTTGTAGCATTTGGAGAACTGATACTATATTCTTCAAAATATTAGCACTCATATGCACATCAGCACGTGGTACTGTAGGTATCATTAGCACCACTCCAACACCGGTACACACAGATACAAACATATATGCCCTGAGTTTTCATGGTTAGGTAAGTAAGGCTGAATGCAGAAAAGGTTCTCACTTTCCTTGACAAGAAGGAAGGAAAGGAGGGAGAGGATATTCTACTTTTATACAATCCATTACACTTAATACTAATCTGGTTGCTTTTACCTTGTTTGGCAAATAATTATAAGTATTTCTTTTATTTCTCCTGGAAAGGATTCGGTTATTTTAGAATTTTCTATTTTAAAATATAGACTTAACACCCTTCCACAGATCTTTTTGTTTAAGTGTTATCAAAATTGTCACTTGGAAGATTGAAAATTGTCAGTTTTTATTCATCCTCTTTTCCTTCTGAAAAATCACCCTTTGAGGACACTCAAAACACTATAGAATTACTTCAAATTTCCTCTCGCTATATAACCATGGAAATTCGAAATCAGCTATAAATTCTGAGTCTCTCTCATCATTGACAACAATTCTCCCACAGTCATGAACAGTGATTTAAGATCTCTTTGCTTTTATTCTAGTCTATTGCTGTTCATGAACTACAATTTACAAGCCTAAAATGCATCCTTTTACTTTTGTGCTTTTTTGAATATTCTCAAAGTTATTCAATCATCATGACTATCTAACTTGATATTTTAGCATCCCAAAAAAGAAATTTAGTAGCCATTAATAATAAATGTACATTTTCTGTTTCTTACCCCTGCCAACCACGAATCTACTTTCTATCTCTATAGATTTGCTTGTACTATTTATAAAAATGGGATCATATGTAGTGTTTTGTGACCAGCTTTTTACACTTAATGAACATATTTTGATGTCCATCCATGTTGTAACATACTTTAGGACATCATTCCTTTTTATTGCTAAATAATATTTTATTGTATACCATATTTTGTTCATTCATTACATTAGTTAATGGATATTTTAGTTACTCCCACCTTTTGGTCATTATGAGTAATTCCACTAGGATCAGTAATGCCAAAGTTTCTGAGAACATCTGTTTCCTTGCTCTTGGGTATGTTCCTAGGAGTAAAAATTTTTGGGTCAGGTGGTGACACTATGTTAAATTTAAACATTTTAAAGAATTGTCAAAATACTTCCTAAAGTGGTCATATCATTAACATTTCAACAGCATTTATAAGGATTCCAATATTTTTACATTCTTGCCAATATGTCATTTTTCTGACTTTTTAATTTTAGTCATCCCTGTGAATGTGAAATGGTATCTCATTGTGGTTTTAATTTATGTTTCCCTTGTGACTAATAGTGATGAACATCTTCTGTGGAGAAAGGTCTATTCATATCCTTTTCCCATTTTTTAATTGGGTTGTTTGTCTTTCTTTTGTTTAGTTATAATCAAAGACATAATTTATATGATGATTCAAAAGAAAAGTTTATCTTCAATCTATCTGATAGTGTATAAATATCAAACACTTGAATAAACTTTACATGTTACTGGGATTAACATTATAATGGGCCCTAGCCTGTTTGTTCAGTGGTAGAGAATCAGCCAGCATGTGGATGTCTGGGGTTCCAGGTGAGGGCTCACAGGAGAAATTACCATCTTCTTCTCCAACCCTTTCCCCCCCCCCTCTCTCTTTCTCTCTCTCTCTCCCTCTCCTGCAGCCAAGGCTCAAATGGTTCAAGCAAGTTGGCCCTGGGCACTGAGGATGGCTCCATGGGCTTACCTCAGACCCTAAAATAGCTCAGTTGTAGAGCAATAGAGAGATGGGCAGAGCATTGCCCTGTAGTGGGCATGGCAGGTGAATCCCAGGAAGGGCACATACAGGAGTCTATCTCTGCCTCCCTCCTTTCACTTAATGGAAAAATATATATATATAATGTAATGACTAGTGTTTTATTAAAAATTTTTCATCTTGGAAAAAAACAAGTTGATAAGGGAAATTGTACTATTTCATTTCATAATAAAATATATTTCCAAAACTAAAAATGCAAGCATTTTAACTGAAGAGAATAACATTGCAAAAGTTGAGTAACTTTTTGTGTAGGTATCATTCCTATAATGATATTGATGAAATGAAATAAACAGATACTGTTAAGTTGTCTTAAAATAGATTACAACATTTATGAGGCTATGACCACATCTGAATGGAATTTAAAAGAATACAGTCTGAAAATTTTTATGTTAAATTCTCATTTTTTTTATTAATGGTGATAGATAGCACTGGAGCTTGCTCTGCCATTTGCTTCTATTACATACGGTAACATACAAAATTTTCATCACTTTTACACATAAAACAAAAGCAGAAAACATTTTAAAATAGAAATGTTGGCATGCATGTAATTATTAAAGGTTTCTTTTAGCTTAGACATTATTGAAGAAAAGCTATAGGAGAAGAATTACTAAATTTTATGTGTATATAACATTGTTGTGAAACTAAAATAAAGTCAATTTTATAACTTTAAGCTATATCTTAATGTAAATGATTACATCTACTTTAAGAATGAGAGCAATAGACCAAATTTGAAGGGGTAGAAACTAAAGGTCCAATGATGACATAATTTCTCAAGGTAACAGCATGGATTATTGACAGAGGGAGAAACAAATTCCAGATGTTTCAGATTGGCTTCAAGTGCTATACTGCTTCCATCATAAAATAATGGTTATTTAAACATCTGTTATAAATGAAGAATGGTATCCACAGTATGAATTAAACAGCAATATAAAGTACTAGCATGTTTGTAAAATTTCTGTATTGGATAAAATTTCTAGTAATACAATTCAATTATTGTTCCCTAAAATGTAGCCAGAACCAGGTCTGCAACTGGCCCAAGCAAGAATCTATGGCAGTCAAATCTAAATTGTTTGCTTCTTCCAGATTTACCCCCAAACCAACAGATTTTTGCTAGTGATGACTAATGAGGCATGCCCCTACCTTACAGAAAGCATAATGATGATTCAATAAATAAAAAACCTAATTTTTTCTAAAATATCAAAGATTAATGGCCCATAAGTTATTTTCTAGAAGGAGCTACATTTTCATATTACCAAATAAATGCATTGATTATAAAGCATCATAAATGCTTAATGTTATTCCTTCTAGCATTCATACTTTATCCTTATATAGTCTTCGGTACTGTAAAATAGTGCCGATGTTTTAATTATGTCTTAGTTTTTAGAAGAAATGTGGACACAAAATGTGCTTAATATAAGAACATGTGATTAATTCTCTGCATCACCACCCCCCAAGCAGGCACAGTTAATGTGCTGGGAGGTATGTTGTAAGGTGGGCTGGCACTCACTGCTGGTCAGAGTTGCCATCAGGATAATTTGAGAAGCAGCACATGTTACGGCTGTCCAAAGAACAGAAGACTGTCCAAATAGGTAATCAATCTGTTGGTCCAGGCAGAGAGAACGCTTCCAAGAAATGATGCCAGTGGCAGAGGAATCTGGGAGACCAGACTGGAGAGAGTGCTCAAAGCAGATGGTGAGACTTGTAGCCACCTGGAATAATTCTCTGAGTCTATTAACCAGAACCAGAACTGGATGTGGGGGATAATTCTTAAAGCCATGGAAGGGAAAATGCCTGCCCTCAAAACACAGTTTAGATTTAAAAGTGAGGGAGAAAGATTTCTAAATCTATTCTTTTTTAATCTTTCTTACCAGCTCCCTTCTGTCATCACCTTGTTCCTCACTCAACCTAGACCTCATTGATGATTACCTTAATTTCTCCCTACAATGAACCTCATCAAACTGGCAGGTGTTTTGTTTTATGTTTTATGTTTTTCCGTTACAACCATAGTTAAACAACACAACACTGACTCTACTTCTGAATTTAAGCTACCAAGTACTCTACAGAAACAGAAAAACACCAAAGGACTGTTGTTAGTATAGATTTTCACTTTCTAATCTATTATTAATTAACTGTTTTCTTATCTTTAACCAATTTTTTTATACAAGTAAAAATTTTAAAACTTTGTCACTCTGTATTCTGCTACTACACATCACCTATGCAAATGACCACAGGACTTGTGGGAAAGACTAAGGAGAAGGTTCCCTGAATATTCTTGTAATGTTACAGGATCCTTTCCTAAAGAAGCCCAATTGTTTCTGTCCTTCAAAGCATTCTGTATCTCTGAACACACTGAGGCTTTATCTGATATTGGGAAAAGGCCATATAATCTAGATCATGTTTGCTCCAGCCAATCTTTATTTATGAGTGTTTTAATTCCTGTATTAAAACAATTGATGACAGAGCATCATGAGTTGACCATCACTATCACTCATAGATACCTTACCATCAATCAGCCGATGTGAAAGAGCTCAGTAGATCATACAAATCTCAGAGATATGTTTATAACATCATTCACTTAGCCTTCTATGGCAAATCTGTTCCTACCCATCCCTACCTCACTATAATTGTTCCATCTTCATTGACCACAGGGTGCCTGTGTTATAGTCTGCAGATTATTCTCAACTTCAATTGTCTCAAGAGATGTTGACCACAACCACCTCCATAAGGCCACAACAGAAGTGACCAGTCTATATGAGCTCTTACTAACTTCATGTAAGTTTAACCTAACAGTGCATTACCTCTCATGTCAATATCCTACTTCCTGCCCAAGGGTTACCCTGTGGAATTCCAAATGTAAAACCATGCATACAGTCTTGACTTCAACTGCAAAAGGAAAAAGTGCAAGGGAGACAGTTGTTCTCCCTTGATCCTCTTAAGTGGACTGACCTGAGATGTGGTTCATAAGACATTTCTGCAAGATCCAGTTGTCATTTTTACCTAATACCAAACAGTGGCTAGTGTGTTGTCAGACGCTGATATTTGTTCTCCCTCCTTATCATTTTTTTTGTTTTTGGTTCTACCTTCCTTGATATCAGCATTTGTCATAGGTTCTTCTCTCTCAGATGAGATACGTATGATGGATTTAATCCAGACTTTGAATAAATCTTTCCATATTTTTCAAGGTCTTTCTGAACTCACAGTGTCTTAAGTATAGATTAGAGTTAAGTTTTTATTGTAAGTGACTGTCACTCAATTTTTATGTACTCTAAATAAAATATCATTCCTCACTTACCCTGTCCTTCCAGGAGCAGTCCATTGTCTTTGAGACAAAAATTTAACTATTTTTAACCTTTTATATAGGATTCTCCTTATCTGGTATCTGTGCATCTCTTTAACTTTAACTGCAAGAAATAAATGTTTAAATTTAGTTACATGAAGAAGATAAGAGGAGTGATGTAGAATGTAGGCAATAGAGATTTTGAAAAAAAACAAAGAAGATGACCGACTCCAAAGTTCTTTCTAATTGCTGGCCTTTCCCTAGTGTCTCCCTCAACATTTCTTAATAATAAACTCCTTGGCTTCATTATAAACACTGACTTCAAAGTGATTCCACTTGAATTCACCATCTAGCCTATCATATAGACTATGAACAAACATCTTTATTGATTGCCCAATAAATTTTTTATTGTGATTATAATTATATTTTTGGCAAATACCTTTTTTCTGTAAAACTTTGGATACTTGAACTTAAAGACTCTGTTAGAAGTATTTACTATAAAAATGTTAAAAGCAACAAATTCCTTAAAGAGTAAAACAAATGAATATGCTAATTATCATAGCTGCTATCATATAATAAAAGCCTACCACATAGGAAAGGTTCAGCATAAGATAAGATATTTTATGTTTATATGCTATGGGATACTACTCAGCCATAAGAAATGATGACATTAGATTATTTACAACAACGTGGATGGACCTTGATAACATTATACTGAGTGAAATAAGTAAATCAGAAAAAACTAAGAATATATGATTCCATACATAGATGGGACATAAAAATGAGACTCAGACATGGACAAGAGTGTGCTGGCTATCTGGGCGGTAGGGTATGGGTAGGGGCACAAATAAAACCAGATAGAAGGTGATGGGAGACAATTTGACTTTGGGTGATGGGTATGCAATATAATCAAATGTCAAAATAATCTGCAGATGTTTTCTCTGAACATATGTACCCTGATTTATCACTGTCACCCCATTAAAATTAAACTTAATTAAATGAAAGATATTTTATATTTGATTCTCATAAATATAAGTATCAATTTTTTCATTTTACATCTAAGAAAAAATATCTTAGAGAATATTATGGATTTGATCAGAGCTCAGGTCTATTTGAGGCAAAACTTGTGCTCTTAAGAGAACAAATGGCTTGACTAGGTGGTGGTACCGTGGATAGTGTCAAACTGGCATGCAGAGGACCCACATTCTAAACCCGAGGTCGCTGGCTTGAGTGCGGGATTATAGACATGACCCCAAGGTTGCTGGCTTGAAGCCCAAGGTCTCTGGCTTGACCCCAAGGTTGCTGGCTTTAGCAAGAAGTCACTCATTCTGCTGTAGCCCCCTGGTCAAGGCACATATGAGAAAGCAGTCACTGAACAACTAAGGAGCTGCAATGCAGAATTGATGCTTCTCATCTCTCTCTCTTTCTGTCTGTCTATCCCTATTTGTCCCTCTCTCTGACTCTCTCTCTGTCTCTGTCAAAAAAGAGAGAGAGAGAGAGAGAGAGAGAGGGAGAGAACAAATGGACATATTACAATAGAACTATATTTAATATCAATGGTAGCTTCATGCTTACAAAATTTTTTAATTAAAAATAAAAACTGAACTTTCAACTTTCAGTCTCAACAGGCAAGATTTCTGAAGAGCCTGTTGAACTGTATTCTTCTCTCCATTTACCACCAGCATTTACCACCATTTCATTTGCTTTAAATCTTTTATTTCATTTCAAATGGCTTCCACTGTTACTAAAAAAAAAAAATTAGATCATAAAGAAAGGAAAAAGCTGACAAAGTATTTCCAGTTTCTTAGATGAGATATCCAGGGTTTCTATCATTTTTAAATGGAATCTTTTCTTTTTCCACCCTGAGAAAATCACATCACTAATGATTAAAGTGACTGGCTTTTCTTACATGCCAGGAAATTGCCCCTCATGATCTTATACCCCTCTCACCCCCACTTGTCTCTCAAAATCTTCTTAATGGTATCCAACAGATAAAAATATCCAAGAGTTACATCTTTAATCTGAGCTTTTAAAATTAGATTTATAAATGGAAAATTGGGTTTTTGTAAAGAGCTGAGGGTTTTGTTATTACTTTTGAATGAAGACCAAGATTTAATAACATATCATTCAAAGTGAGATCTCCCTCTGACAGATTGAGATTGCTCCATTCATAGTGGCAGAAAAAGACATCAAAGTTCCACCAAAGGAAGCTTTGGCATAAGGGGAGGGAGGTCAGGGCTGGTGACTGTAGGCACATGCCAAGCTGGCTCAGGGAAAATGAGCTTCTATGGCTGGAAGCCCAGGGAGGGTTGGCCATCCTGGCTAAGAAGTCCTAACCATACTCCAAGGAAAATGTCTGAATGTGCGAGTACTAACCCAAGAACCTGACCTGAGAAACCCAAGCATGAGCCTCTCCACCTTCCAGGCAGGCAGGCAGGCTCTGTACCAACCTGTGCATGTTGTCCCCAGCCTGGACCACGTGGGGACAGCTTGAAGGAGAGGCAGGTTATGGCAGCAATAAGAGCACAGACAAGCAGACACCTGGTTCCCCTTATGCACTGATTGAGCTCTCTGGTGTGTCTTTCAATGGAATTGAGAAGCTAGAATGGTATGAAATCTCTGTGGTACCTTAAACAATTCAGGAAGTGGGGGAATTTCTCTAGGAAGATGCTACTTTGCCTCCTAACCTGAAAAATGGCCTCTACTAGTTTTAATTTTGAAATCAAAAAGGTATGTTAATATATGCACTGTGATATGGTAATGTGTGTATTACCAGTTGTGTGTGTATTTCTGACAGTCGAGTATACTGCATATAACATTTCTATTGAACTACATATATGTAAGCAATTAAATCCATCATGTTTCTGAATTATTTTAGTGGAACCCCATTAACCATTAAAATCAACATTACTGTGTCCAGAATGAGCAAAAGCAAACACAAGTACCCTTATAGAATGTGGTTTTAGCAAAACGTATTTTAGTCTGATTGTGTTACTGGTTACAAAACCAGGGTTTTCATCCCACTGAGAAGCTCTCATTTTAAATTGACCACATGTCGATGATCTTAAACAAAATATTCTTTCCTTGGGTTAAATAACAAAATCCTAACGTCAGTACTGCCATATTATTATAAACTGCATGATTCTGACACATATCATATTCCAGATTTATAATGCAATTGTTTGTAAGAAAGTGGGTCCATGACCTTGTATTTTGGTAACTATAATACTCTTTTGTAATGTCTAACTGTAGAGTTCCTTCAGGAATGCATAGTAGTATAATTACATTTCAAATGTAAAAATAGTAATCAAGGATTTATAGTTAAATTTAGTTTCTGAACTTTATTGAGGATTGTACAGACTCCTTAATTGTATTTAATATTTATTTACCTCATTACATATTTTCAAACTATACTTCTCATTCATAAACTTATTAAACCTTATCACTGATTAACTTTTAAAAATGTGAGTTGTATATCTTAAGTTTAGGGATGACAAAACAGAATGGTTTTCCCAAAGTTATGTCTATATGAGCCCATCTCTCTATGTCTTTGGAGGCCATCACTAAGCTTTATAATTTTTCTGGTTTGACATTTAACCTTACAAAAAATTTCAAGAGTTCAGAGAGACTGGGATCTTTAACACAGTAATCAGTTCAGCATCCCACCAAAGTTCTCCTAGAATCAGTCCTTTGGCAGAAATGCACACCAGCCTTATTGCTATTAGAAAAAGAAGTGCTAGGTAGGTTATCATATAATCCCTTCTGATAGAACCAGAATACAGTGTGGGCTGGCCACTGCTTGCTTAGTGGAATAGCAAACACTTTTTCAATGGAGCCAAAAATCTAACTTTGTGCTTAAACAATAGGTTTCAGCAATGAGAAGGACTAAGATGCTTTGCTCAACTTTCCAGCCAAATTTGAAACAAACAAAAAAAACATATCTTGACTTTTGTTTCTCTACAAAGAATTAATTCTGAGTTTCCATATAGCTATCTAGCATAAAGTGAAGTTAGTACAAATTCTCAAAAATCTTTAAAGCAAAAGTACCAATATGAGCAGCTCTTCTGCCAGATGTTTTTGGGAATTCTCCAATCAACAGCACTTTTCTAAACTTTGCCAACGGATATGTGAGTGCTATCAGCTAGATACATGAAGTTGCAAATTCCATCTCAGTGTTGCAAGACTTGGAGCAGGCTTTTGTGTCATCTAGAGGCTTCTGGCCAAAGGAAGAATATTTCATCACAGAAGCACACCCAACAGTGGCGTGATTTAACCTGAGATTGATTTCTGTACCTAAAAGCGTAGTGTTTATTAGTTTCACAACAATATCTTCTTTTTGTTTTTCTTTCAGAGTTTTGTTTTTATTTATTTATTTTTACAGGGACAAAGAGAGGGATAGATAGGGAGAGATGAGAAGCATCAATCATTAGTTTTTTGTTGCAACACCTTAGTTGTTCACTGATTGCTTTCTCACATATGCCTTGAGCGTGGGTCTTCAGCAGACCAAGCCACCCCTTGCTGGAGCCAGCAACCTTGGGTCCAAGCTGGCAAACTTTTTGCTCAAGCCAGATGGGCCCGTGCTCAAGCTGGCGACCTTGGGGTCTCGAACCGGGTCTTCTGCATCCCAGTCCGACGCTCTATCCACCGCACCACCGCCTGGTCAGGCAACAATATCTTTTTTTTACTGCTCATTCTTTCCTTAAGGGTACCTGAATGTCTACACTTTGTTAAAATCATCATGTTCACATTTTCCAAAAGTGACAGTATAGTTACAAATTTATCTCTCTTTGTAAGATCTTATGCTCCACTCACACTGTCCCAGTAAGAAAAAGTAACCAAAGTTAAGTGCTTTGATCAAGAGAAAAAAACAAAAACTATTTTTTATTCTTCCTTAATTACAAATTCTTTTTTCTTCAAATGCCAGCATACATAGTTATTTCTATCTACTAAACTACATAAAAACTGATGTCTTGAAGAATAATTAGGAAACCAGTAAAATTTTGGTTTTATAATACATAAAGAAAAGTGCAAAATGTTAAACAGGAATAAAGGTTTCTGCAAAGTTTCTATAGATGAAAAAAGATAGTATTTGAAGTTGATTTTCCAAGGACTTGTCATCTCGACACATCTTTTTTTTTTCTTTACTGTTTTTTCATTGACTTTTAGCAAGAAAGGCAGGGAGGAAGGAGGCAGGAACATCGATCTGTTCCTGTATGTGCTCTGACCAGAGATCCACCAGCAACCTCTGTGCTTCAGAACAATCCTCTAACCAACTGAGCCAGGGCGTCTACACAGCTTCTGAGCAAAGGTCACTGACAACTTTATTCAAAGATGCTTACAGAGCTGTTCCTAAGCAGGGTTCAAACTTGTTTAAATTTCAAGGTTATACAGCTGGAGACTGTACCGACCTCCTGACACATTTCAGGGTGATAAAGAGTGCCTCTGAGAGAAGTGCAGGTAGATTTGCTGGAAGACTCCATATCAGACAGGGGTTTTTTTTTTTTTTTTCAGTCTTTCTTTTTTTAAAATTTTTTATTGATTTTAATTTACTATGCTTACATAGATTAAAGTGTCCTACCGAATATATCTCCCTCCCCCAATACCCTGTTCCCCTTGATACCCCTTCCCCTAATACCCTTCCCCCTTCCCTTAAGGATTTGCTGTCCTGTTCTGTATAATGCTGTGCTATGTATATATAATTTCATCAATCTCTTTCCCTTCTCTGATCCTATCCTCTCCTCCCCTTCCCTCTGTCCCCTTTCCGTCTGACTGCTTCCCCTCTCCTCCCTTTGATCCTGCCTCTAACTCTATTTCATTCTTCAGTTCACGTTGTTTATTAAATTCCTCATATGAGTAAGGTCATATGATATTTTTATTTCTCTGCCTGGCTTATTTCACTTAGCATAATAGTCTCCAGGTCCACCCATGTTGTCACAAAAAGGTAAGATTTCCTTCTTTTTCATGGCCATGTAGTATTCCATTGTGTATCTGTACCACCGCTTTTTAATCCACTAGTCAACTGATGGACACTTGGGCTGTTTCCAGATCTTAGCTATTGTAAACAATGCTGCAATAAACATGGAAGTGCATTTCTTCTTTTGAATCAGTGATTTGGTATTCTTAGGATATATTCCTAAAAGTGGGATAGCTGGGTCAAAAGGCATTTCCATTTTTAATTTTTTGAGTAATCTCCATACGGTTTTCCACAGTGGCTGCACCAGTCTGCATTTCCACCAGCAGTGCAGGAGGGTTCCCTTTTCTCTACACCCTGGTCAGCATATATTATGTGTTGCTTTGTTAATGAGTGCCATTCTGACTGAGGTGAGGTGGTATCTCATTGTGGTTTTAATTTGCTTTTCTTTATTGATTAGTGATGTTGAACATTTCTTTATCTGCCTATTGGCTATTTGTATGTTCTCTGTGGAGAAGTTTCTGTTCATTTCTTTTGCCCATTTTTTGATTGGATTGTTTACTTTCCTGATGTTGAGTTTTACAAGTTCTTTATAAATTTTGGTTATTAACTCCTTGTCAAATGTATTGTCAAATATGTTCTCCCATTGTGTGGTTTGTCTTTTTATTCTGTTCTTATTGTCTTTAGCTGTGCAAAAGCTTTTTAGTTTGATGTAGTCCCATTTATTCATCCTGTCCTTTATTTCACTTGCCGTGGAGATAAATCAGCAAATATATTGCTGTGAGAGATGTTGGAGAGCTTACTGCCTATGTTTTCTTCCAAGATGGTTATGGTTTCACAACTTACATTTCAATCTTTTATTCGTTTTGAGTTGATTTCTGTGTGTGGTGTAAGTTGGTGGTCTAGTTTCACTTTTTGCAGGTAGCTGTCCAATTTTCCCAACACCATTTGTTAAAGAGACTTTCTTTATTCCATTGTATGCTTTTACCTCCTTTGTCAAATATCAATTGTCCATATAGGTGCGGGTTTATTTCTGGGTTCTCTGTTCTGTTTCATTAATCTATATGCCTGTTCTTATGCCAGTGCCAAGTTGTTTTGAGTATAATGGCCTTTTGGTATAACTTGATATCAAGAAGTATGATACCACTCACTTTATTCCTTTCTTTTTAATATTGCTGAGGCTATTCGTGTTCTTTTTTGGTTCCGTATAAATTTTTAAAATATTTGTTCTATATCTTTGAAGTATGCCATTGGTATTTTAATAAGAATTGCATTGAATTTATAGATTGTTTTGGGTAATATAGACATTTTAATGAGGTTTATTCTTTCTGTTTATGAACATGGCATATGCCTCCACTTGTTTGTATCTTCCTTAATTTCTCATATTAATGTTTTATAATTTTGTGCATACAAGTTTTAACCTCCTTGATTAAATTTACTCCTAGGTACTTTATATTTTTGTTGCAAGTGTGAAAGGAATTATTATTTTAATTTCTCTTTCACTCAGTTTATTGTTGGTATATAAAAATGCTTCTGGTTTCTGAATATTAATTTTATATCCTGCCACCTTGCTGAATTCAAAATTCAGGAGTTTTTTGACTGAGTCTTTAGAATTTTCTGTGTACGGTATCATGTCATCAGCAAATAATTATAGTTTTACTTCTTCTTTTCCAATTTGGATGCATTTTATTTCTTCTTCTTGTCTGATTGCTGTGCCTAGGACTCCAGGACTATGTTGAATAAGAAAGATGAAAGGGGGCATCCCTGCCTGGTTCCTGATCTTAAGGAAATTTCTTTTAATTTTTGCCCATTAATTATGATGTTGGTTGTGGGTTTGTCATAGATAACTTTTATCATATTGAGGTATATTTTCTGTATTCTCACTTTGCTGAGAGTTTAGATCATAAATGGGTGCTGGATTTTATCAAATGCTTTTTCTGTATCTATTGATATTTTCATGTGAATTTTCTCCTTCTTTGTGTTTATATGATGAATCACATTGATTGTTTTGTGAATATTGTACCATCCTTACCTCCCCAGAATAAATCCTACTTGATCATGATATATGATTTTTTTTATGTATTGCTGCATTTGGTTTGCTAATATTTTGTTGAGAATTTTAGCATCTAATTTCATCAGGGATATTGGCCTATAGTTTTCTTTCTTTGTAGTATCTGCCTGATTTTGAAATGAGGATTATGCTCACCTCATAAAAGGAGCCTGGAAGTCTTCTCTCCTCTTGAGTATTTTGAAATAGCTTGAGAAGGATAGGAGTTATTTATTCTTTGAATATTTAGTAAAATTCACCTGAGAAGCCATCTGGCCCTGGACTTCTGTTTGTTAGAAGTTTTTTGATAACTGTTTCAATCTCTTTTGATGTAATCAGTCTATTTAGGTTTTCTGATTCTCCCAGATTGATTTTTGAGAGATTTTAAGTTTTAAGAGATTTTTCCATTTCACCTACATAGTCTAATATTTTGCCATACAGTTCTTCATAGTATTTTCTTACAATCCTTTGTCTTTATACTGTGTCAGTTGTTACTTCTCCACTCTCATTTCAATTTTATTTATTTGAGTCCTCTCTCTTTTTTTCTTGGTGAGTCTGGTTAAAGGTTTATCAATCTAGTTTACCTTTTCAAAGAAACAGCTCTTGGCTTCATTAATCTTCTGTATTTTTTTTTTTTAGGCTGTGTATGTCATTTATTTCCTCTCTGATCTTTATTATTTCCTTTCTTCTACTTCCTCTGGGCTTTGTTATTCCTTTTCTTTTTTATTTATTTTTTATTTATTTTATTTATTTATTCATTTTAGAGAGGAGACACAGAGTGAGAGAGAGAGATAGAGAAAAAGAGAAAGGGGGGAGGAGCTGGAAGCATCAACTCCCATATGTGCCTTGACCAGACCAGTGCAGGGTTTTGAACTGGCGACCTCAGTATTCCCAGGTTGACGCTTTATCCACTACGCCACCACAGGTCAGGCTCTTTTTTTATTTTTATTTTTATTTTTATTTTTTGATGTAGGGTTAGATTTCTTTATTTGGGCTTTTTCTAGTTGCTTTGAACTTTCCTCTCAAGACTGCTTTAGCTGTGTCCCATAAATTTAAGGTTGTTATATGTTCATTTTCATTTGTTTCAAGGAAATTTTTGATTTCTTCTTTGTTCTCATTGTTAACCCATTTGTTATTTAATAACATGCTGTTTAGTCTAGAAGTGTTTGAATGTTTTTCAGTTTTTCGATTGTAGTTGATTTCTAGTTTCATGCATTGTAATCATAGAAGATGCTTGATATGATTTCAATCTTTTTTAATTTATTGAGACTTGTTTTGTGTCCTAGCATGTGGTCTATCTTAGAGAATGTACCATGAGCACTTGAAAAGAATGTATATTCTGCTGCTTTAGGGTGAAAAGTTCTGAAGATATCTACTAAATTCAGTTGATCTAGTATGTCCTTTAAGGTTGCTGTTTCTTTGTTAATTTTCTTTCTTGAGGATCTATCCATTGATGTTAGTGGGGTATTAAAATCCCCTACTATTATAGTATTGCTGTTGATCTCACCTTTTATGTTCATCAAAATCTGCTTTATAAATTTGTTTGCCTTTATATTAGGTGCATAGATATTTATAATGCTTATATCCTCCTGTTGGATTGCTTCCTTTATCATTAAGTAGCAACCTTCTTTATCTCTTACTATAGCCTTTGTTTTAAAGTCTATCTTTTCATATATAAGTATTGCTACTCCAGCTTTTCTCTTTCATTTCCATTGCATAAAATATTTTTTTCATCCCTTTACTTTCAGTCTGTGTGTCTCTTTTATTTTGAGGTGAGTCTGTTGTATATGTACAGATCCTGTTTTCTTATCCTCACAGTTACCCAATGTCTTTTAATGGAGCTATTAATCTATTTACATTTAAGGTTATTATTGGTATATACTTGTTTGTTTCCATTTTATTCTTTAAACCTACATTCTTCCTTTTCTAGATTTTTTTCTTCTTTGTTCCATTTACAACAGGCCCCTTAACATTTCTTGCAGCATTGGTTCAGTTGTAATAAATTCCTTGAGTTTGGTTTTGTTGTTTGTTTTTTTGTTTTTTTGGTCTGGGATGCTTTTTATTTCTCCTATAATTTTAAATTATAGCCTTGCTGGATAAAGAAGTCTTGGTTGTAGGCTCTTGTTCTGCATTACTTTGAATATTTCTTTACATTTCCTTCTGGCCTCTAGTGTTTCTGTTGAGAAGGCGGATGTCATTCTTATGGGGCCTCCTCTGTAGGTAATTTACTGCTTGCAGCTTTTAGTATTCTTTCTTTATCTTTTAATTTTGGCATTTTAATTATGATGTGTCTTGGTGTAGGCCTCTTTGGGTTTCTCTTTAATGGGACTTTCTGTACTTCTTGAACTTGTGTGACTTTTTCCTTCATCAATTTAGGGAAGCTTTCAGCTATGATTTTTTCAATCAGGTTATCTATCTCTTGTTCTTTTTCTTCTTCTGGAATGCCTATAATACGGATGTTGTTTCTCTTCATGTTGTCACAGAGCTCTCTTAGAGTTTCCTCAGATTATTTGAGCCTTGAGCCTCATTTCTTTTTGCTGCTTCACTTCCTTGCTTTTGTTTATCTTGTCTTCTAAATCACTGATTTGATTCTCTGCTTTATTCAGCCTACTTTTGATTCCTTCTACTGTATTCTTCATTTCTGATATGTATTTGTCATTTCTGACTGGCTCTTTTTTATAATTTTAATGTCCTTTTTGATGCTTGCTAACTCTTTATTTAGGTGCGCATTCTGTCCATTCATTGTTGCTCTAAGATCTTTGAGCATCCTAACAATCATTATTTTAAACTCTGCATCCGGTAATTTGGTTATTTCCATCTCATTCAGTTCTTTCTCTTGTTGATTCATTTGGATTGCATTTCTATGTCTTCCCATTTTGTCTGTGTATAGACTCCTTTGGGTGTGATGTTTGTGTAGCTAGCTGAGTCTAGGGTTGATATTGTATGCCTCTAATTTCCAGTTGTGTTGTTTCTAGATCTTCTTGGGTTGGCATCAGCTGTTGTTTGTAATCTGCTGTGGGTTACTTGTCTGCTGTCACTGTTCTTTTTGCTTTTTGTGTCAGCGTTTTCTATGTCTTAGCTGGGTCAGGTATGTGGAGCCCTTCCTTAAAATATCACTCTAACAAGGGTTGTTAGGTCCTGAACTGATGCTGTCCATATCTGGCCAGTAGAAGTACCTGTCCTAGACCTCCCTGGCCAGAGCTTGATTCAGATCAGTGGGGGTCACTACCTATTACTGGCCCTTATAAACTTTTTTGGAGCTACAGGTGATTCAGATCTTGTGGCTGCATCTCCTGGGCCCAGGTGCTATTGAAAACATTGGCTGCACTCCTAGGCTAGCTTTTATCTCCTCTTGGCCTGGGGGAAGTTTGTTCAAAAGTTTAAGTTCCCCCAAGATCCGTTTTCTTCCACCTCTTATTGCTGGCTACTTTTTGGGCTCAGTACTATAACTCAGAGATTAAGTACAGTATTGGATGTGGCTTGCCCCTTAGCCTCTGGTTTCATTCTATCCATACCTTTTTTTTTATTTAATTTTTTTCTTCTTTTTCAGCCCTCAGAAGGGTGTGGCCACAGGAATGGAGTGAGTATGGCCTCTGTGTTCCCGATGTGTGATCTGTTTGTTGACCTGCCACCACTGCTGCCTGCTGCCACCTCAGGCGTTCAGGCTCAGATGCTGCCGCTGCCAGCCCACCACCATGAGTGGGCTTGTGTGCATGTGTGCTCAGACCGCTGCCAGCCTGCCTGCCCTCCAGTGAGTACTCAGCAGCATGGGTGGGCAATGTAACTCAGACCTCAGCACTCGCTACTTGTGACCCTGATTTGCTCCCTGCTTCTAAGCACCTCTTTTCTCTGACTGGAGCAGAGTAATTTCTTCCTTTTGCTGGTGTTGCTGCCCCCAGGAAAAACATCACTTTAGATTCAGGGAGTGACTTAGCCCAGGAGTTAGGGTGGCTGCCCCTCAAAGTGCCTCCAAGATTACACTCTCTTATGGCAATTCCAGTCCTCACAGTGCTCCCCGTTCCCAGAGTCCCAGGTAAGTGGCTGTGAATGAGGTTTTTCTGTGCTATCCCTTTAAGACAGAGCTTGGGTCTGATAGTTCTGTCTCTTTCTAGCAAGCAGTATCCCCACTCTTTTCTCAGTGAAATACTGTCCATAGGCCTCTTCTAGGCTCTGGGGCTCTAGGCTAGGGTTCCAGTCCTGCGGCTAAGGACCCACAACTCTCCAGGAAGCCCACCCCACTGTTAGAGTCCCTCCAGGCCACCACTCACTCCCAGGAGTGCGGCAACATTTTCGCATCTCCACCTTTGCTACCAGTCTTAATGTGGTTTCTTCGGTGGTCCTTGGTTATAAAATCCTCTTAGTTTAATCCAAAATAGGTTTTTCAGGATGGTTGCTCTTAAAATTAAGTAGTAATTCACTTTGATTCTGGGAGGTGGGAGTTGGAATGTCCGACTACTTTGTGTCCATCTTGCCACTCCAGACTGGGGTTTTCTTAAGGTCAATGTTCTTGAGGTGTAGCAAGAATCACTGTGTGTGCAGTGTTCATCTGGGCCTGCCCACATCACCGCCCTGGGGTCATGAGGACAAGGGAACATGATGTACACATAAAACCCATACTGTCCTCTGTGCTGTGACTAATAAGCTGTTTAAACCCATTTGGGCTTTTTGTCTCCTTAGGCAGCAGTGAGGAGGCCCACCTACCAGCTTCAGTATTCCTGCTATTCAGGAACAGCTTGACCACTTGAAAGGTGGATATAGATAAGTAAATTGTGTAAACTTTGGTCTTAGAATTATACTCTTTACTCTGTTAAAAAGGAAGAAACTGGAAAATGTGAAATAAGGCATGAGGGCACAAGCTCTAGAATAAAGTTTTCATAAAACAATATCTGTTTTTAGGTACAGGGTTGAAAAACACCCATGTTGGCTAAGATTAAATAAAGGCCATCAAGAGTGTGTGTGTGAGAGTGTGTGTATGTGTGTTCATCTCAAGCACCCAAGTTATTCTGTTCGGAATTGTTGACTAAATGACATGGATATTTTGAGCCAACAAATCTGAGATGTACCATATGTAAATATGAAGAAAAAAGAAACCTTTAATATGTATATTATCAAACACACACACACAGAAAGTTCCTATTGATCAAGGGAAGATAAATTGAAAATTGATAATACACTTCTTATTAATATTATTTTATAATATATAAAATTGTATTTAATTCACTTAATTTTATGGCTTATTTATTATTATATTTCAATAAAAATCAAAATACTTCCACATGCCTTTATAGATTGTCACTTTATTGACCTTCTACCTATTTCTCTAAAATAGTTTAAGATCTTCAATGAGACTTCTATAAGGACAGGACAGAATTATTTCTTCAGCATTAAGAAGGGGTTAATGTATTTCACACTTGAGGAAAAAATTGATTCAAATTTACCTCTGGAATTTGGTTTTACCAGTTTTGTTTTTTGTTTTTTGGGTTTTTATAAATTTGCAAAATTCTAAAGTATCCAGTGCACCATTGCATACTCTGAAATAATAGCTTAGTAAATTAAATTATTAAGAAGTTACAGATAACTTACAAATCACTTTTTCAGAGCATTTATATTCTGATTTTTTCAGGCCAAATGTTTTGGAGTTAGTGAAAATGTAAAGAGCCCTATGTTGATTAACTTACAAACACTAATTGAAATTGTTATTTAGATAACTTTAAAAGCAATAATAATAACACACTATTTTAAAAAAGGTTATGTAAACTAAAGCCAGTGGTTCTGTTCTTTTAGTTACATTTTAAAAAATATTTCTTTAATTAAAGGTAAATTTTAATTTAATAAAAAATATTTAAGTACTGTTTATTTTAATTAAAATCTATACTTAAGAAAGCAAATAAAATCATTTTATCTAGGTTATATAAAAGAGTTGTAGACATTTCTGCTAACGAATATCTGTTTAAGTTTGAGATCTAACTCTATCTTCATCTCAGCACTGTGACAGGTCTACAAACTGCTTCATTACTCTTCACAACCACTTACACAGTAACATGCAGAAGGAACCAAAGAATAAAAAATAAAACATATCCAGAGTAATCTACTACCATTTCTTCTTAAACAATTCAAAATGCATACCTCACTCAACCTGTAATTCTAAGAAAGAACATGGCTAAAAAAAAATCTACCTCAGCAATTTTCAATTAGTGTGCAGCAAGAGGCACACTGGTTTTCTGCAAGACTTTTTACGCATGCACTTTATAGATTGTCATTTTAAATCAGGGACACTAACCTCTTTTCTCTTAGATTGTCAAATTAAAAAATAACACCAGTCAACACAATAATAGCCATCCAGTGTGAATGAATCAAAATTATGCCTATTTTTTGTCAGATTGGAAAAAATACATTTTTGGTGTGTGTTGGGCAAATGAGTTTGTAAAATTTGTATTTTCTGAGTTGCTCACTTTTATTGTTAAAAATGGCCACTGCCGCCTGACCAGGTGGTGGCGCAGTGCATAGAGTGTCGGACTGGGATGTGGAGGACCCAGGTTCGAGACCCCGAGGTCACCAGCTTGAGTGCAGGCCCATCTGGCTTAAGCAAAACCTTGCCAGCTTGGACCCAATGTCTCTGAACCCAAGGGGCTGCTTGGTCTGCTGAAGGCCCACGGTCAAGGCACATGTGAGAAAGCAATGAATGAACAACTAAGGTGTCACAACGAAAAACTGATGATTGATGCTTCTCATCTTTCTCCATTCCTGTCTGTCTGTCCCTATCTATCCCTCTCTCTGATTCTTTCTCTGTCCCTGTAAAAAAAAAAAGGACACTGCCCAGGTGAAACTGCTAATTACCTTCCCACTTGGAAAGGGACTTTGTTATGCTAATGTGTGCTAGAGGAGAGGTTTTTGCTCCAAAAACTCTTAAGAGAAGAAGAAGGAGGAAAAAGAAGGCCATATTTTTGCAGAGTGAGAGCAGGGAGGAAGAGTCTGAAGAAGAAGCAGCCAAGATAGCAGGTTGCTAAAGGAGAAGCCAGTTTGTGCAGAGATGAGAAGGGAAACGGTGTGCAGATAGGAAACCAGAGGTGACTTTGCTGGTGAGGGCCTTTGATTCTAGGAAAAACTGGAATATTCTCCTGGTTGTGGAACTGGAAAACATGTGCGTAGGTTTTGGTGCTCTGTGTGGTTTTACTTGCCAGCCAGTTGCGAGGCTAGAATAAAGGAATGGCCTACCAGTTTTTGGCTCTGCAGTTTCACTTCCATCTGTCCAAATCTAATGGGAACCTGCATGTGAATGGCCACAATGGTTGCAGTGGCCCCTGGCCTTACAGGGTGCCACAGAATTTTAGTAACTAGTTTATGTTTTCCATGACATACAAAAGGTTGAAAATCACTACATTAGACTAGCATCAACAAATTATTGTTAGTGTGTAAGTTCTGATTTCTATAAAATTCAAATATCCATAAGAGGAACAAAACTGATAATTATCAAAAATAAAATAATAAGTCAATTACAGGCAATTGGGTAAGATTATTTGGGGTAGGGGAGGAACAAAGAAAAAGAATATTATAACAGGCACTGAATTTGTTGACCAATTAAAATTCCAAGCGGGTAAAATAAAACACAAAGTCATTATTCAGCAATAGTGCTTTAAACAGAGGTGTATTTGACAGAAGCTGCGCCAAAGAGGTCATTTTCTAACTAAGCCTATTTAACTGAAGACTTTCAAAGAGGCAGAGCTTTCAAACTAATGGAATACTGGTCTTTGCTTCCTGAATAAAGGTTCTCCCCTTTTTCTGTGTAAATCTCATTTGTTCATTTCAATATCCACCTTTGATTTCCATTATTTTCTCACAATGGCAGATGATATCCACTCCTTAGAGTAATGCAAATCAAATTCCCCAGAAGAGTTACTCAAACGCCTCAAAAACAGAACAGAACTGAACAAATTTTCTGCAAAATAAGTCAATGTTATAAATTAGAATTAAATATACAAAATAGATAGCTGTATTTAAATACTGATAAACTATTAAATTATATCTTTGATATTATTTAATTTTTATCATTGTTTATAATTATTATTTTGATATTTTTTATCAAAAAAATAAAAATGTCATCTTAAAGTCAATGATTATGCATTATTAGTTTATCCATTATGAGATGACAAATTTTTATATATCTAAATGCTAATTATGTGATGACTAGCCATGAAATTATTTTTGCTTCATACACATTTTCTCAGTTAGTATAACATTCTAAACTTTATATAAAAAAGAAAGCTTATTAAGAATTTCTCATTTTTAATGTAAATTTAATACATTTTGATAAATATATACATCAGATAAAATTATGATTGCTAATAATATTTCTTGTTCACTATCTTTAAAGAGCACTTTATAGATAAAAAAATTCAGTTTAACAGCTTCTCAAAAAAAAGAAAAAGAACCATTTCAGGACATTAGAAAATCCTGGAACATCGACAAATTACTGGTATAAAATTGAGGGATAATTATTTGAGGGTATAAATTAAAGAAATTTAAATTAATACAAATCAAATCCTAATATGGAAATATAAAAATTTCAAAGTGTTCATTTACTATTAGAGAGAGTATGTTTTATTTATACTTCTACAAAGTTGAATAACATCAAATGATTAAATTCTTTTTCCTTTTTTAAAATTTTAATGGGGTGATATTAATAAATCAGGGTACAAATGTTCAAAGAAAACATCTCCAGGTTATCCTGTCATTCAATTTTGTTGCATACCCATCACCCAAAGTCAAATTGTCTTCTGTCAACTTCTATCTGGTTTTCTTTGTGCCCCCCTCCTCCACCCTCTCCCTCCCTCTCCTCCCTACCCCCACCCTGCAACCACCACGCTCTTGTTCATGTCTCATAGTCTCATTTTTATGTCCCACCTATGTATGAAATCATGCAGTTCTCAGTTTTTTTCTGTTTAACTTATTTCACTCCGTATACTCAGTTTTTTTCTGTTTAACTTATTTCACTCCGTATACTGTTGTCAAGGTCCATCCATTTTGTTGTAAATGATCCGATGTCATCATTTTTTATGGCTGAGTAGTATTCCATAGTATATATGTACCAAAGCTTTTTAATCCACTCGTCTTCTGATGGACACTTGGGCTGTTTCCAGATCTTCGCTATTGTGAACAATGCTGCCACAAACATGGGGGCACATTTCTTCTTTTCAAACAGTGCTATGGTGTTCTTAGGGTATATTCCTAAAAGTGGGATAGCTGGGTCAAAAGGCAGTTTGACTTTTAATTTTTTGAGAAATCTCCAAACTGTTTTCCACAGTGGCTGCACCAGTCTGCATTCCCACCAGCAGTGCAGAAGGGTTCCCTTTTCTCCACATCCTCGCCAGCACTTGTTCTGTGTTGTTTTGCTGATGAACTCCATTCTGACTGGTGTGAGGTGATATCTCATTGTGGTTTTAATTTGCATTTCTCTAATGATTAGTGATGTTGAGCATTTTTTCATATGCCTATTGGCCATCTGAATGACCTCTTTGGAGAAATTTCTATTCATTTCTTTTGCTGTGAGTTTGTCTTCCTGGTGTTGAGTATTATCAGTTCTTTATAAATTTTGGTTATTAACCCCTTATCAAACGTGCTGTCAAATATGTTCTCCCATTGTGTGGTTTGTCTTTTTATTCTGTTCTTATTGTCTTTAGCTGTGCAAAAACTTTTTAGTTTGATATAGTCCCATTTGTTTATCCTGCCTTTTATTTAATTTGCCCGTGGAGACAAATTGGCAAATATATTACTGCGACAGATGTCGGAGAGCTTGCTGCCTATGTTTTCTTCTAAGAGACTTATGGTTTCACAGCTTACATTTAAGTCTTTTATCCATTTTGAGTTTGTTTTTGTGAATGGTGTAAGTTGATGGTCTAGTTTCATTCTTTTGCAGGTAGATGTCTAATTTTCCTAACACCATTTGTTTAAAAGGCTGCCTTTACTCCATTGTAGGTTCTTTCCTCCTTTGTCAAATATCAGTTGTCCATAAAGGTGTGGATTTATTTCTGGGTTCTGTGATCTGTTCCATTGATCTCTGTGCCTGTTCTTATGCCAGTACCAAGCTGTCCTGAGTACAATGGCCTTGTAGTATACCTTGATATCCAGAAGAGTTATACCTCCTGCTTTATTTTTTCTTTTTAAGATTGCTGAGGATTTTCGTGTTCTTTTTTGGTTTCATATAAATTTTTGGAATATGTGTTCTATATCTTTGAAGTATTTCCTTGGTATTTTAATTGGTATTGCATTGAATTTATAAATTGCTTTGGGTAATATAGACATTTCAATGATGTTTATTCTTCCTAGCCATGAGCACAGTATATGCTTCCACTTGTTTGTATCTTCCTTGATTTCTTTTATCAATGTTTTATAATTTTCTGAGTACAAGTCCTTAACCTCCTCGGTTAAATTTACTCCTAGGTACTTTATTTTTTTGGCTGCAATCGTGAAGGGGATTGTTTCCTTAATTTCTTTTGTTGACAGTTCATTGTTGTTATATAAAAATGCCTCTGATTTCTGAGTATTAATTTTATATCCTGCCACCTTGCTGAATTCATTTATCAGGTCCTGTAATTTTTTTACTGAGACTTTAGGGTTTTCTATATACAATATCATATCATCTGCAAATAATGACAGTTTTACTTCTTCTTTTCCAATTTGGATGCCTTTTATTTCTACTTGTCTGATTGCTATGGCTATGACTTCTAGAACTATGTTAAATTAGAGTGGTGATAAGGGGCAGCCCTGCCTGGTTGCTGATCTTAAGGGGATTGTTTTTAATTTTTACCCATTTAGTATGATGTTTGCTGTGGGTTTGTCATAGATGACCTTTATCATGTTAAGGAATGTTCCCTGTATTCCCACTTTACTGAGATTTTATCATAAATGGGTGTTGGTGGTTATCAAATGATTTTTCTGCATCTATTGAAATTATCATGTGATTTTTGTCCTTCCTTTTGTTTGTGTGATGTGTCACATTGATTGATTTGCAAATATTGAACCATCCTTGCCTCTCCAGAATAAATCCCACTTGATCATGGTGTATGATTTTTTTATATATTCCTGGATCAAGTTGGCTAATATTTTGGTGAGAATTTTAGCATCTAAATTCATCAGGGATATTGGCCTATAATTTTCTTTCTTTGTGTTGTCTTTGCCTGGGTTCAGGATCAGAATTATGCTCGCCTCATAAAAGGAGATTGAAAGTTTCCTTCCTCTTGAATTTTTTGAAATAGCTTGAGGAGGATAGGTGTTAGTTCTTCTTTGAATTTTTGGTAGAATTCACTTGTGAAGCCATCAGGCCCAGGACGTTTCTTTGTTGGAAGTTTTTTGATAACTGTTTCGATCTCATTTGTTGTAATTGGTCTGTTCAGGTGTTCTGATTCTTCCAGATTGATTTTTGGAAGATTATATGATTCAAGAAATTTGTCCGTTTCACCTAGGTTCTCTAATTTTTTGGTATTGAATTCTTCATAGTATTTTCTTACAGTACTTAGTATTTCTGTTGTTTCAGTTATTTCTCCATTCTCATTTCTAATTTTATTTATTTGAGTCCTCTCTCCTTTTTTTCTTGGTGAGTCTAGTTAAAGGTTAATCATTCTTGTTTACCTTTTCAAAGAACCAGCTTCTTGTTTCATTGATCCTCTGTATTGTTTCCTTAGCCTCTATGTCATTTATCTCCGCTCTGATCTTTATTATTTCCTTCCTTCTACTCGTCCTGGGCTTTATTTGGTGTTGATTTACTAGTTCTTTTAGATGCAGGGTCAAGTTGCTTATTTGAGCTTTCTCTTTCTTCTTATGGTATGCCTATAGTGCTATGCACTTCCCTCTCAGCACTGCTTTTGCAGTGTCCCATAAATTTTGAGTTGATGTATGCTCATTATCATTGATTTCTAGAAACATTTTTATTTCTTCTTTGATCTCATTGTTAATCCATTCGTTATTAAATAAGATGCTATTTAGTTTCCAAGTGTTTGAGTATTTTTTAGTTTTTCTTTTGTGGTTAATTTCTAGTTTCATGGCATTGTGATCAGAGAAAATGCTTGATATGAATTCAATATTCTTAAATTTGTTGAGACTAATTTTGTGTCCTAACATGTCCTTTATTCTACAGAATGTACCATGAGCACTGGAAAATAATGTCTACTGCTTTAGGGTGAAAGGTTCTGAAGGTATCTATTAAATCGAGTTAATCTAGTGTATTCTTTAAGTCTGTTGTTTCTTTGTTAATTTTCTTTCTTGAGGATCTAACCAGTGATATTAGTGGGGTATTGAAATCTCCTACTATTATAATATTGCTATTAATCTCGCCCTTTATATCCATCAAAGTCTGCTTTATGTATGCTGGGGCTCCTATGTTTGGTGCATAGATATTTATAATGGTTATATCTTTCTGTTGAATTGTTCCCTTTATTATTATGTAGTATCCTTCTTTATCTCTTACTACAACCTTTGTTTTAAAGTCCATCTTGTCATATATAAGTATTGCTACCCTGGCTTTTTTTTCATTTCCATTTGCATGAAATATTTTTTCCATCCTTTTACCTTCAGTCTATATGCAACTTTTGTTTTAAGTGTGTCTCTTATAGACAAAATATGTATGTGTCCTGTTTCTTGATCCATGCAACTACCATATATATATATTTTTACAGGAAGAGAGAGAGTCAGAGAGAGGGATAGATGGGGACAGACAGGCAGGAACGAGAGAGGTGAGAAGCATCAATGATTAGTTTTTCGTTGCCGTTGCAGCACCTTAGTTGTTCATTGATTACTTTCCCACATGTGCCTGGACCACGGGCCTTCAGCAGACTGAGCCACCCTTTGCTGGAGCCAGTGACCTTGGGTTTAAGCTGGCGAGCTTTTTGCTCAAGCCAGATGGGCCCGCGCTCCAGCTGGCGAGCTCAGGGTCTCGAACCTGGGTCTTCCGCATCCCAGTCTGAAGCTCTATGCACTGTGCCACTGCCTGGTCAGACTACCCTATGTCTTTTGATTGGATCATTTAATCCATTTACATTTAAGTTCACTATTAATATGTTGTTGTTTATTGCCATTTTATTCTTTAAAGCTGTATTCTTCCTTTGCTATATTCTTTTCCCCCTTTGAACTGTTCACAAAAGGCCCCTTAGTATCTCTTGCAAAATTGGTTTGGTTTTAGTGAATTCCTTGAGGCTTTCTTTGTCTGGGAAGCTCTTTATTTCTCCTTCAATTTTAAACGTTAGCCTTGCTAGATAGAGTAGTCTTGGTTGTAGGTTCTTGTTCTGCATTACTTTGATTATATCTTGCCATTCCCTTCTGGCCTCAAGTGTTTCTGTTGAGAAGTCCAATGTCATCCTAATGGGGGCTCCTTTGTAGGTGATAGTCCTTTTTTCTCTAGCAGCTTTTAAGATTTTTTCTTTATCCATTAGCTTTGGTATTTTAACTATGATGTGTCTTGGTGTAGATCTTTTTGGGTTTCTCTTTAATGGAGTTCTGTGTGCTTCTTGAATGTGTGGAGTGTTTCCCAGCCTTAATTTAGGAAAGTTTTCTGCTATGATTTGATTGAACAAAGTTTCCATTTCCTGTCCTCTCTCCTCTTCTTCAGGCACCCCTATGATGCAAATGTTGTTTCTCTTTATGTTGTCACAGAGCTCCCTTAGAGTTTCCTCACATTTTTTGAGTCTCTTTTCCTTTTTCTTCTCTGCTTCTGTGCCTTTGTTTATTGTGTCCTCTAACTCGCTGATTCGATCCTCAGCGTGATTCATCCTGCTTTTAATTCCTTCCATTGTGGTCTTCAGTTCTTATACTGTATTTGTCATTTCTGTCTGATTCTTTTTTTATTATTTCAATTTTGTTTTTTATACTTGTTATCTCTTTATTTAGGTGTTTATAGTGACTATCCATTGCTCTAATTTCTTTGAACATCCTATCATTATTCTAAATTCTGCTTCTGGTAGTTTGGTTATATCTGGTTCATTCAGGTCCTTCTCTGGGGATTTCTCTTGATTCATTTGGTTTGCATTCCTCTGCCTGCCCATTTTGTCTGTGTATAAGCAAGTTGTGGCCACTGGAGTCCAGTAGGTGTTGCCATAGTGTTCTCTAGGTGTGGTCTGTCTGCAGGCCTGCCAACCCCTCTGCCGCTGCCTAGGGCGGTTGGGTATGGGCGTTGCCAGCGCCAGCCTACTGTGGCTGTTGTGTGATTTCTGCCTCTCCTCTGCAGGAGGGGCTGTCATTCAAGCCACAAGCCTCAGCTCCTAGGGCGGAGGTGAGCACTTTTGCTCAGCTGCGGACCCAGACTGTTTCCGGGCTTACGCCCAGCCCCTGCAGTCAGAGCCTGCTCGCCACAGTTTTGCGGGTTGGGCGGGGTTTTTGACATGCTCTCAGCTGTGAGCCTTTTCCCGTCCAGAGCTTTAGCCCCGCCTTCGAGGCCAGGGCCTCCTGCGCATGGTCGCAAACCACGGTTTATTGGGCCGGGCGTGTTTGCTGGCGTGAGCTCAGCCACGAGGTTCAGCTCGTCGCGGACTCTACCCTGACCCTCGTTCGGAGTCAGCTTGCGCACGTAGGATGGCAAACCGCGGTTTTTCGGTCCGGGTGGGGCTGGTAGCGTGAGCTCTGCTGCGAGGCCCCACCCTTCCCTGGTACTAGCCCAGTCCCCGCAGTCAGGGCCGGCTTGCGCAGGGTTGCAGAGCAGATCTCTGCCCGTTCCTTGCCTCCCACTTTTTTCGCGCAGGTGGGATTACAGGCAGGCCCGCAGCTCTCGGACCGCTTTTGCGCTTTCCTTCCGCCCCTGCTGGGCTAGACCAAGCTCACATCAGTTGTGTCTCCGCCCACGCCAACAGGACCGCGTTTCAGCGTCCTGCCGCCACCATCCCTTCAGCAACCCTCAGTAGAGATGGAAGTGCCCTAAGTCTTCATACTGTAGGCCTGGGAGCTCCCTCCCTCTAAGCAGCTCTGCTCTAAATTGCCGTGGGAGAGCTTGTTTGGCTAGTGTCCTGTCTCCCTTTGCTGGTATTGCTAGTTCCAGGGGAAATATTCATTTTCGATTAGGGAAATGACTTAGCCGAGGGGTTAGGGTGGCTGTCCCTCAGACTGTCCCTGTGCCTTCAGTCCACACTCTGTTTCCGCTGCTCTGGTCCTCTCCTCTGTCCCCATTCCCCGAAGCCCCGGGTGCGTGGTTGTGAGAGAGGTTTTCTGCGCTGTCCCTTTAAAAAGAATCTTGGGTCTGAGAAAGCTGTCTCTCTCTCACAAACAGTATCCTCACTTGTTTCACAGCTCAGTACTGTCCAAACGCCTCTTCTAGACTCTGGGACTGCAGGCTGGGGCTTGGTTCCTGGGACCCAGGTCCCTCCCTCTCCGCCAAACTCTCCTCCCGCCACGCGGGTCTCTCCTGGCTGCCGTTTTCTCCCGGGAGTTTGGCAGCCCTCTTCGCGTTTTCGCTATTCCTACCAGTCTCAATGTGGCTTCTGCAGTGTTCCTTGGTTGAAGAGTCCACTTAGTTTAGTTCAAAGTTGGTTTATCTAGATGATGGTTCTTAAAATTGAGTTATAATCCACTTTGGTTCAGGGAGTTGGAAGTTGGTACGTCCGCCTACTCCATTGCCATCTTCCCACCCCCCTCAGCTATGCTTTGATTGAACAAAATTTCTATCCCTTGTTCTTTCTCTCCTTCTTCAGGAACCCCTATGATGCGGATGTTGTTTCTCTTCATGTTGTCACAGAGCTCCCTTAGAGTTTCCTCTTATATTTTGAGTCTCTTTTCTTTTTTCTTCTCTGCTTCAGTGCCTTTGTTTATTTTGGCCTCTAACTCACTGATTCGATCCTCAGCTTCATCCATCCTGCTTTTAATTCCTTCCATTGTGGTTTTCAGTTCTGATACTGTATTTGTCATTTCTTTTTTTTTTTAATGTTTTTTTTTACTTTATTTAATTCATTTTAGAGAGGAGACACAGAGTGAGAGAGAGAGAGAGAGAGAGAGAGAGAGCAAGAGAGAAAGGGGGAGGAGCTGGAAGCATCAACTCCCATATGTGCCTTGACCGAACCAGTGCAGGGTTTTGAACTGGCGACCTCAGTGTTCCCAGGTCGACGGCTTTATCCACTGCGCCACCACAGGTCAGGCTGTATTTGTCATTTCTGTCTGATTCTTTTTTTGTTTCAATTTCCTTTTTTATATTTGCTATCTCTTTATTTAGGTGTTCGTTATGACCATCTATTGTTTTTCTAAGCTCTTTGAACATCCTAACAATCATTATTTTAAACTCTGCATCCAGTAATTTGGTTATTTCTGACACATTCTGGTCCTTCTCTGGGGATTTCTCTTGATTCATTTAGGTTGCATTCCTCTGCCTGCTCATTTTGTCTGTGTGTAAGAAGGTTTTGGTTACTGGAGTCCAATGGGTGTTACCTCTGTGTTCCCTAGGTGTGGTCTGTCTGCAGGCCCCCCACCAGTCTGCCACTGACTAGGGATTTTGAGTATGAGTGTGGGTGTTGCCGGCCCGGCTGCTGTGGCTACTGCTGCTGCTGTCTCCACCTCGCCTCCACAGGAGGGGTTGTTTTCTTGCCAGGCTCTATAAGCCTCAGCTGGTTTCGGCCTTCGCCCTTCTCCCATGGGTGGGATTGCACACCACACTCGGGTCACAAGCCTGGGCACCAAGAAAAAGTGTGAGCACTTTTGCTCAGCTGAAGGTCTCTGTCAGCCTCTTCCTCCAGCTGGGAGGGGCTGCTGCTAAGTGCTCAGCCGGGCGCTGGCTTCCTCCCCGCCCCCACTGCTGGTAGGGGCTTCTGGTGCCCATTCAACCATGCCCCTACCAACCTCGGCTCCTCGGCCTGGCCGCTGGTGTGTGCTCAACTGCGATCCTGGGCTTCCACCCCATCTCAGCGGGCAAAGCCGGTTTGTGCAGGGCTTCAAGCCTTGGAAGCTGGGTGAGGCTGCATGCCCACTTGCCCCTGCCCAGCAGCAGATCTCTGCCTGTTGCGGGCTCCCGCTTTTCCCCCACAGGTGGGGTTGCAGGTGCCCCACAGCCACTGGACCACTTTTGCACAGCCCCTTCACCCCCATTGGGCTAGACTGAGCTCACACCAGCTGGCTCAACCTCTGCTCCCGCTTCCTGCCGGCCCGCCCTCCACCAAGCCCTCAGCAGTGTGGGTGGTGGCACTGTACCTCAGATGCTAACACTCCGTACTGTAGTCCTGAAAGCTCCATCCTTTAAGTGACTGTGCTCTAATTGCCGCAGGGGAGCCTGTTTGGCTGGTGTCCTGCTTCCCCTTGCTGGTTCCAGGGGAAATATTGTTTCAGATTTGTGGAGTGACTCAGCCCAGGGTTTAGGATGGTTGTCCCTCAAAGCTTTTCTCCCTGTGACTTCCAGACAGCACTCTCTTCCCTCTGCTCTGGTCCTCTCCTCTCTCCCTGTCTCCTGGAGTCCCGCGTGAGTGGTTGTGGGAGAGGTTTTCTGTGCCATCCCTTTAAGAAGAATCCTGGGTCTGAGACAACTGTCTCTTTCTCACAAACAGTATGCTAACCTGTTTCACAGGTAAATAGTGTCCATACGCCTCTTCTAGGCTCTGGGCTGTAGGCTGGGGCTTTGTTCCTGGAACCCAGGAACAAAGCCCCAGCCTACAGCCCAGAGTCTCTCTTCCCACCACACAAGTCTCTCTGGGCTGCCTTTCACTCCGGGGAGCTGGGCAGCCCTTTTTGTGTTTTCGCTTTTCCTACCAGTCTCAATGTTGCTTCTTCAGTGCTCCCTGGTTGAAGAGTCTCAAATGATTGAATTCTTATGTTACACTTATATTAAATAGTCATCTAATGACACTGGTTATTCCATCCCTGCCCTTTTTAATTCTAGTTTTTTTCTTCTGTTTTATATGAATAAATTGCTTCTGATATTTTCAAAATCAAGTGTTTTCTTTTTTTATTGTTGACTGACAACTCTTATGATAAGAATTGCAGCTTAAAAAAAAGTTCCCTGCTCCAGTAACTAGCACATGTGCTGAGTGGCAGCTACTCCTGGCAGGATCTTCCAATTCTTCAACTTCCCAGAGTGAGAGAAAGAGTGAAAAAGACTCCCACTAATCTAACCTGGCTCCAGAAAATAATCTCTTCCAGGATCTAACATATAGTTAAGTATGGAGGACAATTTCTGGGAATCAACTCTAAAGGAAGAAAAAACTGGCCTATTGCAGAGGCAAGACATGGAGACCAAGGCTTTGCCTCAGGTTAAGTCTGCTTCACAGGAGGGCACCAGGGCAATGTGACTGAGCTCTCAGTCACAATAGTGCCTACCTGCTGTTACCATTAATCAGAAACACGCTTCCTTCCCTCTCTTTCCCAATATTCTGACCTAATCTAACTCATTGGATGCCTCTTTCCCTTAAACATAATGTGAATTTTATTTTAGGGCCTCCATTTACTTCTTTTCTTCTGTTTTTTGGTTGAATCTACCTAAATCCATTCAAAAATATTTTCAAAATTATAAATCTTGGGGATAGATGTTTAGAGACTATTGATCCTTTTTTCCCAATAACAGATAACACTTAGAATGATCTGATCTGCTGTGGGTTTAGGAGAAGCCCAAGTAGAGGAAAACAGGTGATTCCAAAGGGTCCCAGTATTTGTCTGCCTTCCTAGAGGAGTGGGCTAAAGTAGGTTTACAGTTGTAATTATGCAAAACACAGAGTTTATTCTTGTATTATTTATTTGTTAATTATTGTATTTTTTTCATACAAAAAATTGTAAACCTCCTTTTGTCCCCTTCTGTATGATCTGACAGCCTTGATTCTTAGTCACAAGGGCTATTCAAAATTATTTTTAACTTCGCTCCTAAATTGAAGAATAAATAAAAAAAATTTTAGTAGATAAAAGAGGGAGAAAAACTTGCTTTTGTTAAGTGTTTCATTCAATTTAACACATCTATTAGAATGCCCGAGAGGAGTGTGCACAAACACCAAATGCACTGTTTAGATTTTTATAAAGCATTAATTTGATACAACTTGACACAATAATAGACTGTTAAACTCTACAGTAATAAACTATTAAACTCTTATATCATAATTTAATTTCACTGCTCACAAAAATTAGGGCATTAGGAAATGTGCAGATACTCCAGGATTTTCAGCCTTTTATATAGTGCATTTTCACCAATGAAATAAAAGTTAGTTTTGTATCTCATTTGCATAATCTAACAACTTTCTTTGACTTATCCTTTGCTTTTCTGATGTTCTTGTTTAGTAAAAAAATATCAAATGCTTCTTTTTTTTATCGCTTCATATTCATTTTGAAATATCCCCTAATTTTTGTGAGCAGTATATATAACATAAAAATAGCTAAAAAGAGTGTTTTATTTATTTATTTACTTACTTGGAGAAAATAGTACGGATTTTTTTTGTCAAAACAAGTAAGAGATACGAGCATAACAGAAGACACAAATAAATTGTATAATTAACAGATTCAGTATAAAACCAATACTGGCCCTTAATACATGAAAGAGAAAATATTTGGTGATACTTAACAGTGAAGATGTGTAGCTTTTTAAAGATTTCAATCTTTCAGCACCTCTGACTAAATACTTAATCTATCACTTAGAAATAGAGAAAATTAAACTTTATGGTTAGGTTTATGTGAATTTAAGATATATATTATTATGCAAGGTTTTATGAGGTTCTGGAAAAACTTTGAGTGTTTAAATTTGTTTTAAATTATTCTTAGAGAATTGGAAATCATTTTAATTTTTATAGACTGAAATCCCTAAAGAATTGTTTATGAACTGAAAAATTTTACTTAATTTAAACTCAACAAGATTAGCTTTCAAAGCATTATGATTTGATTCAACAATGTCATGAAATTTGGTGTGTGTGTACATATGTGTGTGTTGGGGGTGTGTCTTCATGTGTGCATATATACCAAAACTACTTTCTCACCCTTTTTCTAAATGTATAAAATTAATTTATTTCCATTCCTCATATTAAAATGATATATTAGTGGAAAATTAAAATGTTATTATAGACATTGCTTAAATTTGTTTTTACCTAATGATACCATAATTGCATAGATGTGCTGGGATGATGGGAGAACAATTATGCTTAATTAACACAGAAATATGGAGAATATGTATGTTAACTACACTCATGAATAAAATATTCATGATAAAATATTTATGATAGCATGTATGTATTTAAAATATATATTTTGTGAGCAAATTTATTTTATCTATCTAATGTTAGTGACACCAAACATTGAAATGGGATACGAGAGAACTCTGACCTCCCTTATTCCTTACGCTAATCACAGGTTCTAATTTATATATATCAGTCTCTGGCTTGAAATCTATTGCATCATGATTTAATTGTAGCTATATAAGATTAAAATAGCTAATAAAGAGTGTCTTTATTTATTTATTTGGCAAAAGTAGTGCAGATTTTTGTTGTTAAAACAAGTAAGAAATACCAGCATAACAGAGGACACAAATACATTAATTGATGTCATCATCTGAGACTCTCTGTGGAAACATCAGCTCAAGTACTATGTAGACACAATCCTTTCCAAGCTGTAACAGCCAGGCTTTGGGACAGTGATCAGGACAACACGTCCACGGCAGAGAGAAAACGACCGGTGGTGCCTCACTGGTTTCTTTCTTCAGTGAGCTCTGTGTTTATACAAGTAGGAGCCTCATTTGGGGGAAATGATTGCATATAGAACATTTTTTATCCTGTCCCCTCTTAGAAAATGTTTCAGACCCTGGTGACACTTGTTTCACCTGAACTTCCTGTCTGTAATCTAAGTATAGTAACCATCATATTTACCATTATATTTACTTTTTTTTGTGACAGAGACAGAGAGAGGACAGACAGACAGGAAGGGAGAGAGATAAGAAGCATCAATTCTTTGTTGCGGTACCTTAGTTGTTCATTGATTGCATTATCATATGTGCCTTGATGGGGGTGGGGGGACTCCAGCAGACCGAGTGACCCCTTGCTCGAGCCAATAATCTTGGACTCAAGCTGGTGAGCCTTGATCAAACCAGATGAGCCACACTTAAGCCGGTGACCTCAGGGTTTCAAACCTGAGTCCTCCGCGTCTCAGTCTGATGCTCTATCCTCTGCGCCACTGCCTGGTCAGACCCATCATATTTACTTTTAAAAGCTTAATTTAACATCCACTCATTTATACCAAAGCAGTAGGCTGAACTTTCTTCCCATCAAACTGCAGTTCATTAATCTCACTTTAAAGTGCAACGAAAGAGATGCAAAACTTGTGTTTGCTGACACATGAAAGAGAAGCACTGAACCGGGCAGGAGGCCCTGCAGTGAGAACTGGCTCTGCCCAACAGTGAGGGCATATGAGATCACAAAGAGTGTCTTTAAAATAAACTCAATAGGTCCTGGCCAGGTGGCTAGGTGGATAAAGCTTCAACTTCACATACCAAGGTTGTAGGTTCCATCTCTGGTCAATGAGTACACAACTGAGTGAAACAAGTTGATGCTTCTCTTCCTTCTTCTCTCTCTCTCTCCCTCATCAATAGGGAAATAAATAAATAAATAAACTCAACAGTAAGACACTCACTCAAAATATGAGTAGGAAAAAATGGAACAGAACCTTCACATGTAAAATGATAATATATATTTATCATACAGAGTAGGTTAATGAAAGAGTTGAAATACTGTTTTATGGGAATTATATATAAATATAGAAAATAATGGGTTATCATACAACTAGAATTTTTTGATTATTACATAGCTCTATTTCATATTTATCCCTTTAGCTCTATTTTTGAATCTTCAACTCTGTCAAAATCAGATCTTAATTTAAACATTAAAATACAGCAATTCAACTAGAGACCACGCAGTGCCGCATATGGTGCTGTCAGCACATTCCACACACTACTATCTCAGACTTTTGCACATATTCTGTTGCTATGACCAAAAATGAGTAAATTTAGCCTGTGTGAAAATAAAGGACCGTTATCACCACATGGATTCATCCCACTCAACTAAGAGGCTTCCTTGTTTTCCCCATCACAAAGGACATTTGCAGAAGAAATTTTGTTTCCTCTTGAGGCAGGATAGAAAGAAGTTAGGGGAATCTCCCAACAAGTGGAGTAAGGAAGTAGGAATGGACATCACAGGCCCATAGCGTCTAGGTCCTCTCACCAGAGTCCCCACCTCCAGGCATGATCAAAAGAAGCAATTTATGGAAGGAATTTCCTGGGATGATCACAGAAGACAATGAGAACTGGCTAAAACTAGATCAACCCAAGATATAGGAAATATAAACTGGAAAACTACCCAGAAACTTATTATTCCATCATTAGAATAAAAATTGACATCACAAGTAGATGGGGGAAGACGAAGTAGGGGGACCAAATACCATGACATTTCTGGAATGGATCACATTAGGAACAAGACCTCCTCTCAGCCAGAAGGCTAGACAGAATTTAGCACCACAAAGTTCGGGAATGACGTACCCTTGGGAACACATAAAACCTCAAGAACTGATTAACTGTGCATACAACTCACTCATATATTTTTTGCTTCTTTCTCAGCAGCACACAGTGAGATGTGTGACTAGGGGCAGCGAACAGTGGCATCTGTGGCTCACCCCCTGACCTCGTCTCCAGGAACCTGCATCCTGGCCTCCCTTTCTCTACTTAAATAAAGCTTGCTTTTGCTCTCATTTTGACCTGTCTTGACTTTCTTCCTGCAAGAACTCAAGAACCTGGCAGCCCCAACAGGCCTGAAGCACAGTGAAAAATCTAGTCTGTTCCACCTCTAATGACATGACTACCTTTGCAACCAGAAAATTTTATAGGTAAACTATGTATAAAATTCTTCTAATCATTATAGTAAGTCTTTGTTAAGAAACAGAATTTTTATTCAATTATTTACTGTTTATTGAGTGTCTATTATATGCTATGCACTATGATAGGAACAAGGAATATGACTGTGAATAAAATAGAAACAAACCCTGTTCTCAGAAAACTTTTTCTTGCATATGCAGAATAAGATATTAAATAATCACAGAGATGAATTTATAATAACATAATTTATAATGATATAGTAGTTTGCTCACTGGTATTTTAGAAAGAACACAAATTGGGTGGCTTAAAGAACAAAAATGTATATTGCCTCACAGTTCTAGAGGCTAGAAGTCTAAAATCAAGATATTGGCAGGATTGGTGTCTGTTTTTTCATTATTTTTATTTTTTGTACATTTTTCTCAATGTCATGCACATTTGATTTGAGGGATTTTCTTCTTTCCATTGAATTTATTGGAGTGACACTGCTTAACAAAATTATACAGGTTTCAAGTGCATAATTCTACAACACATCATTTGTATACTGTATTGTGTGTTCATCGCCCTAAGTTGAGTCTCTGTCTATCACCAGTTATCCCTCTATACCCTTCTTCCCCTCCCCCAACCGCTCTGCTTCTGATTGTAAGAAAAAAATTGTTTTGTGTTTTTTCCTACATTCTTGTGGTTTTCTAAGAATGTTATTTTTTGTCTTGTAGCCATATCCTCCTCATTCCTAACTTTATGTTCACATGGTGATCTATATGTGTGTATCTGTGGGTCTGTGTGTCTGTCTGTATGCATGTATGCATGTATGTCTATGTGTGTACATGTTGCAAATTTATCCTTTTTACAAAGACACCACTCATTTTGGTTTAGGGTCTCACCCTACTCCAGTATGATCTCATCTTAACAAATTGCATATGCAATGACCCTATTTCCAAATATGGTTACAATCTTAGTGAAGTACTGAGAGTTGGGACTCTAACATACGAACGTGGGGGGGGGAGCACAATTCAACTGGTAAGAGATGATAAAGGTTTTTAAAACTAGAACCATATTTCACAGAGTATAGCAGCTTAGACAAGAGTGTGAAAGCTGGAGTTTGGATAGGGATAATTTGCTTAGAGAAAAAAGTAACTCAATGAAAGAAATAGAAAAAAAAAAGAAATTGAAAATGAATTCAGAATAAGAGGAAAAGATCATCATATACAGTCCTTACTTTTAAAGTGATTTTGTTCAGTTGTGCCCAATACCATTAGAAGACATCTCATTGAAACACTGAATGAGTCTAGCACATGCAGCAATAAAAGATCATGGGTGAGCTCCTCTATAGAAGTTGGGATGAATACCTATGAATGTTTTTGATGCAGACTGTACTTTCAAATGGAAAATCTATTACAAACTTACAAGCAGGAAAAATAGTTCTTGATGCTATTCAGAAACTGAAGAGACTAGAACCATTAGAGAAAAGAAAAGCAGAAGCATATGAGGGAAAATTTAATGATGAGACTAAAATGTGTAAAACTTCAGTATGTGCAGTTAAATTTATACAAGATGCTCTGGTGTCCCAGAAAAAAAGTTGAGAAAGATAAACCTCCAAATCAGGTGAATTTTAAAAGATAAAAATTAGCTAAATAATTCTAAGATAAATATTCTATAGTAAATAGATATAGTAAGGGGAAGATATGTTAATTTTGTTGAGAAATTATAAAATGAAACTTTGGGCAAGGGTTATGAGTGGAAACAGAGAGGAGACTAATTTTGGAAATATTAACACATAGCAACAATTTCTGATAAAATCTAAAGGGTGTCCACCTCAGATTATTTTTTTCATTTTATCTAGAAAATTAACTTTAACAGGGTGATATTAATCAATAGGACAATAAGAGTATATAAGTTTCAGGTGAACATTTCTACAGGATTTGAACTGTTGATTATGTTGTATACCCACCACCCAAAGTAAGATAATTTCCTGTCACCTTATGTTTGTCCCTCTTTACACCCTTCCTCAAACCCCTCTCTCTTCCCCATTCACCTCAGATTTTAATACAGAGCGACCTTATAAGGCATTTCTTGAGTTAATTGAAGAAATCTTATAAGAAAAAAAACTGATGTGTGTAATAATTGGCTTTCTGATAAAAATGTGTGTATATGTACACATATATATGTATAGACAGATATTTATATAGATAAGCAAACATGTCTATTATAAATTTAGCCAATATAAAGTATACATAACCAATATTTTATAAATAATATGTGCACTATTTTTTTTTTTTTAGATTTTTTTGTTTATTCATTTTTAGAGATACAGGAGAGAGAGAAAGGGGAGGAGCAGGAAACATCAACTCCCATATGTGCCTTGACCAGGCAAGCCCAGGGTTATGAACTGGCGACCTCAGCATTCCAGGTCAATGCTTTTTCCACAGGTCAGGCCAGATGTGCACTACTTTTAATGTAAATTCCTTATAGTCAATTAATTCTTATAAAATACTTTTACTAAATTTTGTCAAATTTTTTTATATCCAATCTATATTTATATCAAATGATTATAATTCCAATATGACTATTGGTTGATATGAACATTGGTTTCTTACTGAATGAGATGACATTGAAACAGCATAGACATATGTTGGAATTTCACTTGTTCATCAAAGATCAGAATGAATATTTTGCTGCTTGAGTTACAGTCTTAGAAATCAGACTGTTTTCTCTTTATCTATATTATTTACAATATCCAGCTATAGTCACAAGGCATGGCATTTGTAAACTTAATTGACTTTATCGTTTTCTCCATTTTATTCTTCAGTCTGGAAAATCAAAAGTTAATTCAGGAACTTCCGGATTGGGGAATGCATTGAAGGTGCTGGGAGGCTGGTGTGCCCAGAGAGGACATGGAGGCTTCATGTGCCACTTCCCTCTCCCCACATACGTTGGCCTGTGCATCTCTTCCACTGGCTGTTTGTAAACTTTCTTCTTTATAATAACCAGTTATGATAGGTAGATAAATTATAAATAGATAGGTAGATAGATAGATAATCAGACTCTGATCTTGTTTACCAATATCCATATGGTAAATACTTTCTTGTAGCTGACTTCAAGCTTCCAAGCGCATTTTGGAAGCATCACATTATATGTGTTCACCATACAGATACAGTAGATGTACATCAAAAACACAAATAATAGTAAAATAATAAGAAAGTCATAAATGCTGCATAATAATTACTTTTTAATATTTAATAATGAACATGTTTAACAACTGGCTCAAAAATTACTGAAAATTTGGCAACTCTCTCGTGAGCCTGAGAAAGCCAGCTTTAGTATACCACTAAAAAAACCCCTAAAAATAGAGAGTATTTAGTCATTTCAATTTGGTTCAAGAACAAAAGGGAAAAACGAGTCTGGGAAAAGATAATGTCTACTACTCCAATTAGCATAAATACACAAACTCTGGACATTTCAGAATGAAGAGATTGCAATAAAATCAAAAACTGAGAGCTATTGCCTTAAAATGACAATAATATTTGGTTATTAAAAGTTTAAATCCAGCCTGACCAGGCAGTGGCACAGTGAATAGAGCATCGGACTGGGATGTGGAAGACCTAGGTTCGAGACCCCAAGCTTGCCAGCTTGAGCATGGGCCCATCTGGCTTAAGCAAAAGCTCGCCAGCTTGAACCCAAGGTCACTGGCTCCAACAAGGGGTTGCTCAGTCTGCTGAAGGCCCATGGTCAAGGCACATGTGAGAAAGCAATCAATGAACAACTATGGTGTCGCAACGGCAATGAAAAACTAATGATTGGTGCTTCTCACCTCTCTCCGTTCCTGTCTGTCTGTCCCTATCTATCCCTCTCTCTGACTCTCTCTCTGTCCCTGTAAAAAAAAAAAAAAAAAAAAAAAAAATTTAAATCCAAAAATGGAATCAGGAGAGAGAAATGTGGAAAGGTTTTAGTATTTCTCCAAGGCAAATACTCAGACCAAATGTAGATAAAGACAGTTAACAGATTGTCAGTAAAACTCTAAGAAAAGTGATGTGATAGCCATCACTCAAAAACTAATAGTTTATCGGACTTTGAGAACAACTGGTTTCAGGTGGCACCTAAAGTTGACATTCAATAATTTACTCTTGTTAATGTCACCAGTAACTTTAAAATTACCAAATATAGTTGACAATTTTAGTCTTTAACTGACTTGACATTTCATCAGTATTTGACATCGATGTCTACTTCCACCTTCTTGATGTATCTCATCTCCCGTCTTCCATGGCACCATTTTTGTTGTCCTATTTTCGCCGATCTGGCACTTATCCCATGCATTCTCACTGATACATTTTAATGCCAACGTTTCCCAGGAAACCACTGTCAAGTTTCTTCTCTTCTCACTTTACACAGTCCAGAGGTTCTCAACTGTGGGAATTTTACTCCCAAAGAACATTTGATAATATCTGAAGACATTCTTTGGTGTGACAATTTGGTGTGTGCTACAGATTCCTAATTGGTAGATTCCAGAGATGTTGCTAATCATCCTACAATGCATAGGATCACACCCAGCCACAAAGAACTATACAGCCCAAAATGTCATCTTCCATTTACAATACATACTAATAACTTTCAAATGTTTGTCTACAAGCCAGAACTGAGCTTGAAACCTGCCTCTCCCTTTATCCACTGCATTTTGTTCAGTTTTAAGTCCTACAGGCATCTCATGGAACATGTCTAACAAAATTTATCATTTCTTCCTGAAATCTACTTCTCCCCATGCAGTCTCTATTTTTGCCACTGACAGCAAAAATAAAACTGAAGTTTTTCTTGGTCTACTCCATTTCTTTTACCCTTCATATCTAATTAGCCTCTAAGTCCTATAATTTCTACCCGTTATGCTTCTCTCAAAGACACTGTTTTTGGCCTAAGTCCTAACATTTATCATATTATATTAAGAAGCTCTTAACTAATTACCCTTTCCTAGCTAGCACCATTTAAGACAGACTCCTAGGCTGCATTCATAGACATTTTTCAAAAATGACATCTGAGTATATTCTTCTTTTATGAAGAACTTTAATGGTCTTTCAACCTTTCAATATTTAGTCCCCTTAAAATGAATTCAGATATTTTCTGTCACCCAATCTCACTTTGATCTTTAATTCCCTGCTGAACTCCTGCTTTTCTGAAAAGTACAATATTTCCTTCTTAAGAACAGTATTTCTTCCATGAGTCCACTTTGCCCTTGATTTTATCTTACCCATCCTCCTCCACTGCCCCCAGCTGCACAGCTAACATTTATTCATCTATCTTGACATATTAAAAATACCACCTCTTCTCTAATAGAATGCCATTTTTTAAAGAAAACATAATATCTATTATTGTAAGAGTATGAATAAAAAACATTTTACACACTCTTAGATTTATAAATTTAAACAATCATTTGAAGAACAATTTGACTTTTAAAATGTCAATATCTTACATTTTGCAATTTAAAAAATTTATTTTATACATAAGGTTTATATACAAGCATATATTTTAAAAGATACCCTTTGCAACATTATGTGTTAAGTCAAAAATAAATAAATATATAGAGTCAACTCAACAGAATGACTTTAAAATATGTAAGTCAGCATTACAGAGTAACTTGTAGGCATTTGTTAATTGAAGTAGATTTATGTGTTTAACGTGAAAGTGTATTCTACATTGTTGGAGGGAAGGAAGGCAGTATCTTAGTATGATCTTATTAGCAACAAAAAAAAAGTTTTCTCACTCTTGTAAAAATAAAGTTTATGTAAATAACCATTTTAGTTTGAAATAATTTTAATTTAAAGAAAATTTACAAAAGTAGTACAGAGAATTTCTGGACACCCCTCACTCATTTTTACCCATTGCGAACACTTTAAATTTTCATAATACATTTCTCAGAACTAAAATAACCAGCACTGGCATGTGACTATTAACTAAACTCCAAAGTTTATATAGATCTCATCTATTTTTTTCACTAATATTCTTTTTTTGTTCTAAGATTCAAACTAGAAAACCACATCACATTTAGCTTTTTCCTTTTTTTACTTTATACAATTCTGTATTATTTGCATTTCTTTTCAAAGTCCATATCTCTCTCCAGCAGTGCTATTAAAAGCTCACGTGTTACTATTCAGAGGTCTTTCTTGTCTGGGTCCCATGGTCTCTTCAGTTCCCAGAAAAGATTGCACACATTATATCCTGTTATAATCATTAATTTTCTTTTCTGTCTTTAAAATTAGTTTTAATTAGGCAACTCTGAAATAAGGTAGTTCTCAGAATTATTAGCTTATTTTATTTCTTCACATTATGATATCCCTGGAGCTAATATGCAAGCACATTAATTAAAAAAGCCACATAGCCTGACCTGTGGTGGCGCAGTGGATAAAGCGTCGACCTGGGAACACTGAGGTCGCCAGTTCAAAACCCTGCACTGGTCTGTTCAAGGCACATATGGGAGTTGATGCTTCTAGCCCCTCCCTCCTTTCTCTCTCTCTCTCTCTCTCTCTCTCTCTCTCTCACTTTGTGTCTCCTCTCTAAAATAAATAAATAAAAAGAAATAAAAAAAAAGATTTGTAGCATTAAAAAAAAAAGCCACATAAACTAAATAAATAGTAAATATCAAATATTGCAATAACATAACCAAGGATAAAATTACATAAAATATTCATACCTACATCTTTATACATGGTAATGAAATCACTGCATGCTGAGAGGAAAGGTATCAACCTCATCAGCAGAGGTTCAGATCGAACTAACAAAATTTCCATTTAAAATTTATTGGGTCACAAAATAATTTCATAACTATATTTTAATGTCATATAAGGTATTGATAAAACCTGATTATAGGATGTAATAATTAAAGTAACATGTGCACACCAGAGTAAACATACTTAGCATTTTCAATGAGTGACAAAATGTTAACACTTATTATTAAAAGGTCTTAGCTGAGAATTCTAATATGTCTTTTTAGAGAATGATCCAAGAATCATTTTATTGATTACAGATTTTAGAAAACCTTTCCAGAACATTATGTATCTGAACTACCTGAACCTTGATGGAATTTCAAATGCCCCAGGGAATATAATGACTCTTGTTTTTAGAATCTTGATAAGTTTTGTAAAATCCATTCCAATTAGACTTTTTGCTTTAGCACAAAATGTTACTAATCTATTGAAAACAAGTGTTTTCCATAATCAGATATGTAGTGAAAAAGAGGTAAGAGAGTTAATTAAATAGTCAGTGGACTATGATGAAAGGAAACAATTTAAACAATATTAACAATATTATTACAATTTTCAAAATAGCTAGTATTTTATTTCATTTAAAATTAAAGTAAATCATTTTTATCAGGGGGTATTAAAAACCACTCTTCCTTAAACAATTTCAGAGCAATATATTATGAATACAACCAATTCTTTTTAAAATGGTGATATGTGTGTGTGAGTCTTGTGTCATTAAACAAAATTACTAAATATTATTGAAAGTAAAGTCTAGGAAGAAGGAAGTTAGTAGAATGTCCTGGTGTCAGAAGAATTGGACATGAACTTCACCTTAATAGTGAATCAGTTTTGGAATTTCCACAATGAAACCAAGGCTAAATAATTCCACTATAATGTAAAGAGTATCATTGTTCCATAGTCTGTGGAGACTCACTGACCAACCCAAGCAAGTCAGAGTCATTCAATTTTAAAGATAACCCTTGGGCAGTTTACAAGCAAAGTGGTAATTTTCTAGATGTTGTAAAATAATCACTTAAAGAAAAGCCATAGCATAATGTGGGTAGAGTCTAACAATTTATAACAGACAAGTGAATGGCCTGTCATGGGTGGACCTCAGCACATCACAATGTTAAACCAGATTCATCTTTCTTACACTTTACTATGCAACTCTAATCAGAAAATATTTTTATAAACAAATTACTAAAAATTATTCATTAGTAAATTGAAAATCCCCAACTTATATTATCTGTAAAACTCTTTTCAATATGTGTCAATGTACACATATATGTGATGTGTCTGTACATAGATTAGATAGATAGATGATAGATGATAGCTGGATAGATAGATAGATATTATTTTTGAATAGTAGAATAAACCATGATATTAATAACCAGGGCAGTGAGACCTTGGTTGATTTTTTGTTATTGCTTATTTATAGATCTAAAATTTTCTATTTTATTGTTTCTGTAATAAGGAAAATGAAATTAAAATGGTTTTTGTTAACACAGTTTCCACCATTACATACATACATAAAAGGAGTGAATATCTGGGGACTTGATGTCTATAGCTGAAAACATATGAAAGAGGAAACACCAAGAAACATTTTCAATCATATTCATTTCAACATTTACAGATAATAACCCATGTGAATATAATCAATTTAAATCCTATATGAGTTTAAAATGTGCCAGTTTTTACTTTTTCATTTTCTATAGTGCTTCAAACAGATAATAATAAAGTCTATTTACAAGATAGAATAGTAAGGAAAAGGACCACTGAAAGTCTACTCTTGCAGGAACTATGCTAGGCATTCATCTAATCCTTAAAAATATATCATATAAGATAGGTTTTATAATTTCAACTTTGCAGATGAATCAACTTGATTCTAAATCTTCTCAAGGTATCACAGAGTCCTCACAGGACACACTCTTTATTGTCTTAGCTTCACTTTTGTTCTTTCTTGCCATTTTCTGACCAATGATGGAAGTGGTCAATTGGGAAAAGGTCCTTTTCCTTTTAACTGAAAAAAAAATCATATTTTTCCAGACCTTATTTGCAAACCCAAAACTCAGTAACCTTTAGTGAACCAATTACTCACATGAATTTTTTAAATTAAAGATTGAATCAAATACTTCCAAAAAAGGCAAAGATTTACTCTGACTTTTCTTCAGAGAGAGACTTTTTAATATTAAGTTAATGTTACATTTCTAAATTTATACGAAAACTGAGTGGTATACCAGTTGACTTTGGGAACTAATAGAAAGATTAATGAAAAGATCATTAAGCATGAATTTGAGACTTTTAATTATAAGATATTTAAATTTATATTTTATAGTTTTTACAATATACAAAATGACCGTTAGAAGAGAACTAACTGGCACCACATGCCAGGCACTGGTTAAGGACATGGAATGCAGTCTCATGCTTAATTCTCACAATGAGTTCAGTGCAGGAAGTTTTCTGCACTCGTTTCATAAACCAGGACAGAAAGGCTCACAGGAGTGAGGGGACTACTCGGGGTTACCTAGCGAGTCAGTACCTAATTGAAATTGATTTTGTCATCTTTCCCTTCTTACTAATGAGAAAACCAAGGGTAAGTTCAATTTTACTACCTTCAAACTCATAGAATAAATCAAATCAACATAGGGAAAACTTCTAAAGCAAAAGGCTTATTTTATGTAAGTAAGGGTTTTGTATTTGTTATAGATAGAAACAGCCAGTTGCTCAAATAAGTTCCTTCCTTTCTTACTTCCTTTCTTTTTTTATGTTTTATAATAATGTTGAAAACCACAAAAGTCCAGCCTGTGTCTTAATTGGAGTGAAGTTTAAATTGATTAGATGCTTCATGGTAGTGGACTTGAAATGTGTCCGTTCAGCTAAACTCTGTTCCCCAGGATTCCTTCCCCTGCACTTTTCTGGTTACTGTGAGCCCCAAGCACCATTTTTCTGAGATTTGGAAGGCAGCAGGGAAGTGGCAGCAGGGAAGTAGCAGCATGTTCTTAGGCTCAGAGGCAAGGGCTCCTTTCCAGGCAGCTCAGTTACTTCATTGTTGCTCATCTCCACACACCTGGCTCATACCAGGCTCCTTCACTTATTGCCAGACCCACTAGGTGAGCTTCTTGAATGCTTGGGCCAGGTAGCACTGAGCACCATGAGGATCGCAGAAACTTTTCCCATAGGATGCTCAACATTGAAGCTGGAGGCTTGGAAGCAATCAGTGTCGGTTACAGTCCATTCTCACAGGTTCTAGTTCTACCCCGCTGGTTCAGATCCCATTTGTCCATGAGCAATCACTTTGTCCATGAATTCACACTGTGTCTATGGGTACCCACTTTGCTTTTAGTTTTTCTTCCAAACTACCCGCCCAGACTTTAACCACAAATGTCAGGTAGAGAAACATCAGCCTCCCATAGTTTGTGTAACTAACCCCCACTGTTGTGTGATGGCAAATATAGATAATAATTCCTTTATTATACATGCATCATATGGATTTCTTTTTGATTGAGCCCTGAATGATCCATGGAAGTTTAGGAGGTATGCAAAGAGAAAGGAGAAAGATTTAAAACAAAAATAAAAAGGAACAAACAAAACAACTTCGTATTCTTAATTAAAGTCAAAATTTGACCAAAACCTGATTATAGCAATAGCAAGAGAACTAGTAATGATATACTACTTTCAAAGATTCTAAAACAACTAAAAATATTGTTAAATGATCCAACAAGTAAGTATACTAAAATAGTTTCAAAAAGTAAGACTGTAGACCCTGGTATTTACTAGTCATTTTAATTTTTAAGGGTATATAACTTTCACCCTGGGTTTTTCTTTTATCTAATTTAAAAATGGCAAAAATATAAACATAAATTAAAAATTACTATTCCTTATTATAACACAGTTTCAATTTTGTACAATTAGTTTTATTTTAAGTGAAACTTAAGGAAATTATTAAACTATTTCTGGTTCTCATAGATATTAGAGAAACTGGGTGTATTATGTTTCCATTTGTCAGTTTTCTACCATTCTTATCAGAATGACAGAGCAGAGATAATGGAGTTTGATTCTATCAATATATTTTACAATGTGTTTCTGCTAAAAACAAAAACTGCCATTAACAATGAATTGTTTGATATGCACCAATGTCTAAACTTAAGATACATAACTAATCAACCAGCTATAAAACAGATTACTTTCAAACTATTTATTTAGCCAATGGAGTCAGTTTACTTAGAGAATTTCTGTGATAGAATAAAAAATGATTGTGATGTTTTAGTCATGTGTTGGCACATAAAAATAACAGCTTCACTAGCTGCTTTCTTTAATATGTAAAAATGACAATTTAACTGTTTACTATCAATAATATCAAAAAAGGTCTATAAAATAAAGATTATATGGAAGAAATCAATCACTGAAGATTAATTAAATCAAACTAGAAGGAATAAACAAATAAACAAAATACATCTCCTTACAAGAAAACATATCAAATGCACTGCTCATTATTATATAAAAATAAATTATTGATGCAACTAATATTTGCCTCTCCACTTAAAAGAGGACTAATAATAGAATATGGACCAGTGATTTATTGAACAAAAGCCCATGTCTCTTTCCATTAGGAATTTTCATATTTGGCATTTTATCTACACTTGGGAGTTACCCTACCCTAGAAAACCCTTCTGGACCCAAATAAACACTCACCGATTTTTACTTGCCTGGCTCTTCTTTAGACAAAATTTTCTTAGCCACTTGTAAAAAAACAAGAAATTGAAAACAAGTGATTATGAGTGTTTAATTACAAAGAAAGGGAGTAAGAAAACTTTGTCAAAGGCTCCTTAAACCTTCTTTTCCCCTGTCAAAATACCACATTCTGTGCTTCTGTTTATCGCATCAAAAAGCTATCAAGAATTGTGAAGGGCCTAAGATTTTACCCTACTTGCATTAGAAAAGTTAGCTGCTACTGTGTCATGGAGGCTGACCAAAGCATGACACTCCTGGGACAGAACTTTATTACTCATAGCACATAGGAAACCTAAGCCTCATGGCTGTGTTGGTCCCTCATGCTTTCCAAGTTTCATGGTATGACACAAAGAAGCCCAAGTGGGTACTGTGCATACCATGAATTAGGTTTACATTAGCTGAGAGACCACAAGTTTAGGAAACACCAGTTTTTCATACATGAGCTACAAGCAAATCAAACCTTTGCTCCAAAGGAAAAATTAGCTCCGTCTTCCAAGGCCAACTGCTACACGAATATCCTCAGAAAGATAGCCTATAGAAAGGTGGTCAGTGCCACCATTCACAAGAGCATGAAGAATTATTTCCCAACCAAGGTTATGCTGGGTTTAGCTCACCACCTTCATAATAATGTAGAGCAGCCATCTGCTAACCTCAAAACCTTGAAATCGTTGGCATTTAGTCTTCTTTCTATCAGAAAAAAATTAAATCAAATTATTTGCAGAGCTTCCAATTCATATGGCATTGTATTAGGACTTTATTAAGCAAATGACCTGTTAAAAAATGGTGTGTTTTCAACTACTTTACATGTATCGAGAGTAATGTACTAGGAATGTGTTTATTCACATTGCTCTGAGAATAAAATTCTGACTTAAAATTCAAAGCTATTAGACATATTTAAAGCATAGACAGAGAAATAAAGAAATAAATGATAGATGGTTTTATTTTTATTTTTTCAAACTGCACACTAGTACAAAGCATTTATTAAGGATTGACAGATGACCCATTATTGTTCTATGTTCTTAGGGGGGAGAGGGAGAAAAGATTGAATTAGGAGATGTGATTGTTTTCAGCAAGGACTCAATTTCTTTATGTCAACAAACAAAATTATGTTTACTCTTTGCACTGTGTTCACAGGAACAAATTACAATGTCTTATTTTACCAGTAACTGAAAGATAAAGTGAATTTAATAAAAGATAGTTCAGACAGTTTTGTTCAAATTAGACAAAAATAAGCAACTTGACTTTTCAATGAGATATTTGTGCATTTAGGCATCTATTCTTGCCTGTGGTTTTCATAGAGGTTGTTATTTTTTTAAATATTAAGTTTCTGGCACTTTACATAATACAATTTATCTGTATGTAAAATCATAGTTAAATGTTCAATAACTACAAACTTTTCATAGAGGATAAATGCAATGCATTTAACAATTTATAAATATAGATGAAAATATGGAGCTTGATATTGACATTGCCATGGATTGTATAGCAAGAGTAGATCTTCAAGACAAATAGTTTCTGAGGTTGCCAGAATACAAGGCTGCAGGGCGGGTTCTCTACCTTTAATGTGGCACATCTATGTCAGAATGAATGGAGATAGTGTAAGAAGTCACATTCAACTGCCTATCAATGGCTAAGCAAGAAAGAGGGAAAGAAGATGAAATCTTCCTCTTCACTCAGTGAGTAGTCACTTGTCCTGGATCACTGCTCAGAGTGAAAGCAAACAACCTATCCACAAATGGATTCAAGCATTTCATTCTATTTTACCTGTGAAAATATGTTCTGACCTGGCCATTCTACCAGTTTTTCAGCATCTTATCATCTAAATTTTCCCTGCAAATATAACAGTCACTCAGAATTTAGCTATCACATATAGTTCTCTGTATTTAATCCTTTCACTGGTTACTCTCCAACATCTATGTGTGAATCAAGAAAGCAGATACCTTGTATCTACTATACTGCAAAGAAAGAAAGAAAGACCATCCAATGTTATCTTGTAACTGATTAAAATTTAGTAAAAACTTAGATGGGAATAGTTAAAGCTGAATACATTTTCATAGCTCAAATATTCTATATTTAAGAAGTTCAAGATATAAGTTTTCCCATGAACAAAACACAAATTGAGTGTGTATGAGTGTGAAAGTAATTACCTATAGTCACTGAAAGTCAAGTCATGACATAAAATAAAATCTATTTTATTTTTTACAGTGTTCTGAAATATTAAAAACATCCCCTTACCCCAGGGTGTCCTCCATACATATATTCATTCTTAACTATAAAACAAATTAATATACTAGAAAGAATTTAGTTAACCATTAGAAAAGGCCTCCAACATAGATTATAAGAGCTCCTTGAGTTGGCAAAGTCTACGCATTGGGGTGATTGACAGCTGGGAGAATTCTCCTGATTGGCCAGAGGCAGAGATGCCCTCCAGGTGGATAGTTCCACAGTGACAATAAAAATGATGTCAGCTTCTCTCTCCTTCTTTTTCCAAAATATTTTATTAGTATCTCCCACTGTTCTATTTGAACCATTAAACACATTATTGGCTTGCTTTCCCCCAAAGTAGAAAATAACAGATTAGCTAAAGGAGAGGTTTTAACAGCAGCACCTCAAAAACTGACCACCGTGATATGTCAGAAAGCCAAGTCAAATTCTGCAGGTACTGAAAGTTTAAAAGATGTTACTTATACCTTATTTCTAAAAAGATGTACAACATTCTAACTCTTTTTCATAATTGTCCTTCTCTTCTTTCTTCAGTCTTCTTTGATAAAAGGTGGGTCTTGGGCACAGTTGGTGGTCAAGAAAAGTAAATTATGTAAAACATTCTTCTAATCCCGAGACTTTTTCTAAACAAGAGTACAAGCTTTTGAAAGTGAGACATATTAGCACTTATTCTTTGGAAAACATTTTGTTTGGAGCCATGGAACAAAGTGAGCCATATTACCAAAAGAATGTAAAGACAATTAGAAAAAGTAATTATGACGTGTTAGACAACTTGAAAAAGTCTACATTTTACAACTTATTGGGTCATTGTATTCCATATGAACTAGAAGATCTGGTGCCTAGGAGCAGGAAAAGCAATTGAAAGGCAAATGTATTGGTCCAAGGTGAATTTATGAAAGCCTAGGTTAGGCCTGACCACGTGGCGCAGTGGATAGAGCATCAGACTGGGACGCGGAGGACCCAGGTTCCAGAGCCTGAGGTCGCCAGCTTGAGCGCAGACCCATCTGTCTTGAGCAAAAGCTCTCCAGCTTGGACCCAAGGTCACTGGACCCAAGGGGTTGCTCAGTCTGCTGAAGGTCAGTGGTCAAGGCACATATGAGAAAGCAATCAATGAACAACTAAGACGTTGCAACAAAAAACTGATGATTGATGCTTCTCATCTCTCTTCATTCCTGTCTGTTTGTCCCTGTCTGTCCCTCTCTCTGACTCTCTCTGTCCCTGTAAAATAAAAAAAGAAAGAAAGAAAGAAAGAAAGAAAGAAAGAAAGAAAGAAAGAAAGAAAGCAAGCCTAGGTTAGAACAATGAGAAGAAGGGGAATAAAAGAATACAAATTAATTCAACAACCATAAAGGCAGCAATAATTAGAAAATTTATTAAGAATACAGAAAAAGCAAAAGGCTAACAGGTGTCTCATTTTTCCAGCTAGAGACACTGACTTAAGTGCTGTTTTTAATAAGAATAGAGAAAACTTCTGTAATAACCAATTAACACCTCTATAAGAATCAGAATTGATTAAGTTCTTTCACCTCCTGGGAAACATTAGTTCATCCATAGTAAAAAAAAAAAAAAAAAAAAAAAAAAGAAAGGAAAGAGAAGATTTATAAACAGACTCAAATTATTTTTTTTGAAAATAATTTTGTAAAAGTTTGAACTATGAAAGAAATTTTATTTACTCAGGTTTTTCCAGGTATAAATTACATTTAGTAGAGTTTACTTTTTCAGATATGCAGTTCAAAAGATTTTGAACATTATTACATAACGTCTGACAAAATTAAAATAGACATCATTTCCATAGCTCCATAAAATTCTTTTATAGCACTTTGTGGTTAAATCAATTTCTTCCCCACATCTGTAGTTTTGGTTTCTGATAATTTCTGTTTCTATAGGTTTTGCATTTTCTACCATGTCAAATAAATGGAAATAAACCATGTATCTTCTGTGCCCTTCTCCCTTAGTATAGTGGGGGTTTTTTATTTCTTTTTATTTTATTCATTATAGAGAGGAGACACAGAGTGAGAGAGAGAGAGAGAGAGAGAGAGAGAGAGAGAAAGGGGGGAGAAACTGGAAGCATCAACTCCCATATATGCCTTGACCAGACCAGTGCAGGGTTTTGAACTGTCGACCTCAGTGTTCCCAGGTCGACATTTTATCCACTGCGCCACCACAGGTCAGGCCAGCATAGTGCTTTTGATCTACATACTATCATCACATATATTAGTTTTTCTTTTGTTGCCCTATATAAGTATACTAAAATTCATCTCTTCACCAGTTGATGCGTATTTGGGCTATTTCCAATTTTTGGTAATTATGAAATAAAACTACTGTAATAATTCATGCATTGGGCCTGACCAGGCAGTGGCACAGTGGATAGAGCATAGGACTGGGACGTGGAGGACCCTGGTTTGTAGATCCCGAGGTCGCCAGCTTGATTGTGGGCCCATCTGGCTTGAGCAAAACCTCGCCAGCTTGGACCCAAGGTCGCTGGCTCCAGCAAGGGGTTGCTCAATCTGCTGAAGGCCCACGGTCAAGGTACATATGAGAAAGTGATGAATGAACAACTAAGGTGTCGCAACAAAAAACTAATGATTGATGCTTCTCATCTCTCTCCATCCCTGTTTGTCTGTCCCTGTCTATCCCTCTCTCAGACTCTCTCTCTGTCCCTATTAAAAAAAAAATTCATGCATTGGACTTTTTACAGACATATGTTTTCATTTCTTTAGAGTAAATACCTAGGAGTGAGACTGCTAGATCATATGGTAAATATGCTTGACTTATCATAAACTACAAGATTGTTTTCCAAAGTGATTTAAATATTTCATAAGCCTTAATTCTAAAACTATAAAACTTCTAAAAGAAAACATGAGGGGAAACAATCCATGTAACTTTAGGTTAAGCAATGATTTTTACATCTAAAAAGCAAAAGGACTATTAAAAATTTTATAAGCTGCAATCAGTCAAAACTTTAGCTCTTTGAATAATACTACTAAGAAATAAAAATATGAGGCACAAACTGGGAAAAATTTATTTGCAAAACAAATATCCAATAAAACTTGTGCATCCAGATTATATAAGAACTTTACAACTTAAATGAGAGACCAATAAAACTTCGACAAAATACTTGAACAAACACCAGAAATAAGAGAGATGGCAAATAAGACCATGAAAAAATGTTCAACTAATTAGTCATTAGGAAATTACAAATTAAAACCATAATATAATAGTACTACTGTAGACCTTTTAGAATGTAAACTTTTTTTTAAAAGTTCAGGTGAATGTAAAAAGTCACTAAAACATTCACAAAGCTCTTTAACTTTATATCTTGTTTCTCTTTGAAGATTGATACACATGATAGAATAGCCTTCATTTGAGTGAAAAGATCTTTTCCTCCATAATATTGCTCAAGTACCATCTTTTAGAAATTAGTAGACAAAATCCTCCCTAAGTTTAGCAACCTTGTTTTGCATAAGATACTTCTCTAGACATTCATTATAAGTAAGTCTGTTGGAAATCAAGGTCCTCCTAAAAACTATGATTCATATATTCAGCTTCAAAGAGAGATAGACACAGAGATAAAGAGAGGAAAGGAAGAAAGTAGAAAGGAAAGGAGGGAGTAAGATAGAAAAGGAGAAAGAGAAAGAGAAAAATCAATCTCATTCTAACCCAGAAGATTGAATAACATGGACCTAAATGTATCCATTGGAATTTTGAACCTGTCTGTGCTCCCAACCATCTAAATATAAGATGAAATTTTTAAATTTTTCAAACTACTTCCCTGTTGTAGATTTAAATTTTCCTTTTTTTCAATTATGTTTCTTACAACAGTTCTTTGGGTTTCAGATGACATTTCCATTGCCTCTGCTCAGTGCATTGGGCAGTAATCGCACATCAAAATGCAACACCGGGGCCTCTTTATTGCATGGCATAACAAACCCTGGAAGTACTAAATTAAGAATTCTGATCAAAAGACTCCTTTTCTATATATCTAACCCAAATCCAAATGTATGTTTCTGCTTGAGCTAAATTTGGCAAGCGTTGTTTGGGTAGTTATGTAACCCTTCATTTGCTTTGCCTACATATGTCCCCACTGACACCTACTGCCAGGCTAAGTGAAATTTAGACCAGGAATTTGCAGAGTCAGTACTAACGAGCAGCAAGTGAGCAGCAGGTTCAGTTCCTGGTTAAGACCCAGGTCACAGGGGTGGGCAGGGGCAGCCAGGGGTCAAGGATATCCAGAGCCAAATGGAACAGATTTCAAATGCCATGATCAAGAGCTACAGCCAACGAACCATCAGGAGCCCAGGAAGTATCCACAAGGGCGCAAGACAGACAATAACTTCCAGAAATCGAATTCTGTAGAATGCTACGGAAAACCTTTATAGGTTATTATGCCTGAGCCAACGCTTATTTTATAATGTGGGAAGGATACTACCTTGACTATAAAAACTTGGGCTTGCTGTGGATATTTCTGTTGTTTTGGTTGTTTATAATAATTATTAACTCTGTCAAGGAGCTCAACGATATAGTTAATTTTAATTCTTCATTGCTTCTTTCTTCAATCCCATAACTGAATACTTTTGAGATTCATGTCATGTTTACTTTTGCAAGTCTCTCCTGGTCATATTGGTATATTGCAAGATTAGATAAGTCATTGAAATAATTGTTAAAAAATATTTTACTCATGTTTAAAAGGGTGATTCTAGGTAGAAGATGCATAACTATATTACAGAAAGACTATTTGGATTCTAGCATTTTCTCACTAGGTATTTTAGAATTCCTTAAATTTTATGAGCATCCATTTCTACATCTGCAAAATATATCTAAATAAAACTTCAGCTACCTAAACATAGGAGATAAGACCAAAACATTGCCTGTTAGCCACAAAGATAAAATAGACGTTTTGGATTCTAGGTCCTGCATCTTCCAGTATAGAATGAAAGTGCAAAAAATATAGACTACATTTACATATAATGCCATTCCCAAAGATTAAAGAAGAGACAAAGCTTCAGAACAACAGGACAATTAATTCCACCAATTTTAATGAGATGCCCATCAAATTACTTGCTCTCTGTCACTAAGATCCCACAGATCTTAAACATATTTTACCTTAACTCTATAACTTACATGAACATTGGCAGACTACATTGGTGATCAATGAGAACTAAGACTGTCTCAGAAAGAAATTATTGGAATAAGGAACATATAAAAAAATTATTTGCTAAAGGAACCTAATTTTACATTTTAGTTTTTTTCTTGATGACATATTGACATAGATGCATTTTTTTCTTTTCTAATTTTTATCTTCAACAAATGACTACAGGTAAGAAAATTAAAGAGAAAATAATAAAGGCATGAGACAGGTATCATATCAATGGATAAGAACTTCTGGATGATAGTAAGTCGGTGTTACTCACTACTGCAATCAAGTGAAACAAAGTTACCTTACAGCAGTGGTTCTTAACCTTTTTTGAGGTACAGAACCCACCAGTTTCATATGCACATTCACTGAACCCTTCTTTACTGATAAATAAAATATGATTTTTTTTCCAAATCAAGACATAGGTATATGTTTTTTTACTGGTGCACAAAATGAGCCGTGCATGAACATCACCTTGCTCAAAGAACAAAACCAACAAAGTGCATGAACTCACAACAAATTATGGTATTACTTTATTCTGGCCTCCGCAGCAGAAGCTTCTCCGAACCCCTGAGACCGACTCATCGAACCCTTAAGGGTCGATAGAACCCAGGTTAAGAACCACTGCCTTACAGATTGAGTCTAATATATTTTTCAACAAAATAACCTTAAATTGAGATTGGAAAAATAGTGACAGGGAGGTCATGCTCTTGGAAACCAACAGAATAATTTCAAGAACTGTCTTCTTTCTAAACATACCTGACTATAGCATTTACATCTTGTTTAAATTAGGTTATACTGATCACAAGAAATGTGGGAATTTTGTCAAAGCAGACCTCAATTATTGGTGTCAAGAGAAAGAAAGTAAAACAAACAGTTCTCTAGTTAACTCCCAGCTATAGCATGGATGCAAGATAAAATGACTCAACACAGCAATAAAATCTCCAGAAATTTTAATTTCTACAGAAAATCCTCTCCAACAACTCTTCCCACTGACAACTAAAATTTAGGCCAGAAACAGACACTTCTCATATCTCACCCACAAAAGATGAAAGTTTGGTTGGGTTAGAAAAAAAGGGAGCAAGCCAAGGAACTTTGACAATTCTCCAACAGCCAGGAAAAGAATGGCTTCTCAATATATTACATCTGGTTTTCCCACAGTGAAGAAAATTAAAACAGAAGAAACACCAAAGTGCTGGTATAGCTAAATGATATGCCTACAGCAATGCAAATTGATTTTGTAATAGAGAGAAGAGAAGATTCACAAATTTGCCTGTTGACACAGCTACACAGACTCTTAGCTCAGTACTGTATGGAGGAAGTCCACACCAGCTGTAACTTATGGATCTATAACATCAATTCTAAAAATTGATATAATTTTCAGATAATGTGATGTTGGAAGACACTCAATATTCTGAAAAGAAGCTCAAAGATAATAAATTGTCTTAATGGAACAGGATTAATAAAAGAAAATAGAAAAATGTTACTATTTCCAGTGGAAATTGAAAACAAATTACATCCATAAATCAAGCACTAGATATTATAAAAAACAAATAAAAGAGAATCAAAAAATTTAAAAACATAAGTCCTGATGTTTAATACATCCTATCTAAGCAGAGAGATACATAATAAATGCATATCTTTTTTCTTTCTTCGTTTTTTTATTTTACTTTTTTTGACAGAGACAGAGAAAGAATCAGAGAGATGAATAGATAGGGACAGACAGACAGGGAGATGAGAAACATCAGTTCTTTGTTGCAACTCTTTAGTTGTTCATTGATTGCTTTCTCATATGTGCCTTAGCCGGGAGGCTATAGCAGACCTAGTGACACCTTGTTCAAGCCGGCAACCTTGGGCTCAAGCCAGTGACCTTGGGCTGCAAGCCAGTGACCTTTGGGCTCAAGCCAGGGACCATAACATCATGTCTATGATCCCACACTCAAGCCAGGACCTCGGTTTCAACCCTGTGTCCTCTGCAACCCAGTTCAATGATCTATCCACTGTGCCACTGCCTGGTCAGGTTCTTTCTTTCTTTTTCAATAGAGTATTAGTTTCTCTTTTTATCGTAAAATCTATTCAAGCCTGACCAGGTGGTGGCATAGCAGATAGAGTCTTGACCTGGGACACAGAAGACTCATGTTCAAAACCTTAAGGTTGCTGGTTTGAGCATGGGCTCAAAGGCTTGAGCACAGGGTCACTACCTTGATCGTGAGATCATGGACATGACCCCATGGTCGCTGGCTTGAGCCCAAAGGTCGCTGGCTTAAAGCCTATGGTTGCTATCTTGAGTTCAAGGTCACTGTCTTGAACAAGAATATGCTGGTTTGAGCCAAGGGTCACTGGCTCAGCTGAAGCAACACGCCCACCAAGGCACATATGAGAAAGCAGTCAATAAATAACTAAGGTGCCCCAATGAAGAACTGATGCTCTCATCTTTCTCTTTTCCTGTCTGTTTGTCTCTATCTGTCTCTCCCTCTCTCTCTTTCATTGAAAAGGAAAGAAAATACATTTAAGCATATATGCTGTATAATCAGTCTTCTCCCAAAGAAAGTTGGATAGCAGCAACAATAAAAATAAAAAATAAATTAATATTTTAAATAAAAATAGATGAAAAAATGGATTTTTAAGAATTAGCATTATTTTCATTCTAACATAAGAATGATATTAATAAAAACCTTTATTTTTATTTAAAACAATTTTTTAATTACAGCTTACATGAAATATTATTTTGTATTAGTTTTTCAGGTGTCCAGCATATTGGTTACCCCTAGTCAGCAAACTGCAGCTCGCGAGCCACGTGCAGCTTTTTGGCCCCTTGAGTGTGTGTGGTTGTTCCACAAAATACCTCGATAAGGAATGTACCTACCTATATAGTTTAAGTTTAAAAATTCTGGCTCTCAAAAGAAATTTCAATCATTGTACTGTTGATATTTGACTCTGGACTAATGAGCTTGCCAATCACTGGTAGACAATCACATACTTTATAAAGTGTTTCTCCTGATTCTTTTAGAACCCACCTGACACCATGCATAATTATTACAATATTATTGACTATACTTCCTATGCCTTACTTTATTTACATCCTATGACCATTTTGTAACTACCAATCTGTATTTCTCAACCCCTTTACCTTTTTCACCCAGTCCTTCAACCCCTTTCTTTTTTCATTGCTGTCAGTCAGTTCTCTATGAGTTTGTTTCTATTTTCTTTGTTTTGTTCATTAGATTCCACATGTAAGTGAAATCATCTGATATTTGTCTTTCTATGACTGATGTATTTCACTTAACATAACGTCTTCTAGGACCATCCATACTGTCACAAATGGTAAGATTTAGAGCCGAGTCATATTCTATTATGTAATATGTACCACCACTTTTTTATTCACTCATCTATTGATGGGCATTTAGGTTGCTTCCACAGCTTGGCTATTGTAAATAACACTCCAATGAACAGAATGGTGCACATAATATTTTGAATCAGTGTTTTGGGTTTCTTCAGATATATACCTAGAAGTGGAATCACTGGGTCACAAGGCAGTCTCATTGCTAATTTTTTGAAGAAACTCCATACAGTGGCTGTCAATCTGCATTCCCACCAACAGTGCATGAGGGTCCCCTTTTCTCCACATTCTTGCCAACACTTACTGTTTGTTGATTTATTAATGACAGCCATTCTGACAGGTGTGAGGTGTTAGCTCATTGTGCTTTTAATTTGCATTTCTCTGATAATTAGTGGTGTTGCATATTTATATCTACTGACCATTTATATGTTTTTTTTTTAGAAAAGTTTATTTAGATAATTTTCCCTTTTTTAATTGGATTGTCTGGTTTTTGGATGTTGAGTTGTATAAGTTCTTTATAAATTTTAGATATTAACTCCTTATCTGATACAAACAGATTTTTAAACTAATAGAAAACCTCTGCAAACATTCTCAAAAATAAATAAATTAGAAAAAAAATGTAACCAGATAAAAATAATTAAATTTTATATTGGAATTAAGTAAAACATTACACCAATATATTTGTAAATACATTTTATTGGAAAATATAAATGACAAAACTTACTTAATAAAAGATTTAGAAAGCATGACTAGACCAATAATAACAAAGGCACTGGACCCATAAGATTTTACAGATAAGTTTTAGAAAAAGGAAGAATTCTGTATTTTACTTCAGGTTATAACAAAACCTTAAATATTTTTATGAAGCTGATATAACTCTAATATCCAATGAACAAGTTGGCACAACACTATGATAGATCACCATTACATATATTTATAGATATCCTAAAGGTATAAATTTACAAATTTCAACAAAAGAAAAAGAATACTGTACAAGAACTAAATGACTTTTATTCATTTCAGAAATATAGGAATATTTTTATATTGAGAAATAAAATGGTGTAATTTATTGTATTATACATTAATGGTGAATACTAAACTAAGGCATTTAATAAAATTTAGCATTCATTACTAAAAAATACCTACACTTGTCATTTCTAATAATAATGTTGTACATTTGCTAGTGCAATGTGATAAAAAAAAATAAGTTAGATGCATAAATATTGAAATCAAAGAATAAATAAATGAACACTATTACCTGGAAAGTCAAAAAGAGTCAAGTGGAAAATATAGAATAAGAAGCTTTGACTAGGTTGCCAAAACTTTAAAAATATACAAAAAAATAACTTAAGTAACAATTATCACTTATATTAAAATAATTTAAAATTTTATATAAAACCTAAAGTTAAACATAACATGAAATTCACAGTTCCGAAATTAAAAACTAAACACAGACCATGGCTTGTAGGCTCAGTGGTAGACTGTTGGCCTGGTATATAGATATCCTGGGTTCAATTCCCGGCCAGGGCACACAGGAGAAGCACCCATCTGCTTCTCCACCCTTCCCTCTCTCCTTTCTTTCTATCTCTCTCTTCTCCTCCTGCAACCAGGGCTCCATTGGAGCAAAGTTGGCCTGGGTGCTGAGGACGGCTCCATGGCCTTTGCCTCAGGCACTAGAATGGCTCCGATTGCAGTGAGCAAGGCCCCAGAGAGACCGAGCATCACCCCCTGGTGCGCATGCTTAGTTGTTCCTGGTTGGGCGTATGTAGGAGTCTGCCAGTCTGTCTACCTCCCCCCTCACCCCACCTCCTGCTTCTCACGTCAGAAGAATACAAAAAAAAAAGAAGAAATTAAAAACAAAATAAGGTTAAATAAATAAATGAATATATTTTTGTGCCATAAAAAATACTAACTATTGTAAAAATGGTTTTTGCCAAATGTTTGCATAAATTCGTGTGGGATTTCACCAAAATTTCTGCTGTATTGTCTGGAAATATTTTCATTCTTTTTGTTCTAGAGTTCCCTTCAACAATAAGCCATTCATTCATATTAAGCAATAAAACACTTATTCTTTTTTTCCCCTCTAGTCATTTAGAAGCCTATATTATATTTTGGTGTGTTCCTCTTGAAATGCTCCCATGGCAGGTTCTTGCTTCAATTTCAATTCTTTACCATTGTGAGCAAGACTAGATATTCCCACCCCACTCCCCATCTGTTCATCCAGTGCTGTGCTCTCACACAGCATTGCAATTCCTTTCCCTCCTCTAGGAGGTACAATATTGGGTCGCAAATATGTCCAGGACCTCATTCCTAGAACTTGCATCTATGTTTGGTTATATGATGAAACAGAACTAAAGTTGCAGCTGAAATTAAGGTTGCTAAACTGACCTCTTCCAGAAACATCTCATCTAAATCAGCCTGCTGACAGTCTATTTATTACCTTTATAGAGTTAGGCCAAGTAGCAATTTCATTTTCTCTTTGCTTGTGATGATCTGTCTTCCTTACTAAGTTTTACACAAGCAGGGCTCTTATTTCTCTCACTCCCTGCTATACTCTCAGGTCCTCACACAGTAAAAACTGATTTTGTATAAGTACATTATAAAGTCACAATAATAAAATTATATAATAATGGCAGAAAAGTATACATTCACTAATTGACAAGGTAATAATCCAGAAGCAAGAGCAAAGACTTATGAAACTTCAGAATATAATGGGATTTTATTTTAGATGTGTGAATTAAAAAGTGGAAAAGCTAATATATTGTATATTAAAACTCACATAAATTCTGAAGGCTTACATATAAAAACAAAAGGAATATTTTTTTATAACTTTAGAATGAAAAAGATCTTTCTAGTAATAGTATGATATTCAGAAATTATAGAAAGGATTGATATATTGGAAAACCTAATAATTTAAGTGTTCTAGTAGCTAATAGCCTCATAAACCAATTGAAAACATCATAAACAAAACTGAAAACCAGTGGAAGAAATTTTTTCAATGCGTTTTATAGGTAATAAGTTGCTAGAACAAAATACCAAAAATGCCTACAGATTAATACAAAAATAGGTTAACAGTCTTAGTTCTAAAAACAAAAAAGAAAAGGAACAAACAATTCACAGACTTTCTAATACACATGAAAAGGCATGCAAAAAGCAATTTATAGAATTAACCAATAAAAAAATAATAATAAGATGCTGGACCTTAAATAATAATCAAATAAGTGCAAATAAAAACAATAAGATATTTTTCATGTACCTGATTGACAAAAGTCTAAATATTTCAATACCTGGATGAATATGGGATGGACCAGTCACTCTCAACTATTTAAAGAGGGTCAATTGGTATAGCATATTTTGCAATACCTGTCTTGCCTTCTCTTTGAACTAACGATTCCCATTTAGTGATTACATACAAATTTACACAAAGTTATTGAAATAGAATAATCATGGTGGTGATTATAATTACAAGGAAAAAGGACAGAGAGGAAAAGAGAAAAGAAAAAGAAAATTTAATAGGCAAGTACAGAGCAACACACACAGGAAAATTTCCCCAGGTGTATGTGTGCACATATGTTCTATAAAAATTTGGAAGAATATATACCAAATTTTAATTATGCTTACTTCTGGAGGTTTAATAAGAGAATCAAAAAGTCTTGGTTAAACATTTTTATGTGCAATTTTTTTTTATCAATGCAGTAATCCAGTTGAATATACTATTGCTCTGAGTAACAGAGATTGGTAAATAATAATTATAAATTTAAGAACATAAGAACGGTCTAAGACATCTGAAAATAACAAAGAAGAATAATCACAAAAGTTTCTTTAGACACTGTACGACAAGAACACTTCCACAGAAATGTTTTACAACTTGATATCTATTTTTCAGAAAATGAAGGGACCTACAGAAAGTTCTCAACGTAAACATCGCTCCTTGACACATCTCCTTTAAGTCCGGAATGGCTTTGTTCAGTATGGCAGTGTGCTCAGGCATTGGGTGGCAGCATCCTGGAGAAAGGATGCTTTCTCATTGCTGTTCCAGTGGATGTAAAGGTGCAACCATAGACGGCTGTCAACCAGGTAGGCTCTCTTGCAGGTGTTTGGAAGGCACACCTCCATGGCCAGTACACTTGGAGAGGTACATTAGCTCTTTTTAGTCCGACTAAAAGATTATAATATAAACCTTTTAGTTTATATTATAGATTTCTTCTACATGACTTCAAAGTACAGAAATAGAAGAAAGAAATGAATATTATACTCAGACTTCATGAAAATATAAAGAACATATAATAATTAGAGTTCAAAAATGAAATGAACAGTTTTATAAGCTAATGAGAAGTAGTCACAAATCAGACCAGAAATCCTGTGGACTCCTCAGTTGTGAAGTCTGAGACTTTGAAATAAAGGCAGAAAGGGTAGGAGAAACAAACTATTATGAAACATGGTCTGTTCAAATGATTATAAAGAGACTGGGTTTGAAAGCTCTTATTTATTTTAATGGTACATTTTGCATTTCAGTGGGAAATACACAAAAAATCCACTGCCTTTTACTGGTGTGAACTGATTTTTCCCCCACATGGGAACAGAAACAAGGATTGTAAACCGGACTAAAATTGCAGCCCTTCAGAAGCCTAATGTTCTGAAAAATATATCAATAATGTTTGTCTCCCTTTTAATTATTTTTTAAAATCAATCTTACTTACTTGCCTTGTGGATACACCATATGTCCTAGTAAAAGAGTAATTTTAGATTTCAATCACGTGATAGTTCATGCTTCATTTGGAAGTTTAAAAAAAATTTGAAAAACCTTTTACACTCTTTTCTCAGGCCAATGAAAGGGTTAAGTAAGTTACAGTAGAGTCCTGAGTTTGAGAATTGAAAATCTGGCAACCAGCCCAGCGTCCGTTTTGAAAAAGAAGCAGCTATCCTGGGCCTGTACAAAGGCGGTGGTTGCCCTAGCAACAGTATCTGATAAAAGAAAGTATGGCCGACAGGTACACATGCAGATGTCTCCAAAGAGGAAGAACCGCTTGGCTGCAGCTGCACTTGGGTGAGGAGTCATTTAGCAAATCTAGACTTTTAAAGCTGGATCCCTAATTTCCAACTGCACAGATTTCCCGTGTGGTATTTCTTTAGGTCAGAATGTATTTCTTAATTTGACCTTTTGATAGTGATTGCTGAGAATGAATATGCCTTTTAACCTAAACACAGCCACCACACGTGCCTGTCAAGATACATAAGCTAATTCAAAATAGAAAGATGTGCTCGAAATAAACATTGATCTTTCCCAAAGTTTTTAATTCAATTCTTTAACTATGTACCAGTTTCTTTTTCATTCTTCTGTTACGTCTTTCATATGAAACATTCGAACTGTTCAGAGCCTTTGTTATTTTACATGATTATTTGAAACGTATGTTGTCATCCTTTTAATAAAAGACTAAACATTTTTCAATGTCCTCATTACTTTGTTAACTGCATATTTTCTAATAAAATATTTTGTGAAAATAACCTTAAAGATCTTTTTTTAACTACACACTCTAAATTACTAGTTTGAATCAGAAAAGCAATGACAAAGGTTGAGCGTGGTGAGCTGGGATCTCCAGGAGAAAATTATAGCACATTTTTCATTCAAACTGTACTCTGATCTAACTTTACACTCCCCAGACTTCAAGCTAGCTCCCTCCTTGATTGCAAAAGCTGCCTTGGGGTTGTGAACAGCCTGCCCAGAATACACCAAGTGGAAGACAATGGGCCCAGGGATATTCTCAGTTCCTATCCCAGTCCAGTTCTGTTTTTAATACAATGACTCTTCCCAAGAGAAGGTCAATGTCTGTCCTTAAAATCCATTTTGCTCTTTATCTACTCTTTTTATTTTAACATATAAAGAATATTGTACATTTGTTTTATTTTAGTCTTAAAGTTCAAATTTATTTATTTATTTATTTATTGTGTTTACATAGCTCTTCATCTACTCTTGATTGGAAAGGGACATGAGAGGGAGGTGGCTGAGCATGAAAGCTAGACTGTCTAGCCAACATTCCCTCAAGCACTATCCTTCTTTAAAACAGTCATCTTCTTGAAATTAGTGAGTCCTGGGTCCAGGCTTCCATTTTTAACTGCTATACAGACTTTCGTGCATTTAAAGCAGATTTTGCACCATGAAAAATTAATTGCTTTACATTATGGGCAGTATGAAATTCTATGGACTGTTGTGTGAGGCAGACATGTCCTGGAGCTGGGACTATGAGACTCATATCTTTTGGTCCTGTGGCCTTCTGTACTTAAGACTGCATTTCTTTGGGCATTATCTCACTCACAACACCACTCCTGCTGCCCCCTGGGTGGGGGCAGCCCACCCTACCCCCAGCCTCTCTGGACCTTCTTCGTGTGTGTGTGTGTGTGTGTGTGTGTGTGTGTGTGTGTGTGTATTTTTCCTAAGTGAGAAGCTGGGGGAGTGGGGGTACTGCAGACAGACTCCGATATGCGCCCCACCGGGATCCACCTGGCATGTCCACCAGGGTGCAATGCTCGGACCATCAAGGGCGTTTTTCCGCTGCAACTGAAGCTATTCTAGCATCTGAGGTGGAAGCCATGGAGCTGCCCTCAGCGCCTGGGCCAACTTTGCTCCCATGGAGCCTTGGCTGCTGGAGGGGAAGAGAGAAATAGAAAATGAAAGAGAGAGGGAAGGTTGAAGAAGCAGATGGGTGCTTCTCCTGTGTACCTTGGCAGGGAATCGAACCCAGGACTTCCAAATGCTGGGCCGATGCTCTACCGCAGAGCCAATGGAACTTCTTCTTGGCTGTAGATCTCGCTGTTCCCCAGGGGGGTACTTTTCCTGGGACATCACTGGACCTTCTTCTTGACTGCAGATTTTAGAGATTTTTATTAGAGGTTCTAAAACATGTGTAGTCACTAATACTGTTTCCTTGATTATAAAGAATAAATGCATTTTTTTCTGAAAAACTTGAAAAATTTGCTTACTAGAGTATCAGTTTCCCTAAATGTACCTTCAGATTAATCTACTTATAGTTTTTACCATAATTTATTAGTGCTGTGTTGAGCTCTTCAATCACACAGTTATCAGAATCTGAGTGAGAAAGACATAAGCCACTGCTTAGTAAACTAGTTTGTAATAGACATGCTTTTATTCCCCACTCCCATTCCAAAATAGCCAGTTTCACTTTCAAAAAAGGATATGATATGAGAGGAAATATCTGATAATCATGTAGAACATCCAGGTCCTAATCTTCTTGTGTCTTAGGAAATGTCCTTAGCCTTCTGAGGTGCTACAGACGTGATGCACTTTATGTAAATGATCTGTAAGGTTCTTCTGACCCTTTGCTGTTCTATGAAAACAGGCCATCACCACTATGAGCACAAAGCTAAGGTTCTGTGAGATCACACCCATTCGATTTTGATTAAAGCTCCTTTATTGAGAAACTTTTCTTAACAAGTTTTCTCAGCAGCAAAACTCCTTATTTTCCTCAGTAAATTAAATACATTTAGCTTTAATATTCTCAGTAAACAGTGCATTGTGTACAATGAATGAAAGACTCCAAGTGATATTACTCAGGGATATTTTAATGCCTTTAGATTTGTCAGGTTCTTGAAATGGATTACAAAATCCCTGGGAAAAATCTAAAAACACACAGGAAATGTGTCTTGATTGCTTCTTTTAAAAGTGGAATAGCAAAGCATAAGGTATGACAGAAACAGACATATCTAGTTTTCTGTGACATAGGGGTAGACTAGGGTAATTTCAGCATTGTCCATGATTAACTTAAAGGGCTCTCTAATCCAAAGTTTCTAAAATTTGAGCAGAACCTTTTTAAAGTAAAAAATACTGTATATTAATCCATGTATCCGCTGTTGATTTGCATTGTTTTGACTATACAGTACTTGTAAATATGTATAAATATAAAACTAGGCATAAACATCTTAAGCTAAGAGGTCTTAGTCAGCCTCAGAAGCAAATTTAGAAATTAAATATGAACCAAACAATAAAGCCAATAAAATTAAAATTAATGCTTTTAATTTAATGTGGTGAATTATTTTAATATGCTGAAACTTAAACTGTTTGAAATATGAATATTGTACTGACTGCCACAACATGGTTTCAAAAGCATTTGGCATGGCTGTACTCATGTGTCATCTGCTCTCTCAATTCACCTACCACCCTTCTCCACACACACTCACATGAAACCTTCATTTGGGTAGTGTTTTATGACATCACTTGGCCTTCACTTCTGAGAAAACATGGTGTACTTCCCTAATAACATTTTATTCATTTCTTGGTAGCTGATGATTATCAAAGAGGTACCATTTGTGCCAATATGATCTAAACAACAACAAAAAACAACTGAAGAAAAATTCTAATGCAGTCGTCTAAGTGAACCAACATATGACCATATAATCCAGCACTAATTTTTTTCTCTGTAGATCATAAAAATAACAACAGAAAATCAAGAACTAGTTATTAGAAAATTCACAGAACTTTAATTGGAGAAACAGAAAGTGAGAGAATAATGATATTCAAAACAAATTATATTCCTGCTCCAGATGGGTAGCTATGTAGGTTAGAGTATCATCCCAATACTCCCAAAATGGCAGGTTCAATCTCCAGTCAGGGCACATACAAGAATCAACAAATGGATACATAAATAAGTGTAACAATAAATCAATGTTTCTCTCACTCTAAAAAAATTAATAAATAAAAAATGTTTTCTTCCATTTTCAAGGTAAGTTTTCTCATAACCCAATTTCTTTCTGCATTTGCACTGTTGGTTGAAAAATCAGACAGCATTCCCTATCTTTCTCCCTTTCTGACCTCTATATAGGGCCTGAAAAAAAACAAATTTTCACATTCATAGATTCATGGTAATATAATTTTATTTTAGGCAATGAAACAAACATGGAGGGTACCTTTGGATTTGCTTGGAAAATGTTTTTCTTTTCTGATAAAAGTGATAGATACTAAATAATAAATTGTTTGTACTCTGTCTTCCCCATTGTTTCTGCTATGAACATAGACTTGTTTATTTATTGATTTTTGATTCCTGGAGATATATCAGACATCTCCACCATGAGAAGCCGAAGTATTAGGTGTGTCAGAGAAGATAGATAAGAAGAGCCTATGTCCTTGATGATTTCTAGATTTTTTCCAGATTTCTTGTTAGGTAAACAATATATGTCAACATGGTTTTAAGCCCCTGTTAATCAAAAGTCCTGTTTCTCACAACCAAAAACATTTCTGATATAGAAATACTACATTATCATCTACCAGACCTTAAATATTAATTTTATAATTTTTAATGAATTAATGTATGCATATGCAGATGCTATGAGTCTGGAGCACTTTATAACAAATTAATTTGGCTATAATTAGCTGCTACAAATAAAATTACAGAAAAGATGAAGACAATTGTTCTCACTGTTCGGTCAAAATAGCATTCATAGTCCCCTGAAGTGTTTATTTAAATCATAGGTTCTTGAACCTAAAGTTGAAAGAGTATCTGAGAGAACTCTGTCATCTATCTCCTTCATTTTTATAGAAAAAAAGAAATGTCATGTGACCTTCTGAAGATCTACAGGCCAAAGGTGGCCAAAAAGCAGATAGTGACTGGCTATCACAAGAGTTGACTTACTTTGAAAAGCAGGGGATTAGGAGGATCTCATCTCAGTAAGGGATTAATGTAGTTTCTAGCTGACTAAAAGCAGATCACTCAGTTGGCATTTTCTGCAACAACAGCATGTATTTATTAGCAGATCAGTGATGGATTCCACAGTGTCTAAAAACCTTTGTACAAAGCCCTGATAAAACCAAAGAAGCCAAAGAAATTACTGCATTCCTCACATACTTGAGTGATAGTCACTGCATTTTGTGAAAACCCATTTGAGAGAAAATATACAGCAATGATAAAGTTTCTTCTTTATATAAAACACGGTTTTTTATTTTAACATAAAGGATGTTTGAGCAATGCAATGTCATGAATGCTGTGGCCAGCTAAGAAAATTATGACAAAAATATTAAGGAAATATCAAAGATAATAGCATAATATAGTGGCGCATTGCCACATAGATCAATGGTATTCAATCAGGTTATTAAAATGACTTAAGGGTTTTAAAAATATCACTGTCCATGTACAAACCCCAACACTGAATGAGAATATTTGGGATGTGACTTTGATCTTTAATATTTATTTATGTGTTATTAAATAACCTCAGGTGTTTCTAATGTGCAGACAGTTTTGAGATCCACTGACGTAAACCAAAAGCAAAATTATACATTAACAAACACTGTGTCCTATCCAAAAAAAAATTTTTTTTTCATTTATATTACTTTCTCTCATCTTTACTAAATAAAAGACTTCCTTTGGATCATATTTTATGAGTTGTTACCTTTGGTCCTTGCCTATAATTCCAGAAGTTCAAGATGAAGGTGGCTATATATCAATCCACAATCATTATTTGACTTGAGACAAGGAAATTATTAGAAATAAAAACACATCTTCTCAGATAAACCTGGTTCAAAGGTGATGACATAATCATAAAGCTAGATTTGACCCTCTTCTTTCAAAAATGGCTCTAAACTCAGATTATTTTAGGAATTATTAAGTGTGCTTCCCACGAAATATATACAGTGTTTTCCATGACATTCTCAGACAATACTCCAAAGAGAATTTCATCAAATAATACCCTGACTAGAGTTGCATCCAAATGGTGAAGAGGGAAAACCTTTGAAACAGAGTAATAAATCATCATCACAGCATGATAAGATCAAGACCAAAGAACCGGAACACTCCCAAGATAAAAGGCAAAATGACACCTTTGAATCACTGGATGCCAGGTGCATTCTGAGTACCACCAAATTCCTGGGATGTGAAATAGATTTATGCCCAGAAGAATCACTGCCAAGGTTAGCCATTTATCCCTTCTCTGTTGTTTGGGAAAGCTTTGAGGAATGAGAGAATAAAGGTAGCCTGAATAAATTTGGTGGCAATAAAATGGGAAAAAGCTTAGGATTTTCCTTTTTATATTTTCTATATGTCTGCTTTCCTCCTTAGAAGCATGACTCATAGTTAAAAGAATTTATTTAGCATCTCCTAAATCCTAAACCAATCCTTTGGGAGTGTGGGGAATCCAAAGATCATTTACAAAGATTTTGTGACCTTAAATCACTTACATTCTAGTCAAGAAATGAGAGAGTAATAACTACAAAAATATCCTGTCTGGTTAAAGTTCCGATATAGAAGTGAGACTAGAGGTTTTCAAGTATCTGCCCCAATGGAATGGGGAGGTAGGGACCATGAAATACAAGTCTTGGAAATAATCTAACCTTTATGGTGATGTCATTTGCCCTTTAGTGATTTCAGTCAATATTACATAGTTTGATTTTATGGCAGAGAAGTTTCTATACAATAAGCAAAAGATGGGGCTAAATTTTGCTTATTTTTCATGAGTCCTTTCAACAAAATGATTTTAAAAAAGGGGAAAGTATATAGGCTCTGGATTCGACATGGTGTCAGACTGCCTGGCTCCAACACTGATTAGTTTTCCATGTATTTGACCTCTCTAAATCTTGATTTCTTCTTTTGTAAATTACAGATAATAAGAGCACCTATATAATAAAGATATGGGATTAAATAAATAGAAATTTATCATGGTATCTGACATATGACAAGTGGTCAATAAATACCAATTACCATTGTAAAAAAAGAAAAAAGTCCCATGATGAAGTCAAGTTTTGGAGACCGAAAGTTTAGCCACAGACTCTGGTTGCACACCTTGTCCAAGAAGTCTGTCTTGAATTGATTTGCACTGTTATTATTACATTTGGGAAGATTCTTCTGTCCTGGTTTTCCAGGTTGGAAAATTTATTTTCTATTCAGTTTTATCAACCTGAATGACTTACAACTTGAAGACAAAAAGTCAATACAAACATTATTGGTATACTTGAAATAGGAGGAGTAGATTTTCTTGGAAAAGTAGACTTAGGGCAAAGATGGAACAGAAAATAAAACTTTATAAAAGTTTGTATCTTCTAGGAGATGCTAGCTATATATTCTAGTAGTGAAGATATCATTAAAGAAAAAGTTTTGTTCAGCAGCTGTAAATGAGTGACTATTATTGAAACCTAAGCAATAAGATCCGAACTTTTTAAAATACTAAGAAAATCCCCTTTAGAGAGATGGCAGAGTTGTGAAGTAGTCATTAAAATAATACTAGATTCAGGGGCCAGCACAGTACAAGAGCCCTAGATATGAATCAAGACCTGCAGAGCCAGGCAATGGATGAAAGATTCAAACTAGCAAACACTTTTTGAAAATTATAAAATCCAGGCTTGGCAAGTGTACAGAAAAAAAATCAATTACCTTTTATGCTATTGGCAAGAGTTTGCAGCATCTATCAGAATGATAACATTACACCTTTGACCAGAAACTCCATTTTAGAGAATGCATCCTAAGTTTTCAGAAAATGTGTAAAAATATTTATAAAAATGTACCCAATGTCCATCAAGAAGAAATTAGATATGTAAATTATAGAAGGATCAACAAAATCCCAGGTGACCATTAAAAGTATGGTGAAAATCTTGGGTTATTGCACATGAGAAGACAGAAATAACATTTTGTCTTCAAATGTCAAGTCAAAATGCTGATAAGGAATGGTATGAATAATAAAATTTTGTTTTTATTTTAAAAATGTGTATGCACAGGAAAATAAGAATATGAACTTAAATTTTAAAGAGTATACAATAAAGGATTCACAATAGTTATCACTGGGCAGGACATTTTGTCTTGAAAGTCATTATGTCCTTTATTATACATTTTTATATTCATTCTTCACTTCATATTTTTATATTTTCTAAAATTTTACGATTATATATACTTTATTATTAAAAATATAAAACTATGACTCAAGTGCTGTCTTTTTAAACTCCTACAATTAAAAGACTTCAGAGGTTTGTGGTTATTAGAGGTCAGAAACAACAAAGAGTTTGGAAATCTTGAGTGCCATCAATTAAGAGCCAGCATCATGAATGTTCTAGGAAGCAAAAGCTGCCTGCCTTGGCCAGGGGTCACATACATTCCTGGAGAAAAGCTAAATACATAATTACTTTTCAAGAGTGAGGTACTCAGAGGAATTGTTTAGTAATCTCCTGGGTCCACACGAATTATGCTTTATTCTACCTGACCTGTCTGCAACTTTAACAATGTTAATCACACCCCCTAATCAGAAATTTCTTCCTTTTTAACTTTCAATTCATCTCCCTCTCCTGTATGGTTAAAAGTAAACCTCAAGCTCTGTGAATTTCTTTTTAAATTTTGCTGGTTCCTTTCTTGTTCTCATCCTGTGAAAACACTTAGTCCCTAGAGTTCTCTCATTAATCTTCTTTTTCATTTGTACTGTTCCTAAAAAAATCTATTTTGTGCTAAGTCTCACTCATTCACCCCTCATTAACTTTGTCTACCAACATTAAGACCAAGACCTAAACCCAGCCCTAGACCTTTTTCCTGGGCTCCTGTCCCACATATGTATCTGTTCTGTGGACATGTCTAATTAAATGGCCAAAGTAAATATATTACCCCACACACACATATATTTCAGTCACACATTATTTTTTTCTTTTTGATGAATGACATTGTAATCAAACTCCCCAAATACCAGAGCCTGCAGAGTAAACACAACACCTTCTCCCTCAGTATTCCACAAAGTCCTATAAATTTCACCTCCTAAGCAGATCACATATTTGTTCTCTACTTCCCATCTCCACTGCCACTGCCTTTAGACCCTTTTTATATTTTTTAGATTATTTTAATAATCTTTAAATGGCCTTCAAGTCTTACATCAAGCTGACATTAAGCTTTCTCCTGATACACAGTCTAGTCATGTTATTCCCAAATTTACACTTTTCATAGGATCAATATTGCCTTCAAATTCTCCCTCACCTTTCTTATTATTTCAGACTCAAATATCCTTGCATCCACACATATATTTTACCTCTAAGTTCTTGTAAAAGTGGTGTAGTTTTGTATGCTTCTAAACATTTTTTCATTTCCTCTATGTTCAAAATTTAATTTGTCAAGGACCTACTCCAAAGTCACTAGAAAGTTACCTAGGAGTGCCCTAAACCAGAGACAATTCCATATCAAGAGAGTTAGACATGTGATCCAAATTAGACCCTAATTTTATTCCTTAGGAATTTATAAAGTGGAACAGAAACAACCAGAGACAAAAGACTGAGTTGAGTTACATCATGACAGTGGCCTATTGAATGCTGCTTCTGACCTCCCAAGAACAACCACCATTTTGGTTTGGACTGCCCAGAGTCTGTTGCTAAATTTCCTTTTGGAATGGAGAACACCAAAAATCTTCAAATTATTTGGGAACAAAGCAAATTGGAGAACAACATATTGAATATGATTTCTTTTGTATAAAAAAGAAGGGTGCTTACAATTTAGATCTAAAACAACAAAAAATCTAGACACCAAGAATATGTTGATTTCCAATGATGGTAGAAGGTGCGTGCTGATGTTCATGACTGTAAAGTACCTGCACTCGTAGGTGGTGTAGTGGCCTCTGGTTGGCATCATGCAACCTGATTGTAAATATTGCAAAAACTACTCAACAAAGATAGGCAGAGAGCAGTGAAGAGTGGGAGTGGCATTTGCTTGAGGGCAGGATATATCTTACTTAGATGAAGCAGTAGTGCAAGCACTATCCAAGAGAGGATCCCTCAGGAAGAAATGTTTCTTACACATCCCTCCACTTGAGTTAATGGAGAATTTAACAATTTAAAAGTTTGCTTTCCAGTACATAAGTAATTAAAATGCAATGTTCAAGCAAATAAGCCAGGATTACCCCAGTGAGAGAAATAGCCACACAAAGTAAAATAATTCCAGGAGTCATTTAAATTGACTTACGCAGCACAGGTAAAATGAAAAGCCAGACTTGAAATCAATCAAGGTTATAACTAAGGAAGAAGCAGTCTGACACATCTAAAGACTTGGGAAAAACCAAGAAAGCAAGTGGCATAAGACACTGAAAATGATTCATGAGAAGTATGTAGGTGCTGGAAGAATCTCTCTGGGCACACTATGCCTTATATCCTTCAATCCCGAATTTTATTGCTCTATGACAGCATTGCCCTACTGAGACTATTGACTGTCTTGCAGATGTTCTCCACAAAACTGAATTCATAAAGTGGAAGGACTGCATGTTTACCTCAGGGTAGCCATCATTTAACAGACTATCTGGTACAAGGGAGACCAGAAATGGTTGCTGATAACATGTTGAATGAATTAAGTCTTTAGCATAGTATTTGAAATACAAAAGCAGCATTTTAATTTAATGTAGATAACTGTGGAAAAGAATGATAGAAGCAAATATATTTAAATAAAGGTATTTCTAAAAATGCAAATAAAATGCCTTTAACACTTTTTTTAGATTGTAAATAACAGCTTTTTTCTTCAGAGAAACTTTCAAATATTAAACTGATGCTATAGATAAGAGGGAAAAAGCAAACCATCTTGCTTGCAGCAAATTAAAGTATGCATTTTTTTCTTCTGCCAAATCTCCATATTCTAGGAGAATAATAACTTTGTGCTCTTCCTGAATATGTATGATCATATGTGAAGTGTTTGTTAATCTTTAACCTAGCTGGAATCAATCACAACGTGCCTTCACACCAAGTAAAATATTTGCACTGCTTTATTGCACTGAGAATTGTACTTCTTCACTGTGTGGTTGCATCTTTAAATATTCCTGAATTTATCAAAGAAGTACTTATTAATAGTATCAACTTCAGATTTAAAACCTCAGAATGCATAATTAAATCAGAAATCAGAGTAAATCTAATGGCACTTAGTTTGTCCATAATCAAAACATGAACCTAATCTCTCAAAAAGGGTCTATTGGTCCTACTATGTATATCAGGAGACTATATGTTCTTCCTCAATTGGGAAGAAAAGATAAGATAGTGTAAAACCAGTAGCCACGGCCACCATCACAGCCGCCTGGCCCATGCAGGTTCGCATTTGATTAAAACAGTCAGTAGTGAAACAACGGAGCCAAGAACTGGTGAGCCATCATCTTTAATTCTAGCTTGCACCCAGCGGGCAAGTAAAAAACACACACTGGGCTCCAAAACTCACTCATTCAGTACTTACAAAGCTACTGACTTATCCGAGTCTTCTAGAATCAAAGGTTTCTAGCTCACCAGACTTATTCACCTCTGTTCCCCATATCCTTCTCTTTACACAAACTCTGCACAAACTGGCTTCTCTCTCAGTGCTGCACCATCTTGGCTGCTTCTCCTGGTCTCCATGTGGCCTTACTCTGCTCTCTTACAGCATGAACTCCTCCCAGAATGCAATCACTCTTCTCTCTAATGCTAACCTCAGGAACCAAGAGTGAGCGAGCCCTTGATCTGCCCCACTTTATAGTGTAGAAATCCAAACCTTTAATCCAATCTACAAATAAGAAAGTCTCTGACACAAAGCCACTTATCTGAGGCATAATGAGATTCCTCATGAGAGTGTACCACGCTACATCATGCAATCAGTCAAAGGTATGGGGAAAGGCTTAGTCTTAAAACTAAGCTTTCGTCTATAATGACCCTGCCTGCTTACAGCCTGTTCCCCACACACAATAATATAATTATGCCCATCCCAAGCAGGAAGATCAACTAATATCATCACCTGGGTAATGGCCCTCCATGTGGGCAGCGCCATCTTTAACAAAGTGAGCATAATATATCTTATCTGCCCAACAGATAGTTACAAGACAGACATTCAACATTCAATTTTAATCAACTTCTCTAGCATTTATAGAAAGACAATAAAAAGAAGTGTCAAGGATTCAGCACGTATGCAGAAGCCATTCTTCTCAGTATCTAGAAAAGCTTCAGCACTGTAGGGAGCTAGACAGAATTTGGAATTGCACTCTATTTGTAAAAAAATCCAAAATAATAAAATGAAAAACCCTTCAAGAGGCTTAATTTAAATGTTTTGAGATTCCATCTGACTTTTTTCTGCCTAATATTTTAATATTCAGATAAGACATATCCTATCTGTATTATTATAGAAATAGTTGAGACCCCATAGCATAGTGAAAACTATAACTTTAGAATGAGCTAGAACTCACTATGAATACCAACCTTATTAATCTTGGCAAGTTACGGAGTCCCCTTGAGTCTCAATCTACTCAACTATTAAGGCAAGATATCTATCTTATTGAGTTGGCATAAAGAGTGAAGCAAATCAGATTACATGTAAAATCCTGGTACAAGGTAGGTGCTGGAGAAATGTGTCTCTTTGGGAGGCCTATTAATTTTTTTTTAATACATGGTGATTTAAAATACAAATGAAGAAGGTACATACAAAGGTAGAAAGAAAATACTAACATAAAAATAAAAATAAATATTATGCTGAAACCTAAATGTCACTTGGAGGTGAAAAATCTGTATTGATTTTTGATGGCTTGACCACAGTATGGAATCGGTCATTACCCTACAATTCCTCAACCCTTTGGCATTCAGAAAATGATCATTTAACCTCTGAACTTATAGTTTGATGGATTTGATAATAAAACCTTTGCTAAATCATTGCCCTTTTATGTTGTATTATCTCTGTAAAGTGAAGAAAACCCAGATAAAAATCATAGCTGAAATAACTTGGGAAAATAACATTTTATTTACTTTCTTTCAAACTCAATTCAGAAAATCACTATTTTTACATATGTTGCCTTTGACAAATTTCACTTGGGATTAAAAATATTTTTAATTTTTTTATTAGTCAACATCAGCATCTCTCCATTAGCAGTTATGTGCCTTTAAGGTTTGGATCTGAGTTTTCCAAACATTTGGAAAATGTTCAGTCTGAATAAACAATATGGTAAGAGTAATCTGTTAAATTCTGCTAATCCTGTCATCTATTATCTTGATTAAGAACTGGAAAAGAGAGAGAGAGAAATTTCCTCATGTTCTTGCCCAGAGGAGTACTAATGGATTATAAACCTTTTCAGAGTCATAGAGCAGAGAGAAAAAATTGTTGCCTTGGTAACAAGGCCGACCAATCAGCTGCACACATTCTCTCCCTAGATCTAATTTATTCAGCAAAGGCAGGCTAGAACAGGTGGCTAACCTAAATGATGCCAAAATCTTTAGGTCTCAATCATACATACCCCTCCATGTTTTCTTACACACAAAGTTTCATTCTTGTCCTTCACAAAAAAAGAATTAACAAGGAGCATTTCAGTGTGCAACATATCTTATTAGTAGTCAGAAGAGCTCCCAGCTTTTGTCACCTTTTAATTTCTGACAAAGAGAAAGGTATATAATTTCAAGACATCATAAAATTCCATTATTTGTCTTTTAATAAATTGGATATTATTGTGAATTTTAATAGCAAAAGTTTATCTCTACATTTCAGAAATTGTTCTCAATAATAGAACATAATAGAAATTTCAATTCTTTAAACTCTCTGAAAGCACATGGGTATTTATAAGCAATTCTGGATTGTAAAAGGGGAATAAGAAGGAGTTATACCAAGTTAATTAAAGCTTTATTTATTGTAGCATTGAATAACCCCATTTACTATATCTGAAGGTATAAAATAAAAATCTGAAAAATTAACAGTAAAGTATAAACTTTGTCATTCTATATAAGAACTTTTATGATCTATGTCCAGTTTCCTTTTCCCACCTCACCTCCAAACACACTTTCAAATAACATCTTGATCATCAGTCAACAAGATGTCAATGAAATCTGCTCTGCACATATCTATACTTTGCATTTGCTGTTATCTGTGTCTTAAAACGGCCTTCTAGCCCTGAACTCTGCTCAATGCTTTTCCATCCCTCAAGGCTAAGATCAAACATTTTCTCTCCCAAAGTCTTACCTCACCTCCCCAGAAGAGTTAAAAACATTGTGCTGTGCTCTCTCTGCAAATGATTCCATTGTCTGATTTTCTATTTGCCATTTTCATCAGATTAAGTCCCCAGGCCTTAAATGCAAAGACTGTGTTCTACTCACTGCTCATCTTCAGGGTAGTACCTGGCTCATAGTATGAATCATAAATATTTGATAGGAGGAATGAATGAATAATAAAATAAATGAATGAATGAAATTGTGCTTTATTGACACAAAATCAAAACAAATGTAATATACTACAAGACACTTTTAGAAATTAAATTTTTTATTTAATTGTGTTTACCTAGATTCTAGGGTAACCCTGACTGCATTCCACCTTCCCTATATTCCCCTCCATTTTAAAAATCTCACTCACGTAGACAAACTCTAATGAAGTGTACTTTTATGAGTAAAGAATCCATAACCTTTAATTGAATGGAAAAGTTTTGGCAAATGAAACCTTAAACACAGCTTCTGCTTTAAACCTGAATGTCTCTCCATGATATAGGCTATTGTCCCTGCTTATTCTCCCCTCAAAACATTTCTATCAAAAACCACAGACTTCTAAGAGTACAGCTTAAAAGTCCTAGGCTAGACTTATTACACATTTAATTTTGCCTTCATACTTCCCAGTACATGGTAATCACAAAAGCATTTGTTGAAAATGACTTTTAAAATAGGAGAAAACATTAAGTAGGAAGTTCAGGTCTTGACGTTTTTCTATTGATCTGCTTTTGAAGTCTTTCAATTGTTTCCAAAGGTGACCCTTGCTTTCTCAGGATGTTTCCTTGGCAACGGGGGTGACTGCTTTCAAGCACGTATAAAAAGGCATCTATCTCTGTTTGTTTTATACCTGATTACAACCCAGAGATGATATGTTGCTTCAAAAAAAGCAAAAAAAAAAAAACATTTTTAAGTAGCACATTGGCTCTCCAGTTCACAGGCTGCACATTACTCTAGAAAAGAAGAGGTGGCAATCATTATCCAGCAATAGTTTCTTCACCTCATGAAAAGGACACAACCTCTATATTGATGTATTTTTATTCCCCTTCCTTAATTATCCCACATGCCTGCCTATGCACATACCCACACACACAAAAATATGCACAACATTTCTTTCCTTTTTCATATTCTGCATTAAAGCTTTTTTCTTGCTATCAATTTTCTCATTTTTGTATAGTATCTATTTTACCTGCTTTCTATTTCCAGTAATAGTTTCTTTGCACATCTCTTTTTCCAACATCAACTGAATTACAAATTGGAGTTAAGTACTGACTTGTATGGACAAAAAAGACCTGGTTATAACAGCTGACTTTTGATCAACCTGTATAACCCCATATTATTGCAAGATTAGACAAAAAAATAAAATGATCAATTTGTGTTTAGTTCTCACTTACTCATATATTCTTTTAAGTGTTATAACAACATTTTATTTGTTATGCTTTATGTCTCCTAAAAGCAATTTGAGAACATTTCTCTTGCTGTCAATAAACCTGTTTGTGCCAATTTTATACAATTGCACAGTAATACCACAAAATGCTGGAAACCTTAGTGTCAGACATGCTTCCATATCAGTGAGATTATTTTGTCTGGATTTATACTCACAAAAGAGGAGAAAATTAATGAGATTATAAATTTCTTTTATGGGTAAAAATTTATTCTTAAAAAATGCTTCCAGATAACATTAGTGTGCTGATTTCAGTAGGTAAATAACTAAATAAGCTAGATTTTTAGAGTGGATAAATGGCACATCAAAAGGTTTAAATTCATTATCCCAGTATTTTCAATATAAAATGTACAAAATCCTAAGCATAAGCAGTAAAGGTACAAGGACTTCTTCATATCCAAACTATCCATGGGACACAATTTTTTTTTTTTTTACTTTTTTTTTTTTAATTTCTTTTTATTTTATTTATTTTAGAGAGGAGACACAGAGTGAGAGAGAGAGAGAGAGAGAGAGAGAGAGAGAAAGGGGGGAGGAGCTGGAAGCATCAACTCCCATATGTGCCTTGACCAGACCAGTGCAGGGTTTTGAACTGGCGACCTCAGTGTTCCCAGGTCGACGCTTTATCCACTGCGCCACCACAGGTCAGGCTACAATTTTTAAAGTATTATTTAATGCATAGTGTTATAATCCATATATCTAAAATACATTTTATCCTAATAAATGTAAAAGTTTAAATCTTCAGTGGACCTTGGAAATAATGTAATCCCTTATTTTATATATGAGAAAATAAACACCAAGAAACTATAAGAAATATGCCCCTGCAAATTGGTCTCAACATAGATGAGTATCAGAAAATCTGTTGATTTTTATTTGTTTACCATATAAAATATTCACCATAAAGTTATTAAAGATAAGAATAAGATTTGTTCTTTATTGTTAAGTGTTTTATTTTATAACAAAATTCTGAACTTTCAACAAACTCTAATAAATTATTTATGCATGTGGCATAGACACCACTTAGGGTGACTTAATAAATATTAATTTTTTTTTCTGATGTAACCGGGAGTCTTGAGGGAGACAACTGCTGTTGGTTCAATGGTTTTAGCATCTTAGCTTTGGCATTCCTAAAATTCTCTGGAGACCTCCTCATATCTGCCTAAGAGTCACAAAATGGCTGCAGTACTTCTCAGCAGTCTAGTCTGTCCTCAAGAAAAAGGGGAGAAGGAGCCAAACCAGCCACGTCTTTCCTTTATACCAGATAAACAAAATCATTCATAAACTCTTAATAAGTTTATGTTTCTGTCTCAGTCTCTAGAACTAAAGAATATGGCCACTTTTATGGACAAGGAGATTGGGAACACGAGAACTTAGTTTTTCAAATGTTATGACAGAGGTGACAGAGGAGAAATAGACTTGATACCTGTGTGTGTGAGTGAAAGAAAAATGCGTATTTTTAAATAGATGATAGACAGGTAGATAGATAGAAAGATAAATAGATGATTGATAGATAGATAATAGATGATATAGATAGATAGATGATAGATAGATAGATAGATGATAGATAGATAATAAAAAGAAATCAGTAGAGAAACAAAGAGAAATCAAAAGAGAAAACAGGAAAAATTTATTCCACTGCAACCTTAAAATAGAAAAATGAGATATTTAAAATAAGAAACAGAGGGGATATGAACTACTTCTAAATGTTTTCCAAATGTCTGCCATGGTGGAATCCCAGCAGCATGCTCAGTGGACTAGCTTCACTGGTAACCAAAGCAGGCTGACAGAGCGAGTATAACAACCTCAGTATCTATTAAGAACTTGTGTGTTTTGCCAACTGGTCAATCAAGGGATGATACATAGTTCAAGGAAATTATTACTTTTTAAAAATCACTTAGAAGCATCTAAAATTTAATAGCATTACACTGTAATGTTGTATATCAGGGGTCCCCAAACTTTTTACACAGGGGGCCAGTTCATTGTCCCCCAGACTGTTGGCGAGCCAGACTATACAAAATACTATGAACAAATCCCTATGCACAATACACATATCTTATTTTAAAGTAAAAAAACAAAATGGGAACAAATATAATATTTAAAATAAAGAACAAGTAAATCAACAAACTGACCAATATTTCAATGGGAACTATGGGTGCAGATGCATTCTGTGCTCCTCTCACTGACCACCAATGAAAGAGGTGCCTCTTCTGGAAATGCAGAGGGGACCAGATAAATGGCCTCAGGGGACCGGGACCGCATGCGGCCTACAGGCTGTAGTTTGGGGACTTCTGCTTTATATAATTTAAGATAATATTTGCATACTTTTCTTAGCACAGAATTTTTTTTAATTATTTTTATTTATTTATTCATTTTAGAGAAGAGAGAGAGAGACAGAGAGACAGAGAGAAGGGGGGAGGAGCAGGAAGCATCAATTCCATATGTGCCTCGAACGGGCAAGCCCAGTGTCTTTTGAACCAGCGACCTCAGCATTCCAGGTCGATGCTTTATCCACTTTATCCACAGGTCAGCCCTTGGCACAGAATTTGAAAAAACAGTATTAATACAAACTGTCTGTTGTTTGGCTTTAAAGTTACTTCTAAGTATTCTGGAAGTATTTATTAATATTCGTAGAAGCCCTTTCTTTCCTTTGGCTCACGAAATCCAAGTGGGCCAAATGACTTGCTGTAAGATCAAGTTAAATTTCTTGTTTACCTTTGCCCATTTCACTTCCTCAAAGCAAGTATGAAGGACTATGCTGCCTATTTATTCTCAATTTCTGCTAGAATGTAGTAAGCTTTATGGTAAAGGCTCTGTCATCTTGTTTGCTGTTGTATCCCAAGTATCTATAACATGGCCTAGTACAATAGTCATTTAATAAACAGTTGTTGCCTAAGTAGGTAAAAAGTAATCCTTTGTAGAACAAGTGTCTACTAGGCAAATATTATTCTACTTTGAGGTAAAATTCAATTGATCTGCAAAGCTCTACATCAACATGAGTTGCAAAGCAATAGAGCTAAAAGAGCTAAACATCAGATCCTTCTTTAAAAAATAGCTCATTGGTCAAAAAGTTTAGACTATAAATGTCTTAAGAGTGAGAACCACATGTTTATCTTTTTGTCTCCATTGCCAAGCCCAGTGCCTAACACATAATAATTGTTCGTAATTTGAAATATTGATCAGATTTTATATTGAATGATTACTAAAGTGGTCACAATCAAGATTTTGCTTCCAGCCTTAAAACAATATATATATAGACACATTTCCAATGAACATTCAACACTGGAACCTTATTCTTAAGAATATTTTTAAGAATATTTTAAGTCTAAAATATTCATCTTTTCAACCAGAAAGTTAATGTAGTTCTAAAAGGAAATGCATAAGACCCAAGTCAGAGTTGAGAACATATTTACATATGCATGCATGCTTATACATATCACATAGTTCTTTTTCTCATATTAGTCTGGACTTATAAAATAATTGTTCTCAAAGAGAAAAAAGATAGTTCAACTGAAAACCATAGTGAGTTTGTCTCTAAGAACACATAATCTAATAAGCTTATGAATAACAGGATTCTATAAAATTATGTTTACTAATTTATATATCTATGCAATTTAAATGCAATTTAGAACAAATATAAATGAAGAAAATACATTTCTTAATGGATGGAGGAATAAAAGCTTTTTTTTTTTAATTAACTCATTTTTTTATTAGTACACAAACCAGCCTTAATGCAGAGTTCCCCATTCACACCATGGTACACATAATTCTACAACAGATCAGCCAGTAAGATACATATGTGCATTCTCAACAAATCGGACATTGCATTATTTAAATACTTTTAAAACAGGTTTACTCTTTCAGTCATGATATTTTTACAGTTACATGTAAGCTTAACTAAGTGAGCATGATCCCGTGTTAGCATCCTGTGGGTATGAATATACACATTTAAAAAGCAAGCACTATAATTCCTGCACCTCTTACTGATTTCAGCGAAGCCAAGAGAAGTGCAGTATCCCTCTCATATAACTGCAAGCACAAAGATATTTTTAGTGTAAGCATTTTATTCTATAATGAAAAGGAACAGCAACAACAACAAAATAATCCAAAGCAAAAAGTACAAAGACAAGACAGAAATAAGTCAGTTGGAAAACAGAAGGCTGATTGAAGCTCTTTTATTAGGTGCATGCATATTTAAGATTACCCTGTCCTTTTGATGAATGGATACTTTCATCGTAATAAAATATTTCCACCCTTAATTTAAAAAAAATAAAAAAAGAAAGAAAGAAAACAGAAGGCTGAAGCATTAATTGAACATTACCTTTCACTCATAGTGAGGAAAATGCATCCTGGTCATTCTGTCTTTACTCACTGGGTTGATTTAAAACCCCCAGCTGAGAAGGCAGCTGTGCAGAGCAAGGCACTGGTGAGCTCAGCAGGAGTCCTGTACCTTCATGCTACTCCCAGAAATGTATGCTTTCTTGCAGTTGCTGTGTCGTCATTAGTAATGCCAGAAATATGAAATGCTGTCCTCTTTTCTGCAGCAGGGTTTGAAAGATCACAGCGAAGGGTCTTTAAAGGCTTCCAAAGTCTGAAACACCCTGTTTTTATTGTTATTTATTTTCGATGTAACCTCCAAAGAGCAAGCATTGGCTACTTGCCAAGGTATCTGAAATTCTGGAAAACTTTCATTAACCATAATGTTAATGGGATAGATGGCAAAACAGACATGAAAGTTGAAGCATATGGGAGAGGGGATAGTAAGGTCGTTTTTTCCCCTCTCAAGGAAAAAGAAAAGACTTCACTGTTAAACAGCATTTTCTCTAGATTGGAACAATGAAACCCTTATCTTAAAAAAAAACAAAGCACCATATCTTTTGTCTCTGATAAAAGCAGCAATACAAAATTAACTGCCACCTGAATTCAAGCTACCTTTCTTGAAAGCCCTTGAAATTTGAATTAATTTATTATCTGTTTCCATAAAGTAGTAGCAAAAATGGTTCATGAAGTACTTTGGAAATGACTGAAAAATAATTACAAGGAAACCACTGAGCAACAGAAGGGCTGCAGTTACTGGCTGCAAGATGTTGTACTTGATGTTACAAGATTGTCATAAGTAAATAGAGTGTGTCATGTTCAGAGTAGAAATTCTGGGAGGTGGGGGTTAGCTTTAGAAATCAAAGAAAAGGAAATGGGTTATGTTTATGAAGTTATCATAGATATCAATACGTAATATGTACACATATATATGATTAATGTATAAAATTGCATTTATATGTATAAAATATGCGTGTGTGTTGTTTTATATATCCAGGGATATTAAACTGCAGTAGCTAAATTAATATTTATTATGTTGCAAAACAGTAAATAATTATAAAAATATTTAAAATAAAAATTAAACAATTCTGATTTGCAAATTTTACTCAATTTATGTTAGACATCAAAAACAATGAATGAACAAAACCCTTACTTGAAACAGTTTAAAGAAAATAATCAAAAAAGAAGTTTCAGACAGAATTTAGTTCAAGAAAGTCCCACAGGCACAAAATAATAAAATTAGTTTTTATGTTGCATTACTAAATAAAATTTTTAATAATTAAAAAGAACTTGAATCATAATTTTAATATATATACATATATATATATATTATTGAATGCATTTTCAGTATTACCTGAAAGCAACAGATATCAAAGTCAGTAAAAATAACTGATAAAGAGAAATATACTTTGCCTTTTATTAATATTAATTAATATGGGGATAATATTCATAGTTCGTCAACTTTGGGAAAGATGTAAAGCTGAAATATTAACATTTATTTAAGGATTATATCATTTAATAAGTATTTATGACAATACACTTGGTATCTAGAATTTTATCATGTTAACTTAAAACCAAGATTACATCAAAGAAAATTTCAGATACATACATCATGGATATTTGTCCTTATTTCAGAAAGTCTCCTTTGTATTTCAAATGTAGTTCCCAACAAAAATATTTGGAAAAATAGAAAACGAATATATTTTTTATTGTTGCATAACAAATGACCAAAAATTTGTCAACTGAAAGCAAATCAGTCATCTTATTTTGAAAATTTAAATGCACTAATTTAATAAATAAGCATGTTGCTCAAAAATATTGCCTTAGCATCTTATTGTATCCGTATAATGATTTTTCATTTATTTATTCACTGATTTACAATACCTATTGCTTTGACTTCTGCTAATATTTGATTTTTTTTTTTTTTTTTTTTTTACAGGGACAGAGAGAGAGTCAGAGAGAGGGATAGATAGGGACAGGCAGACAGGAACGGAGAGAGGTGAGAAGCATCAGTCATCAGTTTTTTGTTGCGACACCTTAGTTGTTCATTGATTGCTTTCTCATATGTGCCTTGACTACGGGCCTTCAGCAGACCGAGTAACCCCTTGCTGGAGCCAGCGACCTTGTGTCCAAGCTGATGAGCTTTTGCTCAAGTCAGATGGGCCCGCGTTCAAGCTGGTGACCTCGGGGTCTTGAACCTGGGTCTTCTGTATCCCAGTCCGACTCTCTATCCACTGCGCCACCACCTGGTCAGATAATACTTGAAATTTTTGCTCTAAAGAAAGCATTTATGTTTTTTGTATGCTGAAATCCTGTTTGTAAAAATATAAAATATTCAGTTTTAGTCTCAAAAATATATGCATATATATCCAAAGATGTCACTCTGTATAAGAAAACAAAAACAATGCATGGTGAGAAATAAATAGATAATATCTACAATAATAATATCTTAGAGATGTATTGTTCACCATTCACCAAAAATAATTGCAGAGACCTATAAAACAAACAAAAAATATCTACCTCACGAATAATCATAGAAAGTCAAATCAGTTAAAAATTGAATTCCACCTTTTGCCCATTCAATAATAATTTTTAAAATATGAAATTTATGATAACAATAAAGGTACAATATTATATATTACTGTTGATAATTCAAACTTGTGTATGACAATTTGGCAGGAAAATAAAGGTAATAGAGAAATCAAAGGAAAAATTCCCACAAATTGATACTAATGGCCATGTCTGGGATTTTACTTTTATTTATAATAGTGTTCAGCATATGACATAGAATTGGAAACGTGAAAAGAATAAGGGTCTAACAGTAAGTAAGTCATTTCAGAAACTGAAAATCAGCCCTGGCAGTGAGCAGCTAGAGCAAGGCTGTGGTGAACAACATACACAAAACATCAATACTTCTCAGTGAGCAGTGGCTGTGATCTGGCCTAAAACAAGACAAAGACCAAGACTATGGGCAACCAGAAAAGCCACAAACATCTTTTCATACTAACCTGAGTGACTACCACCTATTTACTAATGATAATGCAGCATCGCTTTAATCTTCCACCTCCTAGAGAAAAACTGACAAAATAGTCAATCCTTGAATTGCCCCTGATTTTTAATAGCATTGGGTTCAGAAATGACTTCCTCCTCATTAAGCCCTACTTCAAATCGCCCAGCATAATCTAATCCTTTAAAAATTGTCTCCAAGGCTCTTCTACTGAGACCTGCACCATTTGGCAATAACCCTCCCTTGCTGTAGTAAGTTAAATAACCTTACTTGTGTCACCCAAATGTGTATTCCTGGTATTTGGCTGATGAGTTCAGTAACTAAACTGAATTAGACCATTATATGAAGTACCATTCTAATGATGACATCAAATTGTTAAACATAATAATAACTATGAGGAACACACACACACATACACATACACACGCACACACACATACACACACACACACACACACACACACACACACACACACACATATATATATATATATATATATATATATATATATATATATCAGGCGCTACAGTTAAAACACTAGGTTTGTTCATATTTCTTCCTCCCAGTAATTTCTTTCTTATTTTCTTCTCCATTTTCTTAATTTCCTTAAAGTTGAGTAAATTCTATTTCTAATGAAATACATTTTGTTAAAAATATGTGAAATGGGAATATCTCATTCCGTTTGGGCTGCTCTAATAAAAATACTATAGACTGGGTGGCTTACAAACAACAGAAATGTATTTCTCATAGCTTTGGAGGGAGGGAAGTCCAAGATCAGTTTGCTGAAAGATTCTGTGTCTGGGGGGAGCCTCCTTCTTGGTTCATAGACTGTGGTCTTCTCAATGTGTCCTCACATGGTGGAAGGGACAAGGAAGCTTTTGGGGATGTCTTTTTAAAAAGACACTAATTCCATTCATAAAGCCTCTACCCTCATGAACTAATCATTTCTCAAAGGTTACACATCCAATTATTGTCATACTGGGGACTAGTCATCAACATATAAATTTCCAAAAGAGACAAACATTCATTCTATACCAGTGAAGGAAATAAAATCTCTTTTCTCAGTTAAATAGGAGAATTCAAATATTATATATCTTATGCACTCATTTTCCTATCTGTTTATACAGCAAGAAATAAATGGACACATAATCATTAATTGATAAATCTTATTAATTGATTTGCTAACCCTAAGTTAAAGGAAAGATTATTAATCATACAGATAACTGATTGATTGATACTGTAATGAACTAATTTATATGTATAGGTAACTATTTAATACCTATAACAATGTAATAATTGATTTCTTCACATGTTCATTAATTTACCTTTCTGTTTAATTCACTTATTATTTCACCAAATATGTGTTGACCTTATTTATGTTTCCAGACCTAGGGCTAGGTGTTTATAAGACAGAATTGAACATAATTAATGGCCTACTAGGAAAAAGCTTACTCTGCATGGGAGATGTAGAGAAAGAAAGTCTGTTATTAAACAAGGGGATACAGGTTCTGTCCTTATACAGATGATGCTATAGTAGTTGGACACTTATTTAGTTGACAGAAAATGGGAGTGATAAGGGGTGACTTCAAGAAGATGATGTTTATCATGAGTTTTTAGTAACAACTACATATCTATCTGCAAAGAAGATAAGAAAGAGTATCTCAGGCTGTATAAGGGTGTATAATTAAAACCTAAAATGAGAAAGACAGTTACTGTTTCAAGAGATTAAAAGAATTGAGACCAATGGGGGTGCAATCTGTGAGAAATTTGTGAAGCAAGTGATACTTGACCTAGGGCTTAGAAAATGGAAAAATTATAAAGAGGGTGAAAAAGGAAGATTCATCCTTGAGTAATGACATAAGCATTTGTTCTACTCTGGACATGGTGGGTGACACAAATTGTGATAGGATAGATTGCTGGTGTCCATAAAAAGTCATCTGGTAAATAGGAAACTAAATTTTAGTTTTGAGGCAATCACTCCAAGAATCATTCTATAAATTACAAATTAAATCCGATCTCATATACATCAAAACTTACTTCTAGTGTTGGGTCAGTAGCGCAGTTGGTTAGAGTGTTGTCCTGATATGTCAAGGTTGCAGGTTCAATCCTCAGTCAGGACACATACCAGAATCAACCAATGCAGGCATAAATTGATGTATCTCTCACTGTCCCTCTCTCTGTTCCTCTCTCTTAATCTTGTTCTCTTTCTCTCTCCCTCCTCTCTTTCTGTCCCCTTCTCTTTCTCTCTCTCTAAAATCAATAAATTTAAAAATATTTAATTTTATTTCTATGGGAGTAATTGGTCACTTACTGCCATATCTTTCTTGAGCCAAGGGAGGTTCACATCAAAAAGCCAGCTGAATAGCTTAGATGAGAACTTTTTGATCTAATTCATTTGTTCCATGAAGATACCACCTGTCCACAAGCATTGTCCTCACAGGATTACAAAGAGATTTCTCTGATATATTTTTACATTTTAATGTAAGAGTTTAGTATCTCTGAACTCTGAATTGGGCCAAAAATGATAAAAAAAAAAAAGTAAGAGGAAATACTATTTTGAAATTAACTAGCTTTAAAAAAATTAGAGAAAAAGAAGATCAGTCAGACTTTGATGGAGAAAACTTATGCCAAGTTCTAAAGGCATAAAAATGTAAAGTGCAGGAAAGGCTGTATTTCAAACTTAAAATTGGGTCTGGAATTGTTGCAGGGATGGATACATATGGCAGGCAAACAGAACACAGGCCAAAAGAGGCAAAAGCAGTACGAGAAGGTGTGAAGATTGATTTGTGCATATGGGGAACATTAGCCAAAGAAAATATCTGTATAGGAAATGGGCCACATTTCTACAGAACAAAACAGCCCAGTGGAGGAGAAAATTTTAAACATGATATGAATAAGGAACCAGAAAAATTACAGTTTGACATTTTAAATGGTTTTAGATTCTATTTGCTTGTATTTCCCCTTCTGATTCTAAGTAAGTCTTTTACTTCTTTATCCAGAGACATCACTTTCCTCTTTTCCATTCAATTAGCTTTTGCACATGTAGAAAAAAAAAAAAGCCTGTTCCTTTTTTAGAGTTAAAATGTGGATATATCTCGGAGGAATCAGAAGGTATGACCAAAAATTTATGAGGTGTGCCAATGTCCTTGTGCTCAAGCCAGTGACCTTTCTGGGTTAAAGCTGGGGATATTTTGGATCATGTGGATGATTTGCCCGCTCAAGCCAGCCACCCTACACTGATGAGACCATGCTCAGAACCAACAACCTGGAGGTGTCGAACTGGTGACCTCAGCATTCCAGGTCAGTGCTTTATCCACTGCACCACCACCAGTCAAGCTGTTTTCACATTTCAGTACACCGTCTTAGTTAAAAGCAGACACCCATCTGGAGACTTGGTTTTAATGTTGTATAAAATGTATATGACTGGAATAATCATATCATTTTGCATAACAAATAATCTAAAAAGTTTAGTAGCTTGAACAACAAATATTTGTAGCATTATCACACAGTTTCTGTGGCTCAAACACCTTGTTAAGGCTGAATTGTGTCTTTAGGCTCATGGACACTCACAAGGTTGCAGTAATGAGAGACCTGACTGAGAAAAGATGTACTTCCCTGGCAACCATGAATTTGGCTTCTGTTTCCTTAATGTTTCCTATTCCTGAATCTCATATAAATAGAATAATAAAGTGCCAAGCCTTGAAAGACTGGCTTTTTTCTCACTTAGTAATATTCATTTAAGGTTCCTCCACGTTTTTACACAGCTTGATAGTGCATTTCTTTTTATTGAGGAATAAAATTTGATTGTATGGCTATATAACAATTTGTTTTCTTTTCACTCTTTGAAAGAAATAATGATTACTTCCAGTTTGGGGAGATTACGAATAGAACTCCTATGAACATTTGTGTGCAGGTGTGCAGACATTTGTGTGGGCATACATTTTTAAGTCAATTGGGTAACCACCTAGAAGCATAATTTCTAAAATGAGTCTATGTTTAGCTTCACATCAGCTTTGAACCTAATGAAACATATGTACCGTTATACAATTTTTAGAATGATGTAGTTTATATATGTATATTTTATCATCACCCACTCCCAAGGAAATGTCTCTAGTGAGTCATAAGAAAATTGGGAGAGAATGAATTCAACAATTATTGTGAGGCAGCATTTTCTGGATTGCCTTCTATCAGGGAGGAGAGTAGTGAGGGAGAAGAATTTAAACAGAGACCAAAAATTCCACTGAAATTTTAAAGATGAAATGAGCATTTCAGGAAGTAGCAGTCAGGAATGGAGGGAAAGTGCTTCATATCTGAATTTGGGTATTAAAATGCGGACTGAAGAGGAATAGCAGAGAGTAGTGAAAAGAAAATCAGTTCTGAAGAGGGAAAGATATATGAGAAAAGAGAAACACAAAGTAAGTAACTAGGGAAATACAGTAAACTGCAGGGATGAGGAACACATGAGAGAATGAGTTGGGTGTATGCTAAGGACTGAAGTGGTGAACCCTGGAACCATTAGAAGGATGTAGATTTTGGAGTGACGTGTTTCCCTGATAATCAGCCTAATAGCAATCTCAATGTCTTTGATTGACAAGAGATTTCCGTAAATATTTTGAAGACCTGTTGTTCTTCTCCATGCTCTCACCCCTAATCCAATGTCTTCTATGAGAGTATTTAACAACTCTACTGCTCTCTGAATCACCTCACCCTTCACCCCCATTTACTTCTTGTGTATGAAGGAGCTTATAAGAAAATCATAAAAGTAATAAAGAATGAAAAGAATCTATAAAATTAACTTATAATCCAATCTTTAACTCAGAAATGCGATGCTTAAAATGTAATTTAGCATGGCTTCTGAAATGCTTCTTCTTGGAGCATGTGAATGAATTGTGACTGAACAGATAGTCACTGAAATAATCAAATATAAGAAAATAGGGTGTAAGAATGCTTCATCAACAAATGCTATACCATTGTTGTGATCATCTCACACAGGGAAAAGCACATTTCCTTAAGACCTGATATTTGCACTTGTTATAAGGCAACCTCTTGACTTTCCACTTTCTGATCTCTGAAATAATTGGAGAACTGGGTGCTTCTCAAGGTCTTTTGACAGTCAGAAGGCCAAATTAGGAAGCTCATAATAGATGCATGATTAAGTGTGGTATTTGTTTCTGAAGTGCATATTTCCCTTATAAACTTCTATAAAATTCTCATGAGACTTGAGTTCTGTTTTGAGTTAGCCTCACTTACAGAAGATCATAACTCACAATTTTCTCCAATATTTCCTCAGAATTCTAAACTACAAAAAAACAAAATTACCAACTGTAAAAATACATATAGTTGAAGTAATTTGGCATTAAAAATATATAATAAGCTGTTTAACTTCATTTATAATTTAATTAAATAACAATACATTTTATAAGCATATTAATGAGTTCCTTTTAACTATTCACCTTTAGCATTACTACTCTAGGATTGTATATATACACTAATGTGAAGAAAAATTAAAATTTGCATTATTTTGTAGTGGCTATCTTGTGATGTATGCCTGATATATTTATATTTACCTGCCTTTATTTCTTTATTCTAATTTGTTAATTTCATAGTAAAAAGACTCCCAAAGTTATCATTGAAATGAAAGACATAAAAGCATCCATATCTAAAATACCCCAAATGTATCAGTAGCTTAGTCTAAAGGTACTTCTCCATTTCACTGAACGTGAAGAGCAGTTGTAGTGGGACATTAAGCAGGTGGCATTCATTGCATTTGCAAAGTAAGATTCTTCTATTGTGTGAAGAAGGCACTAGATCATGGAAGACAGCACCACAGACTTGCAAAGACCCTCAGTACAAATTCATCAATATTTTCAAAACACATCTCATTCCTCTTTTGCTCCTTTGAGATACATTAGCAACCTTATTAGATTATTTATTTTGAATTATCTCCCTGTCTTAATCCTTGACCTACTAATGTCTCAAAATGCATTAAAGCAGCAATTAGTTCCTTCTCTGTTATTCTTTTTATGCTGATTAGGCATTTGGCACTCTCATAAGCATAATAAGACTCATTTTTCTTACCCCTACTTGGTGTGATAAGGTTTTTATTTTAAAGAAGTGACTATAAATTACTGTTCAATGTTGAACAACTTTAGTGAAAGATGATGAAAGCAGAGACAGGATAAAAAGAGGCAGAGGGAAACTATTTGGGAGAATATTGATGGTTCCAGATAATGTCATTTTTTAAAACCTATTAGAACAATTTTTAACATATTTTTTACATTTTTAAACTGAAATTTACAGTTGACTTAATTTCCACTATGTTTCCCTTTAGTTGATTTCCCAGTAAATGATCTTTCTATTTTCTCTCACTACCCACAGATTTTTTCTTTGATGTTTTATGTTCTATCACTTCTCTATTTATTTGAATGGTCCAAATAGAATGCCAAAATTTCTATGTGCATGCAAACATATATACATATGCATATGTAGTTAATATATTATTATATTACATATGTAATCAATATGCTATATATGTAATTTTATAGATATAGATATAGATATAAAATTAGCTAGGCAGACATTCATGTGGATTCCAAAATTATCTCTAAATTGTTGTCAAGTTTTTCCTTAATATGTGATCATTTCTTTGGTTTCTCAAAATACTTATTTTTGAGTCCTATATAATAGCAGTAATATTAGCTTTCAATCAGAAATACTTTTATTAATGACAGAAATTTTTCTGAAGGATTTGGGTTCGTACCAAATAAAATCTGACTGAATATTTAAAATGAGGTATTTATTTATTCACCTGAACCAAAAAATCCTAGAACAAAACACAGCCACTAAGTACTCCTTCTTTAAAAGCAAGCACCAGGATGGTTCATGGATGACTTAACAAGGTGCCAGCCTTGCAGAAATAATAGGGGACATCATTTTAGATGTGTGATGGCAACCAACCAAGAAGGGCTTCAAGAGACTACCAAAGAACTTGACCTATGGTTCTGGAAGTTTGGGGACATGGATTGGTTCCGTGGTGATATTCAAAATAGTTAGCATATTCAAAATAGTTGCTACTACATCAATACTGACAGGCACTGGAGCAGGATCCTGGAGTCCTGTGTTGCTACACAACACCTTTCAATTGCCAGATGGTGGAAAAGTGAGCAGAGCTGTGGAAGAAGCGGGAGGAGTGTGCTGACTTGATTGGAGAACACAGGGTAACCTACCTACCAAGTTTAGAAAAGTATGTTCTCATATTAACAATGTGTAAGGTTCTGCAACTGATAAAAGATCAACTTTGATTAATACCTGATTCACAGAGGCCAAACAGAAGGTGAGTGTGATGCTGTTGACCTGAGCTAGTAGCAAAGATAGAGACAAAAACTGAAACACATTTAGAGACACAGAGAGAGAGAGAGAGAGAGAGAGAGAGAATGGTGAATCTGGAATGAGCATCACTTTCCTGCTGGAGCCAAGCAGAAAAAAGCATTAATTTCCAATCTTTGAATTTGATTATTATTCTGGTCTAGACATTTTAATGACTGAAGTTAGACTATTCTCCAAAATTTTATTTGAACTCTTTATTATCTAGGTGTAATTGAATAAAAATCTGAGGCAACCTGAGAGTTCATCCAAGGGCAAAGAGAAAACTAACCTACAGTCCAAATTTAAAACCTTAGTGGTAGGAAAAATAAAGTTTGTTTTTTGTTTGCAACTTAATATTCATTCAGTAAAGGGATTACAATTACAAGGCATCCAATTTGAACTTCAACTGCCATTCAAACAAGGCTGGGCTTGTCAAATCAATCAGTGGGAGAGGCCGAGGCATTTGACATGATGGTTGGTGGTTTATTTGGTTGGTTTGGGTTTCTCTGGGAGCCATCACCAGAGAAGGAAGGAGTATAGAAAATCGGAGCGGTGGTCAAACATAGTACAATCTCTGGTCCAACTGCATGCCTCTGGTATTGCTCTTTGTCTTGCATACTCGGGTTAATAGAAAAATAAAATCAATATTTCTGGGTCTCCTCTTGCCTCTACATGGCTTTAATTTAAAAGTAAGAACAATTCTTCCCCCAAAGTTACCAGTAAACCTTCTTTCATATATAATTGGTCCAGACTTGGTTACATGCCATTTCTAATCCAATGCTTGTGCCCGTAAAATGTCTTCTGTTCAGTGAATTTTCCTATCTAGCTTATATTTTCTAACCCAATCTTTATGGCAAAGGGGAGGAATCCCTTAATTAGGTTAAAATGAACTCCTATCCTGATATTTTCATCAAGTAAATCTCTGTGTTTTCCAGGAACCATAGTGGTTTCTGACAATTAAATATCGTGCTAATAGATATGACAAAGTTAATAAAATCTGTCATGAGCTAACCTTTTATTTCAGGTAACATATGCAAGTAAGTCGATGTTTCTGTCATTATAATCTCCAGCTTCTCATAGCTAATATCTCTGAGAGTAAAAGTTTCAATCCAAGTAGGGAAGGCAGCGGTGGGCACACAGGTGGCAAAGCCAGTGCTTCTTCTTTTGCTTCTTTCCCTTACTTAATCAGTATATTTTTATGACTTTTTTTTTCCAAGCATACTTTGGTATGCAGGTTGCCTATGTTTATTTTTAATAAATTAAGTGCCCAAACCATCTCATGGCAACCTATGCAGAAGGAAGCCTCCATTAGCCTGCTGTGCTACTGAGAAGGTGAGGAAGGAAGCATGGCCCAGGCCTTTGTCTAAGCTACACACAGATCCTTCTCACAGTGTCAGTTTCTCATTATTCACAAGGAAGACCCTTTACAAGAAAAATTGTGTCACTTCCTGCTTTTACTCCCACCTTATTTATGAAAGAAGAAACCAAGCTCTAGAGATATTATGATTTATCTAATATTGTATAATTGGTAAGTTTCAGATTCATAATAGTTAGTAAAATTTTAAATTCAGGACTACCTGTACCAGACATCTAAGGTTTTGATTAGTAATGATATCATTCACCAAGACAATTTTAATTCTAAATTGGCATCAATATGTCAGAAAAGTACTTTTGAAATACAGCTTATTTTAGTTCTTTTTAAATACAAGTAATTCAAAATAGATGTGCCTGCTGCCAGGATGTCACTGTCACTCATACGCGCGTGGCAGAAAACTATTTATTTTGGTTTTTATTTAACATGGTGATTCATGAATTAGCCATCAGGGGGCCCCAAAATATGAATCTGTGTAAGCAATACAATTAACCCTCCCAACTAATTTATGTATAGCTTAGTTTATGACTTCACGCTGCAATTCCTTATAGTACAAGGAGCAAAGAGATCCTTAGGAATAGTTCTAAAACTCGTGTGTCACATGACTTGTAGGAGTTTGACCACCTTTAAGGTCCTCCAAAAATAATAAATGTCTCTGCCACAAACACACTCTTTGAACTTGTCAATTAATACTACAATGTCAGTAGTATGGCTTCAATTCTAGTAAGACTTCTGCTATTGAATCACTGTTATTTTGAGCATCTTTTTGTCAGTTCGACATTTTCAGCAGCAAATTATAGACATTTCTCTACCACAGTGTCACATTAAAGCCACCAGAAATGCCTTTTGCTCCCCAGAGCCTGAAAAAGCTGAATATTTTACATCAAAAAGTCTTCTTATTGGGGCACTAGCAAATGGCAAGAGAAAACTTTTTGAAATTGTTGCAAATGGACCACTATTTCAACTCATGCCAACAAGACTAGCATAATAAAAATATTTGATCATTACATTAAAAACAATTCAAAATTATTTTAGAATTTTACACAATGTGCAGAAAAATAACACCACTGAGAGTCATGAGATAAAAGTATAGGATATAAACACTAGAGAAATAAAATCTAATAAAAATAAAATAAAATCTCCTCTAGATCTAACCATATATCTAAATCAGTCTTAACAAACTATAGACTAATGACATCCAGTGAAGAATTTAACAGAACTTTCTAGTGAGCTGTGCAGCTTTTTGCCAAAATATCTAACCTAGATTCAGGGTGACAAATTATCTGTATTTCCCACAACCACCCATGATGAATGTAAAAGAAAACACAGTTTCCATAGCGACCTCATTATTAAAGTTAATAATGAATGGTAAGGTTCAAAAATTTAGTCCATATTGCCTGCTATGGAAAAGACAGCTGACTTCTGTCTGTGTTCCTAGGGGTTTGTCAACAACAATTATTAATTGAGCACTTACTATCTGCAGACAATGCTTCTGACACTAAGGATAAAGAAGTAAACAAAACAGTGGACATATCTGCTCATGAAGAATTTACATCATCAAGGTTGTGAAGGGAAGAACAGCTAACATGTACAGAAACTAATAAATAAGTCTGATCATGTCAGGCACTACTAAGAGCTACCGTAAAGTAAGATAATCTTATACAGTCAAATCTGAGGTGACAGCTAAAGTGAGACCACTAGGTTAATAAGAGGAATTTGTGATGAGGATGAGCTGATAAACATCCCAAGAGAGAACAAAATTAAAGGCAGGTCTTAAAAATAAAATGAGCATCCAAATTTTCTGTCAGTAATTTCATCTCACCTCACTCCCTCTTTGTGTGAAGTGTCTTCTTATATGGGAATCTATCAAATTCTCACAGAAACGCTGAGACATGCATCTTCTCATCCCTCTTTTGCCTGTAAAACAGTGAAAACTGAGCAGGGATGCTTAACAACTTCCTCAGGGTCACATAGAAATATATAGTACAGCACAAATTTGAACCTAGTCTTTTAATCTCAAATTCTGTATAACATTTTGCCTTTCCCAGGTGCCAAAGATTTAATGAGTTAAGGAACATGTAAAAAACTTTTGGCCTGACTGGGTGGTAGCACAGTGAATAGAGTGTCAGACTGTGATGCAGAGGACCCAGGTTCGAAACCCCATGGTCGCCAGCTTGAGCGTGGGCTCATCTGATTTGAGCAAAAAAAAAGCTCACCAGGTTGGACTCAAGGACTTAGCTCTTAAAATCTAAAATGCTCACTTAATTTTAAATTTAAATAATTTAAATTTAGTTGCCCAGTAATAGTAGACACATTGCAAGAGTTCAGTAGCTGTAGGTGGTTTATGGCTCCTTCATTGGACAGCATAGAATGGAGCATTTCCATGACAGAGGAAGTTTTTTGGGGCACCACTGAATTCCATAGTTTTTTTGCAATGATGTAAGTGTCACATCCTCCCTATCCCCAATCTTTCACATGCCTCATGTTTTTCACCAAAAATCTTCTTGCCCTCACTCTTATCTACTTTGGATTTGTAATTGTTAATCTCTTTGCCATATTAGTCATAAAATAAGAAGCTTAGATGTAGATGTGAATTGAATAGCATCTGTTCTAACATTATTATTTTAAAGAAGAGGAAATGCCTGCCTGTTGTGACAAAAATTTATCTATTCATTCAATAACTACTTTAATTAGTGCCTATATATTCTAAGAACTGAGGACAGACCAAACACTGACCCTCAGAAAGCTTAAATCTAATGCAAGGAACAGGCAATAAAAAGTGAACAAAAAATGCATATGGCTAACAAGGGGGAAAATGTAGAAAAAGGAACAGAAGAGGGAGGTGGGGCAAAAGTGAGTGGAGAGGAAGCTGTGGCTCCCCCACAGGTGGAAGGCAAAGACAGCTTCTCTACAAAGGTGATAACTGAAATAAGACCTGAACATGTGAAAAAACTGTCATGAAAAGGTCTAGAGCAAGAACATCTTAAACACAGGAAACAGCAAACATAAAGTCCACAGAGTCGAAACAGCTTCATGTGACCAAGAAGAATAAATAAGGGTGGAGTTTCTGGAGAAAAGTGAGCAATAGGAAGTGAAAGGAGGTGAGATCTGAGAAGTAGCCAAGAGACAGACCTATAGGTCTAGCGATCGATCGTGCATTGTTTGCTTATTGCTATGTAGCAAGTTACTCCAAGATTTAGTGGACTGAAACATTTGTTATTATCTCACAGTTGCTATAGGTCAGAAATCCAGGGGCAACTAGACCAGATCCTCTGCTTCAGAGTCTGTCACAGGCTGTAGTCAAGGTGTTGGCCACCTGAAACTTCAACTTGAGAAGAATCTACTGTCAAGCATATTCATATGGGTGTTGGGTGTTGCCAAAATTCAGTTTCTTGTGGGCTATTAGACTGAGAGCTTCAGTTTTGCACCAGTTGTTGGCCAAAGGCTACCCTCGGTTCCTTGTCTTGTTGGCCTCTCTGACATGGCAGCTTGCTTCATCAGAGTGAACAAGCTAAGAAATAAAGAGACCGCCAGCAAGGTGGACATAACAGTTTTTATAATCTAGTCATACAAGTCTGGTTCCATTACTTTTGCCTTACTGTATTTGTTAGAGCAAATGACTGGGTCTAGCTCATACACTGGAGGAGGAAATTCTCTCAGAGCATAAATACCATGAAGCAGGAGTCATGGAGGGACATTTTAGAAGTCTGCCTAACAAAGGTCTCATGAACTATGTTAATAATTGGAATTTTGCCTTAACAAGGCTTAGGAGGCATTGTGGATCTTCCATCAAAAGACTGATATGATCTGATCTTCAGCTCATGACCTGGCTATTATATGAGGAAGGATGTAACAGGTCAACTGTGGAAACAGAGAGAAGATAAGAAGTTATTGCAATTGCTCATGTGAAAAGTAATAGGGCTAAGAAGACAGTGAGACACTGTCTAATTTGAGATCTATTTTCAAGATAGTACCTACGGTGTTTGCTGTTGGGTTGCACATGAACAGTGAAAGAAAGAGAAAGAAACTTGAACAAAAAAAACTGAGATAGGTGGACTAATTTTCACAAGGAGATTTCTCTGGAAAATCTTCCAAGAAAGGGATCTCATGCTTCCTTGCACTTTTGCCTTTTGCTTTTCCTACATGTCTTTTAAAACTTTGCTGATGATCTTCACAAGTCACTTGATAGTGTTGATGTTTAAAAAAATCTAAAATGTTTGCACTTTGAATATGCTGCAATAAGAAGTCACAGTGCTAAGAACTATAAAGAAGGTGGGGTGTAAACAAATAGTTGTAATTATTTTTGACTAACAATGTGACACGATCTTTTTAAGTTTGGGCCCCAGTTTCTTATGTTCACCCAGTAGATTTAATATGCCCTATGATTCTTATTTTTATGTAATAATGAAAATATTTTTATTTTCTTAAGCAAAAAAAAAATACTAATAAAGAGAGAAGGAATTAATTTCTCAAGAATATTAAGAGGCTGCCTGTACATTTTTAAAGTTTCAAATTAAATAACAAATTGCTGTATCCTGTGAAATCACCACATGGATTAACTCTTGCAGGGAGAGTCTGACTCTTACTACCTATCTCCCTGAAACCAGGAAAGACCTAAAAGAGTAAACAGGGTAACGCACATATTTTATGGGCCTTCTTGATTCTTTCAATCTATTGTCTTAAGCTAACTCTGTGTGTAGCCAAATATCAAACAAACAAAACTCAATTAAGTCATAATCAATACTGAACAATGCATTTCTTTTTCTTCTCTGCTTTTAATAGCTAACCCAGATTGCTTTGTGACTGACCGGCAACAAATGATACCACCTTTGCCCTCAGCAAAATGATAAGACTTCACCTTGAAATCTGCTTACTTTCACTTTAAACCTCTTTTTTTTTATCTCTTCCTCCCACTCCCTGTACACAAGGTTCTAGCTTAAGTGTGTATGTCTCATTGGGACAAGGATTCAAAGATAGTTAAGATCCATGGAAAAAGATAGCCCAAGAGCCTGAAAATCTCCCATCACTCATCCTTGATGTTACCAGAAGCGTAATTTTGGCAGATGACTAAAAGCATGACATCCCCTATGTTATAAGAAACATGTGCACTCATCCAATCTCTGTGACAATTCCTGTGTATTTCATGAAAACTCAAATTTAACCCAATAAAAAGAGAACACATTTGTCTTGACTTTCATATTATATCACATTGGAAAAATAATCTTAGACTGCTCCTCATAACCATTTTTGATAGTTTCAAGATGTCTTAACTTTTCTGAGATGGTGGGTGAGAGAGAGCAGGAGAGAGAGAGAGAAGGAGGAGGAAGAGGAGAAGCATGAAAAGGTGGTTGTGGAAGAAGGGAAAGGGAGAGACAGAGAATATGAAAAACCAAGGCTGGAGCACTGACGTAGAAAGGAGAACAATGACAGCAGATTTAGTCTTAAAAAGAGCTCATGGTAAGACCTGCTGATCAGCTGAAAATCTGCCAGCTCTGGACTTTTATACAAATATGTTTGTTTCTATGTATAGTTATGGACAAGTTGCTCAAGCACAAAGAGACTGGGTGACATGCTTAAAGCCACATAGTTAGGGGGAAAAATCTGAAGAATAGCACAGGCCTCTTGCTTGTCAGACTCATTTCCAAGGCACTCAGAACTATTGTCGAGAGGCGGCTTCAGAGACAACCTTCTTCACCTCAGCCAGAAGGAGCTCCTCAAACTATAGACATCCTTTTTTTAAAACCAGTATCTCCAAAGAGTGTAACATTCTTTTAATGTTTACTATCAATATTGATGATGAACAACTTGAAGTTTCCTTTAAGAAACACATACAATGTCAGACTTGGAGACACAAAGGTTAATAAGACATCTTGAACTCTCCTGTTTTAAACATCTTCTTTGACTCAATTGTGTTTTCTATGTGTGCATCTTTAGACTCCCTCAAGAGACCAGCTTCTCCACACTCTCTCTGGTCTCTGTATTCTCCACCCCAACCTTTACAGCAAGTCAGTTCAAATACAAATATGCAATTTGTCTTTGCCATATATTAAAACTCTTTTCTTCTTCCCATTTCCTACATTTCCATTGCTTTCTTCTGTTGCTTTTCCACATGAACCTAGAAAACATACTTTTCTTGGCTCTGGCAAGTTACCTCAGTGGAAGATCATTGGCCCTGTGTGTGAATGTTCTGGGTTCATTTCCCAGTCAGGGCACACAGGAAAAGTGACCATCTGCTTCTCCATCCTTCTCCTTCCTTCTCTCTCTTTCCCTCCTACAGCCAAGACTCTATTGGTTTGAGCACTTATCCTGGGTGCTGAGGATGGATCCATGGAGTCTCCACCTCAGGTGCTAAAAATAACTCAGTTGCAAGCATGGCCCCAGATGGGCAGAGCATCAATCCCAGATGGCGGTTGCCAGGTGAATCTTTGTCTGAGCGCATGTGAGTGTCGTCTCTCTATCTATGCTCCTCTCACTTAGAAAAATAAGAAGAAAAAATACCTTTTCTGACATTACTCCATATCTTATCTTGGTCTTATAGGACACAGTCTCTTACTTGTGCCCAGAAAGTCATTTTACACAACAGCTTCTGTACAAAATTCCACTCCTACTTCATGATTCAGGCCAAATTTTATCATTCCACTGACCTTCCTTTATACTCCCACTGACATTCAACATGTTTACTTATCACATTATATCATAATTAGCAATTTATATTTCTACCTTTCCCACTGTACCATGAGCCCTTCAAGGAAAAGAATATACCCTAATTCATCTTCAATGCCTACACTCACACTCTAGCACTTTGAAGGCAGTAGATTTCTGTAAATGAAAGAACGCACTGTCAGTTAATGATAACAACACTATTATTTATCCAGTACTTATGACACTATAGGTACTATTATAAACACTCTTCATGATTTAATTGATCTAATTATCATACCAAGCTTATTAAATAGGAGCTATTACTATTCATGTATAGCAGATAAACAAGTTAAAGAACAGAGTTAGGTAAATTGTCCAAGGTCACAAAACTAAGAAATAGAAAAGGTGGGATTGGTATTCAGGTGCTCTAAACCATTGGGCAGTATACCGGCTGAATATTAAGGATCAGAAAATGTTTTCTCATAGGACTACATAGTAAACAGTTTTAACTATTGAGTGAACATAACTATTCAACTTTGCAATTGCAGCAGGAAAACGGCTGAAGACAATATGTAAATGAATAAGTATGTCTGTATTTTGATAAAACTTTATTAACAAAAGTGGACAATGACCTGATTTTGCCTAAGACACATACATGATTTCCTCAACCTTACTGTAGACTGCCTTATATATCTCAATACTTTGCACTTAAACAGTTAAGAACTAGCGGGCACATTCAAATACTTGGGTACTAAAAATAGACCCATTGGGTTAATCATGGAAAAATAAGAGGCATTCTATATCAATAGAGGAAACATAGCTGCAAATGCTTACTAGGACGCTAAAGAATAGCAATGGTTACAATGAGTTATGAAGCTGTTGTTTGGTCTTATTTCCAGGATGTTAAATTTATCTATTATCATGGCTAAGGCTTTCCTGGACTTCTCATAACATGGTTGCCATGGCTGCCCTCAGCAAATCAAACCCCATTTCTTTCATCACTACCACAGAAAAGACCTTTTTTGAAATTTCATCTTGAGTTCAGAGCTTGGTGTGGCTAAGGAGAGTGCTCCAGAATGACGGTGCTGCTCAGCTTTCAACAGCTACATGCCTAGGAGATAAATTAGAATGGATGTCAAAAAAATGTCTCGGTCTGTTTTCTATGCACCCAGCAATGACTTCTTTCACCGTTATCATGAGTCATGCCATATGCAAACCTCCAGGCCAGGTTGGTTGGGGCCCAGAGCCCACTATCATAAAACAAAATAAATGTGTGTGTGTGTGTGTGTGTGTGTGTGTGTGTGTGTGTGTGTGTGTGTGTGTGTGTGTCAGCAGCTCTGCAAGAGGTCTTCATTTGTTTGGTTTGGGGAAGAGCATGACTGCTCAGATTTTCAGAATCCTAAGAAATCAGCTCAAATATCTTTTTGCATTGTACTCACCAAATGATTGGTGCCTTTTGCATAATGTCTAATGAATCTGTCCTAGTTTCTAACTTCTAGAGCTGTGCTGCCTGGAAATGACCTGTTGTACCATTCTGTTTCTACAGACTAAGCAGTTGAAACCCCTGCAGCTTTATTCTTGATGACAAGTCCCTAATTGTCCCCTGTTAGACCCAATGGGTTTTCTTTGAGCAGCTACCACTATATTCAAGGATTTCTATATTAATTGCCTAATTGCCTCTCAACATCTGCACATGCAGTTCCAGAACAGGTTGGGTCAACCTGTAGCATGCCTTGTTCCTCCTCATTTTGTCCCAGGCTCCTTGATCAATCAACCTTGTTACCTGACTTTCTGCTGCCTACTTACTTGGTCTTTCAATATGACCTAAAATCCATTCTAACTAAACTCTGAGTTTTCACATTTGGTTTACTTACTTGTCTTTTGTCTTTCCTTTTAGTATTGGTATTTTTACAACTATTGTGACAGCTTTACTCTCATCTCAACCTATGTAATAGACTTCCCTGGCTGGGGCCAGTTTTCCATCCTTCAGTTCTAGACATGAAAAAAGAAGCTGTATACAGCCTGACCAGGTGGTGGCGCTGGTCAGACCCCGAAATTGCCAGCTTGAGCACTGGCCCATCTGGCTTAAGCAAAAGCTCCCCAGCTTGGACCCAAGGTCGCTGGCTCCAGCAAGTGGTGGCTTAGTCTGCTGAAGGCCCAGTGGTCAAGGCACCTGTGAGAAAGCAATCAATGAACAAGTATGGTGTCGCAACAGCAACGAAAAACTAATGATTGATGCTTCTCATTTCTCTCCGTTCCTGTCTGTCTGTGCCTATCTATCCCTCTCTCTTACTCTCTCTCTCTGTCCCTGTAAATAAATAAATAAATAAATAGATAGATAGATAGATAGATAGATAGATAGATAAATAAATAAATAAATAAAAGTAAAACATTAAAAAAAGAGAGAGAGAGAGAATCTGTATACATTTTCTGCATCACTCCCCGCCCCAAGCTTCTTATCTTTAGGTGCATTTGGCCCCCACTCCTGGCCACATTCCACTCCATCTTTACATTTTTAACCCTTTTTGAGAATGGAAGACTCTTCAAAGGACTTTTTAATTAATCATATATTTTATGTCTAAAGTCTGGCCTACAACAAAAAATAGTAAAATAGCCCAGTTCTCTGAATATTTTAGAAAACCATTGGCTCAATTTATATAGTTAAGAAATACTTCACTGCTTGCTGTCTGTCACTGTTTGCTTAAAGAAGACAAAAAAAATGGTAACTTTATTTCTTTACATGTTTTTTTGTAAAAAACACAGATAAAATGGGTTTAATGGCCCAGTACAAGAAGATTCTGTTTGGTTACTGAATTGTTCATTCAGGAGAAGCTCCAAAAAGTCCAAAATTTATGCCCACTAAAATTAATCTAAATATAGATTTTCCAGATATTATTTTGTTTGTTTTATTTATTATTTTTTTTATTTTTAACACAATCTAAAACTAATGAGAATATTTTTTCTCAGTTAATTTTTAAATCACTTCAGGAAGTCTCAAATATTTTGTTTCTTTCTTCATTGTTCAAAGGCTGCACCAGTGATTGGAAAGAGACAAAAGATATCTAGTGAGTCCTGGTGTTCCTCTGAGGAAAAGCTCTGCCCATCTATCAGCTATTCTGAGATGTTGAAGATGCATTACCACAGGCTGCAATTACTCCATGAATCCCAATTTGAATTGAGGAATCAGCTCTCAAGGGTGTAATTCTTGGGTTTCATTTCCTTTTCCAGGCAAAGTAAACTATCTCTTTGACTATTAAGACCCCTGCAGGCAATCTCAGACAATCAAGGGTCTTCTTCATCATTACGTAAATAAAATTATCTTTAAAAAAAATAAGCAATTTAAAATTCTCAAAAATAATAACCTACAACAATAACAAGAACAAATCAGTAATAAATAATCACTAAGTATGGCCAAATATTGAATAAAGGTTGCATTTACTAATAGAGATCCTTTAAGCATCATGTCTATGTAGTACTGAAAGAAATATCATAGACATATATTTATAATCTTTAGAACTTTGAATGAGCTTCTATAAACCAATAGTGCCATGTCTTCATGCAGTCATTATTATTTACTGCCTTTTCTTTCTCCAAAATTAATTTCCAAACACCTTAATGTCTTTTTCAATCAAAAAGACAAAAGTTCCAGACCTGAAATGCTTTCTCAGCTCTTTAGTTCTTATCCATGGTCTTCATCCTTTTCAGAAAAGATCACAGTTGACCCTGGCCTGTTCAACTACCTTATATTGATAAGCTCAGAGGCCATGTATATTAAGCACAATCTGACATTTTGTTTCTAAGTTACACAAAAAAACTTACAGAAAATTATATCTTCTATTTAAATTTTTTTGTTTCTTCTATCTCTTCAACTGTAACAAAGTTTAAACAGTTTTGTTAAAGGGAAAAACTAAGCAACCACTCTCAAAAATAAATTATTAAAAATAATCACCAATAGAAAGGTGATATAACTGAACTGCATAGAGACAGATGTGTCTTCTGATTGTGAACATTTATTCATTTGGATTTCTTCATGTTCCCTTAGCTTCTTGAAACTAAAAGAGTTTTCTTAAGTGATAACATTATTTTCCAGTCCCACAGCCACTACCTGAGGTCAGGTAACCATCCTTTCTCACCTGACTTACTGCACCTTCTCCAGTTGGTCTTTCAGACCCTAGTCTTGCCTTTCCTTTCTATCTGGTATCCTATTCTCTACACATCTGTCCTGATGAGGTCAAACTCTCTAACCAGTTTATTGAGCTTTTCAAGTCCCTCCCCATATTGGCAGTCTCATCACTCCCTACTCCTTGTATAGAACATGTTATGTTCCCTTCCCCTGTAGGTTTGCAGGCATTACTCTTCCATCTACCTAATACCCTTGCCTCTTCTCATTTTCTGATCAAATCCTTAAACACTCTTGAGGTCTCAACACAATTTTTCTTTCCCCATGCTTTTCTAGACCTCTACTCTGAGGAACATTGAAGACACATATTGGTCTATCACAATATTTATCATATTTTATATCGTATGCTTCTCTTTTCTACAAGAAGCAGGGACATATCTGTCTTGCACACCATTTTATAATTAGTACATAACTTAATGTTTATAGAATGAATGAATGACTGATTAGTTGGGTTCAAGAATGGACGCGTAGATGAATGAATAAATTTTTTTGATATGGGGAGTTAGGATCGCTATCTGAGAAAAGGTCAGAGACAAAGGAACTTACAGGTTCTCAGCTAGCATCAATACCGTTCCCCTACCCCTTACCCACAGTTTTGCATTTCATGGTTTCAGTTACCTACAGTCAGCTTCAGTCTGAAAATATTAAATGAAAAATTACAGAAATAAACAATTTATAAGTTTTAAATAAAGCATTATTCTGAGTAGCATGATGAAATTTGTTGCAGTCTCTCTTCTTTCCATCCAGAATGTAAATCATTCCTTTGTTCAGTGTCACTACACTGTATATGCTACCTGCCTATTAGTCACTTAATAGTCATCTCAATTATCAGATCAGCTGTTATGATATCCTAGCACCTGTGTTCTCGTGACCCTTATTTTACTTAATGACAGCCCCAAAGCACAAAGTAGTGATGCCAGCAATTCAGATGAGCCAAAGTGCTTGTTATGTGTTGTCAGAAGGTCATATGCCTATGGAATTCAACTCACTTCATCTCATCCATTGCAGTAAGGATAAGTATGGTTCAGTAAGATATTCTGAGAGAGAGACCACATTCACCTAACTCTCATTATAGTATATTATCATAATTGTTCTACTTTATTATTTTTTTTAAAGATTTTTTTTTATTTTATTCATTTTAGAGAGGAGACACACAGAGAGAGAGAGAGAGAGAGAGAGAAAGAGAGAAAGGGGGGAGGAGCTGGAAGCATCAACTCCCATATGTGCCTTGACCAGACCAGTGCAGGGCTTTGAACTGGCGACCTCAGTGTTCCCAGGTCGACACTCCATCCACTGCGCCACCACAGGTCAGGCTCTACTTTATTATTAATTATTGTTATTAATCTCTTACTGTTCCTAATTTACAAATTAAATTGTATCATAGGTATGTATGTATAAGACAAAACATAGCATGTATAGGGTTTGGTATTTGCAGTTTCAGGCATCCACTAAGGGTCTTAGAACTTATCTCCAATGCTAGGGGGAAGGGAATTCTGTATGGGTAAATGTTTGATTATTTTCCAATTCAGAAGTAATTCATGTTATTGACAAACTAAAAAAAAAATGACATAAATATTGGTTAATATTTCTATTGACTTTAATGAGTAAGTCAAAAGAAAAAAATGAAGATGTATGTAACAACTTCATTCATCTATGCTTAGAGAACTTATTTGTTGAATCAGATAATAGTACTAGAAAAATATTTCCTCAATTTTTTCTGTTATTTTCAATATAATGACTATAGATATGATACCTATTTAAGTGTAATCTGTATTAACATTTCCTCTATTACTTTTTTAAGTCTATCTAGGTAATCAACAAAGTAATAAATATAATATTGATAAAGGAAGGTGGGGAAGACCATTTGCTAATTTTTGTGGTGTAAATATTCCTACCATGTCTAATAACAGTCTTTGATTCTTATTTTTATTTCCTCACCAACTCAGCTTAATAAAGGCCACTTTTTGGGTATTAATCACATTAGAAGAAGCTCATATAAATATTAATTAGGCATTTTTATTGCTCACCTTTGGCACTAGCCTCAGAGCATCATATTAAAACAGAAGGGACCTCTGCAAAAAGTAAGCTGTGAAGTTTTCTGCTTGTTATTATTCAGACCAACCCATTTATTGTAAATCCTGCATTATCTGTTGCAGTGGTGGGCCCAGACCTTCCCTATTCGAGACTGAAGCATTCATTCCTCCAGCTATTGAGGGCATTGGTAGCCAAAGGTTCTCAGCTAAGTCTCTCTCCAGAAATTGTCCTTATCTAAACAAAGTTACCTAGGCCAAGATCACTCTTCCTCTCTTACAACAGCCTGTAGGAAATGATTGGTTCATCAGGGGTATGGACCCAGCCCCATTTCTTTGATTTGAGACAACTCTGCAGTGCCTTCCAGAGTCCAATGCTTTCCAGGGGATCTGCTCAGGTTTGTGGTGAAACTGCACCACCCTTCAACTTTTCTTTCTGCCCAGTTCTGCTTCCTTAACTTGTCAGTCAATTTATGAACACAGAACTACACCTCAGGATCTGTTCATTGGGGATCCCAACTGACTGTAACCCTCAATATTGTGTAATGCTTATCAATGCATAAAACCTCATGCCAAAGAATGCATGTTATAAGAAATATCAAAACTGCCTGGCCAGGCAGTGGTGCAGTGGGTAGAACATCGACCTGGGATGCAGAAGACCCAGGTTTGAAACCCTGTGGTCACCAGTTTGAGTGCAGGCTCATCCAGCTTGAGCATGGGTTCACCACCTTGAGCACGAGATCATAGACATATCCCCATGGTCACTGGCTTGAGCCCAAAGGTTTCTGGCTTGAAGCCCAAGGTCACTGATTTGAGCCCATGGTCACTGGCTTGAACAAGGGGTCGCTGGCTCAGCTGGAGCCCCCCCTCCATCAAAGCACATATGAGAAAGCGATCAATGAACAACTAAGGTGCCACAACAAAAAATTTATGCTTCACATCTCTCTCTTCCTGTCTGTCTGTCCCTATGTGTCCCTCTCTCCATTTCTCTTGTTAAAAAAAATTATATATATATATATATATATATATATATATATATATATATATATATAATATCAAAATTTAGAAAAAATGAGCATAACATTAGTAAATAAAACAGATAATCAATTGTAATAATATTGATAATTGATTAAATAAAATAATCATAAACCATCTCAGCTCTAAAATTGTGATGTAAATGCATCTTTATAAAAATGAAACAATATATTAGCTCAAATAATAGATGTCTTTTTATAACAATCAATTTTGTTTTCCAATAGAAATCTTGCAGTGTGTGGTATTTATTTCAACCTTTGCATGAAACAGAACATTCTAATCTAAATAACAATGTTATACTAGAGTATTTAGTCATTTGCATTATCAATGTAGTGTCTAGAACTTTGAGATGAGTTGAAATTGGTCATAAAAATGAGAACAGGTGTAGTTAACATTAACAATCATTAGAGAGTGAAAGTGACCTTATTTACAAAAGGAAGAATATATATTAATGACCTCTTGTTAACTAACTACCACCTTAAACAATTACACAAAGGCAGCTCCAGACAGAAAATACTTGACATGGTTGAATAATTAATTATCACTCCCAGGTAAAAAGCACTTGATGTTGTATGTTTCCTTCATTTCAATAGGCTTTTAATTCCAAGAAATGAAAAAACAAAGCTAGAAAGCATTCTCTTATATTTACCCTAATTAGCCATATTAGAATGGTTAATAACCACATGCTATAAAGCAATTAAATCTATTGCATTTACACAACCATTTGACACATGGAAAAGCAGTGACCTAAAACCAAGTTATTTTTTGCCCTGACAATGTAGACATTTCAATGGTTTTTCACTCTTTAGGCATCAACCAATGATAATTAAACATTTAGATAAGTATAGATTACTTAATCCATATTCACCCAAATTAAAAAATGGCTAAATAAAATGAATTAAAATTTTTACAGATATGAGAAATTGCATTATAAAGCCAAATGCAAAATGTTAATATTCCAAAGTAAATTTAAGATACTCTTAACAGTCATTTCAAATAAAGTCTCTATTTCTTCATCCTTGACACAAGATATAAAGATATGTCTTTTCAAATTATTTTTGACAAGTTTCATACACATCTGGATTTTTTTTAGTCCACAAAAACAATTTTATTAACCCAGCAAGTGAAAATCCAATCTCCCCCAAAACCTCTCAAAAAGATGGGGCTGGGTCAAGGAGAAAACAGAAATGACCCCTATCCTTCAACATAAAAGACTGAAGGGAGAAAGGGGATTGTACAAATAGGTGTGGAGAGGATTATTAGACCAGGATAACAGCTGAAGAGGAAGAGGAGAACGGAGAGGGCGAGGGATCTGTTGAAGGACCAGGAAAAACTAGGGGACTTGGGTCTAGAGAGCCAAAGGATGTGGGAAGTGGGAGGCCTGAGTGCAGAAGTGAGGTCCGTTCTGAAGCAAGATGGCGGTCCCTTCGTTCCCCTTCCTCATCACTTTCTTGCCCTTGAATTGCTTCCTTCTCTTTCTGTTTACGAGGACTCCGATGAACAGGACGCTTGCATATGGGGCAGGTTTTCCGGGCCCGAGTGAGCCAGGGGTCCACACAGTGGCTGTGGTACACATGAGTACAGGGAAGTACCCTCAGCTTGTCCCCATTCACATATTCATCCAAGCAGATGGCACAAGAGTCATTCTGGTCTCCATTCTGATAGTCACGTGTAGGAATTTGCTTCAGTTGCTCTTGGGTCAGTCGATTTCTCTGGAGCTGTTTCTGCTGCTGGATACAACGAACTATCATCACTGCTCCTAGTAAAATTAGTAGCCCGACGACCCCTGTGAGAGGAATGAGGTAATAGCCAAAGAGGAAGTTATCGTCTGGGACCAGAAGCACCTGAGCCCCCTTCGGGTAGACAAAGAGGGCACGCAGGTACTGGGCGCTCCTCTCCCCAATAAACACAGACGGGATCCAGATCTGCCGCTGGATTGCCACGCTCTTCCACATCATGTTCAGCAGTGTACTGGAATTCACATTGTGTACCACAGCTGCAATATACCCAGCTTTCTGTGCATTTAGGACCTTGATGTCAAAGGCACAGTCGAATCTCCGCAGCAGTGCAATAAAGACTGACCCGTTGTCTGGGGTTAGAGGTGGTGGGGCAATAGGGCTGCAGGCACTGGCGGGGTGAGCCACCACAAGGAACCCCTGGAGTCCCTTCTCGGGCAGGGCTGACCCGAAGAGAGCTGGGAGGTCTGTAAAGTCCATGCTGACATTGTGGTCCAAAGTCGCTCGAATGAGTCCCCAGGTGGGGACTGCTCCCCACAGCACAGTGGCCAAAACCACGGGAAGCAGGAAGGTGGAAGGCTGCATGGCAGGGGGAGTGAGGAGAGGCTGAGGAGGTCGCCTCCAGGTTGCAGAAGCAAGAAGCTGAGTTCTGTGCCCTCTCTGCCCCCCCTTCAGGATCCCGGGTGTCAGTCACCTCCAGGTGACACTTCCCAGCTCCACAGGGGCAAGAGGAAGGATCTCCAACCTAGGGAGTGAGATATCCAACCCTTTAGTGGAGCTGTGACTGAGACATTGAAAGTGCCCTTTTCTGGTACAGGGATAAAACAGAGAAAGGGAATGGTGGAGGCAAGTACAGGTGGCAGAAAAACTTCTGGAAGGGTGAGGAGCTCAAGGAAGTGTACCTACTCTTGAGGAGTAGAGGGGAGCAGGGTGAGAGTGTGTCTTTCCATTTCCTTGAAAACAGTTTCCTGAAAACAAAATTAGGCCACTTCCAGCATAGGGCTCTCAAGATGAAGCACTTCCGGTTCTCTCCTTCACTGCTGTATTGCCTTCAAGTCTCGCGAGAATGCTCACCACACCTGTCATCTCGCCAGGTCTGTTACGGAAGCCCTCCTGACTTTGGCTGGCCTGGCTCACTCAATCTCCTGCTCAGGCAAAACAAACTGAAAATTGTCTACGTTACTAATTTTAATGTAGGTTTTGTGGCAGTCGAATATAATTTAAGAATGCACACCAGCATCTAAAAGTTTGAGTCGTTTAAATTCTGACATAATTCATAAATGGGTACACCACTGTGATACAGATAACCAAAGATCATTTATTTTAAAAGAATTTAACATTTTAATCATCCTATCCCAGTGATCCAATACAATCTTTTAAACTAATAAGTGTCTATTTCCATTTCAAGCACAATATGAAGATAGGAACAAAAGCTTATTTCTTAATGAGGACAAGTTAACCTTTCTGGTGTTTGGACAGAAAAATGTTCTAGGCTATTATTGTAGAAGCTTACAGGTTTTGCTGTAGAATTGGACCCACATGACCAAGGAAATAACCAGAATATAAAATTGTGGGAAACATTTTCTAGTGAGCCCATTTACAAAGGAAAAGTATCCATTCTTGGATTTTTACATTTCAAAAAGCTGCCCTCTTTCTCTTTACTCTGAGCGTTATACCTAGAGGTCAAAGCCTAGATTAGAAAAGGAAATTATAGACCACTTTAAATAAAGATGTAGTAGATTGGCCAAGTCAGAAATGGAAAGGTTTTATTCAGAACCTTCTGCCCCAAATTGTCCTTTCAGCGTTGAGTGGCCAGAATCACATTACAGGATTATCTTGCCATTTTTGTACATTGGTTTTATTTGCCAAAATGTTCTTCCAGACGTGTTTATCTCAATTTTCCTGGATTTTTCAATTTGGGAGTGTAACAGGTTATTAAATACCACTCTGACTGCTTCAACATAATCCCTTTAAAGTCAAGAACAAAACAATAAGTTTCAAGTACACATATATTTGAAGACCAGTGGTAGTCTAAACCAGGGGTAGTCAACCTTTTTATACCTACCACCCACTTTTGTATCTGTTAGTAGTAAAATTTTCTAACTGCCCAGCGGTTCCATAGTAATGGTGATTTATAAAGTAGGAAAATAACTTTATTTTATAAAATGTATAAAGCAGAGTTACAGCAAGTCAAAACACATAATAATAATTACTTAGCAATATTTTATGTTGGATTTTCGCTAAGTTTGGCAAGATAAATCTTTATAAAACAATTTACTATAGTTAAATCTATCTTTTATTTATACTTTGGTTAGTCTGCTACTACCCACCATGAAAGCTGGAATGCGCACTAGTGGGCGGTAGGAATGAGGTTGACTACCATTGGTCTAAACCATTCTCAGTGGTGTAGAGGAAAGAGGAGTCCCAAGTTGATCCTGCCGGCATTAACCAGTTGCTGACCTCAATCTAGAAAGATTGAAGAACTAGGAAGATTTATTTAGATTGTGTGATCAGTGAGCAGTTATACTGACCCATAGACACCCATGGGAAAGCAGAGGTGACACTTCCCCTTAACCTCAAGTCAAGGGAAAGTGACTTAGAAACACTTATGAAAATTGAAGCCTAGAGAAAAAGGGGAGGGGAGTGCACTGGGTCCAGTTGCATTTCCACACCCAGAAAAGTTTCTCAGAGTTCAAACATGAACCTTGCTATGGGAAACCTTTAAAAATGGTCTCACAGAAGGTCTATCTGAAAAAGCAAAGGGTCAACAAAACAGAGGGGTAGATAATGGAACCTAAAGCCAGGAGGGGAGTCACAGGTAGCCAGCCCAATAAAGATATTGTCTTCATCAGGTGAGCATCCAAGAAGATCCAGGAGAAAGTACTGCCAAGGAATCCATGAAAACACTGTGTAAGAGAAAATGAGTCTGCTTGGGGTTATTTACTTGGTCGGCGGGCGCTCACACCAGATTTTACTGCACCCATCAGCTTTGACTCCTCCCTTTGAGACCAACCTTAGAGAAGTCATCAGCAGAGGCTAACCAGAGCAGGAGGGGAGCAAAGACAAGAGAAGCCAGCAGAACACCCCACGCCCAAAACTTTCAAACCCAAATTTGGACCAGAAGTGAGAAATGAAAGAATATTTAATGAGCCTGTGATTTGATATTATATAAGACTACACTAGAATTATTCACTTTTCATACTACACTGAATGTTTTTGTGCTTAAAGTGGTGAGAGGCAGGAATGGATGGAACTCAGTTTCTTTAGACCTGGAGTTTGTCAAACTGAGAGCTCTTTTTGGAAAAAAAAAAAACAAAAAAAATGTGGTTTCAAAATCAGGAACAGAGCCTTTGGAGGGCCCTGAAACATCCTCCCAAGTCAGGGGAACAAGACTGTCCTTTCCTACTTTATTGTCTAGTGCAAGGATTTTGTCTCAGAAATATAGTTGTTGTAGAGGAAATATTTACCAGAAACAGAAACAACATACCAGAAGGCTATAGCCAACTATTTTACACTTATCTGTATACAAATTTATTTTAAATATATAATTTATACACACATACATTATGTATAATTTGTTATACATAAATTTTATGGAGGTATCTATTATATATAATTTTATATGTGTGTGCAATTATAAATATATGACTATATAATTTTAAAATAGTTGTTTCTTAAATAGAAATTTAATAAATTTGTATTTAAGAAATAAAACTTGTTAAGCTGTCTCTATTTCATGGTTATATATTCCAGATCCAAGCCTCATCAGTTACCACTGATGACCAACAATTACCTCAATTCATAACATTGACCTTGTAATGTCTATTGATACTATCTACCTCTGTTTGCTTGCTATTTTTCATGAGTTGACATATTTAAGGATCTTCACAACTTGAGCAACTTCTTAACTCCACCTTTAACTTTCCCAGAAGAATCCAAAGATCTCTACCCCTCTCTCTTTTACTAGTTAGTAATGGGCTTCTCAGAAAACTTTATACAAAAGATTAAATTATTATTGTAGAACAAAAGAACCCTTGATATGGTATCAGACTATCTGGGGTTCTGTTGTAAGCCTGTAAATCCATATTGTATCTTCCTAGTGAAAAATAATGTCAATTTAGTAGTAAAAAAAGAGTGGAGTTGTTGATCTAAACAATAGTGTTTACAGAGATTTTTCTCATTTTTTAGCTTATTCTCCATGCTATGGACAGAGAGAGACATACAATTATTTAATTGTAATATAGTTATCAATCATTCAATTTGCAAAAATATTCTTTAAAAAACTGTTTTAAGGTATTAAATGTGAAATATTCCATCATTCTGGCTGCCTTTTGCATTTCACCTATCACTGTAGGTTTTCATGGCATCTCCACCATCATCCCTTCCTTCCCCACGCCATTACACAACTGCCAAACTGCTCGGTAGTATCCTTTCATGAGCCCTGTCATCAGCAGAAGAGCCTTCACATTGGACATTGAACCTGTTCACCAAATGCCCATGGCATTACATGTTTTTGGTCATGGTGTTGAAGCAGATCATGAGCCTCACATTGCTGCATTGATCATAAGGTTTATATATTTGCATGGCTTGTTTCTTTACTTTTTTAACTTTTTTATTCAAAATCCCCTTCTTAGAACTTCACAAACCACCACCCCCTCCAACAGATATTGTAGACTGTCATTGCTTTTGGCTCTTATCATTTATAACTGTCCACATACTATATATTTTCTTAATTTTCTTCTTTATTGTCTATTGTCTTCACCAAGATGAACCACAGAAGATTATGAAGACAGAAAGTGTTTTATTATTGATATATCCTCATCATTTATCAGGTTATGAATGTTCAATAAATATCTATAGTTATTTATTGGGTATAGATTGGAATTGAAGATTAGGATGGGAGTTTGGAGATTGGAGAGTGAGGGATTGAGAGAATGTTTATGAGCAGCCACAGAAGATAAGAGATATTACTACAGAAAGGAGTGAAGAAGAGGATTTTAAAATGTGTTACTACAGCTTACAAAGTAGTTCCCTTCCAACATTTTTAATAATATCAATTTAATTCTTTTTAATTAATTTTCATGATTGGATGTTTTTTCTGTTAACATGATTTATGCAAACAGTATACACCACTTATGACTAGGTCTTTTAATCAGATAAAATCTAATTCTAGAAGTTTACTTTTGTGTATTAAAAGACATATAAAGTTAGTCTTGATGCTAAGCTTAATTGATGTTGCTTTCTGTGCAGCCTTAAGTCAGATTTCAACTCCTTTACGAGCTTCTTTAAGAAATCCAGTTGCACCCAGAATTTGGGTAGGATTATTGAAGGTTTATTTCAACAGGATCTGTAGGATTCTATTAAAAAGAAAACTTCATTCACTCATCTCATTTCCCAGGTGCATGTTTTCCAACCCCTGCCATTGGCTGTCCTTTCCAGCCACTCCCTCTGAGACTCTGGACTGGCTTCCTGCTCTCTTTTCCTTCTTCAAGATGACAAGGAGTCTTAGATTTAGAAAGTATCATTTTAGGAAAGTTGATCTCCCCCTACAATAACTATCTTTAAAAGGTGCTAAAAATAATTTTTTCATATTTTTACATCTTAAATTTTATTTTAGAAGCTTTTCTCCACAGCCTCTCCAACACTTGTTATTACCTGTCTTGTTGATAATAGCTAATCTAACAGGTGTGAGGTGGTATCTCATTGTAGTTTTGATTTGCATTTTTCTAACAGCTAATGAAGATGAGCATCTTTTCATATATCTGTTGGCCATTTGTATTTCTTCCTGGAAGAAGTGTCTGTTCATGTCCTCTTCCCATTTTTTTATTGGATTGTTTGTTTATTTGTTTTTGGGTTTTTTGAGTTCTTTGTATATTTTGGATATTAGCCCCTTATCTGAGTTGTTGTTTAAAAATATCATCTCCCATTTAGTTGGTTGTCTGTTTACTTTGTTGTCAGTTTCTCTTGCTGTGCAAAAATTTTTAATACTTTTTCAACAAAAAATTCTGTATTCTCGTTTTGCACTAGTTTTCTCAAATTAGGTAGCTTGCAAGAAATAAGCTAGTGCGTAGTCCCTAGAAGAACACAATATTTGTTAAATGAACAAAACAGGCTTTGTTTTATTTTTTTAATGAGTTTTTCAGAGGAAATTAAAAAGGGAAGCTATCAGAATCCAGAGGTCTTCTGCAGATATTCCAGTAGAAGGTGATGATGCTTGGCCGTGTGAATAGCTATCAAAGCGCAACACTGTGACTCAGAAGACATGGGCTCTAGAACCTTTTTTTTTTTTTACTACAACAAAAGTCAGCTTTCTGAGGTTTCCTTTCCCCATGGGCTGCTAAAATAACATTCAACCTCACTGAGGATTTTTCTAAAAAGATGTGAATATAGTCTTCAAAAAGAAAATGTGGAAGATATTGCCTATACATCTACATATAATCATTTAAAATATATATAACATTTGAGAAATAAGGAAATGAGGCCCACAAAAGCAGAGGAAGAAACTGAATTTTCCACAAAAAATGTAAATAAAGCTTGGTAATAAGATCAAATCCAACCTAGTAAGCAGCTGATCCAACCTAAGAAAAATGTCCAGCAGAAAAAAGGCACTCGATAAACTATTTCTTAAATCAAAAGATCTATTCTTCAAATGTTTAACAAAAACTATAGTTACAGTTTCTGTTCACAGTTAATCATATACTTTTTTTCTCCCTTTCATTTATAAATCCAAAAGGATCTATTATTCATGGTTTTGGCTTATTTACATTCAACTCACCAATATTTTATTTGTGAAAAGATATGCGAGCTCATAAAGATTTGTGAGCCTTTTAAAGACAATTTATTGTCAGAACTTATGATATAGTGTGATGCCAAGTCTATAAACACCACAGACCTATAGCCTAAACTTAGCATTGGGCTTGTTTCCATTTCAAAATAGCCTTGAAGTTGGCAAGGTATCCATCTCTCCCCTGAGTCTTTTTAATGCTCAAAATATATTAAAGAGGATAATAAATATTCATATATGTTTGGCAAAAAATTACAGCAGAATAGATGTTGAATTTGGCCTTTGGGGCTGGAGCCACCTGCCCTCCTGAAGCACATTGATCATCAAATGTTGTTTCTCCTGTCCTGATTTTCTTACTCACTACAGAGGAAGTTTTCTGGCCAGGCTAAATGCACTGTTGATGCTGGAAACTGAAATGTAAACATACGCTTCTTAGCCTGGCAGTTTAATCAAATCCTGATATATTTCATTTTGTTGGTCTCTAAATATACATTTGCAACTACCAATATATTGTCAATATTACTGATCTTGTTCGTATGCTTCAGAAGCGTTTCAGAAACCACTAACAAGTTATACTTCAAACAGTTTAATTTATCACTAACATCAAATAAAAGTTTATTCGTTTTATATCATCTTAAATCAAACCTCAAAAGTGCAATAGCTCCCAGAGTCTATTAAGTTCTCAATTAGAAAATATCTCAAGTAACCAATTATAATTTTTTCTCCCTCCCTGCCGGTGAAATGTTATGTCCAGTTTGTTTTTTTAAAAAATGTCTGTGGTCATTCTGGACTTTCAGTTCAGTATTAAATACCAGGCCATCTGTGTACTATATTATTATTTGTATATTTCTAATCCACATTACTGCTTTTCTCACCTCATTATGCTTATTTCTGCTCATTTTGTTATTAATTTAATTTTAAAATAGTCTTTATTTTGGCACCATTTTTAAATGTCTTAATTCTATTTACTTCTACATCTTTATCTTTAAGATGAATGTCGATGTGAGAGTTAAATTCAGGATTAGAGAATTAAATTTTGCAGATATTTTTTCCCAAATTACAATTACCTTAGTCTATCAATGTCAAAGAGACATTGATCTCTTGCGTTGTCCTTTCTTTTTGGTGGTCACATATCCTTAACACTTCCAAGAGAAAGCCATGACTTCATTTGGTTTTCTTAACATTACTTTTTGTGACAGTTCCCTCAGAAACAAAACCTGGTTTGGGAGAGCTATCACTTCTTCTGTATAACTGAGAAAGTATTGAGAGGCTGAGAATAGGTACGTATATCAACAGAACAGTGAGTTTAGAGGTGTCAGGAAGCTTCCTAACCTTCCCTTCTATCGCTGTCTAATCACGAATGTTGGCAATTACTTCAATAAAGGGGAAAACCTTTACTCAACACTTAGATAAGAATTTACATGCAACTGTGCCAGAAAGGGGTATCTGAGTAGCTTAAACTCACACTATAGAGATTTTTAAATACTTTTTTTAATGGACATCATGTTAGGTTCCATCACTGTAACATAATAGGAAATGCGCCTACCACAAAGGGATTACATGCTGCTTTTAGTAGCAGTTAGAAAATTTGTAAAATCCTCTCAACACTGACCAGTTTTGCTTAAAATCAGCCTTCAGGATCACTATAAAATTCAGTTTGTGCCTAAATAAGTAGATATTCTGGTGGTGGCTGTTGAACCCGCTCTGAGGCCTGACTGTGCCCCAGGGAAAACTTTCTTCATTGTGAAAATTGCCAGACTGATCAAGCTCATCCTAAACCACGACTGAAAGGAATATTCTATATGCTGAGCTCCATCTCTTCTCTCCCAAGAGGGCAACGAGATGAGTCAGTGTTCCATTCACCACTGTAAGTGTGAAGCCATTAAAACACGGAAAACCTAGTGAAGCAGAAAACAGATGGCCTTTAATCTCAGCCTTGAGAGCCAGCAGCATGTTTGCTCTCTAGAGTAAAGGATGCACCCAGAGCACACGAGGTGATTTATGGGAAGGAAAAGAGAAAAACACTAGAACGTCTATTTTTGTTTTGCCTCTTGACCTTTTAAAATTCTGTTACCTGCGTGTTTGAAATATACAAGGTGATAAAAAAATGCATATAATTTATAATTATTATATGTAGAACTATATATATATATTTCTACATATAATAATTATATATATATATATATATATATATATATATATATATATATATATACACGAATATGGTGTAAGACTATAATTAGGTATGATGGTAAGGTTTTAGGGCCCACGCCTAATAGAAGAGTTCTACATAAGGACAGAAGTTTTCCAGGTAAACTTCAACACAAACCTTTATTTCCATCAAAATTCAAGACATTTACAAACTGCTTCCCACTATAATATCTCAGGATTTTATATACATTTGAGAAAAGCATTCTGCATTGATTGTATTTTTTTTTCCAAAGAAAATCTCAGGGGAGAATATTGTACATTAGAGAAGAATAACACTCCCACCTTTCCACAGAATCTTGAACTGACAAATAAAAACAAACAAAAAAATGGAGCAGAACAAAACATTAGTGGACTACCTTGTCAATCAAGAAGAGATGATGGAAGAAAAAATGCAGCCTTTATGTCATTGCAACCAGAGAAAAAATATGTTGCTAATGATCATACCAGGAATCTACCAAACTAGTGTGGGACACACATACAGCCAAGGAATATTAGCAGATGATTCAAACAAGCAAAACACAAGAAAAAGAGAGCTTACGTCAAAGTCAATACAAAAATTTCATCCTAGGCATTCTTCTCAGAGGTACTTAACATTGACATAATAATACTCCTATAATAATGCCGCACCATTGTTCCTTTTGACATGTTTTATAGGATCAAAGTTGGTGTTGTTAGGTCCATCATCTCTGTCTCATTTTCTAGTAAATATCAATTCTTTTCAAGAAATCTGGACAGATTTGGAAGACATTTCAAGTGCAATTAAAAGATATTTGAACCACTGGCTCCAAGTGATATTTTAAGTCATATTCTCAAATAAACAAGATAAGTGGTACTTTCTGATGAATAATTTCTGAGGAAGGTTCATTAATATGTGATTGAGTCACATCTTGGAGAACAGCCACATATCTTGATGAAATATGATTTTAAAAATGTGTTTTTCTCCACTAAGTCATTCTACCTCAGTGAGGTTAGGCTAGTGTAAATATTATTTATTTTTGTCAGATTTGGGCCACATAAAACCATAGATCTTAATCCTTTTATTTTTTTCGTTACTTACACTAGCAGTTGACAAACTACCACCATGGGCTAAATCTGGTCTGCTACCTATTTTTGTACAGCCTATGAAATAAGAATGGCTTTTATATTTTTAAATAGCTGAAAAATTAAAAAAGAGGAACACTATGATATAACATATAAAAACTATATAAAATTTAAACTTCAATGTTCATAAATAAAGTTTTCTTGAAACACAACCATGCCCATTCCCTTACATATTGTAAATGGAGGCTTTCACACAAAAAAGGCAGAATTGGATAGTTGTAACTCAAACCTATGGCCCCCAAAGCCTAAAATGTTTACTCACTGATTTTTTACAGAAAAAGTCTGCTGAGTTCTGACCTAAGTGGACCAAAATCTGGAATCATCATTTTCTATCTTTTATGTAAAGTCAGGCTATACTTATCTTTTTAAAGTCTATTTGATTCTTCTAATACTTTTCCAAAGGAGATAAGTCTCAGTCAGTTTTACTGTGTTTGGCTGGAAGAGAAAGGCTGATTTGTCTATGTATGTAGAACTATTCTAATTGCCCACATCGGTCATTTGTTCTAAGGCCCGCGTTTACTTTAATTAATTTTAGTGGGTAATTAATGTTCTAATCCATTACAGCAATATACCTCCCTCTGCAGCACTTAATTTGAACAGATATAACCATAATTGCACCTGGGCCAGACCTCCTGATTTAAGTCTTATCAAAATAGAAATAGATTGGCAGAGGGGAACTGTGTCCCCTCCAAAAGCTGGCACTTCTCTCCTTTCCTGAATAGTATCCCATGACAGCTTTCTCCATGGCAGTCCTTGATGGAAGGCACTTTTGAAAATACCACTAGTGTCAAGTTATTCCAGACATGGCTCTTCACATTCAACGTGATCTAATGGGACATCTGACATGGCAACTTCATTGCTTTAAAAAAAAGAAATCACAGTGGACATAAAATGACAACAAAACAAAGGAGATATGATAGGACAAGTAGTTAGAACAGGCTTGGAATTTGCACTCTTTTCTTTTTCTCGTGATTTTTCTTTCATCTGTGATTTTTCTCTGCCTGGAATGTGTTCTTCCCTTTCTTTCCTAACTAAGTGCTTCTTCAGGTCAATGCTCACATCACTGCTATAACTGAGCCTTTTCCATGTTATTCCAAAGCACTTTGCATCTGTCATTTTTAAAACCCTTTTTATATGATATGACAGCTACTTTTGTTTTGTCCTATTTTTAACACATCTGTATCTTTAGTTAGGCTACTAGCTTCCTAGAGGAGGAACCCGTGTTCTTCGCATCTTTGATTCTCAGCACCAGTCTAGTGCTGGGTGCATAAGGCTGCTCAGTAAAAAGTAGTTGATGTGATTTAACATTTTTCTCTTTTATTGTTTGAAATGTCTTTCAATAACAAGTCACTTCTCATTATCCCTTTAGTGACATATTGCTTGTGACTCTATTCAAAAGAAATGCAAAGGCATACAATTTAGAAACTGATCTATTTGAATAAAGAAATTTATCATTAAAAAATTAAAATGTTACTTATAGTATCATAATGAGTAATTGTTGGGGAAAAAACATCTCATTTTCTCTCTCTCTCTCTCTCTCTCTCTCTCTCTCTGTAAGTATGTTAGCAAGAAAGTACAACTCCCAGCTCTGTTTAGAAATTACCGTTCTCCATGTCTGGAGAAAGGCTATGCTCACTCACCACAAAAGCAAAAGAGGCAGGCCATCTGCCTCCCAGCCTCATGTAGTCAAGGGGAGCTGAGCAGACCCTTCTCCAGGACCCTTGACTCTCCAGGGGGTATCTCAGGCTGTGAGGACCAGAGAAAGTCATTTGACCATGGCAATAGCATTCAATCTGTTCCTGCTGATTGACCTCTGCTACAGCAACTGAGCCCAGACTACTGGTTTCTCTCTGTATGACCATTTCCAAACCGAGCCCTCCAGTCTTGCTTTGATTATCTCACAGTGCTTGTCCAAAATCTTCCTGTTTGTCTAAGATCACAACTGTTGCTTTCTCTGGCTTTCAAACAAAATTTCTAATTAATAAAGGGAATAACAGACAAGACTATCCAGGCTAAGCATAAGTTTAGGTAAATGTGAAAGAATTTCCAATGTATTTAGTGAATAATTATCATCATCGTTTACATTTAGTGACCCTTTACTATGTGGCATTTAATCCTCACAAAAACTCTATAAGGTGAGAGAAGCAAGATGGCGACGGAGTAGGCGGACGTACCAACTTCCAACTCCCAGAACCAAAGTAGATTATAACTCAATTTAAAGAACCATCATCTGGATAAACCAACTATGAACTAAACTAAGTGGACTCTTCAACCAAGGAACACAGAAGAAGTCACATTGAGACTGGTAGGAATAGCGAAATCGTGAAGAGGGCTGCCCAGCTCCCTGGAGCAAACGGCAGCCTGGAGAGACCCGTGTGGCGGGAGGAGAGTTTGGCGGAGAGGGAGGGACCTGGGTCCCAGGAACCAAGCCCCAGCCTGCAGTCTCAGAGCCTAGAAGAGGCGTTTGGACAGTTTTGAGCTGTGAAACAAGTGAGGGAGCTCCCAGGCCTACAGTGTGGAGTATTAGGTCCCTTCCTACTCTGCTGAGGGCTGCTTAAGGGTTTGGGCCGACAGGACGCTGAAAGGCGGTTCTGTCGGCATGGACAGAGGCCAAGTTGATGGGAGTTCGGTCTAGCCCAGAGGGTCAGAGGGGATGCGCGAGAACGGACTGGCAGCTGCGGGCCCACCTTTAACACCACTTACGGGAACAAAGCGGGAGGCCAGGAACGGGCAAAAATCTGCTCTACGACCCTGCGCAGGCCGGCCCTGACCGCAGGGACCGGGCTAGGACCAGGGACGGGCAGGGGCTCGTGGCTGAGCTCACGCTACCATCCCCCCCCCACCAGAGAAACCGCGGTTGGCCAGTATAGGTGAGCGAGAGGGCTCCAAGCGCGGGAACGGGCTAGACCCCGAGAAAAGTGCAAGCTCGCAGATGAGCTCATGCTACTATCCCCGCCCGGCCAGAGAAACCAAGGATTGCATTCATTTGTGCGAGCGGGCTCCAAACGCGGGGGCGGGGTAGAGTCCTGGACGAGCGGAAGTACGAAGCTGAGCGAAAGCCAGCAAACACAACCGCCCCAATAAACCTTGGTTTCCAACCCTGCGCAGAAGGGCCCTGGCCTCGAGGGCGGGGCTAAATCTCCAGACGGGCAGACGCTCACAGCTGAGAGCACATCAAAAGCCCCGCTCAACCCGCGAAATTGTGGAGAGCAGGTTCTCACTGAGGGTTCTGGGCGGAAGTCCAGAAATAGGCTGGGTCCGCAGCTGAGCAAAGGTGCTCATCTCTACCCTTGGTGCTAAGACTTGTGCCTTCAGTGACAGCCCCTCCCACAGAGGAGAGGCAGAAATCACAGCAAAAGCCACAGTGGGCCGGCGCTGGTAACGCTCATACCCAACCACCCTAGGCACCAGCAGAGGGGGTGAGGGGGCTGCAGACAGACCACACCTAGAGAAAACAAAGGCAACACCTACTGGACTCCAGTGCCCACAACTTGCTTATACACAGAAAACATGGGTAGGCAGAGGAATGCAAACCAAATGAATCAAGAGAAATCCCCAGAGAAGGACCTGAATGAACCAGATATAAACAAATTACCAGAAGCAGAATTTAGAATAATGATAGTTAGGATGTTCAAAGAAATTAGAGCAACAATGGATAGTCATTATGAACTCATAAATAAAGAGATAACAAGTATAAAAAACAAAATTGAAATAATAAAAAAGAATCAGACAGAAGTGAAAAATACAGTATCAGAACTGAAGACCACAATGGAAAAAATTAAAAGCAGGACAAATCACGCTGAGGATCGAATAAGCAAGTTAGAGGACACAATAAACAAAGGCACAGAAGCAGAGAAGAAAAAGGAAAAGAGACTTTAAAAATGTAAGGAAACTCTAAGGGAGCTTTGTGACAACATGAAGAGAAACAACATTCGCATCATAGGGGTGCCTGAAGAAGAGGAGAGAGGACAGGAAATGGAAACTTTGTTCAATCAAATCATAGCAGAAAACTTCCCTAAATTAAGGCTGGGAAACACTCCACACATTCAAGAAGCACACAGAACTCCATTAAAGAGAAACCCAAAAAGATCTACACCAAGACACATCATAGTTAAAATACCAAAGCTAATGGATAAAGAAAAATTTTAAAAGCTGCTAGAGAAAAAAAGGCTATCACCTACAAAGGAGCCCCCATAAGGATGACATCGGACTTCTCAACAGAAACACTTGAGGCCAGAAGGGAATGGCTAGATATAATCAAAGTAATGCAGAACAAGAACCTACAACCAAGACTACTTTATCCAGCAAAGCTAACGTTTAAAATTGAAGGAGAAATAAAGAGCTTCCCAGAAAAAGAAAGCCTGAAGGAATTCATAAAAACCAAACCAATTCTGCAAGAGATACTAAGGGGCCTCTTGTGAACAGTTTAAAGGGAGGAATGAATAGAGCAAAAGAAGAATACAGCTTTAAAGAATAAAATTGCAATAAACAACTACATATCAATAAAAACCTTAAATGTAAATGGATTAAATGATCCAATCAAAAGACATAAGGTAGCTGCATGGATAAAGAAACAGAATCCATACATATGCTGTCTACAAGAGACACACCTTAAAACAAAAGATGCTCATAGACTGAAGGTAAAAGGATATAAAAAAAATATTTCATGCAAATGGCAATGAAAAAGGGCCGGGGTAGCAATACTTATATCTGACAAAATGGACTTTAAAACAAAGGCTGTAGTAAGAGATAAAGAAGGACACTACATAATGATAAAGGGAACAATTCAACAGGAAGATATAACTATTATAAATATCTATGCAACAAATATAGGAGCCCCGACATACATAAAGCAGACTTTGATGGATATAAAGGGCGAGATTAACAGCAATACTATCATAGTAGGGGATTTCAATACCCCTCTAACAACACTGGATAGATCCTCAAGAAAGAAAATTAATAAAGAAACAGCAGACTTAAAGGAGACACTAGATCAACTTGATTTAATAGATATCTTCAGAACTTTTCACCCTAAAGCAGTAGAATATACATTCTTCTCAAGCGCACATGGTACATTTTCTAGGATAGACCACATGTTAGGACACAAAAATGGTCTCAATAAATTTAAGAAGATTGAAATCATACCAAGCATTTTCTCTGATCACAATGCCATGAAACTAGAAATTAACCACAAAAGAAAAACTGAAAAATACTCAAACACTTGGAAACTAAATAGCATGTTATTAAATAATGACTGGATTAACAATGAGATCAAAGAAGAAATAAAAAAGTTTCTAGAAACAAATGATAATGAGCATACATCAACTCAAAATTTATGGGACACAGCAATAGCTGTTCTGAGAGGGAAGTTTATTGCACTACAGGCATATCATAAGAAGCTAGAAAAAGCTCAAATAAGCAACCTGACCCTGCATCTAAAAGAACTAGAAAAACAACAACAAATAAAACCCAAGACAAGTAGAAGGAAGGAAATAATAAAGATCAGAGCAGAAATAATTGACATAGAGGCAAAGGAAACAATACAGAGGATCAATGAAACCAGAAGCTGGTTCTTCGAAAAGGTAAACAAGATTGATGAACCTTTAACTAGACTCACCAAGAAAAAAAGAGAGAGGACTCAAATAAATAAAATTAGAAAAGACAGTGGAGAAATAACAACTGACACAACAGAAATACAAAGCATTGTAAGAAAATACTATGAAGAACTATATGCCAAAAAATTAGACAATCTTGGTGAAATGGACAAATTTCTTGAATCATATAACCTTCCAAAAATCAATCTGGAAGAATCAGAACACCTAAACAGACCAATTACAGCAAATGAGATCGAAACAGTTATCAAAAAACTCCCAAAAAAGAAAAGTCCTTGGCCTGATGGCTTCACAAGCGAATTCTATCAAAAATTCAAAGAACTAACTCCTATCCTCCTCAAGCTATTTCAAAAAATTCAAGAGGAAGGAAGACTTCCAAACTCCTTTTATGAGGCAAGCATAATTCTGTTCCCAAAACCGGGCAAGACAACACAAAGAAAGAAAATTATAGGCCTATATCCCTGATGAATTTAGACGCTAAAATTCTCAACAAAATATTAGCCAACCAGATCCAGCAATATATGAAAAAAATCATACACCACTATCAAGTGGGATTTATTCTGGAGAGGCAGGCTGGTACAATATTCGCAAATCAATCAATGTGATTCATCACATAAACAAAAGGAAGGACAAAAATCACATGATAATTTCAATAGATACAGAAAAGGCATTTGATAAAATCCAGCACCCATTCATGCTCAAAACTCTCAGTAAAGTGGGAATACAGGGAACATTCCTTAACATGATAAAGCCCATCTACGACAAACCTACAGCAAACATCATTCTAAATGGACAAAGATTAAAAGCAATCCCCTTAAGATCAGGAACCAGGCAGGGATGCCCCCTTTCACCACTCTTATTCAACATAGTTCTGGAAGTCCTAGCTACAGCAATCAGACAAGAAGAAGAAATAAAAGGCATCCAAATTGGAAAAGAAGAAGTAAAACTGTCACTATTTGCAGATGATATGATATTGTATATTGAAAACCCTAAAGTCTCAGTCAAAAAACTACTGGACCTTGTAAATGAATTCAGCAAGGTGGCAGGATATAAAATTAATACTCAGAAATCAGAGGCATTTCTATATACCAACAATGAACTGTCAGCAAAAGAAATTAAGGAAACAATCCCATTTACTATTGCAGCAAAAAAAATAAAGTACCTAGGAGTAAATTTAACCAAGGAGGTTAAGGACTTGTACTCAGAAAATTATAGAACATTGATAAAAGAAATCAAGGAAGATACAAACAAGTGGAAGCATATACCGTGCTCATGGCTAGGAAGAATAAACATCATTAAAATGTCTATATTACCCAAAGCAATTTATAAATTCAATGCAATACCAATTAAGATACCAATGACATACTTCAAAGATATAGAACACATATTCCAAAAGTTTATATGGAACCAAAAAAGAACACGAATAGCCTCAGCAATCTTTAAAAGAAAAAATAAAGCAGGAGGTATCAGTCTTCCAGATATCAAGGTTTACTACAAGGCCATTATACCCAAGACAGCCTGATACTGGCATAAGAACAGGCACATAGATCAATGGAACAGAACAGAGGACCCAGAAATAAACCCACAGCTTTATGGACAACTGATATTTGACAAAGGAGGAAAGAACATACAATGGAGTAAAGACAGCCTCTTTAACAAATGGTGTTGGGAAAATTGGACATCTACCTGCAAAAAAATGAAGCTAGACCATCAACTTACACCATTCACAAAAACAAACTCAAAATGGATAAAAGACTTAAATGTAAGCCGTGAAACCATAAGCATCTTAGAAGAAAATATAGGCAGCAATCTCTCCGACCTCTGTAGCAGCAATATATTTGCCGATTTATCTCCACAGGCAACTGAAATAAAAGGCAAGATAAACAAATGGGACTATATCAAACTAAAAAGCTTTTGCACAGCTAAAGACAATAGGAACAGAATAAAAAGACAAACCACACATAGGGAGAACATATTCGACAGCACATCTGATAAGGGGTTAATAACTAAAATTTATAAAGAACTTATAAAACTCAACACCAGGAAGACAAACAACCCAATCAAAAAATGGGCAAAAGAAATGAATAGAAATTTCTCCAAAGAGGACATACAGATGGCCAATAGGCATATGAAAAAATGCTCAACATCACTAATCATTAGAGAAATGCAAATTAAAACCACAATGAGATATCACCTCACACCAGTCAGAATGGCGCTCATCAGCAAAACAACACAGAACAAGTGCTGGCGAGGATGTGGAGAAAAGGGAACCCTTCTGCACTGCTGGTGGGAATGCAGACTGGTGCAGCCACTGTGGAAAACAGTTTGGAGATTCCTCAGAAAATTAAAAATAGAACTGCCTTTTGACCCAGCTATTCCACTTTTAGGAATATACCCTAAGAAATCCATAACACTGTTCAAAAAAAAGAAATGCGCCCCCATGTTCGTGGCAGCATTGTTCACAATAGCGTAGATCTGGAACCAGCCCAAGTGTCCGTCAAAAGACGAGTGGATTAAAAAGCGATGGTACATATATACTATGGAATACTACTCAGCCATAAGGAACGATGACATGGATCATTAATAACAAAATGGATGTACCTTGATAACATTATACGGAGTGAAATAAGTAAATCAGAAAAAAAGAAAAACTGAGAACAGCATGATTCCATACATAGGTGGGACATAAAAGTGAGAATATGAGACATTGACAAGAGAGTGGTGGTTATGGGATGGGGGGAGGGAGAGAAGAGTGGGATAGGGAGGAGGGGAGGGACGCAGGGAAAACCAGATCGAAGGTGACAGAGGACAATTTGACTTTTGTTGATGGGTATGCAACACAATTGAATGATAAGATAGCCTGGAGATGTTTTCATTGTACATATCTACCCTGATTTATTGGTGTCACCCCATTAGAATTAATAATAATAAAATATATATATATAAAAAAACTCTATAAGGTGAGACAGTTCATATCATTCATATCCACCATATAAGTATAAGAAAACCAAGGCAGAGAGAGAATAAATTATAGTCTCAGAGTCACATGGCTCAGAAATGGAGCTTGGCTCCAAATCTAAGCAACTTATATTTCTATTTTTTATTCTCAATAATAACAGGAAGACTCATATAATTCTTGTTATTATCATTGTTGATAATAATATCTAATGTTTATTATGCATTTCCTGTATACCAGTACTGATTATTTATTCCTGACAATACCTTATAGAGTACCCTATTACTTCATAATGTAAAACCTCTTATTTTAGCCCTGGCAGTTTGGCTCAGTGGTATAGTGTTGCCTCAGATGTGGATGTCCTGGGTTTGATTTCTGGTCCGGTCACACAGGAGAAGTGACCATCTGCTTCTCCACCCTTTCCCTCCTCTCCCTCTCTCTTTCTTTCTCTCCCCTCTCTTCCCCTATTCTGTAGCTATAGCTGTGTTGACTCCAGTGAGTTGGCCGTGTGCACTGAGAATGGCTCCATGGCCTCTGCCTCAGGTGCTAAAAATAGCTAAGCTGCTGAGCAACAAAGCAATACCCTAGATAGGCAGAGCAATGCTTCAAAGGGGCTTGCCAGATGGATCTTAGTCAGGGTGCATGCAGTAGTCTGTTTCTTTGCCTTCTCTGATCTCACATAATTATAAATAAATAAATAAATAAATAAATAAATTCTTATTTTACAGGTAAGAAAACTCAAAAAATAATGAGATTAAACTACCAGCTCAGTTTCCCAATGCTAGTAATTGGTAGGACCAAGTTTTGCATGCAATCAGTCTCCAGCCACACACTCCCCATTCACTGCCATGGTATCTCTGACAAAAGCTTTGCAATTGTAAGTGATTCAAACCTCTAATCCATCAGTGCATAAACTAGCTATATGACCTTAATTGTAACTTTGTTTCTTCACCTGTAAGATAGAAGTAATATTTCTAATATAACTAATCTCTAACATAATTTATAAGGTTTTTATGAGAGACAATGAGTTTCAATTTTAAAATATTTTAAAAGCTACAATTCACATAAACAGTTACTGAATTTTTTAACCTGTATTCTTAGAATCCTGAAAGACCAGGATGTTTACTATTTTTGAAGAGGGGTAGTTAAAAGAATTGATGCATGGATGAGACTCACTTATAAAATGCCACCAATTGCATTTTAGAAAACTAGAACATTCTAGACTGCAGATGACAGCTCTCACCACAAAGAATTATCCTGTCCAAATGTAAATAGTGTCAAGATTGAAAATCCCTGTTTTAGTCGCTGTTATCTAGGTCATTGTTATCTAGAACTTTGTTCTAAAAGAGGCTTTTGGCTGAGAACAGTATATTTCTATTTTGTTCTGTGCTTTGGCATCTGGAGATGTTGAAGGACACATATTCTATTTTGCTGCATGTGGATAATTGGGAATTACCCAACATAATTCAGGGCTTTTTGTTCAGATGAGTACATATAAGTGCTACCAATGAATCACTTGATACATGATTGCAAATTTCAATTAGGCACATTGAAAAGAAATTCAAATAAGAAAATTATTTTTTATTTCTCAAACAGAACAAACAGAAAAATATTTGTTAAGGACAGACACTAAGATGAAGGGAGGGAGAAAAGTAAAGTGAAGAGAGAGGTATGAAAATATTTTCCAGCTTTACCCTAATAAGCAAGTGAGAGGAAAGTAGAACTCAGTCAAAACTAAGATTCCTCCCCTAACCCAAGAGCAACCTTCTTAATCTCACCCCCAAATTGTTCTTTCAGTACATGTATTCCAAATGACCAGCACTGTGACTGCAACACAATGGCACTGGACATCAAACAGACTTCCTGTTCTCCACCCTCATATCCAATAGAACCACTATTGTGTAATATTGATGAGTCTACCACTGCCCTTGGTCCTGAGCCTCAGTATTGTCATCCTCATTTCCACTAATAGGATTAATTCCAAAGCCTCTCTCAACCCTAACATACCATAATGCTGATTACTTTAAATAATGATCCAAGATTATTTAGACCATCAGCTTGTACTTGCTAAGGCTGGGGCTCCAAAGAAATGTCTGAATACACATAGAATAAGTTCACAGTTCACTTGCGTGTATATATCACCAGTGAAAACAAACAGGGATTTAAAAGATCTCTTTTTTCTTTGCCTTAAAATCTAAAACTACATTGTGAAATTGTCAAGGTAAACATCAACATAATTTGGAAGCTATGTCAAAGATGGGTGTTGTAAAATTAACTCTCTCGTTACCCTTCAACATGATAATAGATGTCATATCAAATGATAAATTTCAATTTCTTAAAGAATTTCTTGAGGAAAAATCATAAAATTTAAATAATAAATTAAATAGTAACACTAATAAACTTACAGTAAGAAAGATATTCATATATCTCAAACTTTATTCAGTTGGAAATAGGATTACAAGTGAAGACCACCTTTTTATAAAGATTGCTAACTTTGTTGCCAGGTATTAGTTCTCATGTAACTATTCTCTAACTCTGAGGAATCATTTTGTAGAATAACATGGCAATTAGGAACAGGGGTTCTGCAAGAAGACTGTGCATCTTCCTTAGTTGTGTGCTTTTGAACTACCCTTAATATTCTGAATCTTAGTTCTTTTATCTGCAAAATAGGGGTAATAATAGTAAACTCATAAGATTGTCATGAAGAGTAAGATGATTTATGAAATGCTTTAAACAATGCCAAATGCAAAGATTGAATAATTGTATTTAATCATTTAATATTATTAACATAGTAGCATTGCTGTTCTCCATTTAGGGCATCTGACCTTGCTGCCAGACCTTTGCCTCTATTGCTTGCTGATAACACTCATAATGTCATGCTCTTCAGACAATGATATCTATACCCAATGATGGCTATAAAAATCCCTGTCTGTAGTCTGGAAATAAAATATCATCCATGTTGGTTTCAACCTGAATATGAAAACAGGCTCCTTTTTACTTTCTATGTACAAGTGAAATCAGGTGACAAATTCTAACGGTTTTGCTGGAGATTAGAGGCCATAGATGAGTTATAGAGTAAGATAAATACTTTATAAATCTTGCATAAGCCCAGACTCATCCCATATCTTTTGAACACAAGCCTCTCTCTCTCTCTCTCTTTCTCTCTCTCTCTCCTTTTCTCTTTATCTCTCCCCCCTCTCTCTCCATCCCCACCCTTACCTTATACCTGGCCACTACTTCCACTTAAGCAGTCATTCCCACGACATTCCCAACACTTCCTTCATTGGACCAATGTCTTTATGCTTTAAATCTAGAAGCAAACTCGCTCTTAACTCCCCAGTAAAAAGTGAAAAAAATGCTTTAAAACTTAACCCTGTTTAATGTCCTTTTTCTAAAACTGTGTTTCAAAATAATTGATGATAATAAAAAAAATTAAATTAAAATTAAAAACAAAAAAGCCTGACCAGGCGGTGGCACAGTGGATAGGGCGTCGGACTAGGATGCGGAAAACCCAGGTTCGAGACCCCGAGGTTGCCAGCTTGAGCGCGGGCCTGTCTGGCTTGAGAAAAAACTCACCAGCTTGGACCCAAGGTCGCTGGCTCCAGCAAGGGGTTGCTCAGTCTCCTGAAGGCCCACCTCAAGGCACATGTGAGAAAACAATCAATGAACAACTAAGGTGTCGCAATGGTAACGAAAAACTAATGATTGATGCTTCTCACCTCTCTGTTTTTGTCTGTCTGTCCCTATCCATCCCTCTCTCTGACTCTGACTCTCTCTCTGTTCCTGTAAAAAAAAAAATTTAAATTAAAAAAAAACCATTCACTGTCCACAGAAAGCCCACAAGTGGAATGGTCTAACTCTATAGACTTAAAAACACAGGTAATATTTCTTATTAAAAGACTCACTCTTCAAACTTAGAATAGATTCAGATAAAATTGTTGGTATAAGTCTATTTGGAGAAAAGGCATATTTCAATTTCCAAACTCTTACTACTTGGTATTCAAAATTCAGGACATGGAATAGATTTAGATCATTCACAATGGTGTTTATTATCTGAACCTTTTATTGATGCTCTTATGATCCTAACATAGAGACTGAATAGATTGGAATAAAACAAGGAATGAATACAGTATAATAGCTCAAATGTGATATATTTTTTAGAATCTGGGCTTTTTATTCTTACTTGTGTTCTCATTAAGGCAGAAAAGAGGATGTGCAAATTTATTTCCTGAAGCTAGCATCCTCAAATATCGAAATCTGGGGGAAAGAGCACACCAAAAAAAAAAAAAGAAGAAGAAAATAAAGAAATATAAAATATAATCAATCAGTCTCTAATGCTTGCTGTCTATGATTAAGTAAACATTGTTTTAGATTGCAAATAAAAAGCTAAAATTAATCAAATATGATATCTTATAGTGTATGTTCCTAGTTTTGTTTTTTATCAAAAGCCTGCATTTCTTTTATTCCTTAAGAGGATAAAGATTAAAACTCATCTCAACATCTGAAGCCAAAACATAATTAATTAAAAAATTTCTCTAGTTAATTTTATTTTTTTATTATATCTTTGAGAAGGCTCTAGCAAATCAAGATTTGGATTTATGGCTTGTTTTTATATTTTTAAAATGTGATTATAAAATTATATCAATATAATAATAAATATGAAAGGACTCCTTTTTGCTGAAATTAGCAAAATACACATCATTTAGATCATTTTTAAATATTTTTTAAATTGTTTAATAATAGAACTAATGTGGGTTCACATGTGCATAAGCCATGGGTCAAGAATAATTAGTAAGAGCAGCAGAAGTCAAGACCTCTAAAAGCTTCTCTCCCTGAGCCAAGTGATTCTTAGGACTCAGAGCCTAAGCAAGTGGGTGGGCTGGCCAGTTTAGAGGCAGTGAATCAGATGGAAAATGAGGAGTCAGATCCCTGGGAAGGAGCACAGAGCAAGTAGAACAGATGCCCACACAGATGGAGAAATAAGGGACAGCCAGCGAGCAAAGTAGTCAGGGGGTTTCTTAGATACAATAATCTAATTGCACATAACATTAGGGAAAGAAGCAATAGAATAGAAGCATAGACAAGTCATTAACCTGCACAACCCTTACTTTCTCACCTGGTAAGGAAGGAAGTGAGAGTAAGTGAACTGTGACTCTCCTTTTAGTTTTAAATTTAATAATTCTACACAAATCACTTCCTTTTACTCATTTGTACTTGAGAACTGTTGATTATACTGATTAGTAAAGAAAAGTAGTGAAATACAAAAAAAAAAATCTTGTATAATGAGTTTGACTGTCATGGTGTGAGGTATTTATATCAGTGACTTTCTATTATTGTTTATTAAATAACATTTTACTTTTCCATTACAGTTCCATTACAGTGACTTCCTATTATTGTTTATTAAATAACATTTTACTTTTCCATTACAGTCGACATACAATATTATATTGGTTTCAGGTGTGCAGCATGCTGATTAGACGTGCATATAACTTATGAAGTAATAACCTCAATGAGTCTAGTACCTATCTGACACTGTATATAGTCATTATAATAAGTTTTAATTATATTCCTAAAACTTAATAATTTTATATCAGGGTTTAAATGAAAAAGAAAAAAAGGTGACCTAGAGACAAAGCTTAAGAGAAACTAAAAAGACTTTTAAGAACTGTGTTTATATCACAACCTTCTCATAAGTCACTTAAAAAATCTATAAACTATAAACTATTTTATCTTGAGCCATTGAACTTCAGATACTTCCCATTCTGCACTGATTTTAAAAAATCATTCAATTATGAATGAGCCACTATTTCTTGAGGAATCTTGCCATACCATTTTATTAGCAGAAGTGGAAACATAAAGATGGTTGATAAAAAGCTTTATATAAAAAGAAATTTATAATATTTTCCATTTCCCACAAATTTAATCTAAAGGTACAATTGCAACATCATAAAGTAAAGATAAATATGACATTAGTTTAGGTAGAAAGCAATTACAGAAATCATACCCCTTTATTTAAACTCATTTATTATTTAACCAATATTTTATTAGTCCAGTGATTCTTCTATCCTAAGGTCATAGAGTTTGCTTAAAATTGTGCCATTTAAAGAACAAGACTAATTGTCCACTTTTATCATGGTTCCTGTAGAAGTATTATTTTTTTCCCTGAGTCTCAATTTGTTACAAATTATTCAAGAACAAGCTAGATTGTACTAACTGCTGGTTTTCATTGGTCACATTCTAATTGTTATAGATAATCTGAACTCTGTAAGGTACGCTGTAGTTAAAAGACATTGTCATCTTAGTCTTATCTTTTTAGTAGAAATTTGCATATTATTACTTAAACTACTTTGATGTTGTTCTTTACGTTATTTAAACTTTTGTCATTTGGTATGGGGTCTTCGCCAAAGTTAGCTGTTTCCACTACTTGATTTTTATGACTGTCAGAATGCAAATATTTTATGTGCAAGCTATGGGCCCTGATAAAATTTATTTTCTGAGAGGGATGAAAGCACACATAAGTCACCTCTTTCTGGTACTAGAGCACAAGCACCATACGCAAGCAAATGAAGAGGATGCTTTAAGGCAAACCATTTCCTGGAAACTGAGAGTGTTCCCGCTCAAAAATATAAGCAAAAGGGCAAGAGTCCTGAAAAGACAAATATGTCTTAACCAAGCAATTTTCTTCTGTTCTTTTATCAGTGTCTTTATTACTTAACTATTAACTTTGCTTTTCTTCATCTATTCTTTAGTGTTCCTGTAGTGTTTATCTTATATCTCAAAGGAACTATGAGCAAAGTGTTCAGATGTTTATGTAAGTCTGCAAAACATTATTTAATATTGTAACTAAATAAATGTCTAGTATGTATATTTAGATCCAGAGAACTTTGTTGGTCATGTTTGTTTGCTTTTTTATTAATTTTAATGGGGTGACATTGATAAATCAGGGTACATATGTTCAGAGAGAACATCTCCAGGTTATTTTGACATTTGATTATGTTGCATACCCATCACCCAAAGTCAAATTGTCTTCTGTCACCTTCTATCTGGTTTTCTTTGTACCCCTCCGTTCCTATCCTCCCCCCTCCCTCCCAGCCCCATTAACCACCACACTTTTGTCCATGTCCCTGAGTCTCATTTTTAATGTGTCCTTTACATAGGTTTGGGGAAATCTATTTTCCATTTTTTGCTCAATCTCACTTTTAACACTCAACTTCTTCCAGTGTACCTGCTTTTATAAATTGTGAATGTTTCTTTCAATCACAGCAACAGAATTTTCTTTCAAAATATCCTTTTCTGACATTGCTTTAAAAAAAAAAGGTGTCATGGCAGCTAAAGCATAAAAAGAAAAATTCTTTTGAAAATTTTTCAAACACCAAATATCTTTTAGAAGTTCTATCTAAAGGTAAAGAAAAAATAATTAGAGTTATATCACTTCTAATTAGTGACGTCCTTTCCCTCCCAATGTTACTGAAGGTGAAAACTCCATTAAATCGTTGACACAACAAACAGACTGATGGGGCCTGACCAAAGCCTTTTTTTTTTTTTTAGACATTGCTGGTCACCAACAGAAAGAGGTGAATGAGGGCTGCTAGGTTTCTTTCTTACACTCTCACAACCACAGGAGAGCTTGCAATGAAAGAAGCCTCTGACGAAAGTAAGCCAAGTAAGCCATGCTTACAAGAAGGAAAAAGAATTACATATCCACTCACGCATACAATCATATACCTGTTTGGCAAACCAAATCAAGTGCTTTTTTCTGCCTGGAGACACACAGACCCCATGTTGCTTAATAAGTCTATTTAAAGCAGATGTGACAATCTCCTAGCAGCAGGATTAAGCTAATGGGCTAGGTAGAATCAAACAGCAAAATCCTCCATGTGCAGCTACCACAGATCTGGTGGGAATCCTAAACCCACAGCACTAAACAGAGCAAGGCTTTCAGGCTCATTAGGAGTCTTATACCCTAGTGAGCCTGACTGATGGATCACAGAAGGGGGGGGGGGGTCACACCTTCAAAATACTCTTATCAAAATTCCAATGACGCCTGACTGAGGGTGGTGCAGTGGATTGAGCATCAACCTGAGATGCAAAGAGCCCCAGTTTGAAACCCCGAGGTCTCTGGCCTAAACATAGTATCATCAGCATGATCCCTAGGTTGCTGGCTTGAGCCCAAATGTCAGTGGCTTCAAGCTCAAGGTCACTGTTTTGAGCCCAAGGTTGCTGACTTAAAGCCCAGGGTCGCTGGCTTGAGGCCCAGGTTGCTGGCTTGAGCACGGGGTCATTGGATCAGGTTGAGCATCCCCTTCCCATCAAGGCATGTATGAGAAGCAATCAATAAACAAATAAAGTGAAGCAACTGTGAGTGGATGCTTCTCATCTCTCTGCTCCTCCCCTCTCTCTCCCTACTTTTCTCTAAAAAAGAATTTAAAAAAATAAAATAAAAATTTCAATATCACAGAAATATAAAATATATGCTAAAGTTTGCATGGAACAACAAAAGGCACAAAGACAGAGCAATACTGAAAAAAAAAAGAACAAAGTGGAAATCATCACATCTCTTAATTTTGAACTATACTGCAAAGTTATAATAATCAAAATAGTACGGTACTAACAGGGAAACAGATAAATAGACTGATGGGACAGAATCAAGACCCAAGAAATAAACTCCCACATATATGATCAACTAATATTTGACAAAAGGACCAAGAGTATGCATGGGAAAAAATAGTCTCTAAATAAATGGTGCTGGGAAGATTGATAACTACATGTAAAAAAAAAAAAGAAAGAAAGAAACTTGACATCTATGTTACACCACTCAGAAAAATGAACTTGACATGAATTAAAAACTTAAACATAAGACATGAAACCATAAAACTCCTAAAAGAAAACAGAGCAAAACGTCTTTGACATTGGTCTTGGCAGGGTTCTATTGGATGTGACACTAACAGCAGAGCAACAAAGGCAAAAATAATATGAAGAACTCCATCAAACTAAAAGGTTCTGCTCAGCAAATGAGATAATCAACAAAATAAAAAGATAACTGATAAAATGGGAGAAAATATTTGCAAACCATATATCTAACAAGAGGTTAATATCTGAAATATATAAGGAATTCATACAAAACTCAATAGCAAACCAAAAAACAATCTGATTTGAAATAGGCAGAGGAACTGAATTGACATTTTCTCAGAGAGACCTACAAATTACAAAAAAGGTACACAAAAAGGTGCCCAATATTACTAATTATTGGGAAATGCAAAATAAAAACCACAGTGAGATATCCCACTGCACTGTCATCAAAAAGACAAGATTTAACAAGTGTTGGCGAAGATGTGGAGGAGGAACACTTGTGCACTATTGGTGGGAATGTAAGTTGATGCAGCCACTGTGGAAAACAGGGAATTTCCTCAAAATTTAAAAATAGTTCTACATATAATTCAGCAATCCCACTTCAAGGTATTTATCTAAAAGAAATATAAAAAATAAAATACTGAGAGAGCTACACTTCGATGCTTATTGCAGCATTATTCACAGAAGCTAAAACAGGAAAACAACCCCTAAGTGTCCATCAAAGGATGAATGGACAAGCCAAATACTATTCTCAAAGAAAAAGAAAAAGAAAAAAAAAAAACATCCTGCCACTTGTGACAACATAAATAGACCTTGAGGGCATTATACTAAGTGGAACAAGTCAGAGAAAAACAAATAATATATGATATGGATAAAATCTAAGAAAGACAAACTCATAGAAACAGAGAACAGAATGTTGGTTTCCAGGGGCTGTGGAATGAGCAAAATGGGGAAATGTTGGTCAAAGAGCACAAACTTCCAGTTATCAGATAAATGAGTTCTGGGGATCTAATATACAGCATTGTTAATATAGTTAATAATACTGTAGTATATGCTCAGCAGTTGTTAACAGAGTAGATCATAGATGATATTTATGTGACATAATGGAAGTGTTAGCAAATGCTATATATATTAGTGTTCCAAATCAATACATTGTCACCTTAAACTTGCACAATGCTGCATATCAATTATATCTCAATAGAGTTGGAAAAATATGTTTTCAGCCAATCCATGTCTTGAACATGAATTATTTTACCAATATCCATTATGCAATAATTTTAACTTTCTAGGATTGATCAGAAATAAAATTCGCTGGCTTACCAGCCATCCAGGCAAAACTAGCTGGGCTTTGATTAGCTTTTCAAATGCTAATCCCTTCTGGAATGTGTATTTCTGTTAGAGTACCACAAATGTTGACTACCTGATCCAAGAGATAGAGTATATTTTCTGCCTGTGTGTGTGTGCATCCCACTGACCATGCTTAAGTATTCTAAAATATATCACATTTATTTTCAAGGATTCAGAATAAATCTCTCATTCAGCATAAATTGTGGATTCTCTGGACATTTTCTTAGATCTAACACGAGAGATGTAAAGTAAAGGTCACTGAATTAGTCCCCTTTCCTCCAAAATCTACCAACCCAATTAATGTAAATGGCTCATTGGAACAATCTACAAACATTTCTTCAATTGAATAGAATTGAATTGAATTGAACTGATCAGACTCTGAAAGAACAGAGTCCTTCCCTGCTTTTTTAGACTCCAACTCCAGACCTGCCAGCTACCACACTGGAGCCTGATTTATTGTTGATAAAGTTCACTTCCAAGGCCTCAGCACCCCAAAGTCAGGTTAAAATAGGAGATAATGTGTCCAATAAGGGACTGTGAAGATGGTCCTTTTCTCAAGGTTCAGACTTTACTTCCAATAAGATTTCAGTTTTCGAAAATGCTGTCAAATATTTTATGATCATAAGGCTTCAAATGCCATATATTTCCTCTGACTTATTCTTTTTTCTCTGCTCCTTGATGGAAATGTTTTTAAAAATTGTCAGAATTCTGCTAAGAAAAAAAAGATATTTTCCAAAAAGGGAAAAATTATATATATATATATATTCTCCACATTTGTAGCTTTTCCTGTAAGGATGTTCAAGAATCTGGAACAACCTCTCTCCAAAGCTCATTGACTTTTACTGCTGGCAAACTATTGAATGGTGACAGGTTCTTAGCGCTTAGCTTGGTGGGGCATTGCTGTTCAGCTCCCAAACTACATGACTGCTGGGAAATCTGTCAAACCTGAGGGTTTCCTGCCGGATTGGATCGATCTCACACTAACCTCTTCTTAATTAGAGCTGTTTTTTATATCTAACGATTGGGAAGGGATTTGGTTGGGGACAAAAACTTCTCTAGCTGTTCACAGAAGAAAAAGTCATTTCATTGACCCCCATCTTCATAGTATTTAGCAGCAAAAGCAATGTGATTTCAAAATCAACATTCACAGTGCATGGTATTTTAGTGTTATTGTTGACATTCATATATGAGCAAGGACCACTTACCAGTACTGTGTGAATCTATACCCACACCAATGGTTTGTGCTGCCACTACTCTTTCCTATCTTGCTTGAAAAGATGACCTTTGACTCATATTTCCACTCACATAATACTCAATGCAGAACATTAGCATTTAATAACAACACTGGAATCAAATTACAATATTTATATATACTTATCTCTCCTACAGTCAGACAAACGCTTTAAAACTGAAGATTCATGATTTTATCTTTAGTACTTAGCACTGTGCCGGGTGTGTTAACAGGCAAAGGGGTCTTTAGACATCATGCACCTATTGCTATCCCTGCTAGACAAGTTCTCAGTCAAAAGATTTATTCAGTCATTCTATAGGTCCTAAAAATATGAAATCAGTGTTAAGGAATAAAGTCACTGAAAGCAGGAAAAGAATGGCTTCTCTCTCCATGATTTGAATGTCAGAGAAGATGAGCATGACAAAAGGTTGGCTATTTCCAATGTTCTATATTTAAACAGAAAGAATAGCCTAGGTAGACTAAAAATGGCATGAGTTTCCTGTCAGGCAGGCAAGGTGCCTAGTAATTTGGGGGAAAGGAACCAATCAGAGGGAGGATGGCTCCAAGACAGGCTTCCCCAGTTCATCACCATGCCCTTATTGGCTCTGGCATGAAGACAGCATTAAGAAATTTTGCAAGCAAAAAAATAAATAAACAATCAATTTTTTAAAGATTAAAGAATTAAAATTAAAAAATAAAATGTCCCTGATATAAACTGAAAGTGTAAGTAACTATGATCAACACAAGATAATTTTCCTAACTCTTCTGTTTTTTGAATATTGGATTAGTTATCAGTCATCCAATTAATCATACTACAAATGTACTATATGATGACAGATAGATAGATGATACATGATTAGATATAGATAGACAGATGGATAGATAGATAGATAAATAGATAGATGATAGATTGACAGATGACAGGCAGATAATCTGCCATAACTTCAAAACATGTAGTGAAGTCAATACAGTTATGTGGACAAGGAAAAAATATTTGCTTGAAATCAAGTTTTTTAATAGATCATGCACAAGGGAACAATCAATAGTGAGTTTCAACCTGGTTGCCTGATTTCATTTTTTGATCTCATATGGCTTTCCTTTCAGTTCTTACCTGTCAAAAGAGTGAGATGAAAAGACAAAGGCTGACCCTTGTTAGCCTAATTCTGATGTGCTGAAAGTCCTAAGGAGGAAAGAAGTCACAATACTAAACAGACAGGAAAAGAGGAAGGAGCGTACCCAATTCAAAGAAGCTATATTATTCGAGGACATAAGAGTCAGCATATAAAGAAATTAACTATTTGCAAAATCACTTCATATTCAAGGCATTAACATGTGACTTTCATTAATGTGTTGAAGCTTATACATTCTCAGAGTGAAAACTAAGAAAAAAGGCAGAAAATTAACTTTTACTAAACTGTATTTGAACAGGACATACAGTTGTCAAATTAAAAAATAAAAGAATAAGATACTTAATTTTGAATTTCAGATAAATAACCATTTTTTTAGTTTATCATAAATATTTTATAGAATATGTTTATACTAAAAAGTTGGTTTCTGTTTATCTAAAACAGTGGTTCTTAACCTGGGTTCTATCGAACCCTAGGGGTTCGATGAGTCAGTCTCAGGGGTTCAGAGAAGCCTCTGCCGCGGAGGCCAGAATAAAGTAATACCGTAATTTGTTGTGAGTTCATGCACTTTGTTGGTTTTGTTCTTTGAGCAAGGTGATGTTCATGCACGGCTCATTTTCTGCACCAGTAAAAAAACATATACCTATGTCTTGAATTTGGAAAAAAGAATCATTTTATTTATCACTAAAGAAGGGTTCGGTGAATGCGCATATGAAACTGGTGGGTTCGGTACCTCAAAAAAGGTTAAGAACCACTGATCTAAAACTTAAATTTAACTGGGCACCCGTGTTTTTATTTGCTAAATCCAGAAACTTTACCTGGGTGTCAAGATATGTCTAAATTTCTAAACACAACAAAAGGTATCATTTAACTTGTTATAAAATTATAGTCAAATGCTCAAATTCTGACAGATTTTCAGAGACAAGTACAGTTTAGTATCATTCATAGTAAAAACTGAACCATGAACACTATCTGTATTGTAAATTTATAACAACAAAGAGCATTAGGAAGAAATCATCAGAATTCTCTCCCTCCAGCACCTGGCCATGCTAGTTTCCTGCTTTTTACAGTGAATCAGTGTGGCACACCCAAGCACAAAATTTAAGAGAGAGTACAAAAACCCAGCAAACTAAATAAATTGTACTACAATGCTCTTAAAATCAACATTAAGGCCAAAAAATTTTACAATAAACAAAATATCAAAAATTTAAATGAAGACAGGTTCTGATCCTGCATTTTCATGACTTGGCCCCACTTGCCTCTCCCTTATTCTAGTCCGGTTGTTGAACTTCAAGATATTAATGGACACTCAAGTTCACCTTGACGACTCTCCAACCTGCTCTTCTGATGATGATGGCTCTCTAGTCAGCTCCTGTGGTCCAGCTACCTGTGTTGTTATCTTTCTAAGTTGAACTGAGATCCCCCGAAGCCAGCCCAGGCTGTGTAGTACACAGGAGGAGTATCATATCTAAAGAGAGGCCATTTCCACTATAGCCATCAGAGATTAAGGTTTTTCTCTTTTTTCTAATTTGTCTGATAATGCTCCATGGACAGGCTGTGACACCATGACCCTAGATTGAATCCTGAACTGCAATGCATGTCTCATCTCTCTTAGCCAGAAAATGCTGTCTTTCAAGATGGAAATATGAGATGTCTGTTAGTCTTCATTTTTAAGCAGATAGTTCACTTTCTGCATAGTAATGTGGAATATAAATATGCAAGCAAGCTGAAACCATGTTGTATGGGAGGAATAATGGGACCTCGGACCTACTCATCAATGGAGAAAATTACAATTTTTCCAGGACCTTTAAAATTTTTTGTCAAAATATTAAAAATGTCCTTGTTGGTTATTAGTGCACATGAAAATGAAAAAAATAGTAAAACTAATATCTAATGCACTGTAACTTAAAAACATTCAAAACATGTAGAGTTATGGTTTTAATTTTCTTACAGAAAAATATTATCAAGAGTAGTTTAAACAAGGTTTGCTTTCTCCTGCCTCATCATATAATTAACAATATGGAGTGAGCATTTTTTTTCTAGACCTTAGAAAATTGTCATATGCCTTTCTTAATTGGCTTTCAACATTATTTTCTTCATGCTTTTATGTCATGAGATATCTCCAAGAGTTTCTCTAACGTGATTTTTTGTCAACATCACTTCCTCTGACACATCTTCATTCTTTTTGCCACAACCATGTTCCTCATTTCTGTTGGTAAGTTTTCTATTGCTAAGTTCCTCTGACTGCAGTTCTGACAACTCTCAAATGATGGGTATGTCAGTGTTCCCATGGTCAGTTAGTCCTATAGCTCCACTTATTTTAATGAGAATTTTACTGCCAACATTATCACATTTGATTTCCCTGCCTGGCTTTCATCTTTTTTTGACCATGTTCCTCTTCCTAATATCTGGTTTTGTGAAATTCTTGTGGGTTTATCACTGAAATCAAGGAGAAAATACAGCTATGTGACTTGTTCTTGGTGCATGAACCAAACACTAACTGACTTTGAAAGAAGTGACATGAGTGATCATTGATCATGACTGATCATGACAACCATCAGTTATTTACATAGTGATTTGTGGACTAAAGAACTAAAGTAAAATTTATTCTTTCAGCAATTACACACAGTTAATATACTGTGGCAACCGAAATTTGAACCATATTGTGGTAACTGAAATTCATGCATATTGAAACTGCAAAGGACTGCCATATTCTAATCTCTCTTAATATTTCTTCTGAAGTTAAAATTGAATTGGCTGAATATAAAACAAGTTACATAATTGAGTTTGGCATTTTTTTTCTCCTATTCTCGTTCAAAGTGTATTTTATACAAAGTATATTTTCATAGTTTCTCAGTCACTTTCTTCTTCCAAAATAATTTATATTTGAATAAACTTGTTCATACGAACATACTCATAGAGATGGACGAAGGGAATTATTAAGTCCCATTCTCCCTCCCAGCCAAGTGCAGGTGTTTTCTAACCTCTCGACAACCATGAGGTCAACCCTACCCCAGCCTCTTCTTTATAGCATGCCTCCTTATATAGATTAGAACCTGGAGGATTTCATAGTCCCCCCTGAAGTAAATATTCTGGATCTGACCCAACCTCTACTAAGCAAATATAGCTACTGAGACTTGAAAGATACAAGTCAGCACAGAGAGCCTTGGGCTCACCTGTGGTCTTCTGTGGTAGCAGCAACAGAGGTATTTTAAGGTTTGGTACTGAGTGTCATGAATATCAAGAAGCATTTGCAGCAGCAACAGTGAATTTCCCCTGGAAGAGTCCCACGTCGTAGTGTAGCATACAAGCTTGGTTATCTGGCACTCCTGATCATTACGTCACCAGCTTTGTGCCTCATAATAAATTCCTTTCTGCTTAAACAAGCTAAAATGAAAATTATTATTTGTAACAAACATCCTGAGAGATACATGTGTTAATTTGCAGACTAGCTCAAATGATGCACAGAGCCAACAACTTTCTTTCCTGTGTAGATTTTCTAGAGATAAAAACAGTTTAAGTGAAAGAGAAATGATCTCAGAAACTGATTAAAATAGTCTTAACCAAATCCAATGAACTATGTCTCATTGAAAAATTAATCAAGTAAATTAAATTAAATCATTGAGTCAGAAAATTTAGACATCCATAAATTCAAATGTGTTTTGACTTTCCCACCAGATTAAAAATTGACCTTCTAAACACCTAGATGTCCAGTTCCTGCCCATATCTTCTATAAATGCCATGCCTTACAAAACAAGTAGCATAGAACACAGAATGCGGATGGAAGAGAACAAAGGTTGTAGGAATAAAATAATAAAAAGGTGACTGGCTACTTTATCCCTTCCAAAAAGATGGACCAGTTAACCACAAGAAAAGAAAATAAACAAACAAATAAATAAATAAATGTGTTTAACATGTTACAAAGACATTTCTCTCCAGTTAAAAGCTCAGGTTTATTTTTTTAGTCTCAAATGTTGAAAGTGCCATATTCCTTACCATTCTTCCTGTTACCTTGATAACTAATGTTTAGAGTTTAATTTAGAGAGTTGAAAGATCGATGCTTTTCTCAAAGTTCTGGTTCAAGTCTTTGAACCCCTAGTTTCTACTTCTCAGTCTATTAAGGACTGTGTTCTAAATGGTCTTTAGCATTTCTTCCCATGTTAACCTGGTTAATTTCTATGATGTTGAATGTAAAATTTATATATACCAGAGCCAAAAAATGTCATCAGCACTATGAACTCATTGTATGCCTCCAATGAGAGAAAATAGATACCATAAGAACTGAAGTATTCAGTTCTTGACAGGATTTCTGAATAATAATAAAAAATTGATCATTCTGGATTATAAATTTAATTATGTTCTCTTTACTGATGGTATATTTTCAAATAAATTCATTTTCTCCTATTTGTTGAGTGATTATTATCTACCAAACATTCCAAACACTTTATGTTTATTATCTTATTTGTCACAATATTATGGGGTGTTGTTCATTTTTTATAGATGAAACAACTGAAGCAAAGAAAGGATAACTAAGTTTCAAGGTCATGAAATTTTTGAGAGAAAATCTGGAATTCAAACCTAGAAATTTGACTCTGGAGTCTATGTATTTAATAACAATGCAATATTCTCAGCCTTGAATAGCTAACGTTAGTTTATTCTCGAAAGCCCTACCACCAAGTGAAAAATAATTGGATTAAAATACCTCTATTTATTTTGATGGGAGGAATTATGATATATTCTATTCAACACAAGATTGTTGAACAATTTTTTAAATAAAAGAATGCAGAAAGGAGCAAGATGGTGACGGAGTAGGCGGACATACCAATTTCCAACTCCCAGAACCAAAGTGGATTATAACTAATTTTAAGAACCATCATCTGGATAAACCAACTTTGAACTAAACTAAGTGGACTCTTCAATCAAGGAACACTGCAGAAGCCACACTGAGACTGGTAGGAATAGCAAAAATGCGAAGAGGGCTGCCCAGCTCCCTGGAGCAAATGGCAGCCCGGAGAGACCCTCGTGGCGAGAGGAGAGTTTGGCGGAGAGGGAGGGACCTGGGTCCCAGAAACCAAGCCCCAGCGTACAGTCCCAGAGCATAGAAGAGGCGTTTGGACAGTTTTGAGCTGTAAAACAAGTGAGGGAGCTCCCAGGCCCACAGTGTGGAGTATTAGGGCCCTTCCTACTCTGCTGATGGTTGCTGAAGGGTATGGTGGTGGCAGGAGGCTGAAACACGGTTCTGTCGGCATGGGCGGAGGCCAAGCCGGTGTGAGCTTAGTCTAGCCCAGCAGGGGCAAAGCGGATGCACGTAAGCATTCCGGCAGCTGCGGGCCCGCATGTAATTCCACCTGCAGGACAAAGCGGGAGGCCAGGAAGGGGCAGAGATCTGCTCTGTGACCCTGCGCAAGCCAGCCCTGACCACGGAAACGGGGCTAGGACCAGGGACGGGCAGAGGCTCCCCGCTGAGCTCACGCTACCAGCCTCGCCCAGCAGGAGAAACCACGGTTTGCCATCCTAGGTGTACGAGCTGGCTCCGAATGGGGGGCGGGGGGGGAAGGGCAGAGTAAAGTCCGAGACAGCAAAAGCTCACAGCTGAGCAGAAGCCAGCAAACACGCCCGGCCCAATAAACCTTGGTTTGTGACCAAGCGAGAAAGGCCCTGGCCTCAAAGGCGGTGTTAAAGCTCCAGAAGGGCAAAGGGTCATGCTGAGCCCCGCCCAACTCACGAAACTGTGGCGAGCAGGCTCTGACTATGAATGCTGGACAGAAGTCCGGAAACAGGCTGGGTCCACAGCTGAGCAAAGGTGCTCACCTCTACCCTTGGTGCTGAGGCTTGTGGCTTGAGTAACAGTCCCTCCCGCAGAGAAGAGGCAGAAATCACAGCCAAAGCCCAGTGGGCAGCCGCTGGCAATGCCCATTCCCAAACGCCCTAAGCAGTGGCAGAGGGGGTGGCAGGTCTGCAGACAGACCACACCTAGAGAACACAAAGGCAATACCCATTGGACTCCAGTGACCACAACTTGCTTATACACAGACAAAATGGGCAGGCAGACAAAGGCAAACCAAATAAATCAAGAGAAATCACCAGAGAAGGAACTGAATGAACCAGATATAACCAAATTACCAGAAGCAGAATTTAGAATAATGATAGTTAGGATGTTCAAAGAAATTAGAGCAACAATGGATAGTCATTATGAACACATAAATAAAGAGATAACAAATATAAAAAACGAAATTGAAATAATAAAAAAGAATCAGACAGAAGTGAAAAATACAGTATCAGAACTAAAGACCACAATGGAAAAAATTAAAAGTAGGATGAATCACGCTAAGGATCGAATCAGCGAGTTAGAGGACACAATAAACAAAGGCACAGAAGCAGAGAAGAAAAAGGGAAAATGTGAGGAAACTCTAAGGGAGCTATGTGACAACATGAAGAGAAACAACATTCACATCATAGGGGTGCCTGAAGAAGAGGAGAGAGGACAGGAATTGAAAACTTTGTTTAATCAAATCATAGCAGAAAACTTCCCTAAATTAAGGCTGGGAAACACACCACACATTCAAGAAGTACACAGAACTCCATTAAAGAGAAACCCAAAAAGATCTACACCAAGACACATCATAGTTAAAATACCAAAGCTAATGGATAAAGAAAAAATTTTAAAAGCTGTTAAGGAAAAAAAGGCTATCACCTACAAAGGAGCCCCATAAGGATGACATCGGACTTCTCAACAGAAACACTTGAGGCCAGAAGAGAATGGCAAGATATAATCAAAGTAATGCAGAACAAGAACCTACAACCAAGACTACTCTATCCAACAAGGCTACTATTTAAAATTGAAGGAGAAATAAAGAGCTTCCCAGAAAAAGAAAGCCTCAAGGAATTCATTAAAACCAAACCAATTCTGCAAGAGATACTAAGGGGCCTCTTGTGAACAGTTCCAAGGGAGGAAAGAATATAGCAAAAGAAGAATACAGCTGTAAAGAATAAAATGGCAATAAACAACTACATATCAATAATAACCTTAAATGTAAATGGATTAAATGATCCAATCAAAAGACATAGGGTAGCTGCATAGATAAAGAAACAGGACCCATACATATGCTGTCTATAAGAGACACACCTTAAAACAAAAGATGCACATAGACTGAAGGTAAAAGGATGGAAAAAAATATTTCATGCATATGGAAATGAAAAAAAAAGCCGGGGTAGCAATACTTATATCTGACAAAATGGACTTTAAAACAAAGGCTGTAGTAAGAGATAAAGAAGGACACTACATAATGATAAAAGGAACAATTCAACAGGGAAGATATAACTATTATAAATATCTATGCAACAAATATAGGAGCCCCGACATACATAAAGCAGACTTTGATGGATATAAAAGGTGAGATTAACAGCAATACTATCATAGTAGGGGATTTCAATACCCCTCTAACAACACTGGATAGATCCTCAAGAAAGAAAATTAATAAAGAAACAACAGACTTAAAGGATACACAAGATCAACTTGATTTAATAGATATCTTCAGAACTCTTCACCCTAAAGCAGTAGAATATACATTCTTCTCAAGCGCTCATGGTACATTTTCTAGGATACAGCACATCTTAGGACACAAAAATGGTCTCAATAAATTTAAAAAGACTGAAATCATATCAAGCATTTTCTCTGATCACAATGCCATGAAACTAGAAATCAACCGCAAAAGAAAAACTGAAAAATAAACACTTGGAAACAAAATAGCATGATATTAAATAATGAATGGATTAACAATGAGATCAAAGAAGAAATAAAAAAGTTTCTAGAAACAAATGATAATGAACATACATCAACTCAAAATTATGGGACACAGCAAAAGCAGTACTGAGAGGGAAGTTCATTACACTACAGGCATATCGTAAGAAGCTAGAAAAAGCTCAAATAAGCAACCTGACCCTGCATCTAAAAGAACTAGAAAAACAACAGCAAATAAAACCCAGGACAAGTAGAAGGAAGGAAATAATAAAGATCAGGGCAGAAATAAATAACATAGAGGCTAAGGAAATAATACAGAGGATCAATGAAACCGGAAGCTAGTTCTTTGAAAAGGTAAACAAGATTGATGAACCTTTAACTAGACTCACCAAGAAAAAAAGAGAGAGGACTCAAATAAATAAAATTAGAAAGGACAGTGGAGAAATAACAACTGACACAGATGAAATAAAAAGCATTGTAAAAAAACACTATGAAGTACTGTATGCCAAAAAATTAGACAATCTCGGTGAAATGGACAAATTTCTTGAATCATATGACCTTCCAAAAATCAATCTGGAAGAATCAGAACACCTAAACAGACCAATTACAACAAATGAGATCAAAACAGTTATGAAAAGACTCCCAAAAAAGAAAAGTCCTGGGCCTGATGTCTTCACAAGTGAATTCTATCAAAAAATTCAAAGAAGAACTAACTCCTATCCTCCTCAAGCTATTTCAAAAAATTCAAGAGGAAGGAAGACTTCCAAACTCTTTTTATGAGGTGAGCATAATTCTGATCCCAAAACCGGGAAAAGACAACAAAACGAAGGAAAATTATAGGCCTATATCTCTGATGAATTTAGATGCTAAAATTCTCAACAAAATATTAGCCAACCAAATCCAGCAATATATGAAAAAAATTATACACCATGATTAAGTGGGATTTATCCTGAAGAGGCAAGGCTGATTCAATATTCGCAAATCAATCAATGTGATTCATCACTTAAACAAAAGGAAGGACAAAAATCACATGATAATTTCAATAGATGCAGAAAAGGCATTTGATAAAATTCAGCACCCATTCATGCTCAAAAGTTTCAGTAAAGTGGGAATACAGGGAACATTCCTTAACATGATAAAGGCCATCTATGATAAACCTACAGCAAACATCATACTAAATGGACAAAAATTAAAAGCAATCCCCTTAAGATCAGGAACCAGGCAGGGGTGTCCCCTTTCACCACTCTTATTCAACATAGTTTTGGAAGTCCTAGCTACAGCAATCAGACAAGAAGAAGAAATAAAAGGCATTCAAATTGGAAAAGAAGAAGTAAAACTGTCATTATTTGCAGATGATATAATATGGTATATAGAAAACCCTAAAATCTACTGAACCTTATAAATGAATTCAGCAAGGTGGCAGGATATAAAATTAATACTCAGAAATCAGAGGCATTTCTATATACCAACAATGAACTGTCAGCAAAAGAAATTAAGGAAACAATCCCCTTCACTATTGCAGCCAAAAAAATAAAGTACCTAGGAGTAAATTTAACCAAGGAGGTTAAGGACTTGTACTCGGAAAATTATAGAACATTGATAAAAGAAATCAAGGAAGATACAAACAAGTGGAAGCATATACCGTGCTCATGGCTAGAAAGAATAAACATCATTAAAATGTCTATATTACCCAAAGCAATTTATAAATTCAATGCAATACCAATTAAAATACCAAGGACATACTTCAAAGATATAGAACACATATTCCAAAAATTTATATGGAACCAAAAAAGAACACGAATAGCCTCAGCAATCTTTAAAAGAAAAAATAAAGTAGGAGGTATCAGTCTTCCAGATATCAAGGTTTACTACAAGGCCATTATACCCAAGACAGCCTGATACTGGCATAAGAACAGGCACATAGATCAATGGAACAGAACAGAGGACCCAGAAATAAACCCACAGCTTTATGGACAACTGATATTTGACAAAGGAGGAAAGAACATACAATGGAGTAAAGACAGCCTCTTTCACAAATGGTGTTGAGAAAATTGGACATCTACCTGCAAAAAAATGAAACTAGACCATCAACTTACACCATTCACAAATACAAACTCAAAATGAATAAAAGACTTAAACATAAGCCGTGAAACTATAAGCATCTTAGAAGAAAACATAGGCAGCAACCTCTCCGACATCTGTAGCAATATATTTGCCGATTTATCTCCACGGGCAAATGAAATAAAAGGCAAGATAAACAAATGGGACTATATCAAACTAAAATGTTTTTGCACAGCTAAAGACAATAGGAACTGAATAAAAAGACAAACCACACAATGGGAGAACATATTCGACAGCACATCTGATAAGGGGTTAGTAACTAAAATTTATAAAGAACTTATAAAACTCAACAACAGGAAGACAAACAATCCAATCAAAAAATGGGCAAAAGAAATGAATAGAAATTTCTCCAAAGAGGACATATGGCCAATAGGCATATGAAAAAGTGCTCAACATCACTAATCATTAGAGAAATGCAAATTCAAACCACAAGGAGATATCACCTCACACCAGTCAGAATGGCACTCATCAGCAAAACAACACAGAATAAGTGCTGGCCAGGATGAGGAGAAAAGGGAACCCTTCTGCACTGTTGGTGGGAATGCAGACTGGTGCAGCCACTGTGGAAAACAGTTTGGAGATTCCTCAGAAAATTAAAAATAGAACTGCCTTTTGACCCAGCTATCCCACTTGTAGGAATATACCCTAAGAACACCATAGCACTGTTCGAAAGGAAGAAATGCATCCCCATGTTCGTGGCAGCATTGTTCACAATAGCGAAGATCTGGAACCAGGCCAAGTGTCCGTCAGAAGACGAGTGGATTAAAAAGCTATAGTACATATATACTATGGAATACTACTCAGCCATAAGAAATGATGACATTGGATCATTTATAACAAAATGAATGGTCCTTGATAACATTATAAGGAGTGAAATAAGTAAATCAGAAAAAAAAAAAACAACTGAGAACAGCATGATTTCATACCTAGGTGGGACATATAAGTTAGACTATGAGACATGGACAAGAGAGTGGTGGTTATGGGATGGGGGGAGGGAAGGAAGGGTGGAATAGGGAGGAGGGGAGGGGCACAGGGAAAACCAGATAGAAGGTGACAGAGGACAATTTGACTTTGGGTGACGGGTATGCAACACAATTGAATGATAAGATAACCTGGAGATGTTTTCATTGTACATATGTACCCTGATTTATTGGTGTCACCCCATTAAAAGTAATAATAATAAAATTTAGTAAAAAAGAATGCACCTATTGAGCAAAAACGTGTTTATGTAAGCTGTGGGGAGGAAAAGCAAATTGAAAAGAAAGTTAAATTTAGTATGTACATAAAATATTGAAAAATACAGAATAATTGACATGTAATGTCATAAAATTCTAGTGCAGTCGCCAAAGGAGAACAATGAGTGATGGCCAAGGGAGAAAAGGAGTAAGCTAGCATACTCTGTAGATGCATTCTTCTTTCTATTTCATTTTGTTTACCAAAACTTTCAGTTTGGTGGTGGGCATCATTTATATCTGACATTCAAATTAAAATTAATGTTATAACATAGGAAAACAAATTTAAGGAAAAATAAAGCTAAGCACAACATTCAGAAACACATAACAGATAACAGTGCATGTATGCGACAGACTGAAGAATTAGCAAACATGCATGTTTTTTGTTTTCCTTGTTTGATCACAGAACACAAAGGAAAACATTTTAACTCCTAAATTGGTTCATATTTCAAATTCATTTCATGTGTTATTACATCATTAGAGCCTATTGAGTTAAATAATGAGTAAATCTGTTTTTGACTGAAATGTTAATGGTAAAATAACAAACTCGTAGCATATTTATTTAGTGTTGGGGGGTGAAAAGGTCACACAATGCCAAAATAAAAGCCGTCTAGAAAATGGTAGGGCTATGACTATCTGTTAGAAGTAATAATGTGATAGCTTTATAATATGTGATCTTGACCACGCTGAACTACAGTCCCCAGAATTCCCTTTCGAGTTTGTTTCTAGTTGTAATGAGCTACAAGGGATATTCTCTCATGAGAGTCGGCAGATAGGAAGCAGTAACACACACACACACTTACTCTCAAGTATTCAATCAAACACTAATGCAAGTGCTGCTGAGTGAATTTTGCTCATGTACTTTAAATCTCTTAGCAGTTGACTTTAAATTCATCACAGGAAAGATTATCTTGGGTGGTTCTGACTTAATCAGTTGAAAGTCCCTCACAAGATGGCTCAGCCTTCCCTAAGCCAAGAGTCCCAACCAGAAGCAGGGTCTGCAATTGCCCCCCACCCCCATTTTCTCTGGATCTTTCTTCTTAACTGTCTGCCAGTGAATAATAAGCTTGAGTTCATGCCTATGGAGTTTCAACCTGCTCAAGAGCTTCCCTTCCTGCCTGCTTGCTGTGTGCACCATTAGGTAAACCAGTTCCTAGTAATAACTGCCTTAAAGCACATATATGCTAATCTGCCTCCTGGTAAACCCCAACTGAAGTATAGAATATAGTTGTATTTGAAAATTGCATTTGGAAAACCTGCATCAACAGCTACACATTTTATACATTGAACAAGTTGGTTTATGGGAATAGAATGTTAGACTATCTACATCTATTCATTTTTTACCTCAAAGAGAAAGATTGCCTGATATTTATTATACAGATGAAATCTCATGCCTTATTGAACTCCTATGTGACAAGGTCACTTGTTACCTTCAATGATGAGGTATCCTGAGGGAAGACTAAGGAACTCCGTAACACAAAGGGACTCACAGTGGAACTGTCCTCATTCACTACCAGCAAATCACAACAAACTTTTGAGATTTAACAAAAACCATTATTATAAATGTATGGATTTATGGAATATAATGTTAACTAGATTAATTATTACAGAATGGATACCTAATTCCAAGCACTTTAGAAAATTAATTGAATTGAGTAAATTTCAATAATTCAAGCACCATAGGAAGTGGGAAAACCTACTCTTCCATTTCTCGTACAAGTTTTTCTTCAGCTACAAGTACAGGTTAAACAACCATGCAATAATGACCTAACAGAGATGATAGAGAATTTGTAGGGGAAAAAATTTAATTGTCTGGACTTTATATGACAGAACAATAAATTTTATCTTGCTTATGACTCCATAACTTGACATTTTTCTGTCACATGTGGTTTAACTTAACCTTAGGTAAATATACAGATAGTTACATAATGTTTTTTAAAATATTTAAGTAGCATCATAAAATCTTGTACTATCAGATAATAACAGTTTTTGCAGTACTAGAGAAATAAAACCATTCTTTTCAATGGCCACACCCATTCAATTAGAACACCATGTATAGAATGTATACACCATATTTTATTTAATCATTCCCCATTGCTAAAGGTTGCTTCCAGCTTTGGCTATTATAAACAAAAGCCCCAGTCAACTTCCCTACTTGTGTCTCTTTTTACACAAAGGAAAGCGTTTCTCTAGCCTTTATTTCCTACTGTAATTGCTGAGTCCAAAGGTGTTCAAGTTTCCATTACTCATAGAAATTCTAAGTTGTCTTTCTAAATACCTTCCTAGTTTATTCTCCAACCAGCAATATACCACTTGTGTGTGGAAGCAATGCGTATAAACAAAATCTGTCATTTTTAATTGTATAGTCTCTTGAAAATTTTTCTTTTACAAACTAAAAATTCCCTAAATATTTTCTTTTACCATGTGACATAGGTTTCAGAATTTTCATTGTCATAGTAACTCATACCAGTGTATTAATCCTTTCAAACTGTGCCAACCAAACCTGTTCAAAAGTTGGCACACTTTTTCTATAAAGGTTCAGGTAGTGCATATTTTTAGGCTTTATAAGCTGAGTCATCTCTGTCACAACTAATCAACTCTGTCATGTGACATAAAGGCAGCCCTAGACAATACATAAATAAATGATTGTTCAGCTCTGGCCAGCATGTGGATGTCCTAGGTTCAATTCCTAGTCAGGGCACACAGGAGAAGTGACCATCTGCTTCTCTACTCCACTCCTCTCCTTCCCTCTCTTCTGTTTCTCTCTCTCTCTCTCTCTCTTTCTCTCTATCCTGTAGCCATGGCTCAATTGGTTTGAGCATATCTTCCGTGGGAGCTGAGAATGGCTTCATGGACTTCTACCTCAGAGCTAAAAAAGGCTCGATTATAAGCATGGCCACAAATGGGCAGAGCATCAGCCACAGACTGGGGGTGGGGATTGCCAGGTAGATCCTGGTCAAGGTACATGTGAGAGTCTGTCTATCTCCCCTCTTCTCACTTGGAAGAGGAAAAATATAATTTAATTTAATTTAAAAATAAATTTTAAAAACAAATAATTGTGTCTAACTTACAATAAAACTTCATTGATAAAAACAAGTAGTCAGCCAGATTTGACTCATAAGCTGTTGTTTGTTATAAATTACATTCTCACTATATAATTTACCTTGATCTGAAAACAGAACTGATGGCTAGTGATAAATTATGAGTGTACAGAGGAAAATTAAACCTAGTTGATAACCCAACATACAGTGTGTACACATAAATGTTTTTTGAATTAATAAATAAAACAATTATTTATGAGGTATGTGAATAATTCAACATCTGATAAAGAGAATACATCTGAAAAAAAAATATTGCAGGCAAAAAAAATAGTAAAAGAATATCTTCTCAGTGTTCTCACTAAGAGGCAAGAATAGATGTGCTATCTAAAACTGGAATGGGAATTCATGGAAAAAATATCTTGAGATGAATGCAGAGATGAAGAAGAAGCTGGCTAAAGATACTCAAAATGAGATAACAAAATATAAGTCTACTTTGAAGGCAATAATGTAAAAAAAATCACAAAATTTTGCATTTTCTTTAACAGAGGAGTTGATCATTTCCTTCCTAATCAAACATTTCTTTGTAGTTTAGCAAAAACTAATCTTTACTCAAATAAACTTAAATTGAGTGATTACCATATGTCAGGCACTGAAGAAAGAATTCTCCACCATTGTTTCATTGAGTCAGAAACCTTTGTCTCCATTGCACCATCATGAAATGAAAGTGGAGGGTAGGGAGGTAACGTGGCTCAACCATGTTACAGAGCAGATGTAACAGTCAGAGTAGTTCTCTCTGCTCAGAAAATGAAATCGAAGCTCTTTGGTGTCTATTAACAACCACTTCATTGTTTCTCAGTTCTGTGAGATGACTGGTGGGCCTGCTTCCCATGATTTCTCCTGGGGCTGCAGTCATCTAAAGACTTGGCTGTGTTAGCTCCTTCACATGCTGGAAAATTGCCCTGGTTCTTGCCTGAGTGATCAGCTGGACCTGCCAACTGGAGAACCTCAGTTCTTCTCCATACAACTTCTCCATGAGGATGAACTTGTCACAGAAAGGCATCTGGGTTCTAAGAAACAGAAAGCAAAAAGGGTCAGCATTCTTGCAGCCTGAGCGGAAACATCTTTTCTGTCACATTCTATTAGTCAAAGCCCATCAAGACTAATGCTGCTTTAAGGAGAAGGCAACTAAGATCTACCTCTTGATACGAAGAGTGATAGATATGTACCAAAAATAAAGAAATAATTGGTAGCCATCTTAAGAAATAACCATTATACAACAATTTTAAACAATATATAAGCAAGCAATAAGCATTATACAAATTAATTCTCACTTAAATGACAGTCTGGCTCTGGCTGGTTGGCTCACTGGTAGAGCATTGGTCCAGCGTGTAAATGTCCTGGGTTTGATTCCCAGTCTAGGCACATAGGAAAAGTGACTATCTGTTTCTCCACCCCTTCCCCTCACCCTTCTCTCTCTCTCTTCCCATCTTGCAGCCATTGCTTGGTTACTTGGAGCAAGTTGGCCCTGCGTGCTGAAGAAGGCTCCATGGAGCCTCGGCTTTTGGTGGCAAAAATAGTTCAGTTGCAAGCAAGGCCCCAAGTGGGGTTGGCCAGTGAATGCCGGTTGGGGTACATGTAGGAATCTGTCTCCTTTCTCTCCTCTTCTCACTTGGAAAAGAAGAAAAAAAAATGACAGTCTGAAATGAAGGGTTCTGCTCTTCAAGCAGCTCTTCTCCATGCAATAATTCAGACACCTAAGTCCTCTCCACAGTCTACAGGCTCACAATCCTTTTCATCTAGCAAAGGGAGAGAAGAAAAAGAAGAAGGAGAAATGGAAAAGGCACCTTACTTCTTAAAAGTCTTAGAGGAAGTGATATACATTACTTCCAAAAGACAATCCATAATCAATACTCATATAACCACATCCAGATATATACAGGCTTGAAAAATATCTTTAGTCACTGTCTAGATCAGGGGTCAGGAACGTATGGCTCGCAAGCCAGATGTGGCTCTTTCGATGTCTGTATCTGGCTCGCAGACAAATCTTAATAAAAATAATAATAACGTTAAAAATATAAAACATTCTCATATATTACAATCCATTCATTTCCTACCACTCATATTAATGGTTGTGGGTGGCTGGAGCCAATCACAGCTGTCCTCCGTGACAACACCAAATTTTTATTGGATAATGTGTAATGTACATGGGTCATTGTGAGGTCAGGAAGTAAACTTCCCTCCTTTTAATCAAGTAGTCACCTAGCTAATTGCAGAAACCCTTTTGACAAAGAAGATGGCTAAAAGAAAAAAAGATGCGGAGTATCGTAATTTTCAGCAGAAATGGACAAAGGAATTTGCCTTTGTGGAGAGAGCAGGTTCTTCAGTGTGTCTAATATGCAATGATAAAATTGCATTGATGAAACGGTCAAATATAAAGCAGCACTTCAACACACGCCATACTACATTTGCATGGAAATATCCAGTGGGGGACAGCAGGAAGAAAGCATGTCAAGAGCTACTGTGCAGAGTGCAAGCTAGTCAGCCGCAACTCCGAGTTTGGACCCAACAAGGGGACTGGAATTCGGCTAGCTTTGCTGGTGCTTTAGCATTTGCGAGAAACAGAAAGCCATTCACAGGTGGGGAGTATGCCAAAACATTCATGCTTGATGTTGCCAATGAACTTTTTGATGACTTTTCGGATAAAGACAAGATAATAAAACAAATAAAAGATATGCCTCTGTTGGCAAGAACTGTTCACGATCATACCATCATGATGGCAAATCAAACTGGGGCAACACAAGTGAAGGACATAAATGCAGCACCATTCTTTTCTCTCACTTTGGATGAGTCAACAGACTTAAGCCATTTATCCCAGTTCAGCATGATTGCAAGGTATGCTGTCAGTGACACATTACATGAGGAAAGTCTTGTTGTTTTGCCTATGAAAGAGACAACAAGAGGGGAGAATTTATTCAAGTCTTTCACTGAGTTCATTAAAGAAAAAAATCTACCGATAGATAAACTTATTTCCGTGTATACTGATGGTGCTCCGTGCATGGTGGGGAAAAACAGGATTTGTTGCGCTTCTTGGTGAACATGAAAACAGACCCATCCTAAGTTTTCACTGCATCCTACATCAAGAGGTGCTTTGTGCTCAGATATGTGGCAAGCAACTTTCTGAAATGATGTCATTGGTCATTTGGGTGGTCAACTTTATTGTTGTCCGAGCTTTAAATGATCGCCAGTTTAAAACACTGCTGAATGAAGTTGGGAATAATTATCCTGGTCTGCTTCTGCACAACAATGTGCATTGGTTTTCAAGAGGGAAGGTGCTACCTGACCAGGCAGTGGCGCAGTGGATAGAGCGTCGGACTGGGATGCGGAAGACCCAGGTTCGAGACCCTGAGTTTGCCAGCTTGAGCACAGGCCCATCTGGCTTGAGAAAAAAGCTCGTCAGCTTGGACCCAAGGTCACTGGCTCCAGCAAGGGGTTGCTCAGTCTGCTGAAGGCCCACGGTCAAGGCACATGTGAGAAAGCAATCAATGAACAACTAAGGAGTTGCGACAGCAAAGAAAAACTAATGATTGATGCTTCTCACCTCTCTTTGTTTCTGTCTGTCTGTCCCTATCTATTTCTCTCTCTGACTCTCTCTCTTTGTCCCTATAAAAAACACACACAAAAAAAAAAAAAAAAAAAAAAAGAAAGAGAAAAAAAGAGGGAAGGTGCTCAGCCATTTTCTGGCTTGTCTGAGCGAAATTCGGACTTTTTTTGAAATGAAAAACATCGAGCATCCTGAGTTAGCTAATACTGAGTGAGTCCTGAAGTTCTACTATCTTGTGGACATGACTGAACATCTGAACCAGCTCGATGTAAAAATGAAAGGCTTTGGAAATACAGTCATATCCCTTCAACAAGCAGGGTTTGCATTTGAAAACAAGCTGGAACTCTTCTTTGCAGATATTGAAACAGGTTGTTTACACTTTGAAAACCTGGGAGAGTTTAAAGATGCATGCACAGCAGGTGACCCTGCTCAACATCTTGATCTCCAGAAGCTAGCAGGCTTCACATCTAATCTCCTGCAGTCATTCAAAGTGCACTTTGGAGAATTTTGTGAGCACACTCATCTTTTTAAGTTTATCACCCATCCACACAAGTGGACAGTGGACAGCGCTGACCTGAGTTACATTCCTGGTGTCTCCGTCAGAGATTTTGAGCTACAAGATTCTGACATGAAGGCCTCAGACATGTGGGTGAATAAGTTCAAGTCACTGAATGAAGATTTGGAAAGACTTGCACAGCAGCAAGCAGAATTGGCGAGCAAACATAAGTGGGAAGAAATGAAAAACTTCAACCCGCAGACCAGCTCATTGTCAAAACTTGGAATACACTTCACGTCACATACCACACACTGCAGTGTGTGAGTATTGCTGTACTGACAATGTTTGGCTCTACGTATGCATGTGAGCAGTCTTTCTCACATCTAAAGAACGTTAAGACCAACCTACGATCACGTTTAATGGATGGAAGTCTTAATGCCTGCATGAAGCTTAACCTCACCACATATCAACCAGACTACAAAGCCATCAGCAAAAGCATGCAGCACCAGAAGTCGCATTAATGGTAAGAAGTACTTTATTCATTATTGGTTAGCAAGAGCATAACAATGTTATTAAATAGAATTCAGAGACTTATTATACTTTAAAAGTGTTGGTCCTACATAAAATACACACATTTACTTGTATTTAGTGTTAAACATATTGTATGGCTCTCACACAATTACATTTTAAAATATGTGGCGTTCATGGATCTCTCAGCCAAAAAGGTTCCTGACCTCTGGTCTAAACAACCATTCCATTCATCTTTCCCTCCTCCTCCCATGTAAAAACCTAACTTGGCTAATCATTTTTTGCCAAGGTTAGTGAAAGGAAACGTTAGGACTGGAACCTAAAGCTATATAATTCTGAGACACAGGTTCTATCCATTATTGCTAGAATAAAAAGAAATGCTTACTCTAAAAACCATGTGGGAGGAGAACAAACCAAGTAAGAAATATGCCATGATAATTACTATAGTTACGATATACATTCAGTACCGTGGGAGAAATATTTGACATAGAAGAAAATGGAGAATGGCAGAAGATAACGTTATGTAAATGAAAAGGAAGCAAATGGGTAGAGATGCTATATGCAATGATGAAAGACTGTTGAAGGATTTTAATGAAGGAATGACATGATAAGACTTTTTAAGTATAATCCTGTTCATATAATTCAACAAAAAGCACAAAAAGATCTTCAGTGATACCTTGAATTCTTTTATCATATAAAAGATCATTTTTCTGGAGAAGAGAACATTCTCATGAAAAGGATTTAAATTATTTCTATTATTGACATCTTAGCCATCATTTTTCTCATAACCTTGTTTATGCTATTTTTCCAGTATGGAGATCATTCTTCTCACTAGAAGAAACAAAAGATAAATAGGAGCTGAAGAGTGTTTTCTTCTAACAAAAAGAAAGCGTTTTTGTTTTTTTTTTAATATAGCTTTAGATATATTTTTAAATATCCATCACAGTTTTTGGCGTTAATTCTGAAAGAAAGGACCAAGAAAGTCTTCACAGAACACTTGAGATAGGCTTAAAAGATAAAGCTAGTGGACTGGTAATGAAGCAAAGGGCATTCAGTCATGAAGTGCCATGTCCCCTCTCTGGAAAGAGTGGGAAATAGATTTGTTCAAAGATGAGCTTCACAGGAACATAATGAAAAGCATTGCAGCCCTGGCAGGTTGGCTAAGTGGTAGAGGGTCAGCCCGGCATATGAATGTCCTGGGTTTGATTCTCATTCAGGGCACACAAGAGAAGCACCCATCTGCTTCTCCACCCCTAACCCCTCACTCCTCTCTCTCCCTTTCTCTCCTCTTCTCCTCCTTATTTTCTCCCCTCCCCATCTGCAGCCAAGGGTCAATTAGAGCAAGTTGGCTCCAGGAGCTGAAGATGACTCCATGGCCTCCTTCTCAGTTACTAAAATGGCTCCTGTTACAATGAAGATACGCCACAGATGAACAGAGCATCTCCCCCTAGTGGGCTTGCTGCGTAGATCCCGGTCGAGGAGCATACAGGAGTCTGTCTCTCTGCTTCCCCTCCTTTCACTAAAAATAAAATAACATAAAAGTTTAAAAATATATATTCTTTTTACAGGAACAGAGAGAGAGTCAGAGAGAAGGATAGATAGGGACAGACAGACAGGAACAGAGAGAGATGAGAAGCATCAATCATTAGTTTTTCGTTGCCATTGCGACACCATAGTTGTTCATTGATTGCTTTCTCACATGTGCCTTGACTGCGGGCCTTCAGCAGACCGAGCAACATCTTGCTGGAGCCAGCGACCTTGGGTCCAAGCTGGTGAGCTTTTGCTCAAGCCAGATGGGCCCATGCTCAAGCTGGCGAGCTCGGGGTGTCGAACCTGGGTCTTCCGCATTCCAGTCTGACGCTCTATCCACTGCGCCACTGCCTGGTCAGGCTTAAAAATATTTTAAGAAAACATAAAAAACACTGCAAAGATCTTCTGAAATCTCATCTAGGAGTTCTATGAATAATATATTTAGAAGTTGTATTTTCAAGGGTCTTTTGTTTTTTATTTTAGAATAAAATTTTAATTTAATTTAATTAATTCTGTTTACATAGATTCTAGGGTAACTTCGACTGCATCCCCCCCTCCCCCATATTCCCTTCCACATCTCTCTTGCCCCCCTCCCCCATATTCCCTTCCACATCTCCCTTGCCCTCCCCCTTTCCCTTCAGGTTTATCCCATCCTATTATCCCTTTTCCCTCTGTCCTCTTTTCCTCTGGTCCCTTTGATCCCTCCTCTGTTCAATTCCTTTCCTCAGTTCTCAATGTTCCTTGGATTCCTCAAATGAGTGAGGTCTTATAATATTTTGCTTTTTCTGCCTGGCTTATTTCACTCAACATAATAGTTTCCAGGTCCCTCCATATTGTTGCTAAAGGTAATATTTCCTTCTTTTTCATGGCCCCATAGTATTCCATTGTATATATGTACCACAGCTTTTAATTCACTCGTTCACTGATGGACACTTGGGCTGTTTCCAGCTCTTCACTATTGTGAACAATGCTGCCATAAACATGGAGGTACATTTTTTTTCCAGTCGTTGATATGGTGTCATTGGAATATATTCCTATAAGTGGGATAGCTGGGTCAAAGGGCAGTTCCATTTTTAATTTTTTGAGAAATCTCCATACTGTTTTTCACAGTGGCTGCACCAGTCTGCATTCCCACCAGCAGTGCAGGAGGGTTCCCCTTTCTCTACATCCTTGCCAGCACCTACAATGTATTGTTTTGTTAATGAGTGCCATTCTGACTGGTGTGAGGTGGTATCTCATTGTGGTTTTAATTTACATTTCTCTAATGATTAGTGATGTTGAGCATTTTTTCATATACCTATGGGCCATCTGTATTTCCTATTTGGAGAAAAGCCTATATTCATTTCTTGTGCCCATTTTTTGATTGGATTGTTTGTCTTCCTGGTGTTGAATTTTACAAGTTCTTTATAAATTTTGGTTATTAACCCTTTATCAGATGTGTTGTCAAATATGTTCTCCCATTGTGTGGTTTGTCTTTTTATTCTGTTCATACTGTCTTTAGCTGTGCAAAAGATTTTTTAGTTTGATATAGTCCCATTTGTTTATCCTGTCTTTTATTTCATTTGCCTGTGGAGATAAATCAGCAAATATATTGCTTTGAGAAATGTCGAAGAGTTTACTGCCTATGTTTTCTTCTAGAATGCTTATGGTTTCACGGCTTACATTTAAGTACTTTATCTATTTTGAGTTTATTTTTGTGCATGGTGTAAGTTGGTGGTCTAGTTTCATATTTTTTGCAGGTAGCTGTCCAGTTTTCCCAACACCATTTGTTAAAGAGATTGTCTTTACTCCACTTTATGCTCTTACCTTCTTTGTCAAATATCTATTGTCCATAAAGATGTGGGTTTATTTCTGGGTTCTCTGTTCTGTTCCATTGATCTGTATGCCTGTTCTTATGCCAGTACCAAGCTGTTTTGAGTACAACGGCCTTGCAGTATAACTTGATATCAGGAAGTGTGATACCTTCCACTTTATTCTTCTTTTTCAAGATTGCTGAGGTTTTTTGTGTTCTTTTTTGGATCCATATACATTTTTGGAATATTTGTTCTATATAGTTGAAGTATGTCATTGGTATTGCATTGAATTTATAAATTGCTTTGAGTAATATAGACATTTTAATGATGTTTATTCTTCCTAACCATGAACATGGTATATGCTTCCACTTGTTTGTTTCCTCCTTGATTGCTTTTATCAATGTTTTATAATTTTCTAAGTACAAGTCTTTAACTTCCTTGGTTAAATTTACTCCTAGGTACTTTATTTTTTGTTGTTGTTGCAATAGTGAAGGGGATTGTTTCCTTAATTTCTATTTCTGACATTTCATTGTTTATGTATAGAAATGCCTCTGATTTCTGTGTGTTAATTTTATATCCTGCCACCTTGCTGAATTCATTTATTAGGTCCAGTAGATCTTTGACTGAGTTTTTAGGGTTTTCTAAATAGAGTATCTTATTACCTGCAAATAATGATAGTTTTACTTCTTTTCCAATTTGGATGACTTTTATTTCTTCTTCTTGTATGATTGCTGTAGCTAGGACTTCCAGTACTATGTTGAATAAGAGTGGTGAAAGAGGACACCCCTGCTTTGTTCCTGATTTTAGGGGAATTGCTTTAAAATTTTGTCCATTGATTATGATGTTGGCTGTAGGTTTGTCATAAATGGACTTTATCATGTTGAGGTATGTTACCTGTATTCCCACTTTGATAAGAGTTTTGATCATAAATGGGTGCTGGATTTTATCAAATGCTTTTTCTGCATCTATTGAAATTATCATGTGGTTTTTCTCCTTTCTTTTGTTTATGTGGTGAATCACATTAATTGATTTATGAATGTTGTACCATTCTTGCCTCCCCAGAATAAATCCCACTTGATCATGATTTATGATATTTTCATATATTGCTGGATCCGGTTAGCTAATATTTTGTTGAGGATTTTAGCATCTAAGTTCATCAGAAATATTGGCCTATAATTTTTTTTCTTTGTGTTGTCTTTGCCTGGTTTTGTAATCAGGATTATGCTCGCCTCATAAAAGGAACTTGTAATGTTTGTTCCTCTTAAATTTTTTGAAATAGCTTGAGAAGGATAGAAGTTAGCTCTTCTTTGAATATTTGGTAGAATTTACCAGTGAATCTTTCAGGCCCAGGAGTTTTGTTTTTTGGGAGCTTTTTGATAACTGTTTCAATCTCTTTTGCAGTAATCAGTCTGTTTAGGTTTTCTGATTCTTCTAGACTAATTTTTGGAAGATTATATGTTTCAATAAATTTGTCTATTTCACCTAGGTTATTTAATTTTTTGGCATACAGTTCTTCAAAGTATTTTCTTGCAATATTTTTTATTTCTGTTGTGTCGATTGTTATTGCTCCACACTCATTTCTAATTTTATTTATTTGAATCCTCTCTCTTCTTTTCTTGGTGAGTCTTGTTAAAGGTTCATCGATCTTGTTTACCCTTTCAAAGAACCAGCTCTTAGTTTCATTGATCCTCTGTATTGTTTTTTTAACCTTTATGTCATTTATTTCTGCTCTGATCTTTAATATTTCCTTCCTTCTACTACCTATGGGCCTTACTTGCTGTTCTTTTTCAAGTTCTTTCAGATGAAGGGTTAGGTTGTTTGTTTGAGCTTTTTCAAGCTTCTTAAAAAATGCCTGTAGTGTCATGAACTTCCCTCCCAGGACTGCTTTAGCTGTGTCCCATAAATTTTGAGTTGTTGTATGTTCATTATCATTCCTTTCTCGGAATTATTTTATTTCATTTTTGATTTCATTGTTAACCCATTCATTATTTAATAGCATGGTATTTAGTTTTCATGTGGTTGAGTATTTTTCAGTTTTTCTGTTGTGGTTGATTTCTAGTTTCATGCCATTGTGATCAGAGAAAATGCTTGATATGATTTCAATCTTCTTAAATTTGTTGAGACTGCTTTTGTGTCCTAACATGTGATCGATCCTAGAGAATGTACCATGAGCACTTGTAAAGAATGTATATTCTGCGGCTTTAGGGTGAAAGGTTCTGAAGATATCTATCTATTAAATCCAGTTGATCTAGTGGGTCCTTTAAGTCTGCTGTTTCTTTGTTAATTTCCTTTCTTGAGGATCTATCTAGTTATGTAAGTGGGGTATAGAAATCTCTTACTATTAAAGTATTCCTGTTGATATTGCCCTTTATATCTATCAAAGTCTGCTTTATATATTTAGGAGTTCCTATATTAGGTGTGTAGATATTTATGATGATTATATCTTCATCTTGGATTGCTCCCTTTATTATGTAGTGACCTTCTTTATCTCTTACTATAGTCTTGGTTTTAAAGTCCATTTTGTCTGTATAAGTATAGCTACCCCAGCTTTCTTTTCATTTCCATTTGCATAAAATATTTTTTTTCATCCTTTTACTTTCAGTCTATGTGCATTTTTGTTTTAAGGTGTGTCTCTTGTAGACAGCATATGTACGGGTCCTGTATTTTTATCCATGCAGCTACCCTATGTCTTTTGATTGGACAATTTAATCCATTTACATTTAAGGTTATTATTGATATATAGTTGTTTATTGCCATTTTATACTTTAAAGGTGTATTCCTCTTTTGCTATATTCTTTTCCCACTTTGATCTGTTTACAACAGGACCCTTAACTTTTCCTGCAACATTGGTTTCATTGTAATGAATTCCTTGAGTTTTTTGTTTTTTGTTTGTTTTTGTTTTTTTCTTTTGTCTGTGAAGCTTTTTATTTCTCCTTCAATTTTAAATGATAGCCTTGTTGGATAAAGTAGTCTTGGTTGTAGGCTCTTGTTCTGCATTACTTTAAATATTTCTTGCCATTCCCTTCTAGCCTCAAGTGTTTTTATTGAGAAGTCAGATGTCATCCTTATGGGGGCTCCTTTGTAGGTGATAGCCTTTTTTTCTCTAGCAGCTTTTAATATTTTCTCTTTATTACTTAGTTTTGGTATTTTAATTATGATGTGTCTTGGTGTAGGTTTCTTTAGGTTTCTCTTTAATGGAGATCTCTGTGCTTCTTGAACTTATGAGGCCCTTCCTTGCATCAACTTAGAGAAGTTTTCAGCTATGATTTGATTGAATAAAGTTTCTAGCCTTTGTTCTTTCTCTTCTTCTTCAGGAACCACTATTATGCGGATGTTATTTCTCTTCATGTTGTCACAGAGCTCTCTTAGAGTTTCCTCAGACTTTTTGAGTCTTTTTTCTTTTTTCTGTTCTGCTTCCATGCCTTTGTTCATCTTGTCTTCCAAATCGCCGATTCGATCCTCAACTTCATCCATCCTGCTTTTAATTCCTTTCATTGTGGTCTTCATTTCTGATATTGTATTTGTCATCTCTGACTGATTCTTTTTTAATATTTCAATGTCCTTTTTTATACTTGCTATCTCTTTATTTAGGTGTTCATAATGACCATCCATTGTTCTAAAATCCCTAAGCATCCTAATAATCATTATTCTAAACTCTGCATATGGAAGTTTGGTTATTTCCATATCGCTCAGTTCATTTCCTGGAGGATTCTCTTGTGGTTTTAGTTGGATTGCACTTTTCTGTCTTCTCATTATGTCTGTGTGTTTGGGTTTGTTGTTTGTAGAGCTGGTTGAGTCTAGGCTTGGTGTTGTCTGCCTCCAATTTTCAGTTGTGTTGTATTTCTAGGTCTTCTTGGGTTGGCGTCAGCTGTTGTTTGTAATCCACTGTGGAATTTGGCTTTTCTAATAGAGCGCCTTTGAAGTCTTGTTTTGTTTGTTTTCTTCTCAGTTTTCTTAACTTGGTGGTAGTCTTGTTTACTGATCTCAGCAGGAGGCTTATTTGAAACTGTATCCAAGAATGCAGTGTGTGTAACCTGAGACACTGAAGACCTGATCTGCCAGTTACTCTTTCTGGGGGCAGGGTGCTTTCTCCGCTTCAGTAGGGGGAGAGGTATATGACATCTCCATGGAGACCTGAGTTACTGCCCCTCCTTCCCATCTCTTGTTGTCAGCTGTGTCTTCTGCTGATTGGAGCTGGAGAGATATCTTGAGATGGTTGACCCAGAACCACTTTAGTCTTGTGTTTTGTGGAAGGATCAACCCCTCCCCCAGCTATGGCCACCTCCAGCACCTCCTCCAGGTATGACTGCCTCCAGCACTGGATTAGTCTGCTGCTCAGGTCCTCCCATGCATTCCTCTGTTTGTCACTGGCTGTCTCTCTCTCCCCCTTTCCATTTGGAAAATAAGCCAGCTCTTTCAACACACCTTGTTCCCAGGTCCTCAAGCAAGTGGCTGTGAGTGATATTTTTTACTGTTTTCCTTGGATTGAGAGCCTTTCAGGGCTCTCAGCCTCATTCCCCCTTTGTTCCTGTAAGCAGGGGAGGCTCTCCGCTCTTCAGCGCTCCCCACCAGGCTCGGTGTGGCTTCTTCATTGCTCCTTTGTTTTTGAGGGCACTTCTTTTAGTCAGAGTTGGTTTTTCATGCTGGTTGTTCCTAAATTAATTTGTAATCCAGTTTGGTGGTGTGAGCTGGGAGTCTGTGCGTCTGCCTACTCCACTGCCATCTTGTGTCACTTTTGGTCTTTTTAAGTGCAGAAGTTATTAAACTAAGAAGCTACTGCAGCCTGACCTGTGGTGGCACAGTGGATAAAGGGTTGACTGGAATGGTGAGGTTTGAAACTCTGGGCTTGCACAGTCAAACTACATACATCAAGTAATAAGTAAACAACTAAAGTGAAACAACTGAGTGATGCTACCCCCTTCTCCTTCTGTAAAATCAATCAATAAAATCTTTTTAAAAAAAACTATAGCACAGTAAAAAATCCAATCAGCAAAATGAAAACACAGCCTATGGAATGAGAAAATATTTTCAGATTTTGAATCTGATGAGGAGTTCATAACCAAAATATATAAAGAACTCACACAACTCAATAGCAAAAAGAAATAATAATCAATACAATTTAAAATGGCACAGAAATTGAATAGACATTTTTCCAGAGAAGACATACAAAAAATGACCAACAGGTACTTGATAAGATGCTCAACATCAGTAATCATCAGGACAATGCAAAGCAAAACCAAAATGAGGTATTACCTCACACACTTATCAGAATAATTGTCATCAAAAAATGAGACAACTGTTGGTGAGGATGTGGAGAAAAAGCACTTTTGCATTATTGGTGAGAATGTAAATTGGTGCTGCCACTATGGAAAACATTATTGAGCTTCCTCATAAAATTAAAAATAAATTTGGCCAGATTGTTCCATGGATAAAAAGCATTGACCTGGTGCTAAAGTCGTCGATCAGATCCCCAGTCAGAGAACCTACAAGAAGTGATCAATGACTGCACAACAGAATGAAACAACTAAGTGGAACAACAAGTTGATGCTTCCCTCTCTTTCTCTCACTTCTCTATCTGTCTCTCTAACCCTTCTTCTCTCTCTCTCTTTCTCTCTCTCTCACACACACACATACATATACACACACAAATCAATGGGAAAAACTTTTTAAAGATGACACTTTTAAAGGAAAAAGATTAAAAATGGAACAACCATATGGTCCAACAATTCCACTTTTGGGTATATATCCAAAGGAAATAAAATTTCTGTCTCAAAGAGATAGCTGTATTCCCTGTACATAGCAGCATTATTCTCAAAAGCCAAGATGTTGAAATAACTGAAGTGTCCATTAGTTAATTACTTAATAAACAAAATGGAGCCAGCTCACACACACACACACACACACACACACACGCACTGGCATATTATTCGGCCATGAAAAAGAAGCAAATCTTGCCGTTTGCAACAACATGAATGAATCCTGAGGGCATTATGTTGAATGCAATATGTCAGACAAAGAAAGACAAACATTATATGATTTCACTTAGAAGTTAAATCCAAAAAACTTAATTAATAGAAATATAGAGTAGAATAGTGGTTGCCTCAGACTGGGGATTTGCAGAAATGGGAGAGATTAGTCCATGAGTAAAATTTACAGCCACAGATTAAATAGGTTCTAAGGGTCTACTGTATAGCACAGTGACTATAACAATATTCTATAATACACTGGAAAGTTAAGAGAGTAGATCTTAAATATCATCACACCAACAAAAAAGAAAAACTTTTGTGTGGGATGAATATATAACTAACCTTATCCTGGTAATCATTTTAAAATATACATGTGTCAAATCATCACACTGTACATCTTAAACTTACATGTGTTATACATCAATAATATTTTGATAAAGCTGTAAAAAAACTGCAGAAGCATTGAAGGGCTTATGGAGATCCATCTTACCCAAGCTATGTTGCTAAGAAGTAACTGGAGTAGAGTTTGGAAGAATAAGGGAATTAAAATTAAAGTCCTGCTTTAGTCCATTCAGGCTGCTATAACAACACCACAGATTAATTGTTTTATAAATAACAGAAATGTATTTCTCACAGTTCTGGAGGCTGGGAAGTCCAGGATCAAGATTCTGTTTGGTTTAATATTTAGGGAGAACACAAATTTTGGTCCACTCTCTTCTCAGATAGTGGTAGGAACAAGGGAGCTCTCGGAAGCTTCATTTATAAGAGTATGAATCCCATTGATGATGGTCCCAGCTTCATGACCTAATTACCTCCCAAAGGTCCCCTCCTTCCAATACACTGGAGATTAGGTTTCAATAAATAAATATGGTGTGTGGGGGTAAGGCACAAAAAGTAAGTCTGTAGCAGGTACCTAGACCAGCTAGAAGTTTATTATTGCCCTTTACATAGGAGATATGTACATAGGACTGTACTAAGCAGCAGCTGATGGGAATAGAAAGGAGAGAAGTTGGGAAAATGGCAGTCAACCCTGGAGTTTCTTTTCAGTAAAACTTAAAAGAGGGCAAGGTCATGCACCCCATCCAGAAGGGTCATACTTTAGTTTGGAAGGTTTAGGAGACAAATTTTTAAAAAAATATTTGATTACACCACATTAATATGAAACATTAAACAAAAGACTGGAAATTTGTATCTGGTGACGAGGTGTTGAGCAGATAAAATATATTATGCTCACTTTGTTAAAGATAGCACTGCCCATGTGGAAGCCCATTGCCCAGGTGATGATAATAGTTGCCCTTCTTGCTTGGGATGGGTGTGATTATGTTAATATGTGTTAGGGGAGGGCTTTTGCTCCAAAAGGTTTTAAAAGGAAGAGAAATCACATTGTTTCAGGGAAGAGTGATTATGTTCTAAGACAATGATGGGCAATCTTTTGAGCTTGGTGTGTCAAAATTCGCCAAAAAACTGAGCATAACTCAGGTGGTATGTCACTTCGAGAAAAAAACATAAATTTGCAATATTTACAGTTTAAATAACAAAAATGTTTTGGCCTACAGACCTCCGGCACAGAGTGTCTACACTATAGCAAATGTTTTATCCTTGGCTACTGCACCTGGCCTTGTAGAAGCCAAGGATGAAACGTCCTTCTTAGTATGTGGCTCCATACTTCTCTGGTATGCAGCCATATGTGGCCGCGTGTCAACAAAAATGGCTACACATGTTAATGCTGACATGCATGTCATAGGTTCGCCATCATGGTTCTAGGAGAAGCCTATGCTTTAGAAGAGCAGAAAAAGGCCACGTGAAGGAGGCCAAAAGAAGTAGCCAAGATGGTGGAATGCTGAAGGAGAAGCCAGTTTGTGCAGAGTTTGTGTATAAAGAAGGAGATGGGAAACAGAGGTGAATAAGGCTGGTGAGCTAGGAACCTTTGATTCTAGGAAACTCGAGTAAGTCAGTGGCTTTGTGAGCACTGAATGGAAAGGGAAGTGTTTTCCCACTGTGTGTATTTCTTGCCCTCCAGGTGCAAGCTATGATTAAAGCTAATGGGCCACCAGTTTTTGGCTCCATTGTTTCATTACCGACTGTCCGAATCAAATGCGAACCTGCACAGGCCAGGCAGCTGTGATGGTGGCTGTGGCTACTGGCTTTACACCAGGAAAGTACATAAATTTGAGGACAACAATAACTGGTTCTGGTGCCCCAGCTTCTGGTGCCTATGAACTGGTTTTGACACTCTTCTCAACTGTAAAGCCAGTAGTCGCGGCCACTATCACAGCCGCCTGGCCAATGCAGGTTTGCATTAGATTCGAACAGTCAGTAATGAAACACAGGAGCCACGAACTGGTGAGCCATCAGCTTTAATTCTAGCTTGCACCCGGTGGGCAAGCAAAAACACACACTGGGCTCCAAAACCCACACATTCAGTGCTCACAAAGCTACTGACTTATCCGAGTTTCCTAGAATCAAAGGTTTCTAGCTCACCAGACTTATTCACCTCTGTTTCCCATCTCCTTCTCTCTACACAAACTCTGCACAAACTGGCTTCTTCCTCAGCACTCTGCCATCTTGGCTACTTCTCCTCCACATGGCCTTAATCCGCTCTCCCCTCTATACTAATCCCAGGAACCAAGAACCGAGAGAGAGAGAGAGAGAGAGAGAGAGAGAGAGATATCAAGCTACTGGTCTCTCCCACTTTATACCATAGAATCAAACCTTTTAATCCAATTATACAAACAAGGAAGTCTCTGTATAATGGGATTCCTCAGGAGAGTGCACCACCCTACATCATCTAATCAGTCAAAGGTGTGGGGAACAGCTTACTCTTAAAACCAAGCCTTAGACCTAACCAGGCGGTGGCGCAGTGGATAGAGCGTCGGACTGGGATGCGGAAGACCCGGGTTCGAGACCCCGAGCTCGCCAGCTTGAGCGCGGGCCCATCTGGCTTGAGCAAAAGCTCACCAGCTTGGACCCAAGGTCGCTGGCTCCAGCAAGGGGTTGCTCGGTCTGCTGAAGGCCCGCGGTCAAGGCACGTGTGAGAGAGCAATCAATGAACAACTAAGGTGTCGCAACGACAACAGAAAACTAATGATTTATGATTCTCACCTTTCTCCGTTCCTGTCTGTCTGTCCCTATCTGTCCCTCTCTCTGACTCTCTCTCTGTCCCTGTAAAAAATAAAAAAATAAAAAATAAAAAATAAAGTTTAAAAAAAAACAAAAAACCAAGCCTTAGGCCATAATGACCTGGCCTGCCTACGTTACAGCTTTTTCCCCACACCCATTCCAAGCATAAGGGCAAATAATATCACCTGGGTGATGGGCTTCCATGTGGGCAGCGCCATCTTTAACAAAGTGAGCATATTTCATTTTATCTGCCCAACATCAACCCTAGTCAATAAAGTTTTCCACATATATGTAATTTATTTGCTTGGAATTTTAATGGTAGAAGCAAAGTGTGTGTTGGTGTGTGTGTATCTGTGTGTGTGTACACATGCACTCATGAATATACACATTATTCTATGTAATATAATGCTAATGTAAAAGATAAACTAATTAGAAATCAAAATAATAAAATTATTGACTTGGTACTTGCCAACTTATTAGTTTGAACTTTCAGACAGTGACAACTGAATTGTCTATAGCAGAAAATGCATTTCTTTTCATAGTAAAAATTGCCACCGAACAGATTATTTTCCTGCTGCTGTCACTTGACATTTACTTGTTGTAAAGCCAGTAGTCGCGGCCAGGATCATAGCCGCCTGACCCACGCAGGTTCGCATTAGATTCGAACAGTCGGTAATGAAACACAGGAGCCACGAACTGGTGAGCCATCAGCTTTAATTCTAGCTTGCACCCGGTGGGCAAGCAAAAACACACACTGGGCTCCAAAACCCACACATTCAGTGCTCACAAAGCTACTGACTTATCCGAGTTTCCTAGCATCAAAGCTTTCCAGCTCACCAGACTTATTCACCTCTGTTTCCCATCTCCTCCTGCACAAACTCTTAACAAACTGACTTCTTCCTCAGCACTCTGCCATCTCGGCTGCTTCTCCTGGCCTTCACGTGGCCTTACTCTGCTCTCCTCTCTAATACCTCAGGAACCAAGAGAGAGATCAAGCTACTGGTCTCTCCCACTTTATGGTGTAGAATCAAAACCTTTAATCCAATTATACAAACAAGAAAGTCTCTGATACAAAGTCACCCATCTGAGGCATAATGGGATTCCTCCCTACATCACCACCCTACATCATCCAATCAGTCAAGGGCGTGGAGAAGAGCTTACTCTTAAACTAAGCCTTAGGCTATAATGACCCGGCCTGCCCACAGCCTGTTCCAGAACACACATTAATATCAACAAACTGCCATGTGGGCAGCGTCATCTTTAACAAAGTGAGTATAATATGTTTTATCTGCGCAACACTTGTACTCTATAAGATTACTGCACAGCAGAAAAAACACATAGTTATTGTGACTATATAAAATTGACTTTTTATGTCCCCCAAATCACATTCTACAGATCAAAAGCTGCAACTGCTGAATAAAAAGTCAAATTTAGATGTGATCATAAAAATAAACTCTTTAAAGTTTTTCTGAAAAGTGAAGTTACTACAAATCACATAAAATAACCCCCTGCATATAAAAATCTATTGATTTACATTTCAATGAAAACTGAGTATTATTTAGAAAAAAAGTTGACTTTTAAAAGTAGATGAAAAAAATTTACTTCAGAATACAGGTCTGGGTTTCTGAAAACTCTTCTGGTCTTTTAAAGCATAGATCCTCAGACATTCTTCTGTGACCTAAAATTTGTAGACATACTTCATTCCTCCTATCTCTACCACTTACCTCTCTTTTTTATCCTAATTTACAGCATTTGTCAAGTCCAGATAGGATGAAAGTAATGTAAACAGGCAGCTATGGGCAGATTTTGATGTAAAAATAGAAAGTAAGGGCTTGGAGCTGTATCTGAATCGCATTTGCTTGGCAGTGATGTAGATGTTCAGACAGGACAAACTTTTACTGGAAGGTATGGCTATAAATAAAAGTGTTCCCAAAAAGAAAATGACAAAATGGCATCTCTTTCTATGTGAGCTCCCAGATGAGCTGGATCTTTTCTTTCTGTCAATCAGACTTAAATTGGGTTCCCTAATCTTTAGATGAGAGATATTTAAAGTCCTGATTATGACCTAGAGCAAAACCCCTCATCATTAATCTGAACTAACCCATTTTATCAGTGCATAGTCAGAAAGATTTATAGGCAGTTTAGTTAGTAGCTGGTGAGATGAAGGATCTGTGGATTGCAAAGGCACCTTCTTCTATTGGCCCAGGGCCCATTACTGTCACTTCAAGCTCACACCAAGTAAGACAGCTGCCTTGTTCTGTGTTCTAAAACCTTTTCAAACTTCCTCATGGTAATAATCATTAAAATCCATTTTTGTTGAGATAAAAACCAGTTCAGATAAATGATTTTTAAAGCAATTTTTAGGACCATCATTGGGTGAAAGAAGTTATGAGTCATATATATATAACAATATCACTCTTCAAGGTGGAGAAGACCATTCTTTTCAACCCAAAATGTATGTGATATTTTAAAAACTAGAAAGCTGAAAAATAATTGTATTGATAGAAAAAAAGGAGAAATGGTATCAGAGTTTGATTGCAGATTAAGACAGCAGTCAGATGATGTGACCAAAAAATTCACTTTATGTTGATAACAGTAGCTTGAGCCAGCCAAGTGAAGATGAGGAACGTGATTGGGAAATAGTGACACTGCTCTGCATCCAGACTAGGAACTTTGTAAGTAGTCTGAGATAAGCCTCCTCACCTTAAAGCAACTTCCCAGCCTTTCAGTGGGCACACCTCCCTTTGTATAAACATTAAAACTTCATATCCGTTTTTAATACAGAGCTGTGTACAAATAAAGGTATTTCTTCATTTTAGAAATATAAAATAATATATCAAATGTAATGTTTCAAAGTATGTTCTACTATGAAGGTCTTCTAAAATCTAATAGTCAATGAGTTCGTCTTTCTAGGTAATCAAGTGTAGGGCAGATAAAATATATTATGCTCACTTTGTTAAATATGGTGCCACCCACGTGGAGGCCCATTGCCCAGGTGATGATATTAGTTGCCCTACTTGCTTGGGAATTGGCATGATTATGTTAATATGTGTTGGGGAAGGGCTTTCGTGCCAAAAGGTTTTAAAGGGAAGAGAGATCACGTTGTTCTGGGAGAAAAGTGATTGCATTCTAGGAGGAGCCCATGCTGTAGCAGAGCAGAGTGAAGCCATGTGGAGAAGGCAAGGAGAAGCAGCCAAGATGGCGGAACCTTGAAGGAGAAGCCAGTTTGTGCAGAGTTTGCGTAGAGGGAAGGAGATGGGAAACAGAGGTGAATAAGGCTGGTGAGCTAGAAACCTTTGATTCTAGGTGTTGGGCAGATAAAATATATTATGCTCACTTTGTTAAAGATGGTGCTGCCCACATGGAAGTTCGTTGATATTAATGTGTGTTCTGGAACAGGCTGTGGGCAGGCCGGGTCATTGTAGCCTAAGGCTTAGTTTTAAGAGTAAGCTCTTCTCCACACTCTTGACTGAATGGATGATGTAGGGTGGTGCACTCTCCTGAGGAATCCCATTATACAGAGACTTTCTTGTATGTATAATTGGATTAAAGGTTTTGAGTCTATGCTATAAAGGGGGAGAGACCAGTAGCTTGATCTCTCTCTTGGTGCTTGGTTCCTGAGGTAGAAGAGAAGAGAGCAGAGTAAGGCCACGTGAAGGCCAGGAGAAGCAGCCGAGATGGCAGAGTGCTGAGGAAGAAGCCAGTTTGTTAAGAGTTTGTGCAGGAGGAGATGGGAAACAGAGGTGAATAAGTCTGGTGAGCTAGAAATCTTTGATTCTAGGAAACTCAGATAAGTCAGTAGCTTTGTGAGCACTGAATGTGTGGGTTTTGGAGCCCAGTGTGTGTTTTTGCTTGCCCGCCGGGTGCAAGCTAGAATTAAAGCTGATGGCTCACCAGTTTTTGGCTTCTGTTGTTTCATTACCGACTGTTCGAATCCAATGCAAACCTGCGTGGGCCAGGCGGCTGTGATAGTGGCCTTGGCTACTGGCTTTACAGCTCAGTGGTAGTGTCGGCCCAGAGTGTGGAAGTCCTGGGTTCGAAGCAACTATCTGCTTCTCCAACCCTCCCCCATCTCTCTCTCCCCCCACCTACCCACAGACATGGCTCAAAAAGTTCAAGTTAGTTGGCCCCGGGAGCTGAGGATGGGTCCATGGCCTCACCTCAGGTTTTAAAATAGCTTGATTGCTGAGCAATGAAGCAGTGGCCACAGATGGGCAGAGCATTGCACTGTAGGGGGCTTGCCAGGTGGATCCCAGTCAGGGTGCATGTGGAAGTCTGTCTGTCTGCCTCCCTGACTCTCACTTAATTAAAAAAAAAAATCTAAGATGCAACTAAACTGATTTTCCCTTTCCATTCATTACTTCATCTGTACAGTCTATGAGGAATAAAATAGCTTTCTTTGCTCCTTGTAGCAAAACATATGTTTCTTAATCATGTCCCTGCTCAAAGTTTATATCGTTTGTTGTGCACTTCACAACTCTTCTAAGCAAAACTAGATACACTGTCCTCACCCCTCACAATATCTATCTATAGCATATTTACAAAGTGAAATAGGCCTTCACATTCCCTGACATTCAGAGTTCAGTGTCTTCCCTTTTTTTAAGTACAAAGCTAAATTGTACTAAGTACAAAAAGAATACCAGGATGAGAAAGACACAATCCCTGTCAAGATGCTACAATGTTTATCTATAAATTGCTATTAATTCCAGGCAGAATAAGAATCCCAAGAAGTGTAATCAACACATTATTGGGTTCAAAGGTGAATACAATTACATCTCACTGTGGAGATCAGGAATAAAAAAATACTAATAAGACCTTGAATTTGAGGTGAGCCATGAAGCTCAAGTAAAACTTTATAAAGAAAGCTGGGTTAAGGCCTGACCTGTGGTGGCGCAGTGGATAAAGCGTCGACCTGGGAACACTGAGGTCGCCAGTTCAAAACCCTGCACTGGTCTGGTCAAGGCACATATGGGAGTTGATGCTTCCAGCTCCTCCCCCCTTTCTCTCTCTCTCTCTCTCACTCTGTGTCTCCTCTCTAAAATGAATAAAATTTTTTTTAAAAAAAAAGAAAGCTGGGTTAAGGTAATGTAATAAGTATGTTTATAAAAGGTGGAGTCAGCCTTGGCCAGTTTCTCAGTAGTAGAGCACTGACCCAGTGTGTGGAAGTTCAAGATTCAATTCCCAGTCAGGACACAAAAGAGAAATGATCATCTGCTTCTCCCCTGTAAAGCCAGTAGCCGTGGCCACCACCACAGCCATCTGGCCCATGCAGGTTTGCATTTGATTCGGACAGACAGTAATGAAACAGTGGAGCCAAGAACTGGTGGACCATTAGCTTTAATCCTAGCTTGCACAGGGCGGGCAAGAAGTACACACAGTGATAAAATACTTCCCTTTCCATTCAAGGCTCCCAAGGCCACTGACTTATCCGAGTTTTCCTAGGATCAAAGGTTTCTACCTCACCAGTCTTATTCACCTCTGTTCCCCATCTCCTTCTCTCTGCACAAACTGCACAAACTGGCTTCTCCTTCAGCATTCCACCGTCTTGGCTGCTTCTCCTCTCCTCCACGTGGCCTTTCTCTGCTCTCCTAGAACGTAATCTCTTTTCCCCCGGAACAACGTGATCTCTCTTCCTTTTAAAATCTTTTGGCGCGAAAACCCTCCCCAACACACATTAATATAATCATGCCCATCCCAAGCAAGAAGAGCAACTAATATTATCACCTGCGTGACAGGCTTCCACGTGGGCAGTGCCATCTTTAACAAAGTGAGCATAATATATTTTATCTGCCCAACATCCCCCCACCCCCTTCCCCTTCTCTTTATTTCTCTTTCTTCCTCTCCAGCAGCCATGGCTCAATTGATTCAAACACTTTGGCCCCAGGCATTGAGGTTGGTTTCGTGGAGCCTCTGCCTCAGGTGCTTAAAATAGCTCGGTTTCAAGCATTGGCCCTAAACAGTGTTACCTGATGGATCCTTGTTGGAGCACATTTGGGAATCTGTCTTCCTATCTCCCTTACTTTCACTTTAAAAAAATAAAGTGAAATTCTCTCTCATCAGCCTGGAGGTTGAGGAAGCTGGAAAGACAGAGCCACGAACTTTGAATGAGGTCTTTTTCATCACCACAGTCCTTCACCACCACAGTCATACATTCCTGAGTGAGAAATTTATGACTCGTTTCCATGGCAACTAGAAACCTTTAAAGTCTATGAAGCAAGAAAATGTCAGAACTGGGTCAGAGCTGCCCTAAATTCAGTAAAAGGTCCCTATGAAACTTTTAGAGATTAGGAAGTTATCTTTGTCCAACTCTAAAAAACAGAAAAAAATAATATAAGCACTGATTTATATTGCTTGATTCAAATCCAGTTCACAGCTAAAAAGAATTAACTGTCCCCAAATGATTCCACTTGGCTTCAGCAGAGGAAATATTAAGAAAATAATTAAAATTTTATAAATTTTATGATTTAGCCTTTAAATATAGATAAAATAACTTATGTGCATGTTTGAATTGGAATAAATAGAGAAAGAGACTGTTATAACATTATACCAATAAAACTGTGTATTGAGTCAACATTATTTAACAGGTAGTTAAGTCAAAATAAATTAACCAAACCAATTAAAACCAAATAAGTGAAACAGCAGGTACCGTGAAAATCTTTGTTATTCAAATTTTTTGTTTTATTTTCAACAGGAAACCAAGGTTAAGGAGTCCCTTCAAGCTCATGATATTGAAAATAGAGCCAAACCGAAAATAAATTTACTTTCAAATTCCTGCTTTAATCATTACATAATTAAACATTTATATTCAAAATAATATGCAAAAGTTAACATGGCAGTTTATTATATTTAAAAGAATAATCCCAGTCATGACCAGTTGACTCAGTGTGTGGATGTCCTGGGTTTGATTCCCAGTCAGAGCACACAGAAGAAGCGACCATCTGCTTCTCCACTCCTCCCTGTCCTTTTTCTCTCTCTTTTTCTCTCCTGCAGCCATTGCTCAATTGGTTCCAAGGAGTTGGACCTGGGAGCTGAAGATGGCTGAATGGAACCTTCACCTCAGTGTTAAAAATAGTTTGGTTGCCGAGCAACAGCCCTAGGTGGTCAGAGCATCTCCTGGTAGGGGGCTTGCCAGGTAGATCTCAGTTGGTTGCCTGCGGGAGTCTCTCTGTGTCTTCTCCTCTCACTTGAGAAAAAGAGTAATCCCCTACTGAGAAGAACATAATAACAATTTTTTAATCTAATGGGAAAAAAGTTTAGATAAAAAATAAAGATTAGGCAGACGGACTTTATTAAAAAGAAATAGAATCCTGAAAAAATTATGGAGATTTCTCAGTAACAGGAATACACTAATTTTGCAAGTCTTAAACTGATGATTTTACAGATATCCATAAGATACATTTAGTCACAGCATTGTGGAAAATAATATATTTTTTCATTCAATTCATTACTCTTCAAGCCTTAACCTATTTTTAACACTGACCACAGCTTATGCTTATGATAAATCTAGAGTTATACTTAGTGCTATATCAGCTCTTTTGATTTGCAAATATTGGTTTCTACTATTTACAAGGAAAAAAAATAATTTTATTGAATCATTGGTGCTAAAGAGGGCAAGGTTAAAATTCTACTTATCTCCCTCAACCCTAAATTTCAGAAACATATGTTAATCCTAACCCAGGACTAAACTAGAAAATTTTTAAATTAGTAAAAAATTTTCTATCACATCACTTCCCAACACACAGTGGATTTTCTCCAGTTAAGAAAAGTAACCATTTAGATAGGAATATGCATCTCTTAAAGGCAGGATTTAGCAGCTACTGTATGCACAAATACCATGAACTTGGGAGGTAGTATCTAAAGATATATGTGCATTCACACATAGACATAAAAGAAACATATTAAATAATCACTAAACCACATACTTAGAATTTAAAGAAATCATGCACAACTGAAATGAACAAAAACATAAAATTTAATAGTACTTCTGGAAAAGGTCTTTTTAGAACAATGCTTGCAACATTAGTTGGCTCTGTTATGCCAGATCCTAATCAAAACTATTTTCAGCCTGACCAGGCAGTGGCACAGTGGATAGAGCGTTGGACTGGGATGCGGAAGACCCAGGTTCGAGACCCTGAGGTTGCCAGCTTGAGCGTGGGCCCATCTGGCTTGAGCAAAAGCTTGCCAGCTTAGACCCAAGGTCGCTGGCTCCAGCAAGGGGTGGCTCAGTCTGCTGAAGGCCGGCGGTCAAGGCACATGTGAGAAAGCAATCGATGAACAATTAAGGTGTTGCGACGGCAATGAAAAACTAATGATTGATGCTTCTCACCTCTCTCCGTTCCTGTCTGTCTGTCCGTATCTATTCTTCTCTCTGACTCTCTCTCTGTCCCTGTAAAAAAATAAAATAAATAAATAAATATTCTTAAAAAACTATTTCCAAGTAGATAGACTGTTGACACAAAAATCTTACAGTAAGATGTTTGAGAACTGAACAAAAAGTATGAATTGCATTGTGCACACATTATTTAAGATATGCTGCTATTTTTAATTATAAATAACACATGAGAATAATTACCATCTTGTTCTGATGTTCATGAGCTTTTGACCAAGGTCAAAAGTCAAGGTCTTCACCTGGAACGAAAGAGCATCCTCTCTGAGCAATCCTCTCCTTTCCATGGATGGGGCCTGTGTGCTCTCTGCCCATTGTTGCCTATTTTTGCAGCCCTCCCTCCTTCCCACCAAACTAATCACTTCCTTGTACTAAACCAATATACTGACTGCATGCTGTTATTATCTGTCTGAATTTGCTCAAAGTCCAATTCTTAAAGTGTATACTTTCTGCCTTCACTAACAACAGTCCTTGCTTCCTATTTCTGTTCCCTTTGAGACTGTTTTTTTCTGTTTCTAATTGCAACCATTAGAAAATCTGTCCAATGCTGGAGCCACAGGAGGGTGACACTCCTGAGTAACTTCCTTGGAATGCAGTGTTCTCTGCTAATGTCTTCTGCCATGACTGTCAAAGAGGAATTTTGTATGTACCCATAACTTTAAAATCAGAGAGGAAAATAAAAATTAATATTATTTAGAGGTATTAGAGGTTACCTAGAAGATATCTTTCCCGTGGTCAAAAGTCTTTCTTTCCTCACTATGTGCTGTCTCAAGTCACAGAGTGGCTGAAGTTGAAACTTATTCCTTAAGATGTGTTTCCAAATTTCAAATCCACCATTTACAGATTACATATTAACATGTTTTCTTTGGAAAATGTTTGAAAGTGAAACCAGAAATATCAGAGTTCATGCTGCCTGTCACCAATTCAGCCAAAAAAAATACATTCAGGGATTGAATCTTTATGGGTACCGATGGCAAGCAATCTAGGGAGATGGGGGTTACACTCCTAAATCACCTCAATCCCCTTCCCATTCAATCCCATTTATAAAAGGAAGAGAAGGGTAGGTGAGAGTTTTGGAATTTCAAGGAAGAGTTAATCAGATTATAGTCAAAGTTAATTGTATCATAGTCCATGGGCAGTCTATCCTTGATGTACAAAGGCTTTCTTTGCAGTCCCCTGGGGCACAAAGGTGGATCACTCACAGATCTCATTAAGTCCTGTAGGTCTGTTCAGGTATCCCAGTTCCTGGAACAAAGCTTTTACTTGCATTAATCATTATGTCCACTGACCATAACCAAAGCCACCATTACTCAAGCTAAAATTTTAACTCTTGAATTACCCCTATCAAAAGTATAAAAACTACTTGTTAAAAACATTGTTATCTGTTCTGCATATGTTACTGAACAACTATTATACACTGAGCAACAATAATGTATAAGTCATTGGGAGGTTATACAAAGAATACAAGGTCTGTGCCCTTATGAAACTGATAATCTGTTTATGAAGTAAGAAACATTCATGAAAAGATAAATAATATGAATGCCAAATGAGGGAGTTTCAAGCCTTTTATCTACTTAGCACTTAAAGTATTCTTATATTCATTATCATATTTAATTCTCACATGTTAACTTCCATATTAAAAAAGAGAAGACAAAGGTTTAGAGAAGTGAAATTAGTTGTTCAAAGACATAGCTAATAAACAGTAAAGCTGGAGTTGTTTTTGAAGTTCTGCTGGTGCAAGAAATATTTAAATCTGCAAAGAATTTTTGTGAGAGTTTATTTGAGCCAAACCGATGACAGATGCCAGGGAGCAAAATCTCAAGTGCTCTGGAGAACAACAGTTTTGCAGCCTCTTTTATGCATTTGAAATTAAGAAAGATAAAATGGAAGTGGAAGAAGCAAGTCATGGATTAGAGTGCAGGAGAGTTAACAAGATTACATGTAGTCTTGTAGGTGGTTATGATGTATTTCAAAGGTACATTCACCTAGATGCATAAGAACCATGTCCAGGGTTTACTTAAGGCAAAAATAAACCTAAACAGTTATATGCCTGGAGCATAACTACCCACCAAGACTTGAACATTTAGGAATTTATAATCAAATTACCCTGTGAACCTCTTGTCTTTTGTGTCCACAGTTCTTTCTTTTCTAAATATAGAGTTTTTTTTCTACTCTGCTATTCCTCTATCAGGTAGCATCTACTCAGAAAAGCAGATGATGCCGAGAAGTTCCACAGAAGGGATTTGCTTGGGAAAACTAAGCACAGTTACTGTATGCAAGAGCTTAAAGATCAAACAGGGAAAGGCGAGGCCTGCAAAACATTAGCAACAGCCAACACTCCCCCTAGGTCCGGAACAATGTAGAGATATGTGATGACGTTGCCGGAGCCCAGATAGCTCAGCCCAGGACTACCTGGGGAAACCTGTTCGAGAGATGCCTGATAAGGCTGAGACCAGGAAGGATGTGCCTACTCAAGGAAGCCAGAACTGCAGAAAAGTCACCCCCTAAGGCACATGGGTGAGAATGCAGAGAGAATAAAAAGAAAGTAAGACACTGAAATCAAAGAATGAACACTTAGTAAATTGACTCTAGACATTGATCCCGATACAACACAGAAGAAATGTGGGAAAAAGAAGGGGGAGGGGTCTATGGACATTAATCCTCGCAGGGTGATCTGACCATAAATTGTTAATTGGTTGGGTCATGGTAGGTTGTCAGGTCCCCAGCATATAACTTCTCTAAGTGAAAGGTTTTAAAGCAGTCCTGTCTATTGTTCTTGTGCAACTAGGTTCACACACCTATGAAATATTAGAATATCCCTTGAAGAAAGTAGTAACTCTCAGGAGAGCAAATAAACTTGTTTAACTGTCTTGTGATCCAATCCCACCTCACTTTCCCCTCCTTTTATACATTTCAAATGTACTTAAAAAGCTGCAACACTGTTATTCTGTGGAGTATTTGAAATCTTTCTCCCTGTCATATGTCATCAGTATGGCTCAAATAAACTCATGAAAATTATAGTTTTGAATGTTTCTTAATCAATAGTAACATTTTGGGGGCTGAGTTTTAGGAATAAAATGGTAATCCTTTTATTCCTAGCTGCAAACACAGATAACCTCAGTTGATACTATAAAATCATAATGTCTAAGTGCTGTAAATTGGGTGATTGATTAGGACTAATTGATTAAGCATTGAATCACCTCCGGGTTGGTCACTGCAGTATTTCAATAAGCGGTCTTTATTATACACTTGAGGTCATGCCTATGCCCCCCTTTCTGTTTTCTCTATGAATGTAGATGCCAGATTTGAGATGATGGTGGTGCAGTAGCTCTTTTAGCGGAAGTAAGATCTTCTCCAATGTCAGCACACCAGACAAGCAAACCATGATTTGGAACTGGCTTTCTACCTCCTTTCATTCTCCAGTCTTTCTCTGGTTCTTCCACTGACCTCACATGGAGGGAAACTGTTTGGCTGGGAAGACTGAGAAACATACTGGCAAAGGCCATCTCTCAGGGATACAGAATAAGCAAAGAAATCATGACAGGCATCTGAGTGTGAACAAGCAGATAAATCACTGGCCCAATTTCCTTGTAATGAAATAAAATCTGGGCACTTGGCATTTAGAGAAAGAAAAGGTCATTTTGCACTGATATAATCAAAAATGATTTTTATGGTAAAGATGATCATTAATGTAGATCAAGCATATTAATGTAGAATAGCATATTATAAACATGAGGAAAAGGGGAAGATATGGTAAGAAAGCAAAAGCAATGTAAGTTATAAAGTTCAAGGAAAAAAACTTTTGAAACTAATGACTTAAACAGTTGGCAGAAATGTTGGGATGTTGGGAGCTACTGGTGAGGAGATTGAGACACTGGGAAGGGGCTCACAGTAACAACCAAGGTACAGATTTTAGACTGCAATGTTTTTACCATCTAGCATACAAAAGCAATAGCAGAAAATCAGGAATCTAGAAAAAGAATGAGACAATGGAAGTGATGTAAAGTCCAAGCAAATGTGTCAGATAAAAGAAAATTGGGAATTTCTGGTCAATTTAACCACTCACATCTCCTGAACTATCCACTTGTTCCTGTCCTGACAGATGGAACCCTAATTAAATCCACCATCATTTGTCACATAGACCACTGGTTTTCAGCCATTGACTATAGACGCTATAACAGTGGTTCTTAACCTGGGTTCTATTGAACCCTAGGGGTTCGATGAGTCAGTCTCAGGGGTTTGGAGAAGCCTCTGCCGTGGAGGCCAGAATAAAGTAATACTGTAATTTGTTGTGAGTTCATGCACTTTGCTGGTTTTGTTCTTTGAGCAAGGTGATGTTCATGCACGGCTCATTTTGTGCACCTGTAAAAAAACATACACCTATGTCTTGAATTTGAAAAAAAAAATCATATTTTATTTGTCACTAAAGAAGGGTTCGGTGAATGCGCATATAAAACTGGTGGGTTCGGATAGGAGAAGATGGCGATGGAGTAGGCAGACGTACCAACTTCCAACTCCCAGAACCAAAGTGGATTATAACTCAATTTTAAGAACCATCATCTGGATAAACCAACTTGGAGCAAAACTAAGTGGACTCTTCAACCAAGGAACACTGCAGAAGCCACATTGAGACTGGTAGGAATAGCGAAAACGCGAAGAGGGCTGCCCAGCTCCCCGGAGCAAACGGCAGCCCGGAGAGATCCGCGTGGCGGGAGGAGAGTTTGGCGGAGAGGGAGGGACCTGGGTCCCAGGAACCAAGCCCCAGACTGCAGTCCCAGACCCTAGAAGAGCCGATTGGACAGTATCGAGCTGTGAAGTAAATGAGGATACTATTTGGGACAAAGAGAGAGTCTTCTCAGACCCAAAAATCTTTTTAAAGGGACAGCTCAGAAAGCCTCTCTCACAACCACGCACCCGGGGCTCCGGGGAACTGGGACAGAGGAGAGGAACAGAGCAGCGGGAACAAAGAGTGGACTGAAGGCACGAGGACACTCTGAGGGACAGCCACCCCGACCCATGGGCTAAGTCACTTCCCTAATCAAAAACGAATATTTCCCCTGGAGCTAGCAATACCAGCAAAGGGAGACAGGACACTAGCCAAACAAGCTCTCCCGCGGCAATTAGAGCAGACCTGCCTAGAGGGAGGGAGCTCCCAGGCCTACAGTGTGGAGACTTAGGGCACTTCTAGCCCCCTGAGGTTGCTGAAGCCTATGGTCGGGACAGGACGCCGAAACGCAGTCCTGTCGGTGTGGGCGAACAGTGAGAGCTCAGGCTAGCCTAGCAGGGGCAGAGGTGATGCGCGAAAGCTGTCCGGCAGCTGCGGGCCGCCTGTGACCCCACTTGTGGGGAAAAATACGAGCAAAGATCAGCCCTGCGACCCTGCGCTAGCCGGCCCTGACCGCGGGCACCGGGCTAAGACCAGGGACGGGCGAGGGGCCCGAGGCTCACGCTGCCAACCCCGCCCAGAAGGAGAAACCCCGGCGTGCCATCTGTGGGCGCGAGCGGGCTCCTAAGTCGGGGGCGAGGGAGACACTGAGACCAGGGGAAGTTCCCTGCTGAGATCACGCTGCTCTCCCTGCCCGGCCGGAGAAACCGCGGAGTACCGCCCTACGTGCGCGAGCTTTCTCCGAGCGTGGGGGCGGGGTAGGAGCCGGAACGACCGGAAGCTAGCCGCTGTGCGCACGCCAGCAAACACGCCCGGCCCAATAATCCCCGGTTTTCAGTTTCAGTCCCTGAGCAGGAGGGCCCTGGCCTCGAGGGCGGGGCTAAATTCTGGACGGGCAAAGGCTCACAGCTGAGAGCACGTCAAAAGCCCCGCCCAACCCACAAAACGGTGGCGAGCAGGCTCCGACTGAGGGGGCTGGGCGTAAGCCTTCCAGAAAAAGTCCGGGTCCGCAGCTGAGCAAAGGTGCTCACCTCTGCCCTGCGCGCTAACGCTAGTGGCTTGAGTGACAGCCCCTCCCGCAAAGGAGAGGCAGAAACCACAGCAATAGCTGCAGTGAGCCGGCGCTGGCAACGCCCACACCAAACCGCCCTAGGCAGCGACAGAGAGGGTGGCAAGCCTGCAGACAGACCACACCTGGAGAACACAAAGGCAACACCTACTGGACTCCAGTGGCCACAACTTGCTTACACTCAGATAAAATGGGCAGGCAGAGGAATGCAAACCAAATCAACCAAGAGAAATCCCCAGAGAAGGTCCTGAATGAACCAGATATAACCAAACTACCAGAAGCAGAATTTAGAATAATGATAGTTAGGATGTTCAAAGAAATTAGAGCAACAATGGATAGTCACTATGAGCACCTAAATAAAGAGATAACAAGTATAAAAAATGAAATTGAAATAATAAAAAAGAACCAGACAGAAATGACAAATACAGTATCAGAACTGAAGACCACAATGGAAGGAATTAAAAGCAGGATAGATGACGCTGAGGATCGAATCAGTGAGTTAGAGGACACAATAAACATAGTTACAGAAGCAGAGAAAAAAAAGGAAAAGAGATTCAAAAAATGTGAGGAAACTCTAAGGGAGCTCTGTAACAACCTGAAGAGAAACAACATTCGCATCATAGGGGTACCTGAAGAAGAGGAAAGAGGACAGGAAATGGAAACTTTGTTCAATCAAATCATAGCCGAAAACTTCCCTAAATTAAGGCTGGGAAACATTCTACATGTCCAAGAGGCGCACAGAACCCCATTAAAGAGAAACCCAAAAAGATCTACACCAAGACACATCATAGTTAAAATACCAAAGCTAATAGATAAAGAAAAAATCTTAAAAGCTGCTAGAGAAAAAAAGACTCTCACCTACAAAGGAGCCCCCATTAGGATGACATCGGACTTCTCAACAGAAACACTTGAGGCCAGAAGGGAATGGCAAGATATAATCAAAGTAATGCAGAACAAGAACCTACAACCAAGACTACTTTATCCAGCAAGGCTAACGTTTAAAATTGAGAGAGAAATAAAGAGCTTTCCAGACAAAGAAAACCTCAAGGAATTCATTAAAACCAAACCAATCCTGCAAGAGATTTTAAGGGGCCTAGTGTGAACAGTTCAAAGGGAGAAAAGAATATAGCAAAAAAAAGAAAAATACAGCTTTAAAGAATAAAATGTCAATAAACAACTACATATCAATAATAACCTTAAATGTAAATGGACTAAATGAACCAATCAAAAGACATAGGGTAGCAGCGTGGATAAAGAAACAGGACCCATACATATGCTGTCTACAAGAGACACACCTTAAAACAAAAGATGCTCATAGACTGAAGGTAAAAGGATGGAAAAAAATATTTCATGCAAATGGAAATGAAGAAAAAGCCGGGGTAGCAGTACTTATATCTGACAAAATGGACTTTAAAACAAAGACTGTAGTAAGAGATAAAGAAGGACACTACATAATGATAAAGGGAACAATTCAACAGGAAGATATAACTATTATAAATATCTACGCACCAAATATAGGAGCCCCGACATTCATAAAGCAGACTTTGATGGACATTAAGGGCGAGATTAACAGTAATACTATCATAGTAGGGGATTTCAATACCCCACTAACAACACTGGATAGATCCTCAAGAAAGAAAATCAATAAAGAAACAGCAGACTTAAAGGATACACTAGATCAACTTGATTTAATAGATATATTCAGAACTTTTCACCCTAAAGCAGTAGAATATACATTCTTCTCAAGCGCTCATGGTACGTTTTCTAGGATAGACCACATGTTAGGACACAAAAAAGGCCTCAACACATTTAAGAAGATTGAAATTATATCAAGCACTTTCTCTGATCACAATGCCATGAAACTAGAAATCAACCACAAAAGAAAAACTGAAAAATACTCAAACACTTGGAAACTAAATAGCATGTTATTAAATAATGAATGGATTAACATTGAGATCAAAGAAGAAATAAAAAAGTTTCTAGAAACAAATGATAACGAGCATACGTCAACTCAAAATCTATGGGACACAGCAAAAGCAGTCCTGAGAGGGAAGTTTATTGCACTACAGGCATATCATAAGAAGCTAGAAAAAGAACATGTAAGCAACTTAACCCTGCAGCTAAAAGAACTTGAAAAACAACAACAAATAAAATGCAGGACAAGTAGAAGGAAGGAAATAATAAAGATCAGAGCAGAAATAAATGACATAGAGGCTAAGGAAACAATACAGAGGATCAATGAAACCAGAAGCTGGTTCTTCGAAAAGGTAAACAAGATTGATGAACCCTTAACTAGACTCATCAAGAAAAAAAGAGAGAGGTCTCAAATAGATAAAATTAGAAAGGACACTGGAGAAATTACAACTAATTCAACAGAGATACAAAGCATTGTAAGAAAATACTATGAAGAACTCTATGCCAAAAAATTTGACAATCTAGATGAAATGGACAAATTTCTTGAATCATATAAACTTCCAAAAATTAATCTGGAAGAATCAGAGCACCTGAACAGACCAATTACAACAGAGGAGATTGAAACAGTTATCAAAAAACTCCCAAAAAAGAAAAGTCCTGGGCCTGATGGCTTCACAAGTGAATTCTATCAAAAATTCAAAGAAGAATTAACTCCTATCCTCCTCAAGCTATTTCAAAAAATTCAAGAGGAAGGCAGACTTCCAAACTCCTTTTATGAGGCGAGCATAATTCTGATCCCCAAACTGGGCAAAGACAACACAAAGAAAGAAAATTATAGGCCTATATCCCTGATGAATTTAGACGCTAAAATTCTCAACAAAATATTAGCCAACCGGATTCAGCAATATATGAAAAAAATCATACACCATGACCAAGTGGGATTTATTCTGGAGAGGCAAGGCTGGTACAATATTCGCAAATCAATCAATGTGATTCATCACATAAACAAAAGGAAGGACAAAAATCACATGATAATTTCAATAGATGCAGAAAAGGCATTTGATAAAATCCAGCACCCATTCATGCTTAAAACTCTCAATAAAGTGGGAAAACAAGGAACATTCCTTAACATGATAAAGGCCATCTACGACAAACCCACAGCAAACATCATACTTAATGGACAAAAATTAAAAGCAATCCCCTTAAGATCAGGAACCAGGCAGGGTTGCCCACTTTCACCACTTTTATTCAACATAGTTCTGGAAGTCCTAGCTACAGCAATCAGACAAAAAGAAGAAATAAAAGGCATCCAAATTGGAAAAGAAGAAGTAAAACTGTCACTATTTGCAGATGATATGATATTGTACATAGAAAACCCTAAAGTCTCAGTTAAAAAACTACTGGACCTTATAAATGAATTCAGCAAGGTGGCAGGATATAAAATTAATACCCAGAAATCAGAGGCATTTCTATATACAAACAATGAACTGTCAGCAAAAGAAATTAAGGAATCAATCCCCTTCACTATTGCAGCCAAAAAAATAAAATACCTAGGAGTAAATTTAACCAAGGAGGTTAAGGACTTGTACTCGGAAAATTATAAAACATTGATAAAAGAAATCAAGGAAGATACAAACAAGTGGAAGCATATACCGTGCTCATGGCTAGGAAGAATAAACATCATTAAAATGTCTATATTACCCAAAGCAATTTATAAATTCAATGCAATACCAATTAAAATACCAATGACATACTTCAAAGATATAGAAAACATACTCCAAAAATTTATATGGAACCAAAAAAGAACACGAATAGCCTCAGCAATCTTAAAAAGAAAAAATAAAGCAGGAGGCATCACTCTTCCGGATATCAAGGTTTACTACAAGGCCATTATACTCAAGACTGCCTGGTACTGGCATAAGAACAGGCACAGTGATCAATGGAACAGAACAGAAAACCCAGAAATAAACCCACAGCTTTATGGACAACTGATATTTGACAAAGGAGGAAAGAACATACAATGGAGTAAAGACAGCCTCTTTAACAAATGGTGCTGGGAAAATTGGACATCTACCTGCAAAAAAATGAAACTAGACCATCAACTTACTCCATGCACAAAAACAAATTCAAAATGGATAAAGGACTTAAACATAAGCCGTGAAACTATAAGCATCGTAGAAGAAAACATAGGCAGCAAGCTCTCCGACATCTGTAGCAGCAATTTATTTGCCGATTTATCTCCACGAGCAAATGAAATAAAAGGCAAGATAAACAAATGGGACTACATCAAACTAAAAAGCTTTTGCACAGCTAAAGACAATAAGAACAGAATAAAAAGACAAACTACACAATGGGAGAACATATTCGACAGCACGTCTGAGAAGGGGTTAATAACCAAAATTTATAAAGAACTTATAAAACTCAACACCAGGAAGACAAACAATCCAATCAAAAAATGGGCAAAAGAAATGAATAGAAATTTTACCAAAGAAGACATACAGATGGCCAAAAGACATATGAAAAAATGCTCAACATCACTAATCATTAGAGAAATGCAAATTAAAACCACAATGAGATATCACCTCACACCAGTCAGAATGGCACTCATCAGCAAAACAACACAGAACAAGTGCTGGCGAGGATGTGGAGAAAAGGGAACCCTTCTGCACTGCTGGTGGGAATGCAGACTGGTGCAGCCACTGTGGAAAACAGTTTGGAGATTCCTCAAAAAATTAAAAGTCGAACTGCCTTTTGACCCAGCTATCCCACTTTTAGGAATATACCCTAAGAACACCATAACACTGTTCGAAAAGAAGAAATGCGCCCCCATGTTTGTGGCAGCATTGTTCACAATAGCGAAGAGCTGGAAACAGCCCAAGTGTCCGTCAGAAGACGAGTGGATTAAAAAGCTTTGGTATATATACACTATGGAACAATATTCAGCCATAAGAAATGATGACATCAGATCATTTATAACAAAATGGATGGACCTTGATAACATTATAAGGAGTGAAATAAGTAAATCAGAAAAAAAGAAAAACTGAGAACAGCATGATTTCAAACATAGGTGGGACATTAAAATGAGACTACGAGACACGTACAAGAGTGTGGTGGTTACGGGATGGGGGGAGGGAGGGGAGGGTGGGATAGGGAGAAGGGGAGGGACACAGGGAAAAACAGATAGAAGGTGACAGAGGACAATTTGACTTTGGGTAATGGGTATGCAGCACAATTGAATGATGGGATAATCTGGAGATGTTTTCATTGTACATATGTACCCTGATTTATTGGTGTCACCCCATTAAAGTTAATAAAAAAAAAAACTGGTGGGTTCGGTACCTCAAAAAAGGTTAAGAACTACAGCTATAATCTTCATACAACATCAAAGATGGTTGACTCTTTCATGGACCAGCACAAAGTTTCTGGTCAAACCAGCAGTTGAAAAACACTGACATAGGCAACAGTATTATATTTCTAGTTTTCCCACTGCTCTTTTTATATGCCACCTATATTCTATTCCACAGAGCAGCCAAGATGATCTTTTAAAATTTCAACAAGCCTGACCAGGCAGTGGCACAGTGGAATAGAGTGTCAAACTGGGACGCTGAGGACCCAGGTTTGAAACCCTAAGGTTGCCAGCTTGAGTGCAGGTTCATCTGGTTTGAGCAAGGTTCACCAGCTTGAGCCCAAGGTCACTGGCTTGAGCAAGGGGTCACTCGGTCTGCTATAGTTCCCCGGTCAAGGCACATATGAGAAAGCAATCAACAAACAACTAAGGTGTCACAGTGAAGGACTGATGCTTCTCATCTCTTTCCCTTCTTGTCTGACTATCCATATCTCTCTCTCTCTCTCTCTCTCTCTCTCTCTGTCTCTCCTTGTATCTTTCAAAAAAATTTTTGTTTTCAACGAAATCTGGTCATTCCTCTGTTTAAGTGTTCTCTTTTGTCTACCAGATGTAGGCCATTTGGAGTGATAATAAGCCATGATGGTTTTAATAAACGGGGTTGGGGGGCAATGAAGATTAAGAAAAATATTAACAAGCCCTTGCTTTCTATTGTGGCCACAAATATCAGGGAGACACCTTTGCAGAACCTCAGAGTGGCATGCCGAAGGGGTCAGCTCATACAGTATCACACCATTGCAGAGCCTCAGAGTGGCATGCCGAAGGGGTCAGCTCATACAGTATCACACCATTGCAGAGCCTCAGAGTGGCATGCCGAAGGGGTCAGCTCATACAGTATCAGTGCTAACATAGAGCCCAGTGACTGAATTTATACTTAACCTCATCAGCAGGTATTTATGGTCCTCTCTGAAAGAGCCCAAACCAAGGCCTTTGCTCACAGATGCTGCTGTCGAGATCCAGCCCTCTCCCCGTGGGCTACACCTCTGACTATGCAAAGACATTGACCCCAACCATTTAACAACTTTTTACTCTTAAGATCTAATTTTCTTTTAGAGTCAGTCACCAATAACTCACTTCTCACCTCAGTTGCCAGAACATTCATGACAGCCCATAGGAGCTCCTAGAAATGTAGACACAGCTGGCAGGAATTTTCCTGTAATCACAACCACCTGACGCATAAGACCTGTGGAATTTTCTGGTGCCTTTTATCTAGAATATTTTAGATAAGTGTCAGAGAGCTGGAAGTAAAACCTTTACAGAAATTCTAAGACAAAGCACTGGCCAGAACTTTCAGAGCTGGAAATACCTCTTTCCATATCAGTGGGAAAATACGGAAGTACATGCCATACATTTGGCAATCACTGACTGACCTTCTGTTGTGCTGTGTAAAGAGAGATCCATCCCACACAAATGAGTACTTTCACTTTACCTTAAATGGCACTAAATCCTGCTCACTGCAGATCTGGTGGCCATTAGGAATAAGGTTCTCCCAAATCTCATAAATTTTACTTTAGCTAGTATAAGAAGGATGTGAGCTCTGAATAGCAAACAATACTACCTGCACATTTTCAAGAATAAATGGCTAAGGGTTTAGCGACAGGGACAAGGAAGGTAGGTGTTGCTATAAGAGGTAAAAAAAAATCTTTGTGACAATGGAACTGTTCTGAGTCTTTTAATAGTGGCTAATAAATCTACACATGTGATAAAATTGCATGGAACTTAAACACACAACTGAGTATAACTAGTGAAATCGAAATAAATTCTTTGGATTGAACTAATGTTAATTACCTAATTTTGATACTGTCTATAGTATGGAAACTGAATGAAGAATGCATAAGAACTAAAATCTAAATCTTAATATCTAAATCTTATTTTTGCTAATTAGATGACCATGTTCAGATTTATTTCTATAATATCAAGAATTATATGAACAGCTTTTTTATTACATCAGCAAAAAAGCTTTAGGATTTATCTCTTTTCACATTTTGCATAAAAACATATTAAAGGATGAATCTGATAGATTTATTACCTTTGAACTATATGCATGAGTGATTTCTTTTTTAGTCCATCAATATTCTCTACCAGTTGTTCTCAAAGTGAGGTTTCAGGACCATCAGTATTAGAAAAGACAGAGGGTCTGTGCTTTAACAACAAACCCTCCAGAGGCTTCTGGCACATGTTAAGGTTTGATAACCACTGTTATCCTTCATCACTGTTATAAGATACCTTGCAAATAGTCACATTTCAAACAAGAAAGCAAACAAACAAACAAAACATTTTAAACCTCTGGTGAAGTGCCTTCTCTGTTGCACTTTCTTCCACAGTATGTGAACTCCTGATATTCCCCAAAGACCCCAGCCTAAGATGCCAAGTCATAAACTCCAATTTGCTAATTTGTGAACTATTCTTATAATATGTGTGTGTGTGAGTGTGTGTGTGTGTGTGTGTGTGTGTGTGTGTGTGTGTGTGTGACAGAGACAGAGAGAATCAGAGAGAGGGACAGATAGAGACAGACAGACAGGAAGGGAGAGAGATGAGAAACATCAATTCTTCATTGCGGCTCCTTAGTTGTTCATTGATTGATTTTTCATATGTGCCTTGACCAGGGAGACTACAGCAGATGGAGTGACCCGTTGCTTGAGCCAGCAACCTTGGGCTCAAGCTGGTGAGCCTTGCTTATACCAGATGAGCCAGTACTCAAGCTGGTGATCTTGGAATCTTGAACCTGGGATCTTCACATCCCAGTCCGATGCTCTATCCACTGCACCACCGTCTGGTCAGGCTTCTTACAACAGTTTTAAAGAATATCGAATGTAAACAATATCCAATATCTGATTCAATTACATCCAATTCATTCAATTAATGTTTGAAAATTGTTGTCTTAGTGATTGGAAGTATTTTTCACACACTTACCTTATAATTCCCTTAGTAAATATTCATTGATTATAACTGCTCATATGTCTCTGTTTTGACTCTAGACTTTCTAAAGAAAAACTGACAAGAAGTTGGCAAGACTAACAGAGTACCCTGATCATTCAAATCAAATAAATAATCCTAAAATCATTTTTATTTATCCTAGAATCAAGCATATAATTCTTCTTTGTTTATTTTGGTGACATTAGAGTGTTTTGGTTTTTTAATTATACTCTTCTTAAGAAGATATCACCAAGTGTTCACAGTGTTGGTTTGGTTATAGTTAGCCTGGAACACTCTGAATGATGCTGTGTAAAGCCAGTAGTCGAGGCCATTATCACAGCCACCTGGCCAATGCAGGTTCGCATTAGATTCGGACAGTTGGTAATGAAATACCGGAGCCAAGAACTGGTGAGCCATCAGCTTTAATTCTAGCTTGCACCCGGTGGGCAAGCAAAAACACACACTGGGCTCCAAAACCCACACATTCAGTGCTCACAAAACTACTGACTTATCCGAGTTTCCTAGAATCAAAGGTTTCTAGCTCATCAGACTTATTCACCTCTGTTCCCCATCTCCTTCTCCAGCAAAAACTCTGCACAAACTGGCTTCTCCCTCAGCACTCTACCATCTTGGCTGCTTCTCCTGGCCTCCACGTGGCCTTAATCTGCTCTCCTCTCTAAAACCTCAGGAACCGAGAGAGCAAGCTCCCGGTCTGCCCCACTTAATAGCATAGATTCAAAACCTTTAATCCAATCTACAAACAAGGAGGTCTCTGATACAAAGTCACTTATCTGAGACATACTGGGAGGATTCCTCATGGGAGTGCACCACCCCACATCATCCAATCAGTCAAGGATGTGGGGAAAAGCTTACTCTTAAAACTTGCACGTGGCCAGTGCCATCTTTAACAAAGTGAGCATAATATATTTCATCTGCCCAACATGTTGACAAGAAAAGACAGTACTAAAATTAGTTATAATTAATTCCAAAAATATATTTCTATATTTTCATCTAACCCGTGTCCTACAAGGAGAGACACCCAGCTGTTAGCTCTTTAGTGTTCATGCCAGATGTGTAACTTGTCACCTTTGATGCTACCTAAATTGATGTATCTTTCTTGGATAAAATAAATCATACCTCATTGTCCCAGATGCTTTGCAGTTAATTGCTTAAAATCAAATATCCTTAGAATGGCAAAATGGAAGCCTTAAAGTGTAGAGCTTTCAGAGAAGAAATGAAATAAGCACAGCTTTGAGCCCAGACTCATGCCTGTAATTACTAATATTCAAACAACAAGGCATAAGATTCCTGTTCTCAGGAATCTTATGATCTAACAGGACAGATGGCAGTTGGATGTAGCCTGAAGTTCAGACAGCAAAGTGTCAAGGCCTTTCATTTGCATGGGCTTTTCCAAGAGATCTTGTACCTATCTTTGAACTCATGATTTTGAATTATTTTCTTTAATGAATGGTTAAAATTGTATAAGCTTCAGATGCCCTTTGCAACACTTGGATTTGCCCCTGGATTACATAAATTATGAGAGAGTAAATATATAAGCAAGAAAATTTCAAGTTCTGGCAAGTGCTATTATTATAAGAACTAGAAGCTGATTTGATCAATAGTGACAGTACTATTTTAAAATGATAGGTAAAAGAAGAACTCATGAGCTAAGAACTAGATAAAAATGACTAAGAGGCATTTGAAAGAGGAATGACTAAAAGTTTTCAAACTTTATTTGTCATTGAGTTTATTTACATACGTACTTGTAGTACTCCAGCCCACTGGGAACTACCAGTGTCACGTGGAAGAAACCTACTCCAGATACAACTTATGTCAAGAGGAAGAGGGAGAGGCCTTCCAAGGGAGGCAAAGAAGACCTGAATCTCCTTCTCCCTCAGCTTTTATTGATCAGAAGCAGAACAGAGGTAACAGGATTACAGGGGAGGGAGATCAGGTGACAAGGGCAAAGAGTGACTAATGGCCATTTTCCTGACATGGAGAAAGAACTAATTTGGGTTAGTACATTCTTTTTCTTTCACTAATTAACAAGAACAAAGGAAGGGGCAATCTAGAATCTCTGGGCTAATTTTCTAAAGCCTGTTCACATGCATTCCTTTGTGTCTGCACAAAGGTCACTTACTCACACAGTTTCCTGGTGTTTGCACCCAAGAGATATTCACTCAAGGCTTTTAACTAAAGTTCCTCAATCCAAGTCATAGAGGGTTCAAGGTTACATAGGTGATTCCCTACTCTTACTTATGTATTAAATAAAAATTCATTTTTGCAATAGAGAGTTGTAAAATTTGGACAGATGGATAACTTTGCAGAAGTCCTGCTCATATTTTGTTTTCCACAGGTATGTTCAGTAGAACTGTAGGGTCAATGCTGAATATGGCCCTTCCCCCTCCACAGCCACATCCCCCATGGTCACAGATCTTAACCTAGGGCCATGAAATAAAGGGTAGTCAGAAAAATGGAACTGAATCACTAGAAATGTATCAAGGAGGGGCAATAATACATAACCCTTCCCCTTACCCACTGCATACCTGTTTAGTTTGCTTGAGTAATGCCCAGGGCTTAGCTATTTATAACCCAACTTCACCCAGCGGAGTGCAGAACTTTCACCCACCGGCCACCATTGATGCTGTCCCTGTATGCAAGTGATACAAGCTATGTCTGCTCCATCCAGTCTTCTTTGTGGATCCATTTTCTGACTCTGGACCTCCTGAGTTATATATTGTATAATTAATAGGATTAAAATTTGAACAAGAAATGTTATTTTTTACAAGTAATTTTGGGCATCCAGATTGACCAAATTTTGATTGTCAATGTGTGAAAGAAAAGACTTTGCTAATATGGCAGGATGGCATATAATGGACACTATTACACAAAACATAGGATGGGTATTGAGTTAACAATATATTAATATATGGTAGAACAGTTATACACTATTCTGTATCAAATCATTATTAAGATAAGTCATAGTTAAAATACATACAAGGTGTGACAAAGGTAGGTTTACAGTTGTGAGTAGATGAAGCAGAGCTTAATCTTGTATTATTATTTATTAATTGTATTATTTTCCATACAATCATAAACCTACTTTTGCCCTACCCTGTACAAAATGTGATAATGATGACTTATTTTATAAATTTTTTATCATGGAATTTCTTATTTTTCAGGACAGTGGAAAACAACTTTAACCATTGTCATAAACTTCAAGTCTATTACAGAACATTAATTTAGAACCTTATTTGTCTCTGAACACGGTAAGTTTGGAGACAGTAGCTTTAGCATAGGTTCAACATCTCAAAAAGGTCAAGGTTGCCTTCTCTAGAATTCAAGGCACTTCTGTCCTAAGCAAAAGAAGGATACATGGCTCCGGGCACCATATCCATGCTCAAGACAGAAGGGGTAAAATGGTCAGTGACAATGACATAAATTTGATTCATTAAAAAAACATAACCTTTCCCAGAAGACCTGCCACAGAATTCCAAGTTTTCTCTTTAGGAAAAGTAGTAGTGAAATGACCATTGTAACATAAAGGAAAGCACAGATGGGGAAGGGGAGAGAGTTAGGTCCAGCATGTTCTGCTAGCACTGGATAAAAGCATTGCTGCTGAATCTTTCTGTTTTGTTTTGGTTTTGGTTTTTTGCTTGGTCATTTGAGTTTCTTAAAATGCAGCTTTCGAGATAGGTTTAAAAAAAGAGAGATTGGTCTTACTGCATATGTTTCCTGCAGTTATCATGAAATGTAAACTTGCTGGAATTCAGTAGCCTACAATTCTAGAAGACCACAGGGTTCCCAGCCATCCCTGGGCTGCAGGCCTTGTGCCCGCCCCTCCTCCATGGGCAGACACTCCTCTAATGAGATTAGGGATCAGTTGACTGAAGAAAACCTAGGAAATTCTCAGATTGGGTGTGCTCCCATCACGTGAATCCTTTATAAGGGGCTGGGTCTCCGCCAAGTCCCACACATCCCAGATCTGGGAGGACCACTAGGGGGCTGCTTCTCTGTTAAGACTGTAGAACCTAGATGGCGAACCTATGACACACGTGTGTCAGCACTGACACATGTAGCCATTTTCGATGACACACAGCTGCATGCGGCCGCATACCAGAGAAGTATGGGGCCACATGTCAAGAAGGACGTTTCATCCTCGGCTCCTGCAAGGCCAGGAGCAGTAGCCGAGGATAAAACATTTGCTATAGAGTAGACACTCTGTGCCAGAGGTCTGTAGACCAAAACAACAGAACTCCGGCACAGAGCATCTAGTTCTGGGACTGCCAGTTAGGCCATTTTTCTTGAAGTGACACACCACCCGAGTTATGCCTGGTTTTTTGGCGAAATTTGACATGCCAAGCTCAAAAGATTGCCCATCACTGCTGTAGAAGGAAGGACCTGGACTGAGATTTCCACCTGTACCTAGTAATTCACTGAGAATACCTGTGGGCATGTGTTATAAAGTGATAGAAAACCCACAGCAAACCTGACCTTCATGCTTCTCAACATTTCTGTTGCAGGTCACAGATCAGACATCTCAACACGAGCCCCTGTGTCTTCTAGCACCAGAATGAATGAGGCCAGAGCATCCTCCAGCAACTAAGCTGGGGACACTGGTGTGTGTCATCAGCCTGCTGTCGCCCCTGTGGGCCCCAGGGCCAGCGACAGCCACAGGATGCCTGGGCACCAACCTGAGGAATTGAAGGAAGGCTCTGACCACAAAAGAGGGCTCAGCAGGCAGGTCGGCTCCCAACCCAGGGAAGGTGCCAGGGTAGAGTCACTGTCCTCTCCTCCTACAGCCAAAAGACTGAAAAGAGAAGCGAAGGGCCGGGAAATGGACTAAGAGGACTCTCAGAAAATGAAACTGTTGACGTCCTCTGTGTCCAGGAGCAGCTGTACCGCGGGTCAGCCCTCCCGAGAGCAGCAATGTACCATCTGCTCCAGGGCGCTGACGCATCCACACAACGTGCTAATAGCCCCTGCCCGGCTGGCCACTGGCTTTGGACGTGTGCGAGGGGTGCGGCGAGACGCTCCCAACTGCAGCCCAAGCATCTCAGGGAGGCTTTTCACAGGTTGAGCTCCAAGGGGAAAATCCCTAACATCAAGTCCCAAAATGTCTTGTTCTAGGTCAGCACCAGCAAGGGCCGCAGACGTCCTCGGGCAGAAACTGCAGTGCAGCTTCTCCAGCTCAATCTGCTAGGAATTCGCCCAGGACATGACTGTTTTCTCAACACTTTGATATTGGTCACACCGAGATGAAGACATTTGGCCTAGGCTAAGGAGGGACACCTTGAGGCGTTTCACTCGGTTAGCTGGATGAAGAGCAGGGCAAGGAAGAAACCTGGCATCCAGGGGTAGTCAACCTTTTTATAAAAACCACCCACCGGAACTGCGAGGAAAGAGAGAAACCCTTCCACGGTTTCCTTGATGGTTTCTCGCTGAAGCTGCCAGTGGCTATGACGTTGGTGGTTTCTTCCCTGTGCTTTTAGGGAGATGAAACAACCAGACGGTTCGCTTATGATTCTCTACTCTGAAGATATTTGATCCAGTTAGAGAGATAGTCTCAGAGCCTCATAGGAGACTAGAGACAAAACCAAATCCCTAAAAACACTTGGGTAACAACCGCCATTAAATTATCATTATCAGTGCAGTTTTTAATTGTTTCCATAAGCACCAGAATTTATTTCAAAATATTACCTTAAAGTACACTTGTTTTGCCTTCTTTCCCAGAATAACACAGAGTAACAAAAGTTATTGTCAATGTAAACTAAGCAAGCTTATAAGGAGTTATAAGCCTATTCCAATTTTTACTTATGCATGTATTGTACTACAGAAGTCTTCGTAATATAGTCTGAGATTTATTTTCAAATGATTATCACCATTCACAGCACACCTCTGATGTCTGCAGTGCTATATTAGTCTGTTAAACTTGGCCATACCACCCGGAAACATCCAGAACAGGCAAAGGAATATCCCCACTGTGCAGCTGTAACACTGAACGGATAATATCTTCCATTTTTCTCATCCTGAAGCCAAAATACCCCCAAACAAGATGTTTTATTTCCCCCATATTTCCTTTTTTGCCTTTATATTGGGACCTATCATGGATAGAATCTATATTTATTTTGGTATTTTGTTTACAGGAAGTTTTGAGACTACAGCAAGAATAAACAAGTTCTATTTAATGCCATAATATTGCTACAGTGACTTATTTAGCAACTTCCCGCCTCAGGTGGTAAAGAGAGTGGAGGTTACAGGTTCGTGGAAGAACTCGTGAAGTTGGGGGACTGTCTTAGGAAACAAAGTGATTGAACAAGAAAAGAAATCAGATCCAAGGGACTCAACTTGTTCTCAGTTCATTCCTTCTCCCAGGGTCAGGAGGAAGTTTTGGAAAATGTTTTCTGGGTAGATAAGCCATGCCTGTGGTTTTCTGAACTATGGAGGCAGGTGGAAGTGGGAAAGAGTATTTGGCCAACAGTAGTAATGGTGTCCACTGGACACACAGTTGAAAAGGTCTTACGGCTACCTGTAAGAGTCGATGCTTTCAGTGGGGTCTGAGTATGGCTGAACCACTGATAACTAAAGCAAGTTCCCATTAAGGTCTCAGAAGTCAGATCAGGAACAGGACCTCAGTACTGTTTTCTCAGATAGGAAAAATGGATTGGCTGAAAAGATTCAATGTCTTTACACATTATAAGACGTTTTGTTATGCAAGATCAAATATCCAAGGTTCTCAAAAAGGAAATCTATATATAATCTGGTACCATTCCAAGAAAAACCTCGGAAAGCTATCATGAATGGTTTATTGTGTGCCATTAACAAAATAGATTTCCTCTGGAGCGTCATTACCATTCTAAAGCACATCTCATAATATACGCGTAGAGACTGCTTAGAAAAATGTGGTCTCTAGTTGGTGCTATTTTGGTAAAATGATGCATAGCAAAGAAACTATACTGTATTTTTCAGTACTGTAGTATCACTCTGGGATAAAATCAATACTTTACCACCACCTCCCCTCGCCCCCCCCCAAAAAAAAGTACTCAGCATATGCCCAAACAAAATTTCTCTGATCTAGTTCCATTATACCCAGGGCCTATTATCTAAGGAATAGTCTTCAAAAGTGCAAAGGTCTATGGCAATGAAACATAAAATATACACAATATACATAAAATATACACAAAGTTTAAACCATCAGTCGATAGGTTTATATTTTCTATGAAGGAGGGCAAAATCAGGATTTTGAGCTGCATAATCATACATAATGGGAAAGGGGAAAGGCTTTCATAAAATGAACAAAATCCTAATCATTTGTGCCCTGGCTGGCTAACTCATTTGGTTAGAGTGGATAGAGCATTCCCCAATACACCAAGTTTGCAGATTTGAGCCCTGATTAGGGCACATACAAAAATTAACCAATGAATGCATAAATAAGTGGAACAACAAATCAATGTTTCTCTCTCTCCCTCTGCCCCTTTCTATCTCTCCAAAATAAATATATATTTTTTAAAAATCTTGGTCATGCCTGACCTGTGGTGGCGCAGTGGATAAAGCGTCGACCTGGGAACACTGAGGTCGCCAGTTCAAAACCCTGCACTGGTCTGGTCAAGGCACATATGGGAGTTGATGCTTCCAGCTCCTTCCCCCCTTTCTCTCTCTCTCTCTCTTTCTCTCTCTCTCTCACTCTGTGTCTCCTCTCTAAAATTAACAAAATAAAAAAAAAAGAAAAATTAAAAAAAAAAGTCTTGGTCATATGTAATAGCTTCATAAGTTGCCTAAATATTGGAGAAGCCTTACAAAATTTCATGTTAGTATCAATTTACAGACAAAAAGAACATAGTAGTAATTAGAGTGGATAACCTCAAAAATTATAGACTTGGAGGGAAATAGAAAAGATGCGCAATGAACAGCTTATCTTCATTACTTAAAGAGTCATAATTCTGCCTTGGAGAGCAAAAAGCATTGAGAAAGTTCCTTGCTTTTCCAGATTTCCTACCTCACTCTTTTCCCACAAGTTTTCTTTGGCTTACACCATCTCTCTTTACTCTATTTTCTGCCACTCACCTTGAAGCAAGAACCAGACTTTGCCTTTCAGAAGTTGTCTTCTTTGTATTGTCTGGAGAACAGTAAAGGATAGAGGGTGAGCATTGACATCAACCATTACAATTAAAAACTGACACATAATTCCTGGGAGTTAAGACTACAGACTTCCAAAACACACAAAGCAGTTATATGTTCAAAAACTAAGCATGAAAATTTAACCTTCACTATCATCGTGAGAAATTATGAGCCAAATCTGAAATAGAAAACACCAAGGAAAAGAGCCAAAGCAGCTTTGGTTGTAGGTCTGTACGTATCTATGACTTCAGCAGCAATTTAACATAGGCAGATAAAGCAACAAAGGAATAATTCATAATATGAGACATGAGTTGAATTACAGTGATGAGATAAACAGAATCTACATTTCCTTTCCTAATTTGGAAATTTTTTTTTATCTGTATCTACTAGAACATGCTACATTTCCAACTTTACTTTTCCTTAAATGCATAGAACTTATTGGATATGTAATACTTGCCTTCATTTGTAGCAGTCCCCTAATTTGGAATCCCTCCTTTCCTTTCTTCTAGTGCATCTGATTTAGTTTATCTAATTGGAAGCCTGGCTAATATCTGTCTTTGCTAGAAGAGCTTCCTAACACCAGCATTCTCATTGTTCTTCCTGTAATATGCCTTGTCTAGCCGTGAGTTGGTTTTGGATTATATTCTGCCTTATTTTTTCAAGTACTGGCTTTATGTCCCACATTATACTGAAACTTCTCCTCAAACTTCTGAGCCAAGGCTTTCTCCAGCACAACAGTAAAGAGTGAACACTGAAAAGTGCCTTGATTTATTGATGGTCAAAATGTAACAATTTTTAATTGCCCAGGATTCAGGTTTCTAAAGAGTTAATGCATTGTTTGTGATGTGCCACTTCTTAGATTCTGTAAAGATAAAACAGAAGGAACAGTAATATTGTAGCAGGGGTATGACTTCTAGCAAAATAAGCATACAATCCTGTCTTCCAATCCATACAAAAACTAGAAGAATAAATGCAAATGAAAAGCTCATTCCTCCCATTAGCCAAACTTGAGAACAATCACATGCTTATAATATTTTTCATTTTTTATTGTATTGGCCTTTAGTCGGTAATACATTAAATATTACAAGGCCTACATTTTAATATTTTAAAGTGAAATTCATCAAGTGTTTGTCAAATGTGGGCTTTTTATGGCTTATTTTCTGAGATTTTAATCAATACAGGACACTACACCAAGATCTAGAGTTCATGTGACAATATGTATTAAAAGTTTATTTCATATTAAAATTGCTAAATATGCTCATTACTATAAATGTAAGAGTAATCTAATCACTTAAATTATTGGAGCTTAGGACATAGACTTAACAATAAAAACAATATAATAGCCTTCAAAAACAGCATTTAATTTGAATTTCTAATAGTCAAATAAGGTATTCAAAGTTCTGAGTATTTATCATGCTTTGGAGCTAAGTAAAATTTTTACTTAACTAACATGAGAGGAAATGGATATAACAGAACTACACCAGTGACATTCATGCTTAATTCAAAACCTTTCTGCCCTTTTCCAGCAAGACCTATTTACACCAGAGCCTTTGCCAGTTACATAAGTAGTCCCTTTTCAACCTTTGGGATGATCACTAAAGTCATAGTAGGCAGATTATGAGAAAAAAATATTGTAAGTCAGGGTTAAAAAACATACATGAATTGAAAATTAAACCCTGGGGAGGGATGGGAATAAAGAAAAGATGTAAGATCTTTGATAGAGACTGACTATACAATTATCTTTCATTATACTCCAACAAGGCTCTGAATTTGTTTTAGCTTCTTTTATTTTTTATTTTTCTCTTAAAACCTACCTATGTGGTTCTTTACCTGCAGGCTAGAGAAAGGCTTAAATTAATAGTCTTAAAAATGGGTGGACTTAGAGGCCATATACCCCAGGAAGATATAGTTGCAAGATAATTAATTTATACATGAGAAGAAAATGTTAAAAATTAACTTATGTTTATTTTAATCTAAAAGAAAAAGTAAACACTTACTAATTTTAATATACAAAATGACTAGCACACATGAAGAAAGCCTATAAATAAGTAGATTCGTGTTGGGTTATTCAAAAATATTTTACTGATGAGATACATGTTATGTTCTATTGGATATAACTCTACAGAAGAGAAAAAAAGAGACTGCTGGATATAACTGCAAAAAAATAGAACAAGACTACTGGCTATAAGTGCCTATTTTATGTTCATTGATCTAATGTATTTCCCTTGTGTAAACCAAAATATATATTCTTCTTGGCATAATTTAATAGTCTATATTCTAGTTTCACCAATTGTCTCAACAAAGCAGTATTTTTTTTCCAGTATAGAATCAGTTCAAGATTAAACATTGCATTTACTTGTCTCTTAAAAAATAGCTGCCTAATGGTAAATGACCAAATCTCTCACTTTCTCTCTCTCTCTCTCTCTCTCTCTCACACACACACACACACACACACACACACACACACAATGAAGACCAAGATTTCTACGAGGGTACATATACTTATCCTGAAATTAATGTTAGAAAAATGGAAATGGATTGTGTAAAGTTCTGATATGTTAGAGCACTGATTTAAAAAATAAGGTCTTGTATCTCACCTAGAAACTGGATATATAGATTTACAAATCAGAGAATTGAGTGCCTGCATAATTAAAACTATCCAAATACTGTAAAAAGTAAACCAATATATAACATATTGGTAAAATTTTAAGTCAGTTAGTCTTGGTCTTTTAATTACTTTGCTGTTTTTCAGATAAAAGTTTCAAACATCTCAAATATTTTTTCTTAGATATTATTACTTAAATGCATGTTGTCATTTACTTTTCTCATATCCTTCATCATTTTTTGTGTTTTCAGTTTTTTTCTATTTTGACAATCATGTTAGGTTATTTTTTTTTTAAGTATTTTAACTATTGCATTTCAAACTCACCTTGTCCAAGGAATTCTATCGCTTGACTCTATGTCTCAAAGCAAACCAATGCAGATACACATTCACAAATATATCATGATACTAAAGAATAAAAATGAATTCACAAAGCCAATCAATAACAAAACAAATATTCAGTGCAAATATTTTTACATTTTAGTTCAAAGTTCTGGCCACTGAACCACAATGTTCTGGTAGGACATCCAGCACATTGCTACTGATCAGCAATTACCAAATGTATAACTACCAGTAAAAAGAGCTTTGTGCTCAACCTATGAATGATACTCAGATCAAAGCAAAACTGCTTCCAAACATCACAGTATTGTTTTGTCTATTGTTCCTAAATCCTCAGCTGTAGTGAACCAACAAAAATAAACCTTTGTTGGTGGCTTAATTACCTTTTTATCAGAGTCATAGCTCCCCCAGTAAGAATAGCAACCCTGACTAAAGCAAATCACAGTGCTCCCATTCTGGAAAGAAGTGCCTGAATGTGGGCTACCGCTGGTGCCAGCATCACTCGCTGGAGGAAAATTCTATGTGATGCCACAGGCTTTCCCAACAAAGACATGTTTGGTTCCCTCCGGACACTCAGGGTGAGATGTGACTCATCAAAAATTTCTTTCTTTAATTTCATCAACTATTTGTTCATTTTTACCACCATGTTTCATTTTCTCTGCCTATATCAAGCCGTTGTTACTCTGGGATTTTTTTCTCTTACCCTCCAAGCCATCAGGCTATGGTAGAATTTAGCCACTGAGTTAGAGACAGTTAAAAGCATGTTCAAAGAATATACATTTCCTTTTACTGTTTGTGTATATGCCTTATTCTGGTAACTTTTTTATTCTCTTGACAGCAAACAAAGAAAAGGTATTTTTGAGCAGGAAATTCATTTGATATTCATAAAACTTCAAAGCCAGAAGGACTTCAATTCTAAATCTTATGGGGTACAAACCTGAGAGCCAAAGACGTTGAGAGACTCTCAAGTCGCACAAACCGGACTAATATTTGAGCTGAGGTCCTCAGACTCTCTGTTTAAAGTCATCGTCTTTCACAATGTGCTACTCCTTATTACACTGTCAACTTCAAGCACTCACTATCTACAATTGGTCAAAAGACATTACATGGGAGTGTTAACTTTTATTCTAATTATTAGTTGATTTTTTTCTTTATATTGATTAACAAAGGTTAGAAATATGTAAATAGTTCTTGGAAACTTACCTATTCTTAAACACAAAACAAGTAGAAAATTTTTATTAGAGGTTACATAAAATGATTAGTTATAAACAGCATTGCTCATATAAAATAACAGCAACCAGAACTCTTAGTAATGGATTGGGCTTTATAAAACTAACTTAAAATATTCTAGAAGACTTTCATTGATAATCATCAGGATATCAGAAAACAATACAGGATAAAGACTATTTTCAAAAATGTTCACATCAGTTTAGGTTAGGTTTTTCCATCAAACTACTTAGAAGGAAAGAAAACTGTTAGTTTCCCATTGTCCTTAGATTTTGAAATTGCAGAAAAGATTAAAACAAGAGGGACTAAATAAGAATCAACTGGTAGATCAGTCCACTCTGCTGGGTAAATAACACCAGAATCTCGGCACACTACAATGTATATGCCATAAATGACGTCCAGGAATTGAGACTGAGAAAGCAATTCTGTATCCCACCTCATTCCCACAGCGGGGCAAATGACCATCAAGCAAAGGAAAGCCATAAGCACCCCCTAGATCAGTGATTGGCAATCTTAAATTGAGCTTGGTGTGTCAAAGTTCACCAAAAAAATGAGCATAACTCAGGCGGTGTGTCACTTCAAGAAAAACGGCCTAATCAGAAGTCCCAGAACTAGATGCTCTGTGCCAGAGTTCTGTTGTTTTGGTCTACAGACCTCCGGCACAGAGTGTCTACACTACAGCAAATGTTTTATCCTCAGCTACTGAACCTGGCCGTGCAGGAGCTGAGGATGAAACGTCCTTCTCGGCATGCGACCCCATACTTCTCTGGTATGCGGCCACATTTGGCCGCATGTCATTGAAAATGGCTACGCATGTCAGTGCTGACACGCATGTCATAGGTTCGCCATCACGGCTCTAGATGTAACTTCTTTCACTATTTTTTCCTTAGTCAAAATATAGTTAGATTTTCATGTCTTAAACATTTACATAACATGGATCTGTTGTGTCAACAGAAAGTTCACTCTTGTTATAATTTTAGCATTCAATGGGTCCTCGAAACCAGGAAAGGTTTCATGTATTTAAAAAAGATCAAGAAAATTAACAACAAAGAGTATAAAGATAAATATCTCTTATTCTTCTTTTTAATTTTTTTCTGTTCTTCTTTACTTTTTACCCCAAAAAGGATGGCACTTAAACAGAGAGTAACCTACCAAAACAAGAGGCAATGTTAATTACATACCTCCTTCAGCTATACGGGATTAATCTGAAGGACACTGAAATTTATAGCACAAACCATTCTGATAATTGAGGTAAGGAAGAAGATGCAATGTTGGTGGCACTTGGTTCCAGAGCACACTTGGCAATCCTCTTTTCACTTCTCTTTCTGTAACTTTCTTGTCTCAACTCTTTTCTATGGTTTTCCCTGTTGCCGATACTGTCATCTTACCCACTAGCTACCCAAAGTCCCTCATCTTTACCAAAACAAGCAAACAAAAAAGATTTCTCTTTCTAAATCCTTCCCTCACTTCCTTTCGAGACTGATTAAAATAACTCATAACTAGAGTCTGGTTAAGGGGGAAAAGCACCAAACTTCCTGGTAATAATTTATAATTTAAAATAATTTTCTCTTCAAAATAATATTTGCTCTGCAGTTTACAGAGGAGCATTCCTGAGTCTTTTGCTTATTCCCTGCTCCCTCAATGCAACCCATGCTGTGCTCAAAGCAGCATACACTGTGTTTAAAACAGAACTAAGTAAAAACAGTCATTCTTTTTGGAGAATACAATGGCTAGCTCAACAAACCGCAAGTCACAAATAGGAGGCAAAGAGAGGCTTTTAGCCTTAATTCCTGACACCTAACTAAAGCCAGTTCTCACCCCTCATCCAAAATATGTCCTTAGAATGGTATTTCCTACTAAAATTATCTCAAATAATAAATGCTTGAGTCTGGTATTCCCTGCTAAAATTACTTCAATTAGTAAATGTAGAAGGAGATACCAAATTGACTTTTTACACCCAGTTGAGGGGTTTCAAACAACTTCTCTTATCACTATACAGATAATTACAACTTCCATCCCATGTCCAACTTTGCTATTATCATAGCTAAGTTGTTCAGTTAATACATTCTCAAATCAATATTTTGTTCACAAACCATCACTTCAGGCTTTATGATCTAATTTTATTTTCTCCATTGTCAATGTTTTCTGGTAAGTTTTATAACTCTAAATAGACATTATCTAAATAGTCATTCTATTATTAATGGCTAATATTATTAAAGAGATTCACTCTCCACTATGGAAAAACTAAACAAAACATGGAAGTTAGTAATTCAAGTTAATGTTATAAGATATTAATCACATTGACATGTAGTAGACATTTAGTAAATATTTGATGAATGAGTGAATGAACTAATAAGTAAATTAATTGGCTAATATTTCTAAGCTTCAGTGTAAAAGACTGATGTTTTGAAGAGATTGTATTTTTTTATTCCAGGGCACCATCCTCTATTTTAAAAGTGTTCCTCCAGTTTTTCTTTATAACACAGATATGTTTCAGTTTTTAACTATACATCAGAAAATTTCTTCTCCCCGTTTGTTCAAACACTCTAGTCAGACTTTCTGCAAACTGCATGCTCAGGCTTTCTCCAAATCACAAATCAGTTCAGTGCACACCCAGGAAAAGAAGATGCTGTAGTGTTTAGTGTAAGCCCTGAAATCAAGCTTTATTCTTGTACCTGGTACCCATAGCTCAGATCCTGTGTCAAGAGCTGGATTCTTCTTTCCTAATCTTTGCCCAGAGTTGTTTATCTCTTCTATTCAGACTTATAGATCTTGGGCTCCTGGTTCTCCAAGCTTCTTCTCTGCATTTCTGATTGCTATTGTCTGACTTCCATGTTTATCGTCTGCCTAGACCCAGTATCCCTGTTGACTCCTCCATGACCAACTTACTTCTCTGGATCAGGAATCTTGACTTAGTCCAAATTTCAAGCCCAGCCTCTTCAGCCTGTTGTGCCCCTTTGCCACACCCTCTTAGTATGCTAGTTGAAAAATCAGGGCAAATGCATGCCCTAAAGTTGGTTCCCTGAGGTTACTTCCTGTACTCACCTTTATTTTATCTGACACCCAGCAGTGTCTGTCAAGAGCACTGCAGTTTCTCAGCCTTCCCTGAGCTTTGCTTTCTCAGGCTAATGAGCTGCATGTTTGACTCTTTCAGGATCCCACCAGCATGCTTTATCTGCCAACTATGACTTTGTGAAATTTGAACTGGTACAGCAATGAAAACAAACAAATATATCCATACATATATAAATAAGCAAATAAAAAAGTTTTTTCTTGGATCAAAACACCCCGTACATTTGAAATGATGGATAATACTGACCAAGTATAGTTCAACAGACATTTCAGATTAAAATAATAATAATAATAATAATAATGCTTCTGCTGAAAATTATGGGAAATAAGATAGTGTTGATCCTCAATTTATGTGCAGGTATAATAAATAGCCACCTACTCACTGCATGTTCTGCTGGCACATTCTGGACCTTTAATGCAAATTAGAAAACTTTCCCTTCCAGGTGGATGATTCATAATAAGATACCTGCTTCGGGAGTTTGATATCCCAGAAGTTTATCCAATCCTAACAAACAGAGCCCCCACTATTCCATCTTACTCTAAGCAAAGAACTACCTACTTGTAATTTAATCATAGTGGAATACCCAGAGATCCAGAATCCAATAGAATCATGTCATTCTTAAGTACAATAGAAGTTATAGAATATGTTTGCATGTGGAGCAAGTCTCCTGAGACCCTCACCCTTACCTCTTAAATTTTGATATCTGATTGCTCCTTGTGGTAAATTATTTTTAGAAAAGTCACAATAATTATCTCATGTTGAATGCTGAAAAAGAATGGTGAAATATTAATTTAAAATTTTTATTGTTCTTGTTCTGATCATTCCAGTCCTAACAAAAAAGCAGACATGGCCTTGGTCTATTAGCTCAACGGTAGAGTATCGACCCAGTGTGTAGCAGTCCTGGGTTCAATTCCAGTCAAGGCAAACAGGAGAGACAACCATATGCTTCTCCACCCTCCCCAACCCCTCTCCCTTCTCTCTCTCTATGCTCCATGAAGCCTTTACCTCAGGCACTAAAAATAGATCAATTGTGAGCATGGCTACAGATTGGCAGAGCATTGGCTCCAGACAGGGGTTGCTGGGTGGATCCTGGTCAGGATGCATGGTAGAGTCTGTCTCTCTATCTCCCCTTCTCTCACTTGAAAAACAAAAGAAAGAAAAGAAAAGAAAACAGGCATGGGTGCCGACTGGCCTGAAAGACATAGACAAGACGCGTACGAATAAAATGAATATGTCGTGGGTTTTAACACATGTCTACCTGAGTATTTCCAGATGCAAAAAAAACAGATTGCAGACTAATCCTAGAACCTTGCTTTATTTTACATTTTTATAGTTGTTGTGTAATTTTCCCCTCAAACTAGAAAAGTTCTTCACCAGTGAAAAGTGGGAGGTTGAGGGAGGAGTAATGTAAAAATCATAAATAACTGACGTCAGGTTTTCAATGTTATGGTTTTCCAAACTCCTTGACACATTTTCTTCTTTTTAAGTAGAGTGAACTCTGATTTACAACCAAATTTCTAAGAATAAATTCTACCTTCCAAACTGGATGAACAAAAAGAGAAAATGTTTGTTTGATAAATCGGAATTATATGATAACTGGAACAACTCTAACCAAAGACATTATTTAATTATAGTTCTTATTTGGAATTAGAATATGTAGGGACCTGTTCTTCACATACAACTACTGCTATGGGAAAGCTGCTTTGCAAGTTCTACTCACATTTCAGTCTTTGAATGGTCTCAAGACAAAGAGGTCCATGTGACCTATTTTATAGTGCTAAGAGAAATACACTTTTCAAAATCCATCCTTGGATTTAGAGACATGATAATAAATATTCAGATGAAAACAAATACTTGAGAAGTCTTCCCTGCAAAACATATCAATTATTGAGAGAAGAAGAAGAATCTCAAAATCAAACATCATAATTAGTATAAACAAAAAAGTATACATTTTATGTATAATTCATTACTTAATTACAAAAAAAATTATCATTTTTCATTGCTTTTATGATCAGTTTTTACACTCTAGTATACACTTATCTTTTCCCTAAATGTGGTTTTTGTTGCAAGCTAACTTAATCTTTATGTGTTTCAAATTCATACTGTTTATCCTACTTATATGTGCTACTGAGAATATTTTTTAGCTCTCTGCTCCAAGGGATATAAAAGAGAGGAAAAGAAAAGACAGAGGAACCCTTAAAAGGAAAACATAAGCCAGAGCAAATACCTAAGGTGAAATATCAATATTTAAAATGATTGGAAAAGACAATAATTTTGGAAACTGAAAAAAACTCTTTAATAAAAACTATTCCTGAATTGTCTCAATGAAAAAGTCTGTTGACTGTTATCAAAATTTACTAAGGTTCAAATGGGTTCAAGGAATACTTTGAAAATGATAAAAAATGTCTTTTATCTTGATTGTGATGGTCACCATACAGGCATATTCAACTGTCAACACTCATCACATTGTACACTTTAAATGGATGCAGTCTACTGAACATAATCCATCAATAAAGTTTATTACAGAAAGAAAAAGAAACAATTATTTGTGCTTCGACGAGCTAACCATACTAAAATTAAATGATCTGTAAATTGACTACTTTCACATTTCCACAAAAGCAATACGCCAGTATTTTTTTTAATATTTTAAAAATTATAATGTATAATACATGAAAAGTATCACTGACATAATATTTAATTGCAATCACAAGAAAAAGTGGGTATTATAATTTTTATTTCTTTTTTGTTATTACATCTACAACTTAGAGTTCTATTAATGATGAAAATTTGAAATGTCTCACGTTTTATGGTAGAATATAGAAACCAAGAATTGAAGATAATAATCTGAAATGTAACTTTCAAGAACCATGAAGGATCTGAGAATTCACCCTAATTACAAGCTAACATGTTAGTCTGCCTAAAAATTTATGGATGCTGGTAGAAGACAGCAATCTCCACTGTAAGAGGCAAAGGCAATTTAGTATGAACAGCAATAGCAGCAGCCAGAATATCTATAGGTTTAATACCATTTCCCAGACCCTTATTTTTTCAAAATGACACAAAAAAGGCAGCTGTCTTTGGTTCCTTGTTGCATCACTTTGAAAGAATAGGAAGCTGGGGAACAAGTTCTCTCTTTTAATAAAAAATTAATAAAAATATTTTAATGAAAAGATAAGATCCAGGTATATGACATTTTAACCATTTTCATACGATATACATAATATTTTTTCAAATACATATACAATAGTATTTGCTAATCATGGGACAATGATTTGGGAGCATATTTCAGGAAAGGCTTCTAGTAACTTCCTGATACAGAATTAACCTTAGGTAGATACATCAGTGTCTTCCCGGCGAGCATTCCCACTTGGCCCCCTGACTGCACAGTTTACTCTAAGGAGAGAAAAACACAAAGCAGGTTTTCAGGCTATAGGTAAATCAAGAGCCCATCTATAAAAATTAAATAATTTTGTATTTTTAAATTAACTTAAAATATCTATACATCATTTTACTTACTTTGCTTCTTTAGTGCTAATGTGTTTATTCTGTCAAGTGTCTATTGTAAAATGTTTACAGTTTAAATAAGAAAAAAATGAAGCACAATTAGAATTGGGAACTAATAGAAAACGATTCAGAAATCTAGTTATATTCTAAATTCCAACCACACCGTCTTAGTCTTCTCAGGATGCTATGGCAAAATACCATGAACTGGGTAGAAATTTATTTCTCAGATAGTAGAAATTTATTTCTCACTCTTCTGGAAGCTAGAAAGTCAAAGATCAAGGTGTCAGCTGATTTAATTTCAGGTAAAAGCCTCTTTCCAACTTGTAGATGGTTCTCTTCTTGCTGTGTGAAGACACTGGGGAGAGAGAGATTGACAGAGTACTCTGGTGTCTCAACTTAGACAGGCAAGAATCCAGTAGGATTAGGGACCCATATTTATGTCTCATTTAACCTCAACTACTTCCTAAACACCCTATCTCCACAGTAACATTGTGGGTTAGGGCATCAGCTTATGACCCTTGAGGGGACACAAGACCATACATAATACATACTATAATGTGTTTTTTATTAAATTTTTTGGAATTTGATGTAGTTTTTAAAATTTGGTGTCTATATTTCAAACCACACAAATGTTACATAAACAAATTCTTATTTTGAAGTTTTTAAATAAGGTAACCTTTTAGTCTATCTACCCTCATTGCACACCTCTGCACCCTTTTTCTACCCAGAAAGTGCCAGAATTATTAGAATGTCTACCATGTTTAGAACCTGATTTTTATATTCAGAGCTGCCCAAAGTGAAATCCCCTGCATTAAAAGATAGTCATTTACCTATTGCTGAAAGTTTTTAAGCAGGCTCTTGACTGTGATTTGGGAGGACTGTTATAGAAGAAATTCAGAGTTTACATTAAGAAGGTCTCTTATCTTACTCTACATGATTCTAACCCATAATTATCTTAAAGTTATCACATGCACACACACACACACACACATACACACACACACACACAGAGATACACACACACTTCCTTGACTCCACTGAAACCCACTTTCCCCTAAACATCCTGCTTCTCCTCTCAAGGGCTTACTAAGAGCTGTGTTTTCTTTCCTTTTCTTTCTTTTTATTCAACAAGGTTTTTGGATTTTTTTCAATTTAACTTTCTTTTTCAGCTTTATTGAGTTATAAATGACAAAGTAGTGTTCTAAACCCTAAATATCTCAGGGCTAGACCTGGAACAGATACAATGTCTCCCTAACCACCCAATGCCTCTTCCAGAAAAAAAGTTGCTCTCTTCTTCGAGCAGCTGGCTACAAGAGCTTCTTCTCCCTATAGTGATCATGTGACCATCTGGTCATTTATTAAAGAATTTAGCACTAATTCACAGTCTTTCGTTCATCTCAAACCTGCCATCATGCGAAGCAAATTCAGTGCCACGTGGATGATCATCAACATCTTGGCCAGCAGTGTCCTAACTTGATACCCAATGACTATTCTCATCAAGTACCAGCTTCCATAGTCAATCATGAATTTGTTTTTCATTAGAAGCTGTTCTCCAGGTAATTCCACAATAACACATTCACATACACACCACTAATACCACCATCAAACCACCACCTTTAACCTTTTTTGCTAGTCCCCTTCTCCTCACTCCCACACTTCTTGCATCAAGACCTGTGATCCAATGACACTTTCAGTTTTTCTACATCCATCAGCCATATCTATGTTCCACATTTCTCCATCATTATAATCAGTGCCTCCTCACGCCCTCTTTCTACCTCCTGCCTCTGACTCTATTATTTATTCTGCTCTGTTTCTACTCATCCTAATGGTTGTATCTTAAATACCATTTTTTTAAGAACAGTTATTCCAACTTCTAGATGTTTTTAAACTATTTTATGTTAGATATACCTTTTTACAAATACAATGGTTATTGCAATTATGTTGTGGATTTGAACATGGGAAATCTATTTATCCTAGATTATAAATTGGCTGAAGGCAGAGACCATGGTTGTTTTATTCTCAACTATACATCAGCTAGCATCATATCTGCCATTTAGAAGGTACACAAGAAATATATATTGAATAGCACACACACAGTATTTTTCAATAAATGAGTATCTTATACAGGCAATGTTAAATATATATGCACACACACACACACACACACACATACACATACACACACAGACATATATAGTGGGAGAAGGAGGTTGCTGCTTAACACTTAAACTAATGGCAGCCAATTTTTTACATTAACTTATATATAGCCTCTTCCTGATTTGTGGGGTAGAATAGTTCCAGTCTCTGCTGAGTATTTCTTGGTTATGACAGATGCCCCACCAAGAGAGACAGCATATCTGTAACAGAGTATGAAGACAAGCAGCAGTAATAAAAGAATATGTGAAGAAAAAAGAGGGACAAAGGGTCTTTACAACCCAAAGATGTCAAGAATAAACTTGTAGAGGCTGTGTAACACAGAAAAGGAAGATGCTAGTGTTATTGTAAAGAGCAGAATTCTTTAAAGATGGCTACATTAGTAATCAAATCTCAAAGATGGTGGACATGCAAACCTTCACATTCAGAATGTGGTTGCAGCAGAATTTCTCTAAGCTAAAAAGATGGAAGAATCTTTATTACCAACTCTTCCAACTGTTACTCCCACCCAATCCCTGACTTCACAAGGTGGTCAACCCTACATCCTACATCTAACAACACACTATAAATCACAATTGACAGCATTTTTAATAGATACCTTCATCTCATTCTTGGTCATAGTCTGAAATAAGAGAAAAAATAGAAAGGAAGAAAGAGGGAGAGTTTCAAAGTATTTGCAATCCACCAAAAAAAAGATTAACACCAATATACATGGAGAAATGAATAAAAGGAATCATCATAGCAATGTGTTTGCTCATAACCTGTCAAATGACCAAGCCCAAACCAAGATGTGCGAGCAACCTAGGCAGCTGTATATTTTGACACATTTGCTATGTAAAGGTATTATCAACATTTGTTTAGAGAAGAGCCTGAGAATCGCATGGGATGGGACCAGCAAGAGGTAGAAAAGGAGCAGAAAATAGAGATGACTGGTAAGATGTTCAACTGCATAGCCATTGTCCTTAAGCATTTCAGGTTTTACCCCAAAATTGTGTTCCTAGTCAGAAGCCCTGCAAGTCAGTGGATCCATTCTCCTCCACAGCAGTTTAGCCCATTTTTTGAGGGTCTCAGCCCCACCCTTCAAGTGATTTTTAAGCATCCCCCCATATACATACAGAGTTGTCTTTGAAAGGATTCATGACAAATTTTTATCCCACTTTACAAATAGACATACTAAGGTTCAAAGGTCCAAATTATAAGCAAAAATAACAGGGTTAACATGTCTGCCAAAAAATAGAACAAAAAATAAAAATATGCAATCATATGAAAGTATGGACTGGTATAAACTAAACAGCTGAATGATTTAAGTGTGATGGATTTTTTAATTAGTTAAGTACTTCTTAATTTAGTCACTTTGACAAAATTCAAACAGAATCTTTGAAACCACAAGACATTGTAGAAGCAGGAAATGCCATGGCTGTTCTCTTGGCAACAAAGTCTACAAACAAATATCTCAGAGTAACAGGCAAGAGAAAGACAGGCCTTTGAATTTTTTATAAAAGGTTCTGCCACAGGTAAGAAAAAGAAAAACAGTATAATTTACTGGTGGAAAAATTTGCAAGCAAAGAATTCTTAAAAAAAGAAGAAGAAGAAGAAGAAGATTACGCTGATCCAATGCTCACAGTTTGCTTTTGAAAGTGGTGGGAAAAAGAAATAGTAAACCTTTTTATTTTTCTGAACTTTTGTTCTAAAAAATAAAATTAAAAATAACAATACCCAATTATCTCTAAATTACTTCCACTGAAAACACCACCAAAGGACTTGCAAAATACTTTATTCTCATTTCTTTCTTACCCCAGAGAATCATGGTTTAAAATAACTCGATTTGCATTATATTCCTTTTCTGCCCTTCTATGCATATATTCTGAAATGTCTACTTATGGGAAAGCCATTGCATAGTTAGCTATCATCATTTGAGAAATCTACTTTCTTCATCTCAAACTGGCATGTCTTATGTTTCCAGCAACATGAAAGACTTCCCAATAAAGAACATCTTTTGCTAAAGACAGGTTTAAATCATAACTAAATGTACCTTAAAATATATAACTGAGTTCCCAAGAGAGAAAGGGAACTTAGATGCCTGCAACAAGGAAAAGATTGAAGGGCAGACTTGAAAACACATGAGCTGTCCCAGTGGTGGCTCTAAGTATAGCAAAATACTAGTGTTATTTAAGTCACCAATGCCTCTAATGACATCTTCCTTTATAGTTATGGCACCAAGGGTAACCTCCCTAGAGCTGCAAGCACCTAGCTACATATGACTAGTTATACAGCAGTCCTCCCTTATCCACAATTTCACTTTCTATGGTTTCATTTACTAGTGGTTAACTGTAATCCAAAAATATTAAATGAAAAATTCCAGAAGTAAATAATTGATAAGTTTTAAATTGCATATTGTTCTGAGTAGCATGATGAAGTCATGCATTGTTCCACTCTGTCTCCATCGTGAATCATTCTTTTGTCCAATGTCTGTGTGCTATACATGCTACTGCCTGTTGGTCACTTCCTCACAGTCTCAAGTTATCAGATTAGTCATCAGAGAGATAGAAAGAGAGACCACATTCACATAACTTTTATTACAGTATGTTATAATTGTTCTATTTTACTATTGGTTAGTGCTGTTAATCTCATACTCTGCCTACTTTCTAAATTAAACTTTATCACAGATAGTTATGTGTAGAAAAAAATACCATAATTTGTATAAGGTTCAGTACTAGCCACAGGTTCAGGCATCCACTGGGGATTTTGGCACATATTTCCCACAGAAAGGGGGTTATTACTGTAGTATGTCTTCAAGTGAGGGTGAAGTATGACTGAGCATTTACTTATTGAAATATTCATTATATTAGAGTTTGGGTACTATATGTCTTGAAGCATGTATGCATATAGATTCAATTGTCAAAGATTATTTAACAACAAAAAAGTTATTAAGGATTGGGTCAAACCATATGAAATTACTTATATTTTATCATTTTATAACTTATAAAATTATCAAATGAGAACATTGGGTCCGATAAGTTTGTTTTGCCCTATACAACTGACGCACTTCCTCAATGAGCTGGGAAGTCCTTCAGTCCCTTTGCAGTCCCCCGAATAAGTGTTTTTCTCTCAGTTTATCAAAGCATCTCCCTGAGAAAGAGAGCTTCCAAGTCCCTCAAGTCCCTCCTATTCTTGCCTCAATCTAGACATCCAGTAATTTACTCCTGTCCAGTTTCTTCTAGATGAAGCTGGAGACTGGGAGTGGGGACTAGTCCATGAGTAAATTTGAGATTGAAAGAGATCCAGGAAGGAATTTGAACTTCATTAGTGAAATTCCAGTCAAGTCATGTTCAAGACCATCAGACCTTCCATATCTCTAAGTAAATTCACCTTATGCTGTATGATTCTGAGAGTCTCTATAATTTTTTCTACTTTGAGTTAAGTTATATAAGTTCTCTTTCTGTTATCTAAACTTGGTGAGTGCCAGGCCCCAGAAAGGAAGTGATGAAAAAGGGTAAAAATTTCTTCCATATTTATTTGTATAGAATCTTCACTTTTCAACTACATGCCAGATGTAAACAAGTGTTCTTGCTCTAGTGCAATCTGTCATCTCAGAATGGGGATTGATTCATATATGTGACATAGTAGGAAAAGAAGAAATAAAATGACCTGGTTTTAAATCTTGTCACTGCTGTTACTGACTGTGCTTAGCTTCTTGATCTATGGCTTTCTTATCTATAAGGTAGAACCTAAGCCATGCTTAGCCTCGTAAGTTTGTTGTAAGGAGAAAATAAAATAAATTTTACTCAGTATTTTGAAATGTCCAGGTACAACAACATGGTCAGAAAAATTTACATATTTATATAGAGAGAGCAGAGTTGGATTACCATGGTGGTAGAAAACGCAGAGAAGAAAACAAGACTGTTCCAATGTAAAGGATTCCAAAAGTTGAATTCCAAGAAGAATATATATTTAGGGCACATAAAAGGCCTGTTAAATATTGAAGTTGCAAATACAGCCATCATACTTAAGGATAAGGACAGCCGCTTCCTCAGACAAGACCACTGACTCAGTGGAAGTTCTCCAGATTCAACACTCTTCAAGGTTCATATCCAGATTAACATCACTTCTTGCACTGAGGCTTGCGAGATATGCTTCTTGGGCAGCCAGGTATCTTTTAGTACTCAGTGTACTCCTTCTGTCCAATGAAGGGAAAAAGGGAGATTCAAGCCTTTCATGTGGGTAAGCCTCATGCCAAGACCTTTAAGGAAACAACAAGAACTAAATGAAACATTCCAGAAATCAGAGATCTGTACCAATGTGAGTGGTCTTTCACACACTGTTTTTTCCCTGGGGCATCTGCCAATTCTGAGTTCAGGCTGAAGATCAGACCTGGACCATGCAGAAGGATTGTAGGAGGGCAAAGAGAAACCGGTCAAGGTTTTGGCATTCATACAAGGGGCCACAATGATTTGGAAACTGAAGTATCTCTGAATTCTTGGCCAGTTTTGCCAATAGTACCTTTGCCAAATTCTGGGGCTGAACACCAGGTATACTAAAATCTTTGATAATCCTATCATAACTGGGGGGGGGGGGAGGAGTGCCAATTGGGAAAAGATACCTGGCTCAGAAACATGGCTGGTGTCTCTGAGACAGCTATAAAATTTGAAAGTGGTGTGTAGCAAGATGCTAAAGAACAGACTTAATCTTCCAGTCTTTCAGAGGTCCCAGAAAAAGGACAAGGGAAACAAGTCTAAAGAGAAAAGGCAGAACTGGATGTGGAAAGAGTATTACTAAAACCCCCAACCTTGATCCAGCTCAGTTCCTGTGTCCAGGTGATCGGCTCCTTACCTTATCTGCCTCACAGGGACAAATAGAGCTTCATCTAGTAGAAATAGTATCACGCAGAGCTTTGACACTTGCTCTGTACATAATATCTGGCTACAAAAACAAATTCCTAACATGAAAATGGAGCAGGAAAATGTGACTAATAACCAAGTAAAACAAACAATATTAACAGATACAAGAAAAATGGATATTGTAGTTAGCATTCAAGACTTTGAGATAATAATTAATATGTTAAAGAAATTAAGCCTGACCAGGTGGTGGCGCAGTGGATAGAGCTTCAGACTAGGATGCGGAAGGACACAGGTTCGAGATCCCACGGTCACCAGCTTGAGTGCAGGCTCATCTGGTTTGAGCAAAAGCTCGTCAGCTTGGACCCAAGGTCGCTGGCTCCTGCAAGGGGTTACTCAGTCTGCTGAAGCCCCGCGGTCAAGGCACATATGAGAAAGCAATCAATGAACAACTAAGATGTCACATCTGCAAGAAAAACTGATGATTGATACTTCTCATCTCTCTCTGTTCCTGTCTGTCTGTCCCTATCTATCCCTCTCTCTCTGACTCTCTCTCTGTGTCTCTAAAAAAAGAAAATATGAACAAAGGTAATGAAAGGATGTGGAATTTTATCAAAAAATTGGATTATTTAATAGCACAGCATAAGATTAATTAAATGACCTCAAAGGCAAATAAGTATAAAATGTTTGTTTAAAGCACAGAGAAGACAAAAGGATACACACGTATCAGTTACATGCAGGTCTTAGTTTAAAACTCTACATCTTTATCATTAGAGTTAACTAAAGAAGAATAAATAAAAATATAGCTGGATAAATACATGGAGAAAACATGATTAACAATTGTTCAAAGTTCTTAAAGATAGCAACCCTCATATCCAAGAATTTCAGCTAACCTTGACCAGGACAGATATAAAGAGAAGTACAACTAGGCACATTACCATCAACTACTGAAGACAAAAGATTTTCTCTGATTACAGTAGGCTGGTTGTCACTGCACCACAGTCCTTATTTTAAACTCAAATGGAATGGGCTACAAATTATTTTTAATACTGCTCATTTTGAAAGGGAAATTAACTTTCATAACTTCAAAACAACACCAAGTAAAAGATGAATAAATTGTATTTATTGTTTGAAGATTTTAGCTACTTTTCAAAAGTAATAGAGACCATTTGTTTCAAACTGTCCTGTGATGAAGATAAATAAAGCCAGGTTCAAAAAGAATCTCTATGCCTGATTAATATGAGTAAATATATGCAACATTGAGAAAGTAATTCCAAAGAAAGAGAGTTAAGAATATGAAATCTTAATTCTTAATTTAGGCATTTGCTTTAGAAAGCATAGATATATATTTACAAAACCTTGGCTAAGATTGTTTGTAATACCAGATTAATAGAGAATCAGGCACAGTTTGTGGGTGACATCCAAGGTCGAGTCAACATTTATTGAGCCAGGCAATATTCTAAACTTTACAGAGATCACCATGGAGGCAAAATAAATTTTATATACTATAGATACAGACTAAGCCTGCTCTCTTTTCTTTCCTTCTCTTCTCAGAAATGTCCAACCCTTCCTTCTCTCTTTCTTGAAGAACACCATCTCCTCCCTAAGTACAAACCTGGCTATGAAATAAGATAGAGTCCCCTGACTTTTCCCTTCCTTCTAGCTCACACATCCATTTCCTCCAAAATTGTTTCAGCTAATCACTTGGGGAAACAGGGATAATTAAAGTCATAAACATGAGGGAATTTAAAACTTGTAATATGCTTGGAGTAGGGTTGTCTGGCACACTCTCTTCTCTGTGTCGAAATTGTAACTGTCAGTTTGGAATTCTGGCCCCTATACCTTGGTTAATTAAATCCTGCTTGTGATTCACAACTCAGAGGCTCCCCAGAAGAAGTCTCTGCTCTGACTCTACAAGCACTTTTCTCTAAAACATGGAAATCTCCAATGTATGGGATCCATCAGGACCCTGTACCTCTAATTCCTCTGCTCTAATTCTAAAGCAAATGCCTTTTTTTCCTCTCTTTAGAGGGAAAAAAAAGATAAAATTTGGAGCAGAAAAGTTCTTAAAATCTAATAAGTTGATATTTTGTCCTAACCCTCTGGATGAACCTATGTACCACCTCTCTTAAGTAAAACTATACAAAAGAATTTTGTCACCTATTAAGAACGTCCTGAAGTTTCTAACTTTCAAACCAACTATGCTGATCTCCCCACTTCATCCAACTGAGTCATTTTTCCAGGCTAAACACGGAGGAGTTCTCTTTTCCTCTTCATTTACTAAGGTGATTATTTATTTTCTTACATATTTTATAGAGTCACTCTTTTATCCTCATTCATTTCATTTTTTCTATTAAATGTATTTGCTAGTTATATGTAATCACCCTTAAAATATCTTGAAGAAAACTGACACCAGTTGGTCTTTGAAAGAATTACTTCCTATAACAGTTTCTATTTCATTTTAAAAATTAATTGTTCACTCTATTATTGTTTTAGATGAATATTTTTATGCCTTAAATAAATTTGCCTCTATGAGGCAGTTTTTATTATTTTTTTCAACATTTCCTACTTCACTTTTCATAAACATAATGAAAAAAGAAAGGGTGGTTTATTTCATATGTACCTTCCACTATTCTGTTTTTGATTCTCTGCATTTAGCATCAAAAGCAAGTACATAGAGCAGCATAACAGTTTGCAGCCTTCATCGCATTTCATCATTTCCTCCCCGTTATTGGATCTGTCTAAAGAACACATCACTCTGACTGTTGGGAGATGTCAGTACTCAGAAAGGAAGTTCAAAATTATGTAAGAAATGAGCTCAAGGACCTCCATTTCCTTGCCTATTTGGTAAATAATTTGTGGTTTTCTGAGACAGGGAGCATATTTCAGAGTTCAAGCAAGCTTGGCAGTAAATTGTCCCAAGGCTCATAAAAATGTGCACACAGGGTTTGCAGACACCAAATCAAATAGCTCAAGTGAAGTGAGATCAAAACAGAGCTGATTCGCATGCTCTCACAGTGCACCTCGGTCCCAGAACTGCAGACGCAGTGCTCTGTCTTCTGTGGACCATAAATTCTGTCATATTAAATAGTTCAGTGGTTAGGTAGTTTCTTTGAGTTGCTTTCTCTTCCTCCTTTTTTTTTCTTTTTTACTTTAAAAATACCTCTACACTCAGTTTTGACTATTTTAATGAAAGACATAGATTAGGGTTAGAAGCCAGAACTCCAGAATGTCTCAGGACCTAGCAAGGTCTCTGTCCCTTGCCTCTTGTTTTCTGCATGTGCCAAGGAAGGTAGAAAGGGAAGTCGGAGCTGACAGCTAAAATTGAGAATAGATTTTATAATGAGCATTTTTCCCCAATTAAGTAAATGAAATGGGAACTGACAATAACAAGTTGAATGCACAATATTATACTAAATTCAGGTTATTTTAATTAACTGACTCAAGTTTTTATGTCTTCCTCTTATGAAAGAAATTATTTGGCAGAATGCAAGTTTCTTGGGGGCCAGGAACTTTGAAACGTTCATCAATATATTCCCTAGGACCTAGGTCTACCAGAAAATTGTTTGCTCAACATTTGCCTGAGTAGCTTACTGAGAGAAGTGGTCAATAACTATAGTAAAGTGAAACAGGGACATTTCAGAATAAAGGCTGGCTGGTGTCAGAAATTGCAAATTGAGAAGCCATCTCTTCCTTGATTTGGAACTCTAAGAATGAGTGGACATTTTTTAAAAGACACACTGTGGTTCCTTTGCAGTTCATACAGGTCATTATAGGGGAAGGTTGTCCTAGACACAGGAAACCTTGAGTGGGTGGCAGAAGGGTTGAAGGGGCTGGTGAATGTCAGGAAGTAATAACCTTCAGGGTGCTTTGTAATTATTGTGTGGTCCAGGAGATACTTTTTCAGAATTCTAAAACGTTGGCATTTCATTGCCTACTTAATCATTGAAATCCTCTTGGGCATTTGACCTGTTCAACCTGAAAGTTAAATCACAAAAGAAAAGGGAGGGGGGTTGGTGAATAAGAGTCTCTTCCTGCGGCTGCCTTGAAAAATAAAACATGACAACGTTAAAATCAAACAAAATTAAAGACTACTGAAAATTAACCTACTAATATTGCTGTCTCTAAAAAAAAAAAAAAAAAAAACATCAGCTCTAAAGAAACTGAATAAGGAGTGGAGAGGAGATGAAGTGTTCTTTCTTACTGTTCTCTTTTTATCTTTTTACTCTCCAACTTTACTTTAATAACGTGTCTGCAGACTGTTTCAACCTCTCTCCCACTTTAATAAAGGTTCATTAGTGGATTAGGAGAGATTTGAAACTGAGCCCAGTGGAGTCAGCAGAGACAGTTCCAAACAGCTACTCAGCTCATTTTGAAAAGTACCAATCTAGCAACCTGGAAAATATCCACCAGTAAAACTGAGTTGCGCTGGGATGTGGAGCCCCACGGGACAGACAAACCATCTCCACTTCTGGCCAGAGTGGCAATGTTACCCGTTAACATTAACAAGGCAAAGATTGATATGTTCAATTTGAGCTCATTCCAACAAAGTAAACACAGCCCATCAGCATGAAAAATAATAATAATAATAATAACAATAATGACAAAACTGACCATCCAGCATATATTATTGTGATAAAAATAAGCAAAGAAGTGCTGCCACCTTGCCTCTAATGCTCAGGGATCCCACTGGTTCCTTTGAAAGCTGCAAAGTCCATCTCAGTAAAAGCATGTTTCACAGTTCTACCTGGTTTACAAAAAGATCAATCACACAATAGAACTGGGAAATCAATTGTTGATCTCCTTTACCCAGTTTCCACAAGCCTTCTTAAAATTATTTAAAAACTGATGATATTTGATAAAATACTATATCTTCTACTAATTTACCAAACATGAGACTAATATTAGATAACATTTAAGCACTCCTTATGTATTTTCATAGAATTTTATAGGTATTAGTTCATTTGATATTCAAAACAACCTGTAACAAACACTTTTGGTTGAATGATTCAACCTATATCTATAATCTACTTCTCTTCCCAAATTCAAGCAAGAGTGACCATGAGATATAAATCAGAACCAGGAAATATAAATAAATTTCTGCTTATTGGAATTCTGAAGAAAGCTTTGATTTTTTTTTCTTTTAATTCATTTTAGAGAGAGAAGAAGGGGAGAGAAAGAAAAACATCAGTTTATTGTTCCACTAATTTATGTATTCATTGGTTAATTCTTGTATGTGCCCTCACCAGGGATCGAACCCATATCCTTGATATATCGGGGCAACGCTCTAACCTACTGAGCAACTCATCCAGGGCAACTTTGACTTTCTGATAAAAGGGCAGACTCAGCTAAAATCCCACAGTGTTTTTTCCTCATCTCACACACAAAGTGTAGCAGAGACAAAGGATAGAAAGAATCTCATTTCTCTGACACTGTTGGTTAGCAGCACCAGCTCCTTGGACTTTTCTTTGTTGAAGCCACCATAAATCACAATTCTGTCACTTGCAGCCAAAGGTATTCTGAACAAGCACTGTTATTATTCCCATTTACAGATGAAGAATTAGAAGCACAAAAAAGTTAAACAATATGTCCAAGAGCATCAGGTGGTAAATGTAAAAGCTTGAGTTAAAATCCAGTCTCTTTTCTTCCAAAGCCCCCATTATAAACTATTATGTTCCAGACAGAAATTAGTTTAGAAATATGGTCATTGTTAAATCAAAATGAAGAAGAGTTTTTTCCCTCAAATTTTAAAAAAATATAACCATTCTCCTGATTATTTTACTCAAGAGGTCAGAGAGAGAATTTTTTCTGAACATAGTTCTTTACCCCTAAATACTTCACCGTGTACATCCTAAGTAAAGGAATATTCTTTCATATAATCACTGTGCAGTTGTCAACTTCACACATTCATATTGTCATAATACTTTTTTTCTAATCTACCAACCATATTCTAATTTTGTCAGTTGACTGAACAATGTCATTTATAGCATTTTCTCCCTCCAGTGCAGTGGTCCTTAACTTGGGTTCCATCGAACCCTAGGGGTTCTATGAGTCGGTCTCAGGGGTTCAGAGAAGCCTCTGCCGCGGAGGCCAGAATAAAGTAATACTGTAATTTGTTGTGAGTTCATGCACTTTGTTGGTTTTGTTCTTTAAGAAAGGTGATGTTCATGCATGGCTCATTTTGTGCGCCAGTAAAAAAACATATATCTATGTCTTGAATTTGGAAAAAAAAATCATATTTTATTTATCACTAAAGAAGGGTTTCGTGAATGCGCATATAAAACTGGTGGGTTCGGTACCTCAAAAAAGGTTAAGAACCACTGCTCCAGTGCAAACTTGTTGAGACTTCAAATAATCTTTTTTGTCGTTGTTGTTGTCTATATCATTTAAATTCTTTAGTGAAATATTTTCAGTGTCTTGAATACGCTTAGCCCATAGACATCCCTGCTTAAAACTCAGACTTGTAAGAGCAGTTCATATTTTATTTATTCTCTTCCATATCTACCCTTGGTTTTATTCTTTTCACTCTTTTTTGTGACAGGAAACAAACAGAAGACAATGCAGACTTTAGACCCAGATAAGCTGGACTCTTGCTTGAGTTTTCCTGCCGCAGGGGTCCTGAATTTCCCCACACCTTCCAAAAATTTTTCTAAGATTTTTCACATCCACCCCTCTAGTGCCTGGGCCTGATTGGAGCTGGTAATGTTGTCTGGGCAGGTCCCCTGAGCCTGGGTGGGAGCTGACATGTATCAAGTATATTTTTACCCTTAAAGATTCTCTCCAACCCTCTACCTTGTTCATGGGGTAGGCCCAATGCCCCAAAAATCTCTGGAATTTGTGCCTGTGGGGTCATTCTGAGGCCCTGGATCTGGGCTGCAGCAGCCTGGTGAGTGTATCAACTCTGCTGACCAACACAGTATTGTTTTCACAGGATATTATGAGAATGATGCTGACACTCTGATTTTGAGTGATACTCACTCATTTAGACATGGAATGAATTCAGGACTCTGAGCTCCCAACAGCTCACAGCTTGAGATTGGGCTGCATGTGTGTCCTCCTGCATCTTCAATCACCCATCACACCCCATCATGGTGATGCCTCTGGGTTAGAGTGCTCCAAGTGGCAGGTGTCATTTACCCTGTGCAAATTCTTTCCACAACTTTGCTGCTGGCACTCAGGGCCATTGCCTCATCCTTCCTCAAAGGTGGCCCAACTTATACTGCTTACAAAAATTAAAGGATATTTCAAAAATGAATATGAAGCAATAATAAAAAGAAGCATTGATTTTTTTACTAAACAGAAACATCAGAAAAACAAATGACAAGTCAAAGAAAATTGTTTGATTATGCAAATGAGATGCAAAACCAATTTTTATTTCATTGGTGAAAATGTACTATACAAAAGGCTGAAAGTATTGATGCATCTGCACATTCCCTGATTCCCTAATTTTTGTGAGTAGTATATTTTCTCCAAGAGCTTTCTAGACTATTGCTCTGTAATGCCAATGGGCTCTTCTAATTCATGTCTTCTCTCACCTCCAATTGATGGGGTGACTGTGCTGTCCTGGGTTAAGTCAGATGCATGGGATTCTTTGCATAAATGGGATCACTCTTCTTTCTCTCCTTGCAGACCCAACCCCTATGCATCCCATTAATGATGATGAGTAGAAACTAGGGATGCAATCAACATGAAAAGAGATCACATATTAAGAATGTTGTGATTACAATCTAAAGACACAGTTGGAAACTGTGTTCTCTATATTTATGCCATAAATTTCCAATGCCATGATAAATTTAGCATGACCTTAAAATAAATTATTGTTTACTTTTTCTTGTGTGTATGTGTGGTCATCTTCAAAGAAGCAGAGAAACAACTTTTAAAAGAGCCCAAAGTAGGATAGAAGATGCACCATCCTAAATAGTAATATAACCAGTATAGAACAAAGGCATTAAGACAATTTAATTAAAGAAGAGTTGTATAGTTTCAATGCAAACAGGTTCTGACAAGCTATAAAACTTAAATAATACCAGCACTGTCACCTTTTGCTCACAGTGGGAGAAATAAAATTACCCAGTAACAGTATATTTAACAATGAAGAATATGAAGAGATGATTCCTGATGGTATCTGGATACTAGGAAGAATCAAGTGCTCTGCCTGGACAATAAAAAATCATATCAATACCACTTCTCTATCTATCATCCTAAATCTTCAGTGATAAATCTCTATGGCATGTAGGTATTTACAAATTTTGCAAAGCATTTTTTAACAAAATTGATTATATAAACAAGAGACTCACAAAAAAAACGTATTTAGGGTCCCACACACTCTAGATAGCCTGGAAGATAAAGGCAAGGTAGATAATGTCTTAGGTTCTGTAACAATCAGAAATGCCAGTTAAGGTTTGAGGCCAAAGTAAGAGACATTCTGACTTCAGCCCACAAGAGTAAAGTCACCAAAGCCACGTAAACACCCTTTGACTAAAGAAGAAAAAGATAGAGAAAACATGCTGTTAGCTGTACAAATTGAAGAAATAGCACATGAGGACTAGGCTGCCAGTTCAACTAGGGAATGAACTTTACCATAACACCACAGTAAGCTAAAGAGAAGAAGATAATTCATCATGACAAGAAGGTCTCATGACAATGTCTAGGGAGTTGCTGTGGTTTAATTCACTATTAAAACAAAACTTGGAAAGAAGTTGATATGTTTTTACAACTGATTGAGTCCTAGTTCTTGTTCTTTGGCAATAGCTTCCTTTTTTTGCCACTCCTTCTGTACCTAGGCACAACATATTCCCTGGACACCGAGTACCCTGCTGTGCACGGTGGAGCTCAGCCAAAGGCAGTACATTCTGTTCCTCACTCACAGCAACACTTACATTCTTCAGAAGTGTTAACTTACCCATGGATTCTCCTACTGTCAACATCATTGTTTTGAAACATAGTTATTCCCTCCTTTGTTTTATCATAATTTTGCCTATTGATATTTCCACCTATTCTCCCAAAGTATAGCAAGAAATGTATAATCACAGACCAACAGAGGCATAACCCACTGCCACTTCTTTATTTTGAAGTCCCTTGCTTAGATCAGGCAACCACTTGGTGTATTAATATTCTGTCAAGAATAAGTACAAAAGTAAATACATTCTATTTGTACTAGAATGCTAATCTCAGCCATTAATGGAAATCACAATTCATTCAACAAAAGGTGTGTGCAGTGGCTCTAACATTTAAAGACGCCAAGTTATACTATCCTTCTTTTATTTGTAAAGCATAATCTCCTAAAGGGTTACTAATCTCATTATTTCTGTCACTATATTGGTAGTCAAATCCTCACAGAGCATGCAGCTTCTTTTGGCAAAATGTAGACAAAACAAGGAGGAGAAAAAAAATAGAGTCTGGTGCAAGAAAATAGTGAGCATGAAAGAATAAAAGAAAAAAAAATTTAAAAGAACACCTGACAGGAGGGAGTGGGGTTCCACCAGCAATGGTCCATCTATCACACAGAGGCCTGGAGGACATAGTTACCTTCCAGGTGTTATATATGTGGTATATATACTGCTCACAAAAATTAGGGGATATCTCAAAATGAATATGAAGCTATAAAATATCCTTTAATTTTTGTGAGCAGTATATAACAAGAGAGCAATAACAGAGGTTTTGAAAGTGAATTGACTCACCAGGATTACCTAATTGGTTCAACACATATGTAAAATTTCTAGACTAATTGTTACATATTAACATTATTTTTCATTGTTTCCATGATAACACGTCATCAATTATGTCTTTTTAAATAAAAGTAAAAGTTGTGATGCAATGAAAATAAAGCCTGGCATGATACTTTTTGTTCCAGCAAGTCTACTAACATAACAATAATTGTGCCAAATGCCATAGCACAAGTGCCAAATGGAAGACTTTAAATACATTGTTTTTGTTCTGGCTTTACAAGAATTTCAGTAATGAAGACATTTCCTTGCTTCAATTATTTTTCTGAAGTTTGTAAATAATAGTTGCTATTTATTGTGTTTAGATATGCTGGTATAGTTTAAGCCTGCAGTGGTCAGCAAACTCATTAGTCAACAGAGCCAAATATCAATAGTAGGATTGAAATTTCTTTTGAGAGCCAAGTTTTTTAAACTTAAACTATATAGGTAGGTACATTCCTTATTGAGGTAGCGTTCGCACGTGGTATTTTGTGGAAGAACCACACTCAAGGGCCAAAAGAGCAACATGTGGCTCGCGAGCTGCAGTTTGCCTACCAGGGGTTTAAGGTATTTGAAATGAAATAATTTAAGAAAACCTTACATTAGCCCTACTCTCACTTTAAGAAGGAGACTGAGGTCAGAAAGACTAAGGAAAAACCCTCTCAAAGTGTCTCAGCTACTAAGAGCAAGTTTGTAACTACAAAGCACTCTATTCAAAGATTTTTTTGAACCCTCAGATGATCCAAAATATTAAATAAATTATTATCAGCTAAGAAAAAAATTATTGATTTGGTTTTGCATCTGCAATTAATGTCATTATTTACAAAATAAATATGCATCCTCACTCTTCTGATTTCTACAGTGCTGTGTCCTGTGGATGCGAAGTTGAATATTTATTTATTCAGGAAACGACTGGTGGAACCCGTACACACAGCCATGGATAGATCAGTAATTGTTAATGATCTGCAATAGCCACAGAACATTATCCCTGCCTCATCCTCTAAAATAAGTCAGAGTGCCCCAGAGAACTTTCTATTACCTGTAACCCATCATATGTTATTGGATATGTTCATGTGCACATGTGGTTTTTCAGTTTTCATGTTGTACTCCAGAATGAAAACCAGAGGAAGTTTCCAAGTAGCTCCATATTACTTTAAGAGTGGAGCTGATGAGGTGTGGGGTGCTGTTCTTACTTAGTTTTGGGAACTAACACACATAATAGAAACCTGATCCTATAAAACTATACCTTTGGGACAGCATCACCTTTCAGTCTCACAATCTTCAATTACCTATATAATTCACACTTTTATAATGTAATTATGAGCTAATACAACATTTGCACACAAACTTCACACAGGCATAAATCAATTACAGCTGCCTAAAACATCAAAGACACATCTCTCAGGTAGCTGCTCATCCACATGCCTGTTTAGAAAAAAAATTTCCTACCTTTTTAGTCTGTCTCCAGAACTAATAGCCTAAATAAAAAGAAAATTTTTTAAAAAGGTATCATCCCTTTATTGTTTTCCAAGGAGAGTCCCAGAGTTAGAACTTTTTTCTCAGACAACATTCTCTTAATAATAGTATTCAAATATATGTAGAAGTATTTCAATATTAATCAATCACTGGTGGAGTTTTTTATGTGCAAAGCACTACCTCATCTATTATTCTTAGAACACTCCAAACAACACTGTGAAAAGTCTGGTCATGTGATTATCAACACTATTACATGTATAAAAAGTGAGAAATGAGAGAGAGGGGATGTAACATGATTTCTGATCACATGATTATCAGAAATTGAAGTTTAATATTTGAACCCAGGTTTTCTGAGTCTGACATGCTCAGCAAAAATACACTTTCATGTGAATTCATTTAGTTCATCTTCACACAAATTTTATTAAACAAAAATAAAAAAATAATATTTCAAGAGTAGACAGTAAGTGTTCCCCTGAGGCATTGCCTATAAATTGAAACATACTCCAGCTTACCACCACATAAAAGACAAAGGAACAAAACCAGACTCAAAATGAAAACTAACAGAGCTATTTTTACTGCCCATGCTGTATAAAAGGCAAGAGGAAGAAAAAGCCGGAAGATCAAATGACAAAGAACTTTCTAAATCTGTCACTTAGTAACATATTGCCAAATTCTTGGTGTTTTTACCCTAAGAAGTTTAAATTCTGCATTTCTGCATCTCATTATAAAGGGTTCATTTCTCTCTCTTTTCCTCTCCACCCACTGTCTTGGGCACAATGGGAGAATGACAAGCTCACTGATCAATACATGTATAATGCAGAAAAGTTATGTTTTTTATTCATCTGACATTTTCTGGGTTTTTTCCCAGTTTGACTTGTTTTCTAGAGATATCATTGTCTAAAGGAGACTCCGAGTAAAACAAAGGACGTAACTTATGCTGAGGGGTTGCACATATTTATACAGAAACCCAACCCTGAGCTTCTCCATCTCTGTATCTCCCTTTCAAACCACCCATAAAACATGTGTGGGCAGCTGGTAATTCTCTCCAAATTCATATTTAACCTTCTCAAGTCACATTAGCTGACAGGGCTCTGGCGTTTGTTGAATAGAAAACAGATCAATATACTCTGTATTTTGAAGGGCATCACATTCTCCCCATCAGGAGCAGAGAGGTTGTGGAGCTAGAGGAGAGCCAGCAGCCAGCAGATGATAAAACCCCACTGAGGTGCCCCCACCTGGCAGAGTAGAACCTTTTTGAGGTTCACGTGGCATTACTCTCCCGGCAGAAGTTGAGATGGCATGTTTATGCTGAGCACTCAGAATCCATCAACCTGGGCCAAAAAAGCATGGCCAAAACGCAAACTAATCACAGTCTGGTTGGGGAAGTGGGGGCGGTAGTCAGAATAACGCCCACCATAACCCATGATTAAACTTCACAGGGTTCTGAAATGAAATGTCTGCAGGTAGGAATTTTATTTCTGATATGAAATTTCAGTGACTGCCTCACTCCTACAGCATCTAAAACCTTCAACAAACCATTGGGCAAGATTACAGGGGATGCTCCCTTTCCATAGCATGTATCTCTATTGCAACTGAGTCTTTTAAAACAATAAGCAGATATCTTTCTTACTGAAAAGAAATAAGATGTTAATAAATTACTTGTAACTCAATGTTCTTTTTTATTTTTTTATTATTAATTTAATTGGGGTGACATTGATAAATCAGGGTACATATGTTCAGAGAAAACATATCCAAGTTATTTTGACATTTGATTATGTTGTATGCCCATCACCCAAAGTCAAATTGTTTTCCATCACCTTCTATCTGGTTTTCTTTGTGCCTTTACCCTTACTCTCTAACCACCAGACTCTTGTCTGTGTCTCTGAGTCTCATTTTTATGTCCCACCTACATATGGAATCATATAGTTTTTAGTTTTTTCTGATTTACTTATTTCACTCCGTATAATGTTATCAAAGTCCATCTTCGTTGTTGTTAATGATCCGATGTCATCATTTCTTATGGCTGAGTAGTATTCCATGCAGGGCACCACTACCAGCCATACAGGCTAACAGGGCAAGTTCCTGGGGAAAGGGCTGGGGGAGGGGTGCACAGGCATCTTACAGACAGCCTATGGGAAACAGGCTTGTGGATCTCTGAAGGGAGCCAAACCCGCAATCTGCTCATTGCCCTGCTGGCTCAATGTTCTTTCTAATTACTGGTATACCTTGAATATCATACACAAATGAAAAGTATCTTGCCTGCATCAAAATTGAGTCATGACAATTCAGGTCTGAGATGCTTCTAAGTATTGCTAAGAATAGAGTGAGTTTTAAATGATGATCTCATTATGAAATGTGAGTAGGTTTTGTTAAGTTTTTTGGATCTATATCTTGGTTGCACATTATAAAGTCTGTGCCATTTATAATGGGGAATAAAATGATGTCAATATTTAAGTTAATAAAATCTACAATTATTCACTTTGATGAGCTGAATTGTGTCTCCCAAGTGCCATATGTTGAAGTCCTAACCCTCTGTACCTTAGAATATGACTATTTGAAAACTGGGTCTTTAAAAAGTAATTAAGGTAAAATGAGATCATACTAGTGAGTCCTAATTCAATCTGACTGGTGTCCTTAAAAAAGAAGATTAAGACACAGGCAGGGAAGAAGGCCATGTGAAAACAGAAGGAAGGTGGCTATCTACAAGCCAAAGAGAGGTTTTAGGAAACACAATCCTGAGGACTCCTAGCAGAGTTCTAATACCAAAAATGTGGCATTGTTATGGTAGCCTTCCAAACTAATACACACATACAGGAAGTTGAACCTTTTGTTAGAAAAGCTGAAAATTCTGACTTAATTCTGGAATTTCTGTCAATAGAATGAGTTGAAATAAATCCATCCAAATAATTTATCTTATAAATAAAACACACCACATGGCACATCTAATCTGTCAAAAGTGCTCTAGTTTTACGTTCAAAGGCTTTCTAGCACCTAATCATTATTCTCCACTTTCATCGTTACAATGGGAGCCCAAGCCATCATCCCTCACCTGGGTTATAGACACTTAATGGATTCAATATAGTCCTGAGAGTCTATTTGAAGCACATGAACCTTTGAAACATGTCAGATCATGTTATTCTTCTGTCCGATGCCTACCATGACTTCCTCGTTACCTAACAGGAAAAGCCAAAGCCCATATATGGGGCATACATGCCCGACTTGAGTTGACCTCAATTAGAGATCTCCCCCTTGTCTTTCTGATCCAGCACAGGGATGCTTTCAACCACACCTTTGCTCTAGCTCTTCCCTTTGCTGGAAACCTCTGCAGATATCCACATATCTAAATTTCTCACCTCCTTCAAATTTTGGCTCAAACTACTCCAGTTTAATGAGGCTTTCAGGGAACATACTACTTAAAGTTGCATACACTATCTTCTTCCCTTCCCTGTGTATCCACCTTTACTGTTTTCTTTTCCCATATAGCATCTAGTCTCTTCTGGATTGTGATATAAATTAATAATGTATTGTTTATTGGTTATCTTATGTCTTTGTTTCTTTGGTTAATTCACAGATCTCAAATCACTTGAAACTATGACTGCCTGACCCATAGTAGGGACTCCATAAATATTTGATAAATGAATGCCGAATAAGAGACTATTTAAAGATGAAAGCTAGAATTTTTTTCTTTAAGCACTATAAGTTTTCTAACATTTCCTAATTTAGAAATCCTTAGTACAATTCATTTTGAATGTTAACAATTTCCTTTTTCTTACTTACAGTTCTTAATATTGATTCACGTCTTCAAGGAAATCCACAAAGGAATGAAATGAGTTTTAATCCCTTTTATTCTAATGCAACCAAGTCATAACTTTGAGGATGACAAACTGGAATGTAGGTCCCTACAGCACATGAACTTGAAATTATTTGCTTATGCATGAATGCTTGCTTGTATGTATGTGTTCTAGAATGGTCTCATAGATTGTGGCATTAAGTCAGGTGAAGCCCAGTGAGGTATCTGAAACGCCACTGAGTTTCTTTTTAAATATCCATCAAAATCATAAGGTTCTAATACTATGGAAGAATACAGAATCACATCAAAAAATAAAGAGACCTTTATCATTTAATAAAAAATATACTTTTGAATATCTTGGAATTTCATCAAGTACAATAGTCTTAAGAAGCCAAAGGAAAATACCATTTACAGATCTTATGAGCCAAAAATAAATGTAAAGTTCCACCAACAGATTAACCTAACCTAGATGGATCTGAAGATTTCTGTAAATAACAAGATGAATCAGCAAATGCACATACAACTCAATACCAGAGATGTGGGCTCCCAGACCAAGCTGCTCTCTCCTTTTGAAGTTTTAAACATGACATAACAAATATAACATAAAACACAAGGAGCTTTTTGTAGGATGAAACATTTTGCAGATAGAGATTTGAAAATATAAATTTTGACAAAATGAATTTTAAAATATCAATATTATTATAGAAACATGAACAAAAGACATAAACTAATAGTCTTCGGTCATGAGCACACAGTAGAATCCCCCAAGGCTTACTAATAAACATATTTTGGGGCCCACCCCTATCTTTCACTTATTGAGTCTTGGGTACAGCTAAAATACCTGCATTTCTTTCCTTCTTTTTTAATCTGCATTTCTAACAAGTTCCCATGATACTGATGCTTCTGAATGAGGAACCACATTTTGAGAAACATTTAAATAGCAGGTAAGGTAGCTCTCTCTGCATTCCATTCATTTGTAAAATAAGAATAAATTTTCTTGAGTTGAAGAAAAAAAATACCTGCTGTTGGTACCTATTTGTAAAGGTGTCCTCTTCATTCACTTAAAGGGGTATTCCTCCAGAAGGGATGTTCCATTTACAAAGTCTTTTTGGTACATCACCTTCCCTGAGGGTAGGCAGGTATCCACGCAAGCACCCTCCCCCTTTGCCCACGCTCAGGTGTCCTCCTCAGAGTGACTGCGGAATGCCACATGTTAGAAGGCACCAAGGGTGAAAAGGTTCTTAGCTAGCTGCAGAGAATCAAGTTCTACTAATATTCCCAGTTTGAGACAAAACCTTCGGGTCCTCACTGCTGTGTGTGAGTGATGATGGCCCAGAGAGAACCATGCTGGGGGTGTTCAGAGGCAAAAGAAGCTGGCTTCAGGTCCCAGCAGGACTGTCTGCTTTGTGCACAGGTCCTTCGGGACCCTGGTGCTGTGTGGCTGCAGCTGGCCATCCATCTGTCCGGTCTCAGTGCAGTTTTCAGATACGGTAATAGAGCCATATAAAGGCCAAATCTAAGTGATTGTTTTCTTTTTATTTTTTTTTTCTTATTTTTTTCTTTTTTCACCAGCTACTGATGGTTGGCAAAGAGATTGAAATTCTAGCAGCAATAAAAACAGACAAAGGTGGATTTTACGGAACTACAAATAGTTATCAGATAATTACATGCATTTAAGCTGAACAATGAACCTACTGTATTTACTATGCACTCCCACGTACCTGTCCTGTAGGCACACTGGTAGTACTTTTTAAATTTTGCGCTAATAGAGTGATGAAATAACATAGTATTTCTTTCAGCTATTATTATATTTTAAGGATGAAAAGGAGCTTTAGAAATAGTTGAGTCAGTTCATAAATGCAACCCACTTTAATTTAAATGGACTTTCTCCAGCACCTCCTCCTCCCATGTATTTTGGAGCAAGGTCCCTGACTATTCCTTCAGCATCTTTCACCCCGAAACCAGACACAGGTTTGACAGTCCGGATAAGCTGCCCAGAGGAAGTTCAGGACCAGCCTTATTCTAGCACAGTTCAAACAGAGGCTGATGTTTGGTTTTGATATCAAGTGGCTTCGTCTGGACCTCATCTAAATTCCAAAAAATGATCCTGCTATAGAATTCCTCCACACCTTGCATATTTTTTTTAGATAAACTGGCCTTATTCTTGTCCTGTCTTGCAAATACTCATGACATTGTTCCTTTCTTGCACCTCTTTTCTGTTAAAATTTATTCTCCTATTATTCGTATCTGCATTGCTCTGAGTATAGTTCACACTGGCTCGAATGCTGCACTTTTTAGAGATAACACAGACTATGTATGATCTTTAAATTCTTTGGACTCCTAAACTCAGCTCTTTTCAAAACTCAGCAACTTGATTCAAATTGCCTAGAAAGCTTTGAACAGTGGCTTGTTTCTAAGGCACTCTTAACACCAAACACGTTCAGTATTTCGTAATGAACACTGGAAAGCCTGTTTTTGCTTTTTTTTTTTTTTAATTATTGGCACAGGAAAACTGGAGCAATCAGATCATGTATTTAGTTGGCATTGTGTCAGAACAGATTTGCTTCCTTAACCTAGAAAAGAAATAAGAATATCACACTGAGTGACTGGAAGGCTAGAACATGTGTTTATTTCCCACATTAGATAGGATTCTTGTTGCTAATGCAGAGCTCAAGACACCTATTCACACAGATTATTGTTTCAGGACAAGGGCAAGTTATTACAAAAATTCTTTACCCGGCACTCAGCTGTTTACTTGTCTAGTTTAGTCTAATATAGTGACTTAACTTTGGACTTCGCTCTTCCTTTATCCAATTCTCATGTTTTCCCTTTAACATGTTTATGTAGTTCAAAGGTACTGAGTACATTCTAAGTACCAGTTACTGTCTCCTAGAGAGGAGGGTCGTTGGGGGACTGAGTGAAAGATGTGAAGGGATTAAGAAGTACAGATTGGTAACTACAAAATAGTCTTGGGACGTAAAGTAAACAATAAAAAATATAGTCAATAATACTGTAATTACATACGTATGATGCCAATTAGGGTACTGGAAATATCGAGGAGAACACTATGTAAATTATATGATTGTTTAACCACTAAGCACCACACCTGAAACCAATCCAAAATTGAAATAAAAAAATTAATATGCTAATAAAAAATTACTCTTAAATGTTCCTTAAACTTTGAACATGTGCTTAAGATAATAAAATATACATGTAAGAATCACAATTTTAGTCAGAGGATCTTCACAGAATTGGCAACAGCCTAGGGTTTTATTCCACTAAAGGTTTACTACACCTGCAATTAAAGTTATTATTAGTTTTATTTTTAAGACTTGTTATGATTTTTCATTGTTACCTTTAAAATAATTTGTTAGAGGAAATATATAGCTTTTTATAAAAGCAATTTGAGGTCTAGCATGAACTTTATCTTATTCCCATTCAGACTGTTCATTGCTGTGGAGGGAATTAATGCAAATCAAAATGACAAATAGCTAATTAGCTCAGTTTCTACTGAGAGTGAAGAAAATTCTCTTCCTCTTATAAAAGGGAACAATTATACACATCTAGCAGGAGTCATAGGACCATTCAACACCCACAGGGAATATAGACTAATTTGTAAAGAAATATGAGATCCCAAAAGAGAAAACAGGAAAGTGGACAAAAAACATTAGTTATATTAAACATCTAAGAAGTATAGGAGAACAGTCTGACCAGGTGGTGGCGCAGTGGATAGATCATTGGTCTGGGATGCTGAGGATCCAGGTTCAAGAACCTGAGGTCATTAGCTTGAGTGTGGGCTCACCAGCTTGAGCGCAGGATAGCTGGCTTGAGCCCAAAGGTCACTGGTTTGAGCCCAAGGTTCTGGCTTGAGCAAGGGGTCACTGGCCCAACTGGAACACCCCCCACCCCAAATCAAGGCACATATGAGAAAGCAATCAATGAACAACTAAGGTGCTATAACTATGAGTTGATGCTTCTCATCTCTCTCCCTTCCTGTCTGTTCCTGTCTATCTGTTTGTCTGTCTCTTGCACTAAAAATACAAAAAACTTAGAAGAAAACTCAACAACTAAACAAAGTATTTCAGGTCCTTTGAATGCCATATTATTTAGGAAACAAGGACTATACTTCTAAAACATCTAATACACTCTAATAATTGAAGAATAAAAAGTAAACAGGTTAGATTTTGCAGTGGTTGATAATGGCTAAGAATTAAGGTCTCACAAAGATACTGATCCATTTACACCTTGCTCTGCACATTAATCCTTTAGAATGATACACTGCAATGGTGTTGTAAAGAGCTGCTCATTTTTCCATTGATATGTTTAAAGGAAAGATGTAAGTTAAGTGTTAGTGGTGGAAAAGTGGCACCAGATGTTAACCTTAGCTTAGCAACCTCAGTACTTGATTTCTGGTTAAGAGAAGAATTCAGAGCCAAGACTCAAATTATAAGAGAAAGTTTAGAAAGTCACTGAGGTAGAAGTGAGCCATAGAAAAAAATAGGCTCAAGAAACAAGTTATAGCAAAGAAGGACCTTTGGAGCCTAGAGTAGTGAGGGAGAGGGGTAGATAAAGCAAGAAAGCACCCTGGGGAAAAAAGGGAGTGAAGAAAGGCCTGTGCATGCTCCATAGAGACTGGCTGGGTCCTCCACCCTGGAGGCTTTTATCTGGAGGTCTCGGGGTAGGATTCCAAAAAAAAATTCATCAGCTTTCCTGATGTGTCTCCTCAGGGTAATGATCTTCACTGATAGGTCTATATCTAGACTAGAGGGAGGGGAGAGGGGATCATTAGTCATTGTAGCTGGTCCTGATATAGGCCATGGCATTGCTTCTCTGGTTTTGCGGCTTCTCTGGGTCCAGAGCTGAAACACAACTGAGGCCTTGATGTCATTTCCCGGGGTTAAGGCTTAAGGGAGTGGTTGTGCAAGGGCTTGCAGTTTTGCCTATTGTTAGGCACCTGGGGCTCTTGGCCCTGGTGAGCCTCTGCATCTGGCCCATCATTCCTGTTCTGCTCATGCCTAACTGCCTACTATACTAAGTTCAAAAAATCTTACTAACACTTCACAGGTACTGGAACACTAGCTCCATTAAAAGAACAGTTGCTAACTTGTTCACTTTGGAACCCCCAGCATATGCCGCACTGTGGCACTTAATACACAGTATTGGTAAAATCAGCCACGTCCTTGAAATCATGAACACCATAATGCAGTTCACTTGAAAGCAAATTGGCAGAAGTAAATTTTCTGTGCTAAGGTTATACATAAAGCGGTTAAAGAGATAAAAGAGCACTGCAGATATCTCAAGGGTTCAGAAAAAGCAAAACTATATTGAGTCATTAGGATCTGTTTCTCCAGAAAACAGTTATAACTCTTTATGCAACATTTACCAGCGGTTTACTGAGCAACTATTTACCTGATGCATTTAGAATCATTTAGGTGGAAAATTTATAGATTCTCTTTCCTTAAACTTTGACCTAACTCAACCCTCTCTCAAGAGGAAAACACACAGCCACCCACCCTTTCCTATCCTGCCTCTACATACATGAAATTTGGAGGGAAGGGGACTCCTTGTTACCTTCTCAATGTGCCTCCAAACCCCATCCCTCCCAATCTGGAAATCAAAACCACAGTGTGGAGGCTTACATTATCCAGCTCTATCGATCACCAAAGTGGCTTTAAGCTTTAGGTTCAAACGTGGTGTGCCCTTCATTTTCTTTTCCTTCTTCAGGTTACTACAGCTCCATCCCTCAAAACTGGTCCTTGGATATTTATTCTGTTAAAAACCTTTCCATACCCCAGCCTCTCCCCACCCAATCTAGCATATTTGCTCTTCCTCCTGGTTCCTAGAACACACCACACTCTATATAACTCCAGCACACACTACTCAAGGTAGAGAGCAAGTTTTGCTCACACTTGCAACTGCAACACCTAGGACAATGTTAGGAAGATGGTAGCTAATTCAAGCCTTGAGGATGCTTTCCCGAAAATACTGACAATTATTTCCATGAAGTATAGAGAAAGAAATAGCAATAATTTCACCTTTAAATTTTTTCTACTATAGCTTTTTATGGATTTGCTGATTTCTGTAGGTGTTATTTACCCCTTGATAGTGATTGCATTTTACTCTCTTATTAAAGAACGTTTCCTTGCTCTTACACATGATGATGGGCAATATTTGAAAGTTGAATGGAGGATGATCAAATGAGGCTAGGCTCTGAAACTGAAAGACAGAAGGAAAATGGAAGAAAGTTCTATAAACTTTAAGCCAAGAAGCCCAATTATTTCTGTTACTGAACGGATGTTCTGCAAAATGTGAAGAGGCTGGCCACTAGGTTAAAATTTTGGTTTTCAACTAAATTATTTTAAAAAAGAAGTTTGAACTTGGCTCCATTCTCATAAGAAAAAAAACATGCCAGCAAAGTAGGCCTTTAGAATTATTATATAATAATAAAAATAAAAAAGAAAGGAATTTATTCATCTCATCCAATTGATATGTGACTATACTGCTATTAAATAAATAATACACATAGCTACGGTGATTACTACCACATACGCATTTGAACTTTAGAATTATAGCTAGTACGTACAATGCTTAGAGTCCTCTCTGTGTCCTAATTTTTGAAAATCACCACCAGTACCTGATGGTCAAAAGATGAAACTTGTAACTGAACCTGGAATCCTGGTTTTGTCAATTAACCTCTTCAGGTCTCAGTTTCTTCATTTGTAAAATGAGAAGAAATTAGATGAGTAATTTTTCAAACATTTTATTAATGTACAAATTCTCTTCTTTTTTCCAAAGGAAATCTTACTGTGAACCCTAATATTGTATACAGAATCTAAAGATGATAGCACTGATAAAGGCAAGGTGAAGGTAAAGAAAGCCACCCTCTTCTTCTCCCAAGCATGCTCCAGAGCTCTGGGACTGAAACTTAGGAAACACTGTGACATTTTGGATCTTTTGCAACAATTTTGGTGGGTCCTTTGTTGTCTGTTGAGTAATCACAAAACCAAGGCAGGCCTGCTAACTTGAGCACCTGCCTTAACTCAAATAGAACATAACATATTTTCCCTGCTCCTAACATAAAAAAATAGAATGAGAGATTTGTCCTCAAGTGGCTTTGGGAAAATTTATCCCTACCTCCTTGATTGTGATGTTGACTTCTTGAAAAGCATTTGTGACTGCCTACCTGCCTTTCAACTCCACTTCTCCAACTTGTCCAATATGTCCCCCTGCTCTGTGCCCTGAGCCACTTGGCTTTACCCTCTTCTACTTGTGGCTCTAAACACCTACAGTGTGTCCCTCAACTCCCTCTATGATGGCCAAAGGAGGAATTGATCCAAGAAACTTCAAGTAAATAAAACAGAAAAACAATTAGGAAGCTATAAAAACCTTGAACAGCACAGTTAAGAATTTAACCTATTAGCCATATAACCCTTCCTCAGCCACTACTGTCTAGTACATATATGACATTTATAAGTAGTGATCTCAGCATAAAACCCATGGGATATCAAAGGTCATATAGATATATAAATACTGCATGGACTCTGGCCTCTAACCAAAATATAAACAACTACAAATTATTAGCAAAGAGACAATCACCTTCCCACATATTTGAATGATAAAAACACAGATATAATTCATGGATTAACAGGAAAACCATAAACCTCTGTCTCATTCTGTCTCTGACTGTCTGTTTGCCAGTCTCTCTTTCAGTCTATCTCTCTGTCACTTTGTCTCTGCCTCTCTGTCTTTACTTCTATCTCCATACTTTATCTGTCCCTCTGTAGTTCTCGCTATCCTTATGATTCTGTCTTTTAGTGCATCTATTTGTTGATATATGTTTCTATAAAATGCATATTATTTTGTGAATGTGTCATGAAGTGACTAATAGAAGAGTCAATCTTTTAAAAAAGGAGAAGAAAAAAAGAAAAAGTAAAGAAGAAAAATGAAACAGGGACATCATCATTGGGAACTTCAGATTCCTCAAGGACAACAAGAGGAACTGACAACAAATTACTGCTTTGGCCGTTTATGACCAAATATCTCTAAATCTCTTACTGTCTTGCTCAATTAAAGTAACTCAGAGCTTTGCTCTCTACATTCAAAGATCCAGTGCAAATAATAATTTTCTTCACTCTCAATCCCTAAAACAAAGTGAAAAGGTGCTTTCAAAACTAGTGCTAAATTTGGCTCATTTTAACTCTCTGGAGGGGATAAAAGAGAAATTTTTACTTAGCTGCTGCTTTAAATTATTTCACCATTTACAAATGAATTCCCCAGAACTATTGCAGCTTCAAAAAAAATTGTTTGTCCAAAAAACGTCTACAACTTCTTCAGTGCCCACAGCCCAGTCGGAAGCTGAGGGCACACAGATCACCTGCTCTTCTCCTACACTGGACTCACTCACAAACTCCTCACACACACAAATAAGCAAATGTCAGAGAGCAAACCAGAACTCCTGCGTCTTATAGTTCTTGTGACTTTATCTGTCTAGCGTCTAATTGTTTACCAGTCTCTTCCGTGTTTGGGGCATTCCAGAAATGTGCCTCAGAAGCATGTACTTTAGAAGTGAGAAGACTAATGGTGCATTCCAGGGATCTCCCTGGTGACTTTCATCCAGTTCCACTGCAATGGTGTTGATCCCTCTCCCTTTCTTCTCCTTCAAACCTTTTCTTGGGGCTCAGCATTTTCTCCTTCCAAGGGGATCAACAATGAGGGGACATTAATCTATAGTTCCTGGACTTCCTGGACTAACAAGATTGGTTGATGCCCAGTTAGTTAGTAAACAACAAGTAGGGAGGTGGTGGGCCTGCTTGCTGGGATGATGAAATAACAGACTCTGACTCACTGACTTCCCCTTGCTAAAGTGCTAGCTCACCGCAGGATTCATGTGATGCCCGGTGCCTGGGGGAGAGGAGAAAGGGATTGCCCGTCAATAATACATTAGTGCAGAGAGCCCCACAAATGTGTGCTTAAAACCAACTTGAAATGGGGGAGGGGAGGAAGCAGGATAATTCACATGGGAAGGTGTAGCAGGTAAAATAGCTTTCTTGGAATGTACAGTTTGCTAACAATTTTTATTACACAAACTATTTTCTCCTACCAGCACATGCATCTTCTGAGTAGATTTCATAGTTAGAAATTCTGAGACAAAGAGAAAGAAATTAAAAGGAAAGAGATGGGGAAGACAAAACGAAGCAAGGGAGAGAGAGTCAAACAACGTCTATGTCTCACAACTTGCCCCCACTGCATTGGTAATAATTTCAAGGCAAGAATTTTTTCTTTGAAATTTAATTTCCAATTTTTTTTTATCTCAGTAATAAGGCGCAGCATAATTTTCACATCAAGTTTTTGACATTTCACCCCAAAACCATCCAGTTACCAAAATTATATCTGACCACAGTTTGTTGAAAAGTGCCAAGTTTCCATTTGCTTGTTCAAATGTCCAAGCTACCTTCTTAGGGAAAACTCTATTTCAATCACATTTGAATGAAACTTTCGGCTAGGGGAGGAAGAGGTGCATCTATGAGTTGTCCATTCACTTTCACGTTTCAGTTTCTTTAAATGCTAAATAATCATAATAATACTTATTTGGTTCTACTTTCCTGGACTATCAGCAGACATGCCTAAGAAATAAGTTGAACTATTCCAAGGAAGTATTGGTCTACGATAATATCTTTCAAAGAGTTTCTTTTCAAATTCCTTTAATGACTGCAATCACCTACCATCTCTTTTCTCCACTCCCTGTTTGTCCCTTATATAATTAGTCCTTTCAAGGGAATATAGTCTGGTCCCTAAGCAAGTTTGTCACTGCCTGCTAGGAGCCAGGCACATCTGTACAGAATTATTCACACCCTCCATCTCTGGAACTCAAGGTGGCCCATGGAACCCTGACTGACAGGAAAATGACATGGGCTTGATTCAAATGGAAAACATACAAACCTTTTCAACTCAGCTGCTAAATGAACAATCACAGTTCATTCCACCTTGGAAGGTAATTCTGCTTTATATAAATATATAAAATATATATATATATAGTTCGCCTAACTTATGAACAAGCAGAAGGAAGAACTAAATGCTTTGATCATTTGTTCAACCATGAGGAAGTGGCAGAAAATTTGACTACCAAAGTCAGCATTGGTTTGACATCACAATAGGGACAGTAGATGGAAAACGGTCAGGCTTTGAGGGAGATTTGGGAAGGCAAAGACCTTACATATGACCAAAAATAATACCAATTTCAATATGACCCACACCATGGGACAATCTGAAGAGAACATTTAATAGAAGAATCTAGTTGTGAATAGCTTATAGTAAATGTGGAATTGCAGATTCCTTCTGAAGTCTATGATCAAGATAAAACTGCATAACCAACCAATCTTTGAATGACAAAAGGTGTGTTGCTTGGTCCAACTTTGATTATCTACTGTATTGACCTTCTAGAGGTGCTATAACAAAGTATGACAAACTGGGTGGCTAAAACAATGAACATTTATTCCTTAGTTCTGGAGGCTAGATGCCTAAGATCAAGGTGTTGGCAGAGTTGGTTTCTTCTGAGTTCTGTGAGAAAAAAATCTGTTCCATATCTCTCACCTAACTTCTGTTGTGTTCTGGCAAGTTGCTGGCTTATAGTAATATTAACCCTGATCTCTGCCTTAATTTTCACATGGGGTTCTCCTTGTGTGTCTGTCTCTGTGACCAAATTGCTCTTTTTTATAAGGACACCAGTCATATAGGCTTAAAGTTCACTTTATCATACTATTTATACTTGCACAGACCCTATTTCCAAATAAGGTTCCATTCTGAAGGACTGGGTATTAGGGTTTCAACATATGACTTTGAAAGAAACATAACTCAACCCCTAACATCTGTTCTAAGAGCAGATGATAAAGTCCAATAGAGAAGGCAGAGATGCAAATCAGAATTTAAACCCACTTATAAGTGGGTCACTGAATGAAGACACAGTTCAAACTGAAACTGAGACATACAAATGCGTAGCTATGTAAAGTTTGTCATGCCTTAACTTTGGCTTAAAATCAATGAGTTTAACATATTCCATTTTAGAGTTCAGCTTTACTTCATTTGAAGATGAAAAATACATTCAAAATAATGTGCAAATTTCCCTCTACTTACTTCCACCACAATCCTGCATAGGTCAACATGGTTAGACATTTTAGAGAAGAGACTCAAGAGGATCAGCATGGCACTGGCCACATGATCTCTATTCAGGACTGAGACAATAAGAAAGGGCTTACGCTGCTGAAGCCTTTCTGTAAACTATTTCCTTTCTTCACATATACAAGGTAAAGGCCCAATGAGGGCAAAATCATTAGATTTACAGCATTATCAAAATACAATTTTGAATTCCAAATGGTATATGTAGGCATGCCTTCCTCCATGAGGCAAAGCTTAATTCCTTTACTCCATTGAGTATGGGCTGGATTTAATGACTCAATTCCAAATAAAGGAGAAAGTAGTAACGCACAGTGTAGAAATCTGATAAGCGTGATCATGTTAACCAAATGATCAAGTGAACATCACCAGTGATAAGTCACAAAGACATCACATAACCCTGTTTCTTTGTGATGAAAAGGGCATTTTCTCTCTGTGGTTTTCTGCCCCCAAACTCACAACCAGTCTAATCATGAGGAAAACATCAGACAATTAGAGAACAGAGAAGACTAAGGAGACATGGCTACTACATTCAATGTGGTATACTGGGTAAGATCCTGGAACAGAAAAGGGATATTAGGGGAAGACTGATGCAATCTAAATATAGTGTGGAGTTTAGTTATTAGGATTGTAGCAACTTTGATTACTTAGCTTTGACAAATGTACCACAGTAATGTAAGAAAATAATATAAGAAGTTAAAGCTAGGGGAGGAGTGTATAGAACTAACTATACTATCTTTGTAGAGTTTCTGCAAACCTAAAATTATTCCAAAATAAAAACTTTATTATGAAAATGTGTCATTGTGAAGCAGAACACTAAGCTTTATTTTTCACAATATTCATCAAGCCTAAATATAAACCATACTTAAAATCCCAAATATAATACAGTGTATAAAACTTCAAATTTTAACAAAAGAGAAACAAAATGTCACTGCTTGTTTACCTTATTAAGACTTAAAAGTTTTCTTATGTTCCAGTATGTTAAAGGGTCGTGAACCATGTCATGTAAGATTATTCATGACACAAAACATACAAAAACTCCCTCCTCATAAAACCAAGGCTCTGATTCTCAAAATAAAAGATATCTTCTATCACAAGTAAATGTCACTCATCCCAAACCAAACAAAACACATCCTGGTGGGATGTGTGTGTGTGTGTGTGTGTGTGTCCTTTTTTGCTCTATCTCTCCATCCCCTTTCAACCTGATGGGTTTTAAAGTGTTGTTTTCTGTCCCAAATACTAAGAGAATTTAAATTGAACAGTTTATTGTTGAAGTTAGCTTTGGGAAGAACAAACAACAATTGAGTTTGCTTGTATTTTTCTTTGAATCTCTAGTATTCAATTCTCTCATAGCTATTCAAAATGAAAAGCTCAAGTTGTTTATATTCAGGAGGACATTTTGTTTGCACATATATAAAGAATTTATTTCAAGGTTCATGTAATTTTTAAAAGCAATAAAGCAGGCATCCGCTATAAAGTTGATGTGTCATAAACTAAACTAGCATCACAGACCAGAGAGAAAATAGTTTTCATGCTGAAAATATATAGAGAAGAATAAGTGCTTCCAGGGAAAATTGACCATATGGTCTGTACCATGCAACAAACTTTGAAAACCTCTTAAGCAATTTCCATGGACACTTCACCCTTCTTAATTCCACATTCCAGTTGTATACTTGGACCCTTAAAGTTGGTTCACTCAACCCAGATCACCATCTACACCCACACCAAAGTGGACGGAATTCCCTTTTCTTCACCCACACCAACATTAGATAAGTACCTGAAAAGGACATTTCTGATCCAGACCACAAATAACGCAACATGATTCTAGATGTTCCACCTCCTTGTCCTTCCCAATTCCTATCACTCACACATTTCAAATTTCCTAACGTATTGTCCATGTTCCTCTTTCTAAAATATTTGGAGAGCAAATATCTGAAAAAGATCCTGCTGCACAGCCCCTCATTCACAGATGTCTCCAGAGGAATTTGACCACATGCTCTTAAATACACTTTTTTGACAGAGACAGTGAGAGAGTCATAGAGAGGGACAGATAAGGACAGACAGACAGGAAGGGAGAGGGATGAGAAGCATCAATTTGTTGTGGCACCTTAGTGTTTCATTGATTGCTTTCTCATATGTGCCTTGAACAGGGGGCTCCAGCTGAGCCAGTGACCCCTTGTTTAAGCCAGTGACCTTGGGCTTCAAGCCAGTGACCTTTGAGCTCAAACCAGTGACCATGGGGTCATGTCTATGATCCCATACTCAAGCCAGATGAGCCTCCACTCAAGCCAGCAACCTCAAGGTTTTAAACCTGGGTCATCTGCATCCCATTCCAACACTCTATTCATTGCACCACTATCTAATCAGGCTCATGCTCTTAAATATTTACCTGTGTTTCCAGGACCGCAAACCACATAGAACCCAGTATTCATTATCTTCTATTTCTCCTAGATGTTTCCAACCAACAAACAATTGTGTATTGAACATTAATTAATAAGTTTGAGATTCTGCCAATGTATAAATGTCATCAAATCAAGAAGACACTGTCTGCTTTCTATTTTCAAAGAATTGTGTTTCTTTTCAAAATTCCTTAAAAATGTAGGCAAAATAATGTCCCCTTCCCACCCATACATGTCCATGTCTTAATCCTCAGGACCTACAAATGTTTTAGGTTCTGTGGTAAAGGAAAATTACTGTTGCAGAAGAAATGAAGATTGCTAACCGGCTGATTTTTACCAATTTACTCCTGTTGTACTTATTTAATGTCATTCCAATGGAATTGGGCTGAATGAGGAGTTGCATAGTTGTTTTTAGTCCAACTTCTTGAAACAGAATAAAAATCTTAAAAATAATCATAATCATAATAACTTCAATGGCAATACTGGTGAAAACTTGTAAAACTGGCAACTTTATAGATTTTTAATAGAATTGTCCACTAATAAGGTAACATGGTCATAGGTATGGACATAAATAACAGGACACTTAGCTCACTTAAGTTCTTCATTCTTTAGAAATTGGCTTAGTAATGAACATGAATCCTGTCTCTGTTATAAGATCTTGCTTGCTTTCCTGGTGTGAACTAGTCCATGGCAGCCCTCTGACTAAGCCAGGCCAGGATTAGGGTAGTTCTCTAGGACTTCTCCTCTTGGAACTAAGTGAAATTCTTTGTCGCTGGTAGAAACCCAACTGTTTGGGAGTCTGCGTTCTCAATGGAGGAAAAAAATTAAAAGTTGACCAGTAAATGAATGAAATGAAGCTGAACCCTGGACCCTGGAAAGAAACAAAATCAGAGAAAGCCCCCGGGGGCACTGAAGTCCCTGTTTCCAGCCACCCAGATGCACTTTCCCTTCCAGCAGTTACATATTCAAAATAGTTTTAATCTAATACATTTCCCTTTAATCTCTAAACTAGTTAATGTCACTTGAAAAAAATTGGGTCCTGAAAAATATTTGCTTCAAAAATCATTAAAAAGAGATTTATAAATTTTCACTCACTAACTGCCCTTGCATAATTTTCTCCTAAACAGTCAAAATCCTGAAAGCATCAATGTGCATTAAAAAGATGTATTACAACATTTGCCTCATATATAACAACAAAAACACAAAATAAAGTCTAGACATCCAGTTGTTATGGGGATGGTTAAATAATTTTATTTTCAAAAACAATATTTTTAAGAGTGCCATGTGTCCATTAAATATAATGTATATTAACTTTTGTTTCCATAATTTTTGCTTTATGAACACAAGCAACATTTACACTAGGTTTTAAAAATTATAAGTATGTACAGCATAACTATTCTAAAAAGTATGCACTAGAAAAAAAGTCTAGAAGAAAATAAACCAAAATTACAATGTGAATAATACATGAAAAGCTTCTGGTGCTATTTTACAATTTTACCACAAGCAGTCATTGGCAAATTGTTACAAAATTAACAGTTATCAATTGCATCAGTGAAGAAAGTGACCCTTTCTGTCTTCTTGTCTTCTACCCTTACACGTACAGGAAATGGAAAGGATATTTTGGAGATAATATGGCATAAATATTATATTCTAAGTTATTGAATTCTTTATCACTATTAAGGATGCATAAAATAGGCAGCTCACTGCTCTTTGGAATACCTATTTGTGTTTCTTGGAACCAAAATGCAAATTGGATCACCACTGGACAGGGTTCACGATATCAATGCCATTATTGTTTGTTAATCATGCAATTAACCACCTAGGGCAACCAGTTTTTCTATGTCCCATAATCATTCCATTGGGGTAATTATATGTTCTCCACTTTCACTCTTAAACAGCTTTTCAATAGAAGCAGATATTCAACAACGTAAGCCAGTTGTCTTTTGCCATGTGCTTTCACAACTGAATAAAATCTTCTCTCTTTTTCACAACTGTTAATAACTTCAAAATTATTGAAAATCTCTTAATAATTATTTCATATTAGTTCAACATGCTCATCATTGTATTAAAAAGGGAAAAAGAAAAAAAGTGACTCCCCACCCGGTAATTAATACTTATGACTCATTTCCTCAGAACAGACTAACAAAGGAAAATGCTGGACAACTTTTCAGGAGATTCAAATTACTGCTCTAGAATGAACAAGGTGGTTATTACAAGTTAATTGAATATCAGTTGATTATACAAAGGAACATTTACTGAGACTTTTCAGAGTACAAGGATTCAATTCAGCAGGCAGCTAGCTATTCAGCTAGTGTGTATATACATACATGTGTGTGTGTGTGTGTGTGTACTTTTTTAACTTCCACCTCCATGTCCAGCTGTCCTACATGAGATCCAGTTACTCAAGTCAGTGAATACATACCACTCAGTACTTACTCTATGCCATGTGCACACCGGAGAGCCAGAGGACCACAAGAGGAGTTTCCTGCCTGGATGAAAATGACTCTTCACCATCCTCTGAATCCCCACTTGCATTCAGGGTCTCACATGAACCCATACTCATGCACTGCTTCATGATGGAGCCTATGTTACCTTCAATGAGCCCATGCCCCTGAACAAGTCAGAAACTTGTTTGTGGACCTCGCATCTGGGAAACACTTTGATTTCTTTGGGAAGCTTTTGCTTCTGAAATGGCTAACATTAAACACTACTTCAGCCTTGGGTTGCAGGCTACCATGGTCACTCAGACTGGGGCAGCCCACAGCAAGCAAAGAAGAAAGTGACCAAAGTATGGCTAGCTTCCAAAACACCTAGCACTTTTCCCCTGTTCTTCTGTCAGGTCAATATTATGTTAGGTCAATAAGAAAATCCTGCGTCTTTTCCTAAAATAATCATCTCTTTCTCTCTCCAAGAAAATGGTATGTACTTAATCAATTCCTCATTTACACCAATTAGATTGGAGTATTAAACTGGGGTAAGGTCAAATGGCTCAAATTGGGAGCAAAGTAAGAAAAAGGTCATATAAAACTAATAGCCAATTGTAGAAAATACACACTAAGATATCTAACTATGTATTTACCAAATGTGATGAAAAGGCCAAACTTATTCTTATGATCTGCGAACTCTGTGGTCTGCTGCTCTGCCAATGAATATGATGAAAACTTGGAGATGCTGCCAACAACATTGCCACCCCGAGTAAAGAACACACTGCAGAATAACACCAGAGGAGCCCAGACATAAAGACACACGGTCCTAATGACAACATTTGCACTCCCGCTTCATCACAGTAACCAATCAAACAGAGTGCAAGCAAGATAGAAGTCACAGTCTTTTGCAACCTAATCCTGGAAGTGGCTACCCATCACCATTGCTATGTTTCACTCATTTGAAGCAAGTCACTAAATCCACTCTAAACTGAGGGGATTGCCCAAGGGCGTGGCACCAGGAGATGGGCATCATTGGGAGCCAGTTCAGAGCTGCTTACAGAGAACACAGAAGCCTACTGAGCTCAGGTGTGATGGAGGAAGAGCACTGCTTTCTCCGTCATGATTGAGCAGGAAAGGAAAACATGGGTGCAGATGGACAAGTGACAGGATTACGTCTGATAGTAATTTTCTAAAATTTCCACCTGGAATGAGACAAGGTCATCTGCTGAAGGAGAAAATATGGTGGCTTGTGAGCAAGAGGAAGGTATGAAAAAGCAACCTGAGCATATGCCAAAGAACACTCACCAAAAACACAGTAAAACTACTGAGCAATGCCAATTGGAAATTTAAAATAACTTGAAAGTAAAGAACTAGTCAGTTCAATTGTGTGATTTTCTTCACCAACTTTTTGCTGCCAGGGTACTAGCTCAGGGAAAGTATCAAGAGAAATATGCCAATTATGGGGTAGGAAGAACTTTTCATCCATGGGTGAGTGCAGCCAAGAAATAAGAGTCTGAATTACACTCATTTATATCTCTTTCCATCTGAGTCTTCAAACCCACCTACTCAGCAGGTATCTTTCTGTCAAGCAGTCCAATAAATTTAATAGCCTGGTGGGTGAGTTTTTGATACAGCGCTCTTGGACATGTAGTGCATGTTAATTCCCTGGTTTTATTCCTCTCTGCACCCTCTCTAGCTGCTCAGTGGGCAAAACTCTCCAGGACTTCAAAGGAGATCTGCAACATGGAAAAGACCCAGGGGCCCTGTCTGCACATCACAGATAAATATTGATGACAATGACCTTCAAAGTACTGTTAGATCTCTAATTCTAAAAATAACTGTTTCAATCTAGCTAACATTTCTGGTAGGAAACATATACGACTTATGAAATAATAGATGCTGCTACACTTTTAAGGTATTCAGAATTTACTTGGTTAGCTGGTTGGTTAGTTGGTCAGTTGGTTAGTTGGTCAGTTGGGTTTAAATAAAAAATAAAATTAAAGCCACATAAAAGTAACAAAACAGCATTTCTTCCCACCAAATGTATATTTGTATTGGTCAGCTTGAGCTGTCATAACAAAATACCATAGACTGGGTGGCTTAAGCAACAGATATTTAATTCTCACAGTTCTAGAAGCTAGAAGTCCCAGATCAGGGTGCCAGTATAATCAGGTTCTGTTAAGAGACCTCTTCTTGGTTTGCAGCAGGCCATATTCTCACTATGCCCTCACCTGGAAGGAAGTGAAAGAAAGATAATCTGATGTCTCCTCTTATAAGGGCACTAATCATATTGAATGAGGTCCTTCTCTTATCACCTCATTTAACCTTAATTACTTCCTTACTCCAAATATAGTCACATTGAGAATCTCTGATTTAACATGTAACTGGGGGTGAGGGATCACACAACATCCAGTCCTTAACAATATTCTTTCTGAAATGACTGACTCATCTGTGTGTATAGGACTTTCCTAGTTTTAGCACTGAAAATGCTGGGAAATCCCTCAGTCCTGAGGAAACTAGGATGGTTGGCTACGTTTATTTACCTTTAGTGCAAGGTTAGCCCTGAAAGAATTTCTAGGGCTGATCTAGTGGTAGTTTCTGACTCTCAACACAGCCCTTATGCAAAGCTGACTGTAGTGCCAAGAAAGACACAATCTCTCAGCCTGTTACTGTTTTCATTTCAAAGGACATCAAATCCATCAGAAAAGATTTATTGGATGCGTATTATTTGTACAGTATAGTTCAAACATGGCTAGGGACACTGAAGTATAAAAATGTATTCCTGTCCTCAAGGAATTTATTTGTGACTAGAAAAAAATATCTGTGAGATATAAAGGTCAAACAGTAATAAAACTAACATGACAGGACAGGCATTAAAAAAATCACAAGGCAGAATATAATGAATTGCAAACATGCTCTTGGGAAAATAGTCGGTTTTAGAATCAGGAAGTTTGGGGGTGGGGGTGTTGTTTGTTTTTTATAAAACAAAGATAACATTTTTAATGACCTGCTACCATTGGTTGAACAAAGCAAAAGAGAGGAGTGGGTGTCACTTTAGACAACTTTTCAAGTTTGAAAATTGTGAACACAGGCTTTCAAACAAGATACAACAGGTTCGCATGCCATCACTGTTGTGTGCTACTCGTTGGAAATCTTGTCAAAATGTCCTTTTCCTCAGCTGAAAATTGGGATAACCTACGTCTACCTTAGAGCCAGGGAGAAAATTTTATGAAATGAAGTTTGTAATCACTTAACAAGTTACCTAGCATATGTCAAGTGTTTGATAAATTACTGCTATTGTGACTAGTATAATTATTAATATGGTGGTAGCATGTATTATTTTCTCTTCTCTGCACATTCACAATTGCTCAATCTGGAAAGTCTGGTGCAATTCAAATTTTATATTAAGTCAAAAATGCTGCTTCATTGTCCCTGTGGATTTAAAAGGAGAAGAAGAGTTTTGATTGTGTTTGTCTGAATGCATTTTCATTCAAAATTGCTTTTATGGTAAGGTCATGTGTAATGCAAAGAAGTTAGTATGACCAGCAATGATCATAGGTTTAATTAAATTTATATTATTTTGACAAACTTGTCTTATCCCTTTTGCTATTGTATTAGTTCTCTATTGCCTAATAACAAATTACCCCCAAAACATACCAATTTAAAACAACACATGTTGTTATTATCTCATACCTTCTGTTGGCCAAGGATCTGGCATGGCCTCTCAGGGTCCACTCACTTCAGGGTCTCTCCTGGGCCTCAATCAATGGCCATCTTATGGCTCCAATGGGAAAAAAAATCTGCTTTTAAACTCATGCAATTGCTTTCAGGATCCAGTTTTTTACAGACAGCTGAACTTAGCGTCTCAGTTCCTCCCTGCTGTTGGCTGCAGGCCACGCTCGGTTCCTTGACACATTGGTCTCTCCATCATCACAGCTTGCTTCATCAAATGCTCAAGCGGAGGCTGCAATAAAGAGAATCTACCAACAACATGGAAGTCACAATTCTTAGTAATATATTCATGGAAGTGACATCCCTTCATCTTTGCTATAGTTTGTTGGTTGGGAGGAGGTCACTAGACTCAGCTGAACAAGAAGAGAGAATAACACAAGGAAGGCCATGGAACCAGGAGGTGATGTCCATTGTGACCCACCCAAGAAGCCTCCTCCCTACCAGAGCTGTGTCTTAGAGGCTCTCTGTCATGACTAGACTGACATAAAGCTGAATAACATAGATAGCAGTGAGTAGCAAGCTGATGTTACAAAATGACAGAATCCTAGAAACAAGAGGCAGGGCCCGTACCTTCCTCCTAAGGTAGCTGCCCATTGATTAGTATTTATCAAAACTACACATTTTGCTGTTTCTTACATCATAACATTTTCTGCTTCTTTAAAACCGTACTTTGTACTTTCTAATATAATTTCAGTAAAGTTGGGTTTGCAGGGACTAAGCCTTTATAATTTGAATAGCACAATCAGTGTTAAAAGCACCATGATCAACAGAATACCCTCCTAAGAGGAAACGCCCCAAGTAAAAGAAAGCAAGTAAATTGAGCCATATGTTTTGGGCCAAGTGACTTAACCTTCAAACCTCAGTTTTCTTCCAGAAACATAACTGCTATACCAGATACGTCAGGCTCCTTCTAGCTACAAAATGGTGCCAAAATTTTATAATTAATGGTTAGCCAAATGTTACTTGATTCTAAGGAACCTTTCCCAAAATTCAAGAATTAACCACCAAAGAAAGTATAGCCTTGGAAGCGACAATAGAGGGCACTTTGCAATTCAGACTTTTCAAAAGTTTCATCTGCAAAGCTGAGCTGAGTTTGGTCCCTCATACTGCCACCCAGGAAGCTAACAAAAATTATCAAAGCTTTTCAGGGGTTGAAGAAGCATCTGGCAACAGCAATGCCACATCAGACACTGAGAAAGACTCAAGTGGGGAGTGGGCAGGGTAAACGGTTGCTAGATATTTCCAATGGCAACTGGCCCTGAGCTAGTGGGCCATCCCCTGCTCTCTCCCAAGAGGATTTGCAGATGCACTAGCAATTAGTGGGTGCACAATGAATACTCACTGAACAAATAAAACTTTTTTTTTTCTGTATGCTGGACATGGGATATGTTGTCTTTTAAGTGCATGTCCACAAATAACCAAGCGGAAGAAGCACAAATACCCTTTGACATATGTTAGCGTTCATTGACTCACTAAACTGAGAAAGACTATACAAACCTATAAGAGAAAGAAAGAACTGTCTTCTCCAAATGGCTCAGTGAAGCTGGAATCAGAACACAGAGAGCAAGACTAATAGGAAATGTAATGTTATTGGGTTACCACTTCTACAATAGGGACAGTAGCATCATTTGGCATTCTTAGCACTTGAGGTTTCTTGACTAACCTCGCTCTCCTTAGACAGTGCTTAGATGGGTAAACCCTGTCTGCCTGGTGACATTCCCCTTACCTAATCTTCTGAGTGAACTGAACCATGCTACAGAGAACCAGCAGTAACAAACCTAGTGAAAGAACATTTTCACTGGGTTAAAGAGGCCTAACAGTCATTTTATCTATTTAAAGAATCTTTGTATACGGACGGCAAGATGGTGATGAAGTAGGCGGAAGTACCAACTTCCAACTCCCAGAACCAAAGTGGATTATAACTTAACTTTAAGAACCATCATCTGGATAAACCAACTTTGAACTAAACTAAGGGGACTCTTCAACCAAGGAGCACTGAAGAAGCCACATTGAGACTGGTAGGAAAAGCGAAAACGCGAAGAGGGCTGCCCAGCTCCCCAAAGCGAACAGCAGCCCGGAGAGACCTGAGTGGCAGGAGGAGACTTTGGGGGAGAGGGAGGGACCTGGGTCCCAGGAACAAAGCCCCAGCCTACAGTCCCAGAGCCTAGAAGAAGCGTTTGGACAGTATTGAGCTGAGAAACAAGTGAGGATACTGTTTGTGAGAAAGAGACAGTTTTCTCAGACCCAATATTCTTCTTAAAGGGACAATGCAGAAAACCTCTCTCACAACCACTCACCTGGGCTCCAGGGAACGGGGACAGAGGAGAGGACCAGAGCAGCAGGAAGAGAGTGTGGTCTGGAAGGCACAGAGAGAAACACTCTGAGGGACAGCCACCCTATCCCCTGGGCTGAGTCACTTCCCTAATCAAAAACAAATATTTCCCCTGGAATTAGCAATACCAGCAAAAGGAGACAGGACACCAGCCAAACAAGCTCTCCCGCGGCACTTAGAACAGAGCTGCTTAGACAGAGGGAGCTTCCAGGACTACAGTATTGAGGGTTAGGGTCTGAGCTGCAGTGCACCCACCCACACTGCTGAGGGCTTGTTGGAGAGACGGTGGCGGCAGGATGCTGAAACGCGGTTCTGTCGGCGAGGACAGAGGCCCAGCTGGTGTGAGCTCAGTCTAGCCCAGCAGGGGTGGAGGAGACACACGAAAGTGGTCCGAAAGCTGTGGCCCACCTGCAGTCCCACCAGCAAGGGAAAAGTGGGAGGCCAGGAACAGGCTGAGATCAGCTCTGCGGCCCTGCGCAAGCCTGCCCTGACCGCGGGGCCGGGGCTAGGACCAGGGACAGGCGGAGACTCCCGGCTAAGCTCACGCCAGCAGCGCCACCAAGCCCAATAAACGGCGGTTTGCGATTCTGCGCAGACGGGTCCTGGCCTTGGGGGTGGGCTAAAGCTCCAGACTGGCAGAGGCTCACAGCTGAGTGCATGTCAGCAGCCCCATCCAACCCAAGAAACTGTGGTGAGCAGGTTCCGATCGCAGGGGCCGGGCGGAAGCCCAGGAACAGGCTGGGTCCCCCAGCTGAGCAAAGGTGTTCACCATTACCCTTGGTGCTGAGGTTTGTGGCCTGAGTGCAGTGCGCAACCAAACCTGTGGGAGCGAGGCGAGGGCCAGGCAGGCTGAGGCTTGTCGAGCCGGGCACCAGAACACAGCCCCACCCATGAAAAAGAGGCGGAAATCACAGCAAAAGCCACAGTGGGCCAGCGCTGGCAATGCCCATAACCAACCGCCCTAGGAAGTGGCAGAGGGGGTGGTGGGCCTGCAGACAGACCACATCTAGAGAACACAAAGGCAATACCCATTGGACTCCAGTGGCCACAACCTTCTTATACACAGACAAAATGGGCAAGCAGAGAAATGCAACCCAAATGAATCAAGAGAAATCCCCAGGGAAGGACCCAAATGAACCATATATAACCGAATTACCAGATACAGAATTTAAAATAATGATAGTTAGGATGTTCAAAGGAATTAGAGCAACAATGGATAGTCATTATGAACACCTAAATAAAGAGATAACAAGTATAAAAAAGGAAATTGAAATAATAAAAAAGAATCAGACAGAAATGACAAATACAGTATCAGAACTTAAGACAACAATGGAAGGAATTAAAAGTAGGATGAATCATGCTGAGGATCAAATCAGCAAGTTAGAGGACACAAGGAAGGAAATAATAAAGATCAGAGCATGAATAAATGACATAGAGGCTAAAGAAACAATACAGAGGATCAATGAAACCAGAAGCTGGTTCTTTGAAAAGGTAAACAACATTGATGAACCTTTAACTAGACTCACCAAGTAAAAAAGAGAGAGGACTCAAATAAATAAAATTAGAAAGGACAGTGGAGAAATAACAACTGACACAACAGAAATACAAAGTATTGTAAGAAAATACTACGAAGAACTCTATGCCAAAAAATTAGACAACCTAGGTGAAATGGACAAATTTCTTGAATCATATAATCTTCCAAAAATCAATCTGGAAGAATCAGAACACCTAAACAGACCAATTACAAAAAATGAGATCGAAACAGTTATCAAAAGACTTCCCAAAAGGAAAAGCCCTGGGCCTGATGGCTTCACAAGTGAATTCTACCAAAAATTCAAAGAACAACTAACTCCTATCCTCCTCAAGCTATTTCAAAAAACTCAAAAGGAAGGAAGACTTTCAAACTCCTTTTATGAGGCAAGCATAATTCTCATTCTCATCCCAAAACTGGGCAAAGACAACACAAAGAAAGAAAATTATAGGCCTATATTCCTGATGAATTTAGATGTTAAAATCCTCAACAAAATATTAGCAAACCGGATCCAGCAATATATGAAAAAAATCATACACCATGATCAAGTGGGATTTATTCTGGAGAGGCAAGGCTGGTTCAATATTCTCAAATCAATCAATGTGATTCATCACATAAACAAAAGGAAGGACAAAAATCACATGATAATTTCAATAGATGCAGAAAAGGCATTTGATAAAATCCAGCACCCATTCATGCTCAAAACTCTCAGTAAAGTGGAAATACAGGGATCATTCCTTAACATGATAAAGGCCATCTATGACAAACCCACAGCCAACATCATATTAAATGGGCAAAAATTAAAAGCAATCCCCTTAAGACCAGGAACCAGGCAGGGGTGCCCCCTTTCACCACTCTTATTCAACATAGTTCTGGAAGTCCTACCTACAGCAATCAGGCAAGAAGTAGAAATAAAAGGCATCCAAATTGAAAAAGAAGAAGTAAAACTGTCATTAGTTTGCAGATGATATGATATTGTATATAGAAAACCCTAAAGTCTCAGTCAAAAAACTACTGGACCTGATAAATGAATTCAGCAAGGTGGCAGGATATAAAATTAATACTCAGAAATCAGAGGCATTTCTATATACCAAGGATAAACTGTCAGCAAAAGAAATGAAGGAAACAATTCCCTTCACTATTGCAACCAAAAAAATAAAGTACCTAGGAGTAAATTTAGCCAAGGAGGTCAAGGACTTGTACTCGAAAAATTATAAAATATTGATAAAAGAAATCAAGGAAGATACAAACAAGTGGAAGCATATACCGTGCTCATGGTTAGAAAGAATAAACATCATTAAAATGTCTATATTACCCAAAGCAATTTATAAATTTAATGCAATACCAATTAAAATTCCAATGACATACTTCAAAGATATAGAACACTTATTCCAAAAATTTATATGGAACCAAAAATGAACACGAATAGTCTCAGCAATCTTAAAAAAAAAAATAAAGCGAGAGGTATCACTCTTCCGGATATCAAGGTTTACTACAAGGCCATTGTACTCAAGACAGCGTGGTACTGCCATAAGAACAGGCACATAGATCAATGGAGCAGAACAGAGAACCCAGAAATAAACCCACACCTTTATGGACAACTGATATTTGACAAAAAAAAGAAAGAACATACAATGGAGTAAAGACAGCCTCTTTTACAAATAGTGTTGGGAAAATTCGACATCTTCCTGCAAAAGAATAAAACTTGACCATCAACTTACACCATTCACAAAAACAAACTCAAAATGGATAAGAGACTTAAATGTAAGCCATGAAACCATAAGCATCTTAAAAGAAAACATAGGCAGCAAGCTCTCCGACATCTGTAGCAGCAATACATTTGCCGATTTATCTCCATGGGCAAATGAAATAAAAGGCAAGATAAACAAATGGGACTATATCAAACTAAAAAGTTTTTGCACAGCTAAAGACAATAAGAACAGAATAAAAAGACAAACCACACAATGGGAGAACATATTCGACAGCACGTCTGATAAGGGGTTAATAACTAAAATTTATAAAGAACTTATAAAACTCAACACCAGGAAGACAAACAATCCAATCAAAAAATGGGCCAATGAAATGAATAGAAATTTCTCCAAAGAGGACATACAGATAGCCAATAGGCATATGAAAAAATGCTCAACATCACTAATCATTAGAGAAATGCAAATTAAAACCACAATGAGATATCACCTCACACCAGTCAGAATGGAGCTCATCAGCAAAACAACACAGAACAAGTGCTGGAGAGGATGTGGAGAAAAGGGAACCCTCCTGCACTGCTGGTGGGAATGCAGACTGGTGCAGCCACTGTGGAAAACAGTATGGAGATTCCTCAAAAAATTAAAAATCGAACTGCCTTTTGACCCAGCTATCCCACTTATAGGAATATACCCTAAGAACACCATAGCACTGTTCGAAAAGAAGAAATGCGCCCCCATGTTCGTGGCAGCATTGTTCACAATAGTGAAGATCTGTAAACAGCGCAAGTGTCCGTCAGAGGACGAGTGGATTAAAAAGCTTTGGTACATATATACTATGGAATACTACTCAGCCATAAGAAATGATGACATCGGATCATTTACAACAAAATGGATGGACCTTGATAACATTATACGGAGTGAAATAAGTAAAACAGAAAAAACTGAGAACAGCATGATTTCATACAGAGGTGGGACATAAAAGTGAGACTATGAGACATGGACAAGAGTGTGGTGGTTACGGGGTGGAGGGAGGTAGGAGGAGATGGGAGAGGAGAGAGGGGAGGGGCACAAAGAAAACCAAAGAGAAGGTGACAGAGGACAATTTGACTTCTGGTGATGGGTATTCAACATAATTATGATAAGATAACCTCGAGATTTTTTCGTTGAACATATGTACCCTGATTTATTAATGTCACCCCTTTAAAATTAATAAAAAAAAGAATTTTTGTATAATAGTATTTCAATCCCAGATCAGCCTTTTCAGAGTTTAACTCTCATCTTCTTTCCCAAACGCTAGAGAACAGCAAACAATTGTCCCCGCATATTAAAAATAATAGTGTCAATTCGGCTCCCACAGTAAGCTGGGCTTTTGAACCAGTTTGCTTTCTTTTATGAACCATAAAACAGGAATCAAAGCCCAGAGACCCTGGTAATGTAGCCCTTCTATCAACCTTTGGAACATCTCATTGATAAATTGCTTTATTTGGCTGCAAACATAGAAAGAGGACAAGCAAGTGACCTTCAGGCTTAGAATATAGATATAGTCAAAGTGTCAGGATGCCTGTGGCCACACAACCAAGTGATCCCATATTTGTGCTTTGTCTATCAAGGAAAAACACGAAAAGGATAAGAATGTATTTTCCTCTTCAATTTCCCTCGACCTACATTCTTTTCTTAAATGCACATAAGCAATAACAGTTAATGTAAAGTGGTGATCACAATAAAATTTTCATGGTATTTTTTTTCTTTGTTCACAAAATTATATCAAAATGTGTCTGGTCCTTTAGTTGGGACCATCTGCAAGCCCAGGGGCAATTATACAGAGTGTATTGGAGTCACCCGCACACAACTCCTAATGGCAGCTTGGCCGTGAGCCAAGCTTTGAGTCAGGCCTTGGGGAATTCAAATTTAAAAGTCAGCTACATTAGAGGTAGTGATTCGGTTTGGAGAAAAGATCATCTTTCGTGATTTATTACAGCCAGGGCACTCAGTACATTTAAAAGATGATCTAGTTGAGTTGCATCTTCGAGGGAGCAATGCTGCATAAAATGAGAAGCATCTGAACCAGGGGTTACCAGAAAGGAGAGACTTTATTAGAGCTTGAATTATGTGGAAAGCACGTAGCTTTTCTTAGAAATTGAGTTCCATAATCTGCAAAATGAGCTACATTTTCAACCCACGATATCTAATTTATGACTGGTGGGTCTGTTATTGCAAGTGTTTTTAAGTCACAAAGTAATCATTTAGTGTTATGAATAAGCATCTGATTTAAAATATTAATCTTACTGGTGCTTAAAATCTATAAGAAAGATGCACTGGTTCTCAAAGAAAACTCTAAATTGTCCTCCTCTCTGTAACCCAGGAGAATTTTCACAAAGACTTATGATCTTAGGAATTAATTCTCTCTAGTTTCCTCCAGCAGATTCCTGTGATGTATTTTGTCTCAACTAGAGATGCATGAGTGAATCAGTAAATATTTTCAAAAGATGTATGCTCTTTAATAATTCAGATTTTGAATAAATAAAGCTATTGTTCTATTTAAAATAAAGTCTTTTAGGAAAAAATATTGTTTCTGTAAAAAAATAAATCTATCTGATGTATATTTTCCTTACTCATACATTTGAGTAAGGAAATGTGTAATTTCCTTACTCAAATGTGTGAGTAAGGAAGACTTCAAGTCTATTTCCCACTACTATCTTCATTTTTATACTTTATTACATTCCGCAGTGGTTTTGCAACCAGCTATATCAAGAGTTTCCAAGAGGAATGTAAACATGGTCTCTTTGTAGTGACTCAGGCTGAACCACACAAATGTGACAGAACAGAAATCTCGCTAGAGCTATCCCAAGATGATGCTACATGCTACATGCTACATCCAAAGTTCTGCCAAGTTCCTTCTGGCAAATATATCAAGAAATGGAATCTACCTACCAGAAAGGAACCAGAAAGACAATTCTACCAATTCCATCCTTGTAATAAACTTGTAAGTAGTAAAGTTACAATTGCGTGTCTATATGTAAAGAGACAATATTTTGCAATACCAGTGAAACGTTTTTTCCCTGGGATCTGTGGCCCCATAGACCTACCCCCAACTGAGCTATGGTTCTCCATTTTACTGCCTTGAAGAAGGGGTAACTCAGGACACAAGGTCAACTTCATTCATCTATTCATCCATTATTTTCTTAACAAATATTTATTGAGCAACATCTATGTGAAAACACTGTCCTAAGTGCTGAAAATAATCTTTATCTTCATAAACCTTTACCTCTTGGTGAAGTCAATGCATAAAGTTTTTTAAAAAGACTAGTTGATGAAAACACTATGGAAAACAATAAAGCCAGACAGTGGGATAAAGAAGAACAGAAGAGCCCAAAACAGGCTGATATCCTCAACTTTTAAGTTTTAAGAGCTTAAGTGAAAACCTAAAAGTGCTTAGAAGCAATAGTCAGGCAGAGGTGACTCTTTCTGTCCACAAGACAAGATGAAGTTTGCTCAGATAAGAAGGAGAAGAATAAGTCAGAAGAGATGAAGAGAACTTAAAGCTGGTGGGTACCTGAGAAGGTGCACTAGGCCCTTCCCCCTTCATCCTATCCCCATACAGGACACTTAGGCTTGGGACTTAAACCTACTCTGTGGAAGAGCCTAGGTAGGTCTCAGGAAAGCAGGCAAAGCCCATATTTGACTGACCAGTATGTCAGCACAGTGAGGAAGAAAGAGAAGAATAGGGTGGTTACACAGACAAGAGGTAGGTCCAGGCTGCTGATTGGATGGAGAGCCAAAGGACCCAGAAGGAGTATGATCTGAATGAAGCAATGACCAAAAAGCAGGCAGTGTCCCCAGAAAAAAAGTCATGTGGATTGATGATGGCAACCCCCAGACCCTTCTGATCCTCATTGGGGAAGGAGCAAGGCTGAAGATTGAGTTCAATCACAAGCAGCCAATTATTAACCAATCACACTTATGCAATGAAACTTGATTAAAACTCTGAGATGACAAAGCTAGGGAAGCTTCCAGATTGCAAAGGGTGGGGTATTTGATTCTCCCAATAGCTTCTTATCACAGAATAAAACCAGTCACTTTGCTCTGGCTCTCAAGGCCCTTTGTGATCTGTTGTTCCCTGTCTACTTACCAAACCTTATCAAATACCACACCCTCTGCATCCGCAAGCCAGGAGGACAGTGTCTCCTGACTCCACGGGAAAGCCTTCCAGACCTCGTCCTGCACACCTCTCCAGCAGGCTGGGCACCGCATCCTTTATAATAATTGTAATCTTTCCTAAGCTCTATGAGTTTTAGCACATTACCCAACCTAAGAAAAGTTGTGGAAACCCTCAGATTTGTAGCCAGCGAAGCAGAAGTGCAAGTAACCTGGGGATTTCATCTGCAGCTGGTGTCTGAGGTGGGGCAGTCTCGTGGAACTGAGCCCTTAACCTGTGGGGTCAGTGCTGACTCTGGATACTTAGTGTCACAATAGAATGAAATTGTTGGACACCCAGGTGGTGTTGGAGAATTGATTCTTGTTAGGAAAAATAAAAAACACAAGTCCATATTTCAATTCCAATATTTATTTCCATCTCCACTGCTGCCGTTCCAGTCCAAACTGTCTTCAATCTCCTGTACTTCCCTGTGAACCAGGTTCCTCTCTGGCCTTTTTTTTTTCCTTTCTTTTTCCTTCCTCTGTTGGTACTACAAGGCAGTTTACACTCAACTAGTGTTTAAAATGCTACTTCTTGCTTAAAATCCTCCATTGGTTTACTATAACTTATAAGAAAACCCAGTTACCTCCTTCTGGCTTTCAAAGCTTTGTGTGATCTGGCCCCTGTCTTCTTATATAACCTTATCAAATACCACACCCACTTACACACCAAATCCTTTCCATGTGGCCTGCTTTCTGGTTTTCTGTTTATTAAATGTAGAAATTCTTTTCTTCTCTTGGGGCTTTATACTTAATTCTTCCTGGCCCTGATATATTCAACTTTCCTCTGAACAGGCCAATCTAAACTATTATTCAGAATTCAGCTCAGAGACGCCTTCCTGACCACCCAAATGGGGAATAAGGATCCACCATGGTGGCAGGCTGTTCTAACTTTCTGCATCCCTCATCAGCATCTGGCACATCTCATGTATATTTATCTGTGTCTGACTACAACCACTAGAATGTGAACTTTGTGAGAAATGAGACCTGGCCTGCGCCATCCATCACTCCATCCCGTGTCCAAAACAGGGTCCGACCTACTTGGCCAGCTAAAAAATATTTTAAGACCAAGTACATAGTTGAAAGAAACCTTTTTCACACAGGAAGTGAAAGACTGGGAGCTTCCTAATGACTGAATTGATTAACCAGATCACAGCAGAGACCAGAGTTGCTCTCTACTGTGCTTTCGTGCCTGACTGGTTATAAGAACTCATGTTGGGAATGAAACTATTTTAAGGATTTGCCCCCAAGAATGGGGCTATTTATTAGAGCATCAGCAAATATAAACAATTTCTATGAAACAAAACAGTATCAAACAAGGTCGCTGGCAGGGTTTCTTGTTCAGCACAGGCTTTTACTGCTGTTCCCATGAAAACCATTCATTCTGCAAGGCAGTCATACCCCTGTCTTTTTGGGCACTAATTGCTCTGCTTGGTTAGGCAATTTAGGCAAAAGTGCCACTCTCAACATGACATAGGGAAGGGGAAAGAGGGTTGCTGGCTTTTCAAAAGTACAATGTGTTCTGATAAAAAGAAACCACAGAAAATTATTCCAAGACAGAAGAATGCTTCTAAGTGGGAATGAATGCCTCATCAGACCAGGAAGGGGTTTCAGCCCTTTGGCCTCTGTATTCTCCAAGAAGCCCAAAGTCCTACAGCTCCTATGGGAAATAGAGAATTGTGGGATTTCTTGAATCTCTGGCATCTGAAATAGGGAAGGCTTTTCCCTAAACAGACAAACTTTGACTGCCATCCCCTGAGTCTGCTTGCTGTTTAAAAGCAAAGATACAACTTTGTGCATACCGACATTCAAAAGTGTGGTTTCCATATAAACATGGCAGGCAGATGTCAACAATTAACTCTGCATATTTTGTCTCTGCCTTAAATTAATTCATCTCACAATGGGTATCTCAAATGTCCAAAGGGAAATCCATGCACAGTATGTAGTTAAAGCTCTTAAAATGATTATAGCCTATTATCCACAACCAGAAATTCATTTGGAAAGGAAACAGTAAGGAATGCAGACAAGAATTGATTTCCAGAAATATTAAAAATTCTATAACATTATAAACAAGTAAAATGTCCATTAATAGGAAAGTCACAAAGAAAAATTATTAAATGAGCCATGAGGGAAAGTTATAGAGTTGTAAAAAATTGTTTTGATGGACATCTTTTAAAAACACACTTGTGCTTTAAAGAATTTCACCATCTTTCCTAAAGTTCACAGAGATACCAGTTAATCCCAAAGAATTTCTGGATTTCTTTATAGTTTTTCTTTTTCCTTTTTTCTTTTTTGAAATCTGAGATGTTGACACACCATAGTGTTAAAACCCAAAGAAGTTGGTTGAAGAGGAGGGTAATCCTCATGTAAATCTACACACACACACACACACACACACACACACACACACACACACACACACACACTACAAACTGTCTCATCCTTGGAAGAGAGGAAGTATCATAGAGTCAGAGTTTTGAATGTTTCCTCTGGCCATCTGCTAATTCTATACTTTCAAGCTATTTATTAAGCAGCTGCCAGACAGCTGTTTCAGCCTCCTGAGATAGACAGAGTATAAAGAAATGAAAATACTTTCCACCCCATCCAGACTCTCATTAAAGTAAAGCTAGTTAACATTATGGCCTGACCAGGCGGTGGCGCAGTGGATAGAGTGTTGGACTGGGATGCGGAAGACAACAGGTTCGAGACCCCGAGGTCGCCAGCTTGAATGCAGGCCCATCTGGCTTGAGCAAAAGCTCGCCAGCTTGGAGCCAAGGTCGCTGGCTTCAGCAAGGGGTTGCTTGGTCTGCTGAGGGACCGCGGTCAAGGCACATGTGAGAAAGCAATCAATGAACAACTAAGGTGTCACAACAGCAACGAAAAACTAATGATTGATACTTCTCATCTCTCTCTGTTCCTATCTCTCTGTCCCTATCTATCCCTTTCTCTGACTCTCTCTCTGCCACTGTAAAAAAAAAAACAACATTATGGACACAATCCTATTAATTTTCTTAGCTACAGGCCCACCTATTTGAGTAACTGCTTAGGTAAGGCCTGTGGCTTTGACTGATCTAAGTTGTCCGCCTATGAAAGGGAAAGGTGGACAGGGTGTCAGGTAGGAGCCAGGTAGGTGGAGGAATAGGAGAAGGCTGGAAGATGAAGGATTTGGAAAAAGGAAAACAATAATAACTCTATACAATCTCCCAAAAAGCTACCGGAAAAACCCTGTTGTTCAAGCCAAGCTAAATTTACTAGAATTCCTGGAGTAAAGGCGAATGATACTTAACAGAGCTTAGCAAGTATTTCAAAAAATTGGGAAATTAGGAAACATATGTATGCAGTTTTGAAGCCTGGGTGATTTTAAGGTAGGTCTTGCAAGGTGAAAGCTGGTTGGGACTGGCCAGAATTTATAACAAAGCAGCCATGGGTTGATGGGGGCAGTGGAGTGAGGATTTTTAAAGGCAAGCAAGTTACCTAGTGGTTCGCAGTCTTGTCTTCCAGTAGCAAGTATTTGCTGGAGCCAGTAGCTAAGAGGTCTGTTATTTTGTTTTGTTTCATGGGATTGTTCTATGTGTTATTTCACACACAAACAAGAAAATGTACATAACCCCAGTTAGCACAGGAAGACATATTGGCTTCAGTATTGCTTAACACAAAGACAAAGCATGATATTGGTTTCAGTTCATACAAGGATTTAATGCAATTACTGGTTGTGTGATTGACCTCCTTTTCTGCTATGTACCTGGAAATCTTTGGTAAAATCTACTTTGCTCACTAATGCTTGGCTGAGCACTTTCTTTGGTGGCTTGAAGGAAATGTGGTGCCTTGTTCCAGGTTTGTGCAATTATCAGATATTACCTTCTTAATCCTTGCATTTGTGAGGAGGTTGACCATGTCTCCCATCACTATATGTCGAGTGCCTAACATAATACTCAGTATCCACAGTAAATCAATGAGTACTAGAGAGCAAAACATATAAAGATGATAGGGTATGCTAAGCATTTATAAGTGATACAAGCAATAAGAATGCGGAGGAAGTAATACTTGCTGGGTTTCAAAGTAGTGAGAGAGGACTGCAAGAATTTAAAATGATCTTTGATAATAGGCAGAGTTAACAATGAAGAAAGACAGTAAGGTAAGAATAGGCAGGATTTATCCCTGTAGCCATATGACCATGCTAACCTGGGTGCAGAGGTTATGATGCAGAAATAAAAAATGCTTGGAGCACGAGTTAGACCTAAAAGCTCTGGAAACCACACAAAGGGATATAAACTGAGAGTTTTTAAAGGACAATCACAAGATAAGAGGAATTTCTTTTAAGAAAGCATGTTTAACTATCATATTCAGCTTGGAATACAGAAAAAAGAGGAAGAGCCAATTAGACAGTGGCCACAAAGGTAAATAAACCTTGGATAAGGTCAATTACAGAGTTCATAGAGAAGGGAGTTTAGATGCATGACATGAAACACAGGCTAACAAGCTACAGAATTAGAAACGGACCAAAGATGAGTTGTCAGACATAAAGAAGAGTCAAAGGGAACTGCAAATTCCCAAAGATCTTGATTGGAAAAATAATGATGCCTTTGACAATCAGGGACAAGAGACATAATGGGAAAGAGAGAAGAATACACAGAATTTGGGGCAGGTGGGGTTCTTCAAACATGGGGAGACCTAAGTTATAGCTCCAGAAGGTATTTAGAAATTTGGGGGTGATGCTTTGGTGAAATGAGAGAAGAAGAGAGATTAAAACAACTACTACATCTCAAGTGCATCACACAGACCAGATACTGTGCTATGTGGTCACAGGTGAGATCTCTCAGCCTATTGATCTCAGGAAGAGAAGGTAGGTCAAGTCCTTCTTAGGAGAAAAGCAGGATGTTCTCAAACATGCCAAGAATGAAGAATGTGTGAACTTACTTTTATCCGTTCCCCAAAGTTACCTTCAGTCCCTGGACAAAGGGGTTCACATGGGCCTCAGGAAGTGTTTGTGGGGACCACCTCATGCCCACTCTTTCTGCCCTTTTGATTCACTCAAGACAACCAGTGTGTCCCAACATCTGCTCCAGACCAGGCCTCTGGAATCCATGCCCCTAATTCCATCTTGGAGGACCACTCCTCTGAGTTGAGTTCCCTGTGGTCTTTCATAGGAGTAGATAGAGGTCTTCCAGACTCTTCAGCATGAGGCAGTTACAACATAAGCAAAAACCCTTGCTCTGGCTAATATTGAAGGATTCTTAGCATAATTCCACACTTCATTATAATTTTTAAGTACCCTCATCTTCATAAAGGGCATTGGGGGATAGTACAAAAATTTGAGACTAGAAAATTTGTTTTTTCATTAACGAAAACATTATTTCCTAAAATGATTCCATTTTTTGATGAGGTTTTGCTTAAGGGTCTCAAATTTCACTTTGTAAAGAAAAAAGCACTTGAGTAAGTTAGAACAGGAAAAAGAGAGAAATCAGCAGAGCAAGGGAGGAAAAACTTGTCAGAAAGCCCTGGGGAATAACGGCAGATGAAAAGCCACCGGACTTGACAGTGAGAGAGATGGTGACCTTCAAAAGAGGCATGTCAGCACAAACAGATCGATATGCTATGCTTGATTCAAATCACCCAAAAAGCCTCCCATCTATGGCTGCACTTCCTTGACGTAGCTTGCTCTACTTCTTATTAATAATCATACATCAGACTCCCCACATTTTATTGGTTAACTCAAGAAAGCTTTCTATGAGTAATAAAACTGTGGGTTTGGTAGAACTCATGACAGTTTTAAAACCACATAATTTTGGCCACTCCCAGATTTTCTTTCTCATACTTATGCTTTCTTATGTCCTTAGCCTAAGGTAAGCAATGGTATTAGAACTTGCTGTGTGAAACAGACAATTCCATTTAAGTATGTTGGATTGTACTTAAGTAAAAAATGGATTATATCACCCAGTATTTATGTGACTTGTTCTCAAAGAGAGTTTATTTTCAGTTCTTAAGGCAAGGAAACATTTTGTTTCTCCTAAAATATTAACATTCTCCTTTTCCAGACAATGCAAGTCATATCACTGATTCTGGTTTTTTGTTTTGTTTTGTTTTGTTATGCTTATAATTATATTGTAATAATTCTTATTCCTCCAACCATGCCTTTTCATCTCTATTCTCCAGTTTTAGTTTATGGTTCTTAAAACTCTGGTTCAAGATATGATATTTTCAATGAGTTTATGAAGATTTATAATTGCCTTTTCCTACACTTTTTTGTTAATTCTGTCTTACAACAATCTAGTTTCTGTGTAGACTCCTGGTAGTAACTTCTGCTTTAGTCATATTTCTTACACTACCAATATTTTTGGTTTTTATGCAAATAACATCTCAGAAGCCCTGCTTTGCTGGCATTTTTGTCATTATTTGTAAATATCTGAAATCTCAGTTATCTTCAGATAAATCTCAGTGGCTAAGGTCCGAATTAAAAAACCTACCTCTCTCACCTACCTAGCGGTGGCACAGTGGATAGAGCATTGCACTGGAATGCGGAGGACCCAAGTTCGAGACCTCGAGGTCGCCAGCTTGAACACGGGCCCACCTGGCTAGAGCAAAAGCTTGTGTTGGGCAGGTAAAATATATTATGCTCACTTTGTTAAAGATGGCACTGCCCATGTGGAAACCCATTGCCCAGGTGATGATATTAGTTGCCCTTCCTGCTTAGGAATGGGCATGATTATATTAATGTGTGTTGGGGGAGGGCTTTCATGCCAAAAGGTTTTAAAAGGAAGAGAGATCATATTGTTCCAGAAGAAGAGTGATTGCGTTCTAGGAGGAGGGCAGAGAGCAGAGAGGAGAGCAGAGTAAGGCCACGTGGAGGCCAGGAGAAAGAGCCAAGATGGTGGAGTCCTGAGGAAGAAGCCAGTTTGTGCAGAGAGAAGGAGATGGGGAACAAAGGTGAATAAGTCTGGTGAGCTAGAAACCTTTGATTCTAGGAAACTCGGATAAGTCAGTAGCTTTGTGAGCACTGAATGAGTGGGTTTTGGAGCCCAGTGTGTGTTTTTACTTGCCCACCAGGTGCAAGTTAGGAATAAAGCTAATGGCCCACCAGTTCTTGGCTCCATTGTTTCATTACTGACTGTCCGAATCTAATGCAAACCTGCACTGGCCAGGCGACTGTGATGGTGGCCATGGCTACTGGCTTTACAGCTCACCAGCTTGGACACAAGGTCGCTGGCTCGAGCAAGGGGTTACTCAGTCTGCTGAAAGCCCATGGTCAAGGCACATATGAGAAAACAATCAATGAACATCTAAGCCCCAAACTACAGCCCGAGGGCCAAATAGCGGCCACCTGAGGCCATTTATCCCGCCCCCACCGCACTTCCAGAAGGGGCTCCTCTTTCATCGGTGGTCAGTGTATGGAGTACTGTATGTGGCAGCCCTGCAATGGTCTGAGGGACAGTGAACTGGCCCCCTGTGTAAAAAGTTTGGGGACCCCTGAACTAAGGTGTCACAACGAAAAATTGATGATTGATGCTTCTCATCTCTCTCCATTCCTGTCTGTCTGTTCCTATCTATCCCTCTCTCTGACTCTCTCTCTGTCCCTGTAAAAAAAAAAAAAAAAAAAAGATATTTAAAAAAAAAAAACCTACCTACCTCTCTCTTGTTCTGTCTCTGTCTCTCTGTGCTTATCCCACTCTCTCTCTCTACATATATATATAGATAATATAGATATGGTTATAGATATAGATAGATAGACTCTCCATGCTGTCGTGTGTTAAAAATGGTACACTCCTTTATATTGTTGGGTAGTGTTCTATTTCATGTATTGGCCACAGTCTTCTTTAAAATCACTCACCAGTTAAAGTCCATTTAAGTTTTTCTGTTCTGGGTGGTCAGGATATCTATGTTACAATTTTGAGATATAATTTTCTCTTTATCTAGGAAACCTCAGTTTTTGTTCTTGAGGCCAAAAACTGATTGGATAGGGCCCATCCACGTTGCCAAAGATTATCTCTTTTACTGAAAGTCAATTGACTGCAGATATCAACCACATCTACAAAATACTTTCACAGCAACCCCTAGGCTGGGATTTGACTAATAACTGCTACTGTAGCCTAGCCAAGTTGACACATAAAACTGTCAAAGCATGACAATCCTTATGGGTCTACAATATCATTATAGTTTCAGTGTCAGCAAAAACTATATCAGACTGATGAGAATTTTCCCAAGACATGAAAGGCATGGCTCCTGCTTTGCAAGAAAAGATCATCTAATGATTGAAGCTGACAATCATGAAAAATTGTATAAATGTGCATATACTACAACAACACAAGCCATGAAGAGATAGCCTGTGGGTCCAAACCCAATGCTGGTTGATTCATTAATTTTAGTCCTTTTATATGTTTTGAAGCCAATGGTCAGTGCCATTATCACAGCCACCTGGCCAGTGCAGGTTCGCATTAGATTCGGACAGTCGGTAATGAAACAACAGAGCAAAAAACTGGTGAGCCATCAGCCTTAATCCTAGCTTGCACCCGACAGGCAAACAAAAACACATACTGGGCTCCAAAACACACATTCAGTGCTCACAAAGCTACTGACTTATCCGAGTTTCCTAGAATCAAAGGTTTCTAGCTCACCAGACTTATTCACCTCTGTTCCCCATCTCCTCCTGCACAAACTCTGCACAAACTGGCTTCTCCCTCAGCACTACGCCATCTTGGCTGCTTCTCCTCTCCTCCACGTGGCCATAATCTGCTCTCCTATCTAATGCTAACCTCAGGAATCGAGAGAGAGAGCAAGCTGCCCGTCAGCCCCACTTTATAGTGTAGAAATTCAAACCTTTAAGCCAATCTACAAACAAGGAAGTCTCTGATACAAAGTCACTTATCTGAGGCATAATGGGAGGATTTCTCATGAGAGTGCACCACCCCACATCATCCAATCAGTCAAGGGTGTGGGGAAAAGCTTACTCTTAAAACTAAGCCTTAGGCTATACCAACCCAGCCTGCCTACAGTCTGTCCCCCACACACAATAATATAATTACACCCATCCCAAGCATAAGGGCAACTAATATCACCTGGGTGCTGGGCTTCCATGTGGGCAGTGCCATCTTTAATGAAGTGAGCATAATATATTTTATCTGCCCAACATATATTTATTGTAGAAGGCCTTCAGAATTTTTTCAAGAAAATCATGCCACATTAAGAAAAGGCATTAATTATCTTAGCTGAAAATGTCTCAAATTAGACAGATTTTAATTTTATGCAGGATAGGTAACGGTTTTCTATTATCAAAGTTTAAGGTTATTCTTTAACTTGACAGCACTATATAAATTAATTATGAAGCAATTTTGATTCATCAACTGACTGACTATACTTCCCCAATGGTTTTACCATATAAAAGTGCTAAAAATAAGGAAATGAAAAAAATGAAGAATAGAGAAGTTGCTAGAATGATTAAAATCACTTTTATTCTAGCTATCATATTTTTTTATATCCTAGTTTTATTTCTTTTTTATTCCCTCACATTTAAAAAGAGAAATTTAGAAAACTAGAACTATCAAAATCAAATCTCTTGTTTTGAGCTATTTGATGATTGATCTTATATGTCAGTTTGGCTAATGTAGTACCTAGCTGTTAAGTCAAGATGTTACTATAAAGGTATTTGTGGATTTGATTAACATTAAGTGAACAGACTTTAAATATGACAGATTACTCTCCATAATTTGTTAGGCCACATCTAATTAGTTGGAGATTTACAGTAGAAGAAATTCTGAAGGCTGTGACATAGAAACCCTGCTTGCTACTTGACTGCTACCTGTCAGAATTCAGACTGGGGAATGCATCATCTGGGTTCACTGGTTTGAGCTCAGGGTCATGAACACAATGTTGAGGTCACCAGTTTGAATCTAAGGTCACTGGCTTGAGCACAGAGTTGATTCAACTTGAGCCCAAGATCATCAGTCTGATAGCTAGTCAAGGCACATACAAGAAGCAATCAATGCACAACTAAGCAGAACAATGAGTTGATGCTTCTCTCTCTCTCTCTCTTTCTCTCTCTCTCTCCCTCTCTCTCCCTTCCTTTCTCTCTTTCTCTCTCTCTCCCCCCTTCTCTCTCAAAAGAAAAAAACAAGCCCTGGCCAGATACCTCAGTTGGTTAGACCATCGTCCCAAAGTGCAGAGGTCACTGGTTGGATTCCTAATCAGGGCACATACAGGAACAGATTTATGTTCTTATCTCTCCTTCTCTGTCTTTTACTCTCTCTCTAAAAATCAATAAAACAAACATTTAAAAAAAATTTTTAAAGACTTCAGCATCAACTCTTACCTGATTTTCCAGCCTACCAGTCTGCCCTATCAATGTTGGGCTTGCCAGCCCCCAGAATCATGTTAACCAATTTCAGTTAGTTGATCAATCAATAGATAAATAAATGTAGGTATTTATGTACATGTATATATGAATACACAGATATACATACTAATCCTCTGAATGAATGCAAAGTTTATTCCTTAAATTACTCATATTTTAGATAAGAAATACAACTATTATAACAAAAATGTTTTGGTTTATATACTTGTTTTTACCATAAATGAAATCATTTATTTCACTAGCATGAGGTCTCTTAAGCTTTAACTTGAAAAATTTGAGATGTATTTATTTTACTTTGTTTTGCCCCTTCAGGAAACCACATACCTGCATATTCACAGTCTGTGGTTGGCAAGACTGAATACACTCTCCTTCCAAACAATGCCTTGTTACTGCCCAAGGCTTGTGAGATCATGTGTGCTGGCCAGTCTAAATGGATGCCAGGTGTGCAACATGGAACTTGCATGCCTATGCCTGGAAGGATAAGCATTTGCTGGATTTTACTAAGAAACCAAAACAATATGATAACTTGGGTTGTCTACTGTGGATGCTATGGATCATTCTATAATGACACTTTCTTAGTGTCTTCCATGGAGCCATTTGGTCAGTTAGCATTCACCTAATTAGCAATTTGAGAATTGTCATGCTTAAAAAATGGAGGAAAAGCACACATTTAATGATGTAAACTTTAGTCTCTTATGGGACTGCTTTATTGATAAAGTTTTACTGAAATAGGTAAGATTTGCTCTGTTGCTACGGCAACCTGTCTAGAGGAACAACCGATCTATACATCATTTGAGCAAGTGGACCTTGCAGTTTAATAAAGGAAAAAAGAAATGTAGCTATAGACCCACACCAGAAAGAAGAAAATAATTAAATACAAAAGGAAAAAAGATAATGTATGGAGTGGTAGGTATTGGGTTCAAAGATTAGAGTTAGACATGTGATCTTCCCAGAAGAAAGCCTAATCTATGAGGGATGCAAAAGATAAGTCTTACATGATCTTTCACCATTTTGCCCCCCTCACTATACTATTTCTTACCACCTTCCTGGCACTCCCCTGTTCAGCTTTATTGGACTTCTTGTCATTCCTCAAGCATGCCATGGTAGCTCCTGCTTCAACTCTGCATTTGCTATTCCGTCCTCCTAGAAACCTCTCTCCTTATGTATGCATATGGCTCCCTCTCTCTTATGTCCTCCAGACCCTCTTACCACAGAGTGGTAAAACTAAGACATAGAAAAAAAGTATATAATACTTGATGAAAAATAGTAAGACAAAACCACACCCAGAGGTAGTTGCAATGAGGTTTGATATGGGTTAGAAAAGAAAAAATATAACACAAAACATTGTTGGGGACATGGGACTTCAGCCATTACTGGAGAAACCTTTCTAAAATCTCATGCCACTCCACAGCCAGATATTATCTTCTGGTTCTTAGCAGGGGCTAGAAGCCTGGAAACTACAATTCTTGACTCCTTTGCTAGCAGGGTTCCAGCAAGGTTCTGTTAATAGAAGGCTCTCTCGTGAGATTGGAGAGTAGACAGTGAGAAGGAACCATTCCTCTTCAGGCTGTAGTAGGAGCTGCAAGCACCTATGGTACCTGCGACACACCTGATCTTCGCTGAAGCCACAGACCACCACAGGCTTTTGGGTGGCAGCTTGGGGCAGATAGGTTCAGGACTACAAGACTGACTCCCTGTGGTTCTGGATCTCTGAAAACACCACTTCTTTTTCTGCTACAACCTTTCTAACAATTTTTCAATCTAATCTCCCATATTAAACACTCTCTGCTGGAAATATTTTAAGTGGTTTTTAATTTCTTTAAATTGAATTAAAATTCAATTTAATTTCTTAATTGAATCCAAGCTGATAACTTCCTACTTCTTATCCTATCAGTTCTAGCTTTCTCTATCTCATAATCTCAGTGAAATATAAATTTAATTCATATTCTTTAATTCATATTCTAAATTCTAAAGTTTATCTGGTAAGGAAAGAAGGCTACACCATAACTAGTCTCAGACAAACCATCTCAAATGGCTCTGTCTACCCACCACTCCTCTGTGTTTTGTCCAAACTCTTAATTTGTGTATGATACAGTCGGCACTTCACAATTATGCACTTGATTCCACACATTGTCATGTCTTACTCTACATCTTCTTCTTATATAAAAATGTCCACTCTCCAATTAAATTTTAGGTTCATGGAGGGCAAACCTTTGTTTTCTTTTACTCTGATAGTACCTATGACATTACTGGGTATTGTGTCAGTATTCAATACATTAACATGCATTAGTTTCATTTAGGAAAGATCAAAGAAAAGGTATTTTTAACATCACTTCAGTGTGGGAGAGCAACGCTTTGGTCACAACCATACATTATATAGTCTTATTTGTTAACCCATCACAAGTAAACCCTAGTAATTACATGGAGCAAGAGCTTAGGGAGAAATAAGAGAAAGGAAAAAGTCAGCATAGAACTAACTGCTAGGGGACCATTGCTTTTGCTTGTGAAAACTAGTTTCAGTTCACCAAGAATGGGTACTAACAACTGAGACTAGTAGCTGTTTTTAGTTAAGTTTCACTGTTCTGAAGCTTGTCAAAATGTCACAGCATGCTATCCAAACTTGCAGCAACGCAGCTGAAAGCCAACCTCACTTCAACTACTTTGATTAATAATTGCAACATTCGCTTATTTTTTATCTATTTTCTATGAGACACAGATTTGTGATCTGATATCAATAATCAGTCTCTTATTATGATTGAAGGCATTATTTTCTGAATACATAGTTGCTTATAATATATAATCAATTCAATTAAATTAGTCTAGACAAAAGACAAGAAAGCTGTTAATAAGGAAAATAATCTGAAAAGAAGAAAATGTGCTCAGTTAAGAACCAAAGGTTCTTAAGGTCTGAAAATTTGGAACCAAACAATCTTACCCCTGTATTAGAATACAGAAAAATAGAGAGACAGGAGAGGAGGCTAACATCAGAAAATACCTTCCAGCACTTCCTATAGAATTGCAACAGAAATTGATTTGTTATTCAGTTAACAAAGAAAAAGTTAATATCTTCTAATTTAAAGCTTTGAATAAGGTACTATTCTGGAACTGGGAAAGCATCAAGGTGAGGAACTGACAAGTACAGATTTTAGTTTTAGATTCTAGAGAATATTAGGATAGGGTTTTCAGAGGAGGTATTCATGTTTTATATCCTTAATTAATGCTCTTTAAACATTGATGCCTGCAGCTTCAGCTTGGCTATCCCAACCAAATTAGATGGTACTTATTGTGACAAATTACATTACTCATGTTTATTATTTGTTAACAATGGCAAATAGTCTATGTAAGCAGAAAAGGGATTTAGTTAAGAATAATAGGCAGCTCTCAGAATCTTCAGATGAATCAGAGTAATAGGTTGATAGGTTGACTATGCAACCAGGCACAAAACTTAAACTACGCCATCCTGTGGTCCACGGGCTACTGACATTGTCCCAAAGCAAAGATCCCCAGACAGCAGCTCACACTTCTGCAGCCAGCCGTGCTTTTTACCTCAGCTTTCTCTGTGCCAGCTCCCTAACCAAGCCATGAAAACCACATGCATGGCCCCGCTTCCTTTGTTGGTTCTTCCTAAACCCAAGCCCCGCACCAGTGCATCTTACTGTGTCGTCTGGGGCACATCTCTTTGCTTAGTTAGGTGCAAAAATAACACCATGCTGAGCCATTCTGGGGCAAAAGGAAAATCCGTAATGTCGAGTCTGTCTTTTTAAAATTTTGTCTATTATTGATTTTTTAATGTTTTTTTTAATATTACCTTAAAATATTATTTATAATGATTGCTGAGATTTTTTTTTCTTTTTTGCTTTCTTCCGTGTTCTCCCTGTGGTGAGTACCTCAGGCTTCTCACCTTGTTCCCCTCCCTGACAAAAGGAACCTCTGGACTGACAGGTGACATGGAACCCAGAATGATGGCCTCCAAGATACCCATATTCTATCCCATAACCTGTGAATGCATTACTTTATATGGCAAAAGGGACTTTGCAGATGTGCATAAGAATCTAGAGATGAGAAAGTTATTCTGGTTTATCCAGGTGGGTCTTATTGGAAGGGAGGAAGGAAGGAAGGAAGTAAAGAAGGAAGGAAGGAAGGAAGGAAGGAAGGAAGGAAGGAAGGAAGGAAGGAAGGAAGGAAGGAAGGAGGGAGGGAGGGAGGGAGGGAGGGAGGGAGGGAGGGAGATTTGACGATAGAAGCAGATGACAGAGAGATGTGAAGATTCAGTGTGGCTGGCTGTGATGATAGAGGATGGGACCTGGAGATAAGGAACAGAGAGCAGTCTCTGAAAGCTGAAAAGAGCAAGGAAACAGGTTCTAGAAACTCCAGAGGGAATGCAACCTTGTCGGCACCTTGATTTTTAGTCTAGAGAAACTGATCTCAGAACTATAAAATAAATTTATGTCTTTCAAGCCACTGAGTTTGAGTTAGTTTTTTAAAAGCAGCAGTGGAAAACTAATACAGGTGGGGTGTTTTCCAGGCATCGTAAGACTCTTCAAAATGCCTGAGGCAGTCAGACAGAATGACAGCTGCCTAATCCCTGATGATTTTACATGTTTAACCTATATGTACTTTCACTTTTTTTACTTGAACTCTGTTTGGTAGATAAAATATATTATGCTCACTTTGTTAAAGATGGCGCTGCCCACGCATAAGTTTTAAGAGTAAGCTTTTCCCCACACCCTTAACTGATTAGATGATGTGGGGTGGTACACTCTCATGAGGAATCCTCCCATTATGCCTCATATAAGTGACTTTGTATCAGAGACTTCCTTGTTTGTAGATTGGATTAAAGGTTTGGATTTCTACACTATAAAGTGGGGCAGATTGGGAGCTTGCTCTCGGTTCCTGAGGTTAGTATTAGTAAGGAGAACAGATTAAGGCCACGTGGAGGAGAGGAGGCAGCCAAGATGGCGGAATGCTGAGGAAGAAGCCAGTTTGTGCAGAGTTTGTGTAGAGAGAAGGAGATGGGAAACAGAGGTGAATAAGTCTGGTGAGCTAGAAACCTTTGATTCTAGGAAACTCAGATAAGTCAGTAGCCTTGTGAGCACTGAATGAGTGGGATTCGGAGCCCTGTGTGTGTTTTTGCTTGCCCACCTGGTGCAAGCTAGAATTAAAGCTGATGGCTCACCAGTTCTTGGCTTCGTTGTTTCATCACCAACTGTTCGAATCTAATGTGAACCTGCATGGGCCAGGCTGCTGTGATGGTGGCCTTGGCTGCTGGCTTTACAAACTCCAACACAGCCTTATTGCCGTGGTTCCTGAAATCAGGCTACGGGCCAATGGTATTTGTTGGATAAAATGACGACTTCTTCACTTGGCTTCTAACCATCAGTTCAGTGAGACTGGAATCATTTTATGCATAACTATTCAATGTTCCCAGGCTGATTTTCAGCTGTTAGAGTACAAAGGTTTTGTCTCCATTGCTTTCCAAACATTCAAGGCCAAAACACACAGTCCAAGCCTTAGCTTCCTCCGGAGAACAATAGCAACAAAATAGCAGAGTAGTTTTTCTCACACCATTTTTAAAGAAAATAATGACTTTATGTCTTTATTAAAAATGGGTTTAACCTACTCTAATGTAAATCTCCTTTTTGGAATAATAACAACAAAACCTACTCTAACTGCTGGCCTTGTGCTTTGTTTTTCATGAAAAACTGAAATATCATAACATTATAAAAGATTATTTTTCTGTTTCTTAGAAAAAAATTTGTATTCTTCTACCCAGGATAAAAAAAATCCAGTATGTTTTCATCAATTAGCTGAAGGCTACAGTCTGCATTTAATAGATGAAGATAGTCTCTAAGGTAAATACCAGATTCTATTCCAAAATGTATTTGTTGGTCAGTCATTTGGAATTTACTTTATTGTAACAGCAGTATGATTGTTAACATGTACAATCATTGCTTTCTCATTGTAACAATGCATGGCAAGTTTTATCTTTCTGGAAGTCGGTATGTGAGTTCCATCTCAATGAGAGATTTACTTTAACCAGAAGATGTTTTGAAGAGCACGTGACATGATATGCTCTGAAGAAGAAAACTGTTGTGGGATAAAGGAGGCTGAGAGAGGTGAATCCAGGGTCAGGATGTGCAAGGGAGTTTCTCTGAAGGTCTAATGAGAGAAAGTAGACTCAGGAAAGGACAAATAACTTCTGGAGACAAATTTTTATTATAAGTTTAATATAGTTTACTTTGGGCAAGTTATTGGGGTTAGGAGAAGAGATTGGGTAGAAGATATTATGTGCCCTTTCAAGTCTGGCAGAGGGCACGTGCATCACCACACTGCGCAGTGACATTCTTTTATAACCACGTTCAGTAAGAACAAGTGAGAACCTCTGTTCTGGGCTCCAAGTCCCTCTTGAAATCTGTTTTCTACCATTGAAACCTGAGCTTTCCACCATCATGTGAGTTGGTTAATCCCAAAGTCTTCCTTTGTCTTTATCATTTCAAGTAAAGATTCTCATTTGGGAGATAGGGGCTGGAGTGGGTGGGAAGGAATAAACCTAAACCAGAGTCTCTCTGCTAGAAAAGACTCTTGAAGATGCACACACACACAGCACCTTTCCACTATGTAACTAAACTGTTTGTCCTGGAGCACTTTATAGAACACAGCTCCAAGGAATAAAATGCCAACGCTGGCCACCAGGGTTTCACAAAAAGGAATGGAAAGAAATTTATTCTCTTTTAAGGAAATGTGAGTCATATTGTGTGTGTAGAGGACAAAGAAATAAAAATTGTTACAACCTCGGTCCTAGGTCAGAAAAGGAATACAGGGCTGCAGGGCTCCCTGAGGCTCGCTGGCTCTTTCTTGATAACCTGTGTTCTCATGGTCCCACACCATGTCCAGTGCAACCCAACTTGTCCACAAGTCTTGTTCATACTATCTTTGAATCTTATCCCAACTGCATCTACTGCTCTCCAACTCTATTGGTACCACCATCACCTGACCCCTAGACCAGTAACTTCCAGAACTTTTGGATCATATATTTATCAATAAAATATTTTGAGCTCAAGTCCCCCTATTATGTATGTTGATTTATTTGTGAGTAATATAAGGACTATAATATCCATATATTATACATGTTTTAATATAGAAACAGAATGTTTTAAAGAAAAATTTTTGAATATATGTATATATGCACACATATGCATGTATACATATATGTATATATATAAACACACTCCCCTAATATTTCTTCTCCATGCTAAGAGATTATCCTGCATGCTCTCTGGGCTATGTGCATTCACACTGGACACAGGAGCCCCTGGCCAAGCCTACTATAATTCCCTCATAATTGATCTCCCTATTTCCATTCTTGTTTCCTATAATCCATTTTACACAGGAAAATTAAATTAGATCATGCTGTTCTTCTGCTTAAAACTTTCCTATGGCTTTTTGTTGCATTTAAAATCTAAATTTCTTCTCCTGACTTACATAGTTGTGCTTGACCCATGCAGACCCTGTCCACTTTTCTGAACCTTTCCCTCTTGAGCTTTGTGGTAAGAAGTTGATTTTTATTCCTCCAACAAGCAAAGCCCAGTCCCAGCTTGAGACATTTGAATGAACTCTCTTCTCTGCCCCAGTGCTCTTTCTTGGGTCTTAACAAACCTAACTCCTTCTGATTATACAGACCACAAAAAAGTGGCTCCTTCAAAAAGGGGACTATCTTTAGTTGCCACAGCCAAGGTGCTGACCTGGTCACAATTTAACCCATCACCTAGGAAGAATTCTCAGCCTGGCACTTGCTTATCAAATGATGTTCATTTGTGTGTGCATGTTTATATATGTTTGTCTGCTTGTTAATTAAGAACAGAGAACTTGTGCGTGGCATTGACTGTGGTGTTTGACTCATAGTAAGTCTTCAATAAATATTAATAAACTAATTCAATAATAAAAACTTGATGAACTCTTGATTGGAAGTCAATTGAATAGGGAAATGTTTTATTAAGCTTATTTTTACTAAATTCCTTCTCACAGATAAGAAAAAAATGTGGGAGGCTTTATTGAACTAGCCTGACAAGGCCTCAGAATTCTCTGAAACACCTACAAGCAAAGGAGTGTGAGCCTAATGAGAGAATCACAGATTTCCAAAAATAAAGATCCCTTTAAAAATAGGCAACACACCATGCTTTGCAAGGGAGCTCTAAAATCCTGTTACTGAGCCCTTTCTAGGAAACCTCAGTGATGAGGATGAGTGTGTGTGTGTGTGTGTGTGTGTGTGTGTGTGTGTGTGTTATTCATTAGTCTCTAATTGGCCATGTTCTTAAAGGGCCTTAAATAAATAACAGGCTTTATCTGATTTGAACTCTATCCAAAAGCTGTCATTTGAAGGGGATAGTGCTCTAGCGACAGATACCACATTGGGAAAGGAATGTTGAGCTTTTCTCTGCTATTCCAACAAAATATTTAAGAGGGAAAAAAATGAATGCATATGTGCTTATTGGAAAGAATTACGTTTTGAGAGAATTAGCCTCATAGAATGCTAATATCCAGACAAATTGTTAAAATAAATAGTCCAAGGCATAAATATTGTGAGAAAGTTCAATGTCTGACTCTATGTTATTATTTTGCAGATAATTCTCATTCAAAAATATAAATTGTACTTGGCATGCAGTAGAATTGGAATTTAGTATGATAATCAGCTGTAGGCAAAATTGCATATTTAGGAAGAGTTTGAGGTTCATGTCTCTAAACTAATTCTCTCTCCCTTTCTTTCCTACAGACACACACACATGTCTCGTGCCTTTTAAAAATATATATCCAGGAAGCTTTTGAAATGATTTATTAACATTTTAATATGAATTTACATCAGAGCCCTAACTCTTCCAAAAAAAATTTTTTTTATTTTAGAGAGAGAGAAAAAGAGGAAAAACAGGAAAAGAGAAAGATGAGAAGCATCAATTCTTTGTTGCAACTCCTTAGTTGTTCATTGATTGCTTTCTCATATGTGCCTTGATCGGGGTGCTACAACAGAGAAAGTGACCCCTCACTCAAGCCAGTGATCTTGGGCTCAAGCCAGAAACCTTTGGGCTCAAGCCAGAGACTATAGGGTCATGTCTATGAGCCCATACTCAAGCCAGCAACCTCAGAGTTTTGAACATGGGTCTTCTGTGTCCCAGGCCAATGCTCTATCCACTATGCCACCACTTGGTCAGGCCTGTAAAGCCAGTAGCCATGGCCACCATCACAGCTGCCTGTCCCGTGCAGGTTTGGGTTTGATTTGGACAGAAGGTAATGAAACAATGGAGCCAAGAACTGGTGGGCCATTAGCTTTAATCCTAGCTCACACCCGGCAGGCGAGAAATACCCACAGTGGGAAAACACTTCTCTTTCCATTCAGGGCTCCCAAAGACACTGACTTATCCGAGTTTCCTAGAATCAAAGGTTTCTAACTCACCAGCCTTATTCACCTCTGTTCCCCATCACCTTCTCTCTGCACAAACTGGCTTCTCCTTCAGCACTCTGCCATATTGGCTGCTTCTCCTCTCCTCTACGTGGCCATTCTCTGTTCTCCTCTCTAATGCTAATCTCAGGAACCGAGAGAGAGCAAGCTCCTGGTCTGCTCCATTTTATAGTGTAGAAATCCAAACCTTTAATCCAATATACAAACAAGGAAGTTTCTGATACAAAGTCACTTATCTGAGGCATAGTGGGATTCCTCATAACAGTGCACCACCCCTATCCTGCAACAGTCAAAGGTGTGGGGAAAAGCTTAGTCTTAAAACTAAGCCTTAGGCTATAAGGACTCTGCCTGCTTATAGCCTGTCCCTCACATTCAATGCAAACTATAAGCAAGCAAACATATATATCATATTTACAAACTTATTTGACCAACAAGGCCCAAAAATGTTTTTAACTATAGAATAAAATATTTTGTCTCTCTGAGAAAGGCATTTTAAAGTGAATATGGAGTTAAAGATATTATTTTGAAGTTAGAATCCTATCTCTTTCCTGAAATCACACCATTTGGGTAACCATTTACTTGTTCTAACTGTTTTTTCTGGAAAAAACAGCTCTTCTCATCCAGAAGAGAGTTTTGCCCTTGCCACCCAGTTGGATGGAACCATTAACAGAAACACAGACTCAAGAACTACCACCTCTCGTCTGGAAATACAAACACTCCCACACCCTCATCTACCTTCTTTTGACTAACAGCTCAGAGAGTGGTGCTGAATTCAGTATCAATTTCTTAATTTTTCATTCTAACTGTGCTTCAGTGAAAACAAAGACATTTTTATCCCCCTCACTTTCTCACATTTTCCTTCAAAAAAAATTCTGTCAGAAACTATTATGACTTGTAAGAAATCTAGTGCTTTTTAACAAGGTAGGTGCTACTCAGAACACAGCCTCACAAGAGCTTCTCATGCAAGAAAGAAACTCGGTAGAGGAAAATAACAGAATCTTGAAATAGAATAGAAATGGTAAACAGCCTGCCTCTTACAATCTACAGACTCACCCCCATCTCACTGTTCTCCCTACTGTCCTGAACTGCTTGCAGGAAGGGCGTCTTCAAATTGGGGTTGTTTCAGGCCTACAGAAGCACTTCCTAACCTTTCTGCCTCCTGCCATACCTTTAGCAGGGATACTACTTTTTTGTTGTTGTTGGATGACTCCAACATCCACCCTAATATCCTTATAGTATCAATGCCTAATGAGGGCTGGACAAAGCAATGGAAGCTGATTGGTCCAAGAATCAGGCTGGACCAATCAGAGCCCTTCCCTTAAATTTTAGAATTTGAAAGTACACACAATTGTTACTTACTACATAGTGCAGCTATAAGATGTACAGCAAGAGCTGTCAGAAGGCTTAGTGGTTGCCATGTGAAAGAAGACAGTCTGAGTAACAGAAATGAGAAAAGGAGGAAAGAACCCTGGTGCGATTTGTGCCTTACATCAAGCTGTGTCCACACCCCTGATCTTCCTTTAGCTTCTCAGGCCTTTCAGGAAATCCTCATTTTTGCTCAAGGTGTGGTTGAGTTCCATTTCTATTGTTTGCCACAAGCAGGCCTATAAACACCCTAGTGTGTGTACTGTTTTTTCTACTGTATCATAAATGTCATGAGGATAAGAGCTCCCTTCCTATGCATGCTATGCATTTGGTACACAAAAGACATTCAGTCAGAATACTGATGGTTTCCAGAAAATGTACTCGGTGTCTCTCGCTGTCATGTTAGTGCAAGACCGGTGCAGAAAGCATTTACATAAGCATGGAGCTGGGGAAGTGTTTAACAGCCAAACTGAGGTAAAGATTTCTATAGTGGCCAGTCTCCAGGTTGGCCACAATGATCCCCACCTCTTTATACCTATATCTTTTATAGTCCTTTCTTACATTGTACCAGGGTTGGTCTATGTGACAAATAGTATACAGCAGAAGTGATGGGTTATCACTTTAAATATTCATTTACACTAGACTGCAGCTTCCATCCAGAGTGCTCTCTGGCTCACTGGTCCACTTTCTGGGATAGCACTGACTCTGAGGAAAGCCAGTGATGAACTGGGGCCCACTGACACCACATGAGTGAGTTTGGACATGGATCCTTTCATCTCAGTTCTGTCCTGAAACTATGGTCTTTACCAACATTGTTGCTACAACCTCCTGAGCATCCCTGAGCCAGAATTATTGTTTTAAACAGCTAGGTTTGGAGGTAATTAATACATAATATAGCTTCCATGACTTCATGAAGAAATCAACAGTCCAGAGGGTCCAAGATGATTATGCAGTATCTAAGTATTCACGGCCTCAGTTGTCAGGGCTGACGGAGTCAGAAAGTAAAAAACAAAAGAAAAACCAAAATAGGAAATTGATGTGAGCCAGAGGTCTTGGAGATGAGTGCAAATCTCAATATCATTTTTGCTATAAGCCAAAGTTTTTGGAACCAATAAATCAATACCAAAAGGAGAAAAACTTCTTGTGTCTCAGTGGCTCAAAATGGCCCTAGAAGAATGAGCAATCAGATTATAGGAGAAAGTTTCCTCCTACAATAAGAATGGTTTTCTCTGGGTTTCATTAAAGATGTGTGACTTCTGAGCCTACCAGAAATTATAAGAGAAAATTACAACTTATGATCAGTGTGTCATTTATTGGTAGCGCAGAGGCTAGGAACCTTCAAGAATATTCTTTGAAATTTTTTCAGGAATTTGACATTCTCTAAAACCCATCTACCCCATCTCCTTAGTACAGACACTTCATTCCCATTTTTACTTCACCATTCTGCCTCATTTGTTTTCCAGGCCTGGATCACCTGTTTCCTCACTCTTCACATTTTACTCATTGCCTTAGACTCATTTTAAGCCTCTTATCACTCATGGAACTTTGGGCAAGCCCACACTGGTCTTTAAGTCTCTAGCATTTAGAATGTGAACCACAAAATTTGATGCTTGGTTATATATTGTTATTGATTTCCCCAAAATATCTTGCCTTCTTCCAAATCTGTAAGATGTAGTTTTTTGGTATTATAAAAATCATTGGTGTCCAAACTTAATTACATGTCAAAACCACCTTTGATGCCTTTTAAAGGGCATCTTTAAAAATGCAGATTTCAGCATGGTTTTAATAAAGGTTTGATTCCTAGTCAGGGCACATACAAGAATCAACCAGTGATTATATAAATAAGTGAAACAAATTGATACTTCTCTCTCTCTCTCTCTTCCTTCTGCCCTCTCTAAAATTAATTAATTTTAAAAATGCAGCTTTTAAGTCCCCATGAGAAATTTATTGACTAAGAATTTAAAAGAGTAAAATTTAGGAGAATAACAAGTTAACAAGTTCCCCAGGGGATTGGTATATTAAGCTAAGCCTGCACAGTTCCACAGAATCATATTAGAAACACTGTTAATTGCTCAAGAATAACTTTTGGATAAACTCAACTGACTCTTCTAATCTGTCCCATTGGTCTTGCTTAGAAGGGATGGTAGATGCTACAAAAACCTGAACATAAACCTAACCAATTGAAACTGACTGTAAAAAAAAAAAAAAAAAAAGACAAAACAGTTTGATCCTTCTTGCTTAGTTAGACTTAAATTCTTTACACATTCTGGATAGAGGGATGGATAGATATGTGATAATGCAAGCATAGTAAAGTGTTAATGGTATAATTTGATAAGTTTACAGATGTTTATTTAAAACTTTTAATTAACTATATGTTTAAAATTTCTCATGATAAAATGTTGAATAAGTGAAAAAATTAATTCCTTCATATTCAGAAAATCTGGCCTATCCAAATTTAGTCTCACAGAATTAAATTTCTCCTTCCTTCTTTTATTTATTATTCTCATTCTTGATTATGGTCACTAAAAAAAAATTCTTAAAAGAAGAAACATTTATCATCAAGAATACATCTCCTTGACCTGAGAGTTGTTGAATATTTAATGAAGAAAATAGTTTAATCCTGCAAAATATCAACTTTGGCACAAGCTATATGTGCTGCTTTTGGTGCTTTATTATAATAGCCAATCTACAGAGTATAAGAAATAATTCCATACTAAAAGAGAAAAGTATGTGAAGTATTTTGAGTTCAATGAAAGATGTGACAAAGTGAAAATGTATAAATTATTCTAGTTGTTCAATACTATTCAAGCATCAGCATCCTCTAAAATGATAAGCTAAGACAACAGTAGATATGTTTTAATAAACAATTACATTTAATATAAGTACTTATATATTGATCTAAGACTAAATATTTTCTATTGCTAGAATAATAAGTATGTCCCATGGGCCTAAAATAGACAGTGCCAAGAATGAGCAGCCTAACAAACATAACTACTAGCCCTGGCCTGGTAGCTTAGTTGGTTAGAGCATCTCCCGACATGCCACGGTTGCAGGTTCTCTCTCTGGTCAGAGCACATACAAGAATCAACCAATGAAGGCATGGATGCATAGAACAACACATTTTTCTCTCTCTAAAGAAAATTAATAAGAAACTAAAAGCACTAAACATAATTACTGTATGATAACTGATTAGCCTGGAATGTCATTATAAAAAAAAAACTGAGTAAAGGAATTCTCTGGAGAGTTTAACATAGTTCATGGCTTTATACTGTCTTGATTACATCAATGAGTAAGTAGATCATATCAATGACCATATTATGACAATAGTGAAGAATCAAATATGTATTCCCAACTAAAATGTTTGTGGTCATATTTTTAACCACACAATATAGTTTTAACAAAATCTATCTATGCGAATAAATTTCTATCCTAAAAGGAGTCTAAAATTAAATATTCACAGGCTGCATGCTTTCCTTCCAGTAAGCTAAGTCATTTACGATTTCTCAAATGCACCTCTCACTTTCTTGTCCGTTCATTTAGTCTTATCATTTTCCTTACCTAATACTCTAATAATCTTTGTCCATCTCCTCCCTACCTTCACCTCCACCAACATGTTTTGTACCCACCCAAATGATTGCTCCCTTTGAAGCCTTCCAGACCACTTCACTCCAGAGTTGCTTCCCCTCCTGAATTTCTTTGATACACATTCTCTACAACACTTATTTGGAAACAACTGAGAGGTTTTTTTTCTCTTATATTTGCTAAATCATCAATAACTTATGATTCATCCTGCCAATTGTTTGGAATCCTTTGAAAAAAGACTGCCTTACTGTGTATGTGTGTGTACGTGTGCACATGTGCGCACACACACCCAACAATGTCTTACAGGGAGGATAACAATGTCATTTATTATTTGTTTATTTATGGAAGAAAGAATAGAAAAGAGAGAGATAAAAAGAAAAGCTAAGAAGTGGCAAGATGGCGATGGAGTAGGCGGACATACCAACTTCCAACTCCCAGAACCAAAGTGGATTACAACTTAATTTTAAGAACCATGATCTGGAAAAACCAACTTTGAACTAAACTAAGAGGACTCTTCAACCAAGGAACACTGAAGAAGTCACATTGAGACTGGTAGGAAAGGAGAAACACAAAAAGGGCTCCCCAGCTCCCCAGAGAGACTCGCGTGGCGGGAAGAGACTTTAGCGGAGAGGGGAGGGACCTGGGTCTCAGGAAAAAAGCAGCAGCCTACAGCCCCAGAGCCTAGAAGAGGCATATGGACAGTATTTAGCTGCGAAACAAGTCAGGATACTGTTTGTGAGAAAGACACAGTTTTCTCAGACCCAGGATTCTTCTTAAAGAAACGGCACAGAACACCTCTCTCACAACCACTCACCCGAGGCTCCAGGTGACGGAGAGAGGAGAGGACCAGAGCAGTAGAAAGAGAGTGTAATCTAGGGGGCACAGAGAGAAACACTTTGGGGGACAGCCACCCTAACCCCTGGGCTGAGTCACTCCCCAAATCTAAAGCGAATATTTCCCCTGGAACCAGCAAAGGGAAGCAGGACACCAGCCAAACAAGCTCTCCCACAGCACTCAGAGCAGAGCTGCTTAGAAGAAGGGAGGTTTCAGGACTATAGTATGGAGTGTTAGGATCTGACCTGCAGTGCCCCCACCCACACAACTGAGGGCTTGCTGGAGGGCAGGCGGCGGTGGGACGCGGAAGAGCGGTTTCATCAGCAGGAGCTGGACCAGCCAGCGTGAGCTCAGTCTAGCCCCGTGGGGGCAAAGGGGACCCACAAAAGTGGTCCTGCCAGCTGTGGGCCCACCTGTAACCCCATCTACAGGGGAAGGGCAGGAGCCCAGGAACAGGCAGAGATCCGCAACTGAGCAAGGGCACATGGTTCAGCCTCACCTGCCCCTGAGGTTTGCAGCCTATGCTCAAGCCGGCTCCGCCTGTGTGGTGGACAAAAGCCCAGGAAAAGGCAGAAACCCGCAGCTGAGCAAAGGTGCTCACCCCTGCCCTTGGTGCTGAGGCTTGTGGCCTGTGTGCAGAGTGCAACCCCACCCGTGAGGATGGGGCGAAGGCCAAGACCAGCTGAAACTTGTAGAGCCAGGCATGAGAACACAGAACCTCCCAAAGAGGAGCTACGTGGATAAGAAAACGGGACCCATACATATGCTGTCTAAAAGAAACACACCTTAAAACAAGAGATGCACATAGACTGAATGTAAAAGGATGAAAAAAAATATTCCATGCAAATGGAAATGAAAAAAAAGCCGGGGTAGCACTACTTATATCTGACAAAATGGACTTTAAAACAAAGGTTATAGTAAAAGATAAAGAAGGTCACTACATAATGATAAAGGGAGCAATCCAACAGGAAGATATAACCATTGTAAATATCTACATGCCTAATATAGGAGCACCAAAATATATAAAGCAGATTTTGATGGATATAAAGGGCAAGATCAATAACAATACTATAATAGTAGGGTATTTCAATACCCCACTAACATCACTAGATAGATCCTCAAGAAAGAAAATTAACAAAGAAACAGCAGACTTAAAGGACACACTAGATCAACTCGATTTAATAGATATCTTCAGAACCTTTCACCCTAAAGCAGTAGAATATACATTCTTTTCAAGTGCTCATGGTACATTCTCTAGGATAAATGACATGTTAGGACACAAAAGTGGTCTCAACAAATTTAAGAAGATTGAAATCATATCAAGCATTTTCTCTGATCACAATAGCATAAAACTAGAAATCAACCACAACAGAAAAACTGAAAAATAAACACTTGGAAACTAAATAGCATGTTATTAAAAATAATGAATGGGTTAACAATGAGATCAAAGAAGAAGTAAAAAAATTCCTAGAAAAGAATGATAATGAGCATACATCAACTCAAAATTCATGGGACACAGCAAAAGCAGTAACTGAGAGGGGAGTTCATAGCATTAAAGGCATACCATAGGAAGCTAGAAAAAGCTCATATAAAAATACTTTATCCTGCATCTAAAAGAACTAGAAAAACAACAGCAAGTGAAGCCCAGGGGTAGTAGAAGAAAGGAAATAATAAAGATCAGAGCAGAAATAAATGACATAGAGGCTAAGGAAACAATACAGAGGATCAATGAAACCAGGAGCTGGTTCTTTGAAAAGGTAAACAAGATCGATGAACCTTTAACTAGACTCACCAAGAAAAAAAGAGAGAGAAGTCAAATAAATAAAATTAGAAATGAGAATGGAGCTATAACAACTGACACGACAGAAATACAAAATACTGTAAAAAGAATACTATAAAGAACTGTATGCCAAAAAACTACATGAAATGGACAAAGTCCTTGAAACATACAATCTTCCAAAAGTGAATCTGGAAAAATCAGAAAACCTAAACAACCGAGTACAACAAATGAGATCCAAACAGTTATGAAAAACTCCCGCCTGACCAGGTGGTGGTGCGGTGGATGGAGCATCAGACTGGGATGCAGAAGACCCGGGTTCGAGACCCCGAGGTCGCCAGCTTGAGCGCGGGACCATCTGGCTTTAGCAAAAAAGCTTATCAGCTTGGACCCAAGGTCGCTGACTCCAGCAAGGGGTGGCTCAGTCTGCTGAAGGCCCGCGGTCAAGGCACATGTGAGAGGGCAATCAATGAACAACTATGGTGTACAACGGCAACGAGAAACGAATGATGCTTCTCACCTCTCTCCGTTCCTGTCTGTCTGTCCCTGTCTATCCCTTTCTCTGATTCTCTCTCTGTCCTTGAGGAAAAAAAAAAAGCTCCCCCCCCAAAAAAAATCCTGGGCCTGATGGTTTCACAAGTGAATTCTATCAAATATTCAAAGAAGAACTCCTATCCTTCTCAAGCTATTTCAAAAAATTCATGAGGAAGGAAGACTTCCAAGCTCCTTTTATGAGGCGAGCATAATTATGATTTCAAAACCAGTCAAAGACAACAGAAAGAAAGAAAATTATAGGCCAATATCTCTGATGAATTTAGATGCTAAAATCCTCAACAAAATATTAACAACAGGATCCAGCAATATATGAAAAAAATCATACACCATGATCAAGTGGGATTTATTCTTGGGAAGCAAGGCTGGTACAATATTTACAAATCAATCAATGTGATTCATCACATAAACAAAAGGAAGGACAAAAACCACATGATAATTTCAATAGATGCAGAAAAAGCATTTGATAAAATCCAGCAGCCATTCATGATCAAAACTCTCAGGAAAGTGGGAATACAGGGAACATACCTTAACATGATAAAGGCCATCTATGACAAACCCACAGCCAACATCATACTCAATGGGCAAAAATTAAAAGCAATCCCCTTATGATCAGGAACCAGGCAGGGGTGCTCCCTTTTACCACTCTTATTCTACATAGTTCTGGAAGTCTTAGCCACAGCAATCAGATAAGAAGAAGAAATAAAAAGCATCCAAATTGGAAAAGAAGAAGTAAAATTATCATTATTTGCAGATCATATGATATTGTATATAGAAAACCCTAAAGTCTCAGTCAAAAAACTACTGGACCTGATAAATGAATTCAGCAAGGTGGCAGGATATAAAATTAATACTCAGAAATCAGAGGCATTTTTATACACCAACAATGAACTGTCATAAAGAGAAGTAAAGGAAACAATCTCCTTCACTATTGCAATCTAATAAATAAAGTACCTAGGAGTAAGTTTAACCAAGGAGATTAAAGACTTGTACTTGGAATATTATAAAATATTGATAAAAGAAATCAAGGAAGATACAAACAAGTGGAAGCATATACTGTGCTCATGATTAAGAAGAATAAGCATCATTAAAATGTCTATATTACCCAAAGCAATTTATAAATTCAATGCAATACCAATTAAAATACTAATGACATACTTCAAAGATATAGAACACATATTCCAAAAATTTATATGGAACCAAAAAAGAACACGAATTAGCCTCAGCAATCTCGAAAAGGAAGAATATATCACTCTTCCGGATATCAAGTTATACTACAAGGCCATTGTACTGAAGACAGCCTGGTACTGGCATATGAACAAGCACATAGATCAATGGAACAGAACAGAGAACCCAGAAATAAACCCACAACTTTATGGACAACTGATATTTGACAAAGGAGGTAAGAGCATAAAATGGAGTAAAGACAGCCTCTTTAACAAATGGTGTTGGGAAAACTGGACATCTACCTGCAAAATAATGAAACTAGACCACCAGCTTACACCATTCACAAAAATAAACTCAAAATGGATAAGAGATTTAAATGTAATTTGTGAAACCACAAGCATCTTAGAAGAAAACATAGGCAGTAAGTTCTCCGACATCTCTCGCAGCAATATATTTGCCGATTTATCTCCACGGACAAGTGAAATAAAAGACAGGATAAACAAATGGGACTATATCAAACTAAAAAGCTTTTGCACAACTAAAGACAATAAGAACAGAATAAAAAGACAAACTACACAATGGGATAACATATTCAACAATACGTCTGATAAGGGGTTAATAACCAAAATTTATAAAGAACTTGTAAAACTCAACATGAGGAAGACAAACAAGCCAATCAAAAAATGGGCAAAAGAAATGAATAGACACTTCTCCAAAGAGGACATACAGATGGCCAGTCAGCATATGAAAAAATGCTCAACATCAATAATCATTAGAGAAATGCAAATTAAAACCAGAATAAGATATCACCTCACACCAGTCAGAATGGCACTCATCAACAAAACAACACAGAATAAGTGCTGGCGAGGATGTGGAGAAAAGGGAACCCTCCTGCACTGCTGCTGGGAATGCAGACTGGTGCAGCCACTGTGGAAAAAAATATGAAGATTCCTCAAAAAATTAAAAATCAAACTGCCTTTTGACCCAGCTATCCCACTTTTAGGAATATACCTTAAGGAGAAATGCACCCTCATGTTTATGGCAGCATTGTTCACAATAGTGAAGATCTGTAAACAGCCCAAGTGTCTGTCAGTGGGCGAGTGGATTAAAAAGCTATGGTACATATATACTATGGAATACTACTCAGCCATAAGAAATGATGACATCAGATCATTTACAACAACATGGATGGACCTTGATAACATTATACTGAGTGAAATAAGTAAATCAGAAAAAAACTAAGAACTATATGATTCCATACATAGATGGGACATAAAAATGAGACTCAGAGACATAGACAAGAGTGTGTGTGCTGGTTGGGGGAGGGGGGGGAGGAGAGGGAGGGGGAGGGGAGGGGCACAAAGAAAACCAGATAGAAAGTGTCAGAAGACAATTTGACTTTGGGTGATGGGTATGCAACATAATCAAATGTCAAAATAAACTGGAGGTCTGGCCAGGCAGTGGCTCAGTGGATAGAGCATTAAACTGGGATGCGGAAGGGCCCAGGTTCGAGACCTCGAGGGCGCCAGCTTGAGTGCAGGCTCATCTGGCTTGAGCAAAAGCTCACCAGCTTGAGTCCAAGGTCACTGCCTCAAGCAAAGGATTACTCTGTCTGCTGAAGGCCCGCAGTCAAGGCACATATGAGAAAGCAATCGATGAACAACTAAGGTGTCAAAACGAAAAAAACTGATGGTTGATGCTTCTCATCTCTCTCCATTCCTGTCTGTCTGTTCCTATCTATCCCTCTCTCTGACTCTCTCTCTCTCCCTGTCTCTGCAAAAAAAAGCAAAAAAAGAAAGAAAGAAAGAAAAAATAACCTGGAGATGTTTCCTCTGAACATATGTACCCTGATTTATCAATCAATGTCACCCCAATAAAATTAATAAAAAAAAAAACAAAAAAAGAAAGAAAAGCTAATATTTACTATGTGTTTATTATCTACCAGGTGCTTAATTTTCATGTTATGGTTTGCATATTATTTAATCCTCTCAATATCCTATGAGATATATTCTCTTATTATTCTCATTTTAAAAAGGAAGCATGCTCTCTAAGGTAAATGGCCTGCCTTCACCATTGAGCTCTCTTACATACCACTCACCTCCAGGGTGGAGTTCAGCAATTCTGTCCTACCTGAAAATCTGGTTCAACTGAAAAGGGTCTTATCAGCTTTGTTTCTAAATCATTGGACAAGCGCAAATAGTTTGGTTCTACCTGTTCCCATTTAAAGATTTGTGGCAAGAGACAATAAAAATATCAATGTTAATAATAGGTAGGCAAACAAATTCATCTTTTAAAAGAATAAAGTAATAAAGCCCTGCCAGATAACTTGGTTGATTAGAGCGTCATCCCAATATGCATAGGTTGCAGGTTCATCCCCATTCAGGGTACATGCAGGAACAGATCAGTGTTTCTCTCTCTCTCTCTCTCTCTCTCTCTCTCTCTCTCTCTCTCATTCTCCCTATCTTCCTGTCTCTCTCTTTCAGATCAATTAATCAATTAATTAATTAATTATAATATACTAAATATTTTGCATACGGCAAAACACTGTGACTTACTAAATCCAATTTCCGGGATAACCTCAACTTTCAAAAAAAAGTAAACATTTATTAGATTGACAAATACCTGTGTGTTTTGTATAGAACTGATTTAAAATTAAGAAACTCCAAAACAGTCACAAGGTTTGTTCACCTTGCTTCAGGCAATAGCCTAAAAATGCAGTCAAGGAGCTTAAACTATTCTACACTAGATCATAGCCAAAAGACCAAGAAGCAATGAGCTTAAGCTATTCTAAAAAGCATAGTAATAATCATTAACCATTTCCATCTTAAAAGCAGAGCTATACTAGGCTTTGAAAAGCCACATTAAAAAAGTGAAACTCAATTGTAGCCATAAATATATGGTTACAAAAAAGCCTCTAAAAATGCTTTAAATAAATTGATTTCTCCGGTCCTCTTTTAGAGAATATCATAAATTATATGAAAATTAATTATGAAACAATGCATCCAGGAGTTTTCCTATATTCACATAAAAAATTAATGTTAATAACCATAGTGTTCCCTTGTACAGCACCTGCCCCTGACTGTCCCAGTTAATTAAAGCTTACACAGTGGCTTTAGCCTGGAGCAATACTTTGAATCATATTCCCTGCCCATGTCCTCTGTGCCCAGAGATGTTGTGCTGACAGTTTTATTTCCCTGATGACTTGAAGTGATTGAACTGAAGAATGCAAAACAAGCAGTCCTCACTCTGTCATTTTCTCTTATCGTTGTCCTTTGGTGGAGGTGTAACGAATCTCAGGCCAGTTTAAAGAAATCAAGAATCAGTAAAAGCACAGAAGGGTCTTGAAAGATAATTTTGAAGCCACAATTTTAGTTTAGGCTTAAATTATACATTCTGTTGTTCTAGTTTCATAATGGTTAAACTGACTGTAGTTTTGGAAAGAAAGGAAGGAAAGAGAGGAAGTGGTGGAAGGAGGGAGAGAGAGAGGAAGGGAGGGAGCGTCAAGATTACTGTTGACCTGAATTCTCAAACTTTGGTCTCATATGGTTACAGTTAACACATCAGGGCAGCAGGCCTCCAAAGCCAAGCCTATCTTTGAAATTTTGGGAGAAAGTCAGAAAAGATCATGTCTACAAAAGAATTTAAAATTTTTTTAAAGTGGGAGAGAGAGAGAGAGATCAACCACCATATACCTAAGAAAAAACAAGCTAGAGATACTTTATAAGTATGGCACCAATGAGGTTAACATAATTTTCAATTCTACTGTAGAAGACTAAACCAAGGTAAATTGAGCCATGATGGCATCAGCTATATCATGCCCAGTACTGTGAACTGACTTAATTTGACTGCTCAACTGTTACCAGGCTCTTTCAGTTAAAGTTAGGCAGTACTGTGGTTATCATTACTGTTAAAATCACTCAGATATCCTCTTCTGGAACACAAGGTAGTATTGTGCTTTCTGGCACTCACATGGTGGAGTGAGTCATGTGACCAGCTGTAATCAATGAATTGTGAGGAGTCATTTAATTTCAATTTTCCTCCTAGATAGCTTAAAATTATAAATTGCATTACCATTAGTGTGGTAGGCTCAATAATGGTAACCCCTCCCCTTGCCAATGAGTCCTGTGTCCTAAACCCAGAACCTGGGAATATGTTCCCTTACACAGCAAGGGAAATTTTGCAGATATGGTTAAATTAAAAATCTTTTTTTTTTCCTTGCCTCACCTGTGGTGGTGCAGTGGATAAAGCATTGACCTGAAACACTGGGGTTGCCAGTTCAAAACCCTGGGCTTGCCTGGTAAAGGCACATACAGGAAGCAATTACTATGAATTGGTGCTTCCCACTTCTCTCCCCTTTCTTTCTTTCTCTCTCTCTCCCCTCCCTTAAAAATCAATAAATAGAAGCTAAAAAAAAGAAGGAAATTAAGTGAGAGGATGGGAAATAATGAGACAGACTCCCACATGCACCCTGATCGGGACACACCAAGCAACCCCTATATGGGGCAAACACTGAAACTAATTGAGTCACTGGGTTGCAAGAGAGGAAGAGAGAGAGAAAGAGAAAAGGGAAGGGAAGAGAAGCAGATGGTCTCATGTGTGCCTTGACCAGGGAGCGAACCTGAGATGTCTGCATGCCAGGCTGAAGCTCTATCTACTGAGCGAAAAAGCCAGGGTCTAAATTAAGAATTGTGAGATGAAGGGATTATCCTGGATTATCTGGGTGGATTCAACATAATCACAATGATTCTTACAAGAGTTAACCAAGAGGGCCAACAAGAGAAAAGGAGATGGGCTGATGGGTGCAGAAGTCAGGCTGACAGAGAAAACTGAAGATGCTATAAGACTGGCTTTGTAGATGGAGGAAGGGGCCATGAGCCAAGGAATTCAGGTGGCCACTGAACACCAGAAAAACAAGGAATAGCATTTTCCCCTAGAGCTTCAAGAAGGAGCTAGTCCTATAGACCTTGACTTTAGCCCAGTGAAATCATTTTTGGAATTTTGACATTCACATTATAAAATAATAAATGTTTATTTTTAAACCACTAAATCTTTAGTAATTTGTTGTAGCAGCAACAAATTTATAACAGTTAATATGATTTATTATATAGACTGATAACCTCTGGATGAACTAAATTTTAGATTACTGAAAAAAAATTAGATTTCTGGGCCTGTGAAGAACCCCTGTGATGTTCATTCTTTGTCTCTGTCTCTCTCTCTTTCTCTCTCTCTTTGTCACACTCTCTCTTTTTATCTCTATCTTCATGATCATCCTCACTGCTTTAAAAAAAATTACGAGTAGAAACTGACTTTAGATTTGTATTCTTTACTTTGAGCATTGAGATTGAATAAAAGAACACATAATACTTCTATAGAGTTTACCTAGCTAATATTTTCAATTACGTATAAAGCTCAGAATTTTAAAAACTAGCCAAATCAGATGTAACACATTTCATTTACTAAATTTTCTCTATTTGACCCGTAGGAGAGTATCTCTGTGACTAACCACTCTTTTTAAGATTTAACAAGCTTAGTAGTGATCTATTTGTCTAGCCAATGTAAGACCGGAGACTGCAAATTTAAAAGGGGTTATGAAGAGCGAATTGCTAAAAGATGTCTAATTTTAGCAGAAAGAAGTGAGAGATCACAGTGTGCCAGCATGAACAAGACAGAAAAACTCTTCTTAAAAACAGAACACAGAATTCAGGAAGATAAAAAGAGAGCAGCCTGGGACCATTTAATAAAGGTTCAACTAGAACTAGCAAAGTCAGCAGATGCTCTGAGCATATAAGTGCATTAAATTATAGTGCACTGGGGTTTCCTTTTTTTTTAACATTTTTTTTTCCTGATTGGTTGATTTTTTTGAAAGAGGGAGAGAGAAAGAAGCATTCATTTGTTGTTCCACTTAGTTGTGCCTTCATTGGTTGCTTCCTGTATGTGTTCTGACCTAGGATTGAACCCACAACCTTGGTGTTTCAGGATGATGCTCTAAACGATTAAGCCAAACGGCCAGGGTCTGGAGTTTCTTATGATGAGCCTGAGTTATCAGTATGGCATTTCATTGTGGTTTTTATAAAATGCTTCATAAGGTAGAGAAGTATGTTCCGTAGTTATAAAGGTAATTAAATATGTTTTTTAATGCTTAACAGGTCAAGATTCCTTAAGACTTCACTTAATAGGAAGCTTCTCATTCCCCAACTATGCCAAGTAAATAAAGTGTTAAAATGTTACTAAATTAATATTATGCTCATTAGTAATACTAGGAAATCAAAACTCTTTTTAACCTTTTTTTCTCTTTCTCAAGGGTTAAAAAGATTGAGGAAATCTTAACACCAAAAGCAAGATCCTCCTCAGTTCACCACATGCTTTGTGGTATTTCCGATGGTCCCACAAGAGATGATTTGAAAGAACGGCATCACAAACAGGATTTTACTCATTCTAGAATTAGGAAATTTTACCTGGCAAACACTATAAAAGAGGTCTGAGCTTGCCCAAGAAACAGGGAAGAAACATGTAACAAAAGAACATTTCACTAGTCAATTCTCATTTCTTCTCTTTGGAACTTAAGATGAAGTCATCAAGATAGTATTGAGATGTCAGATGTTATCTAAAGTCAAGCCTTAAAAAGTCCCTTTAAAACTGCAGTCCTAAACATAACTTTCTTTTCCAAGTGAAAGTTAAGCCAATTTATGTGACCCTACAAGTTTGCAGATGACCTAAGCCCTTTAAAAGGGCTTATGAAGTCATATTTTTGGCACATACAGATCTCCACCACCCTGAACCCTGAGTTTCCTCATTCAAGAATTAGATCTATAAACTCATTTGGTAATCATCTTTTTGCATATCATAGAAACTGGTGTGTTAGGTAAGTACTTAATATTCCCTTGGAGATTTTATTGGAATGAAAAAACTGGGTAACCAAAGGCCACAGCAATAACGCAGAATGTTTCTTATATCCAGGTCCAGATATTCCTCATTAAATAGCTCCAGTAAACCCAGATGCTAGAAAAAAATTAAAAAACACTAAATGTTTCCAAGCTTCAGAGGAGAATCGGAGTCAAAATCAGATATCAACTCTGTGTGCAGATAGGGATTTTACTACGTCCTTCTTAGCGGAGCAACCAAACGGCACCGTGATTGGCCCACCATGAAAGCTGGAACGCCCACTAGTGGGAGGTAGGGACCAGGTAGACCAGCACTGCAAAAGTGGGCCGTTTTTATAAAATGTTTGAAGACGTCTGCTTGACTATACTGCCATTTCCCTAGATAATGCTATAAAGTCCCTTTTATATATCAGTCTTGTTGCCATAGCGTGGAGTACTTGGGGATTCTTCTGTGCAACCAAAAGCTCTGGTCACTGAGAAAATACACTACTGAATAAGCTCCACACAGTCGTTGCCCTCAGAGAGCAGAGAACCTGAACATGGGAAGGGAAGATTAAAATAAAATGTGAAATGTGCTCTGCCGAGAGTAATATGGCATCCGGGAGGAGACCGCAGGAGGAGCTGCTGAGAAGGACAAGCAGCAGACAGCCGCTGAATGTGGAACTGGGTTCAGAGCGCTTACCCGAAGCTGAAGCTGCGGAGAACTAGGGACGAGAACGTGAGCTGGGCCCTGGAGGAAGTGGAAGAGGGCAGCTGCCTTTGTCGGAGAATTTCGAATTGATTCAAAAAATCATGAGGGTCTTTGAAAGGTTTTAAGTGTGTCAGCACCATCAGCAGGGCTGCATGTAGAAAGCTACCTCTGTCTGCAGCATAATGGACTCTGGAAAACCTGAGAAAAGAAGGTTTATTAGAAGACTGTAGAATCTCTCACAGGAAAGCCTGAGAAAAGAAGGTTTATTAGAAGACTGTGGAATCTCTCACAGAATATCCTCATTGCATCTGAGTGATAGGAAAATACACCCTTGGTAATATATGCTGACTTTCTGGAACTGGGCTCTGTGGTGAAGGTTCTGGTGTGTGTCTGTCAGAGGTGTCAATCTAACATCCCTGCACGTTAAATCTAGTGGTGAATGAACTTCCTTGGCCTGAACAGCGATTATTTTAAGACATTTAGATGAGTTTTTAAAGTAGGACTTGTCCTCTCCACCACTCTCCATTTTCCTGAAGTCAACCCAATTTGCACATTTATGTTACCAGCATGGTGACCATAGACATTTGAGTTTTGTAAGCCTATGAGTTAAAACACGAAACTTTTTTCATGTTTAATCTATGAAATTATTATCATCCATTTGGGTATTTGAACCATCATTATAAAAATGACTTTATTGTGTGCCAGACAGACATTTTGGGTTTGAAAAGTATAAAATATTATTCTATCTCCATGAAGAGTTTACCTTTTTGGAGAAAGTACAAAAAAGATAATCAGCAAAAGATTTGAATAGACATTTTACCAATAAATTTATACATTGGAAAGAGGCTCAACAGCTTAGTTGTTAGGGAAAAGCAAATGAAAACCATAGTGAAAAACCACTTCACACCCACTAGAATGGCTACACTCAGAAAAACAATAGCAAGTGTGAATGAGAGAAATGTGGGAACACTGGAGCCTTCACACATTGCTATGGAAGGTGGGATGATGCAGCCACTTTGCAAAACAATTGGCTGCTTCTTAAAAAGTTACACATAAGGCCCTGGCCAGTTGGCTCAGTAGGAGAGTGACGGCCCAGTGTGTGGAAGTCCTGGGTTCAGTTCCTGGTCAGGGCATATAGGAGAAGCAACTATCTGCTTCTCCACCCCTCCCCCTCTCTGTCCCTTCTTTCTATCTCTCTCTCTCTCTCTCTCTGGCTGCCTTCCCACAGCCATGGCTTATTTGAGCAAATTGGCCCAGGCTCTGAAGATGGCTCCATGGCCTTGCTTCAGTTGCTAAAATAGCTCTGTTGCAGAGCAATGAAGCAACAGCCCCCAGATGAGTAAAACATTGCCCCATAGGGGGCTTGTCAGGTGGATACCAGTCAGTGTGCACGGGGGAGTCTGTCTCTCTGCCTCCCTGCCTCTCACTTAATAATAAAAAATAAATAAAAAGTAAGTTACACATGAAGTTACCATATGATCCAAGAATTTTCTCTTAGAAAATTATCTAAGAGAAATAAAAACTTATTTCCATGTCAATGTTCATAGCAGTTTATTCTTAATAGCCAAAAGAGTGGAACCTATCTAAATTATCATTCACTGATAAATGGGCAATCCATGAAATATCCATACAGTGCAATACTGTTTTGCAAGAAAAGTAATGTATTAATAATACTACAACATGGATGACCCTCAAAACACGTGCTAAGTAAAGGAGCCAGTCACAAAAGACCACATATTGTCTGATTCCATTTACATGCAAAGTCTAAAAAAGGCAATTCTGTAATGTAGGAAGACCATTAGTTGCCTGGGGCTAAGGGTTGGAACAGGGAGTGACTACAAATGAACACACAGCATGTTTGGGGGATAAAAATAAGTGTTCTAAAATTGAATTGTGCTGATGGTCACACAACTCTGCAAATTCACTAAAATTCACTTAATTGTACTATGCTTAAAACGAGTGAATTTTATGGAATATAAATGTTGCCTCAATAAAGCTGTTTAAAACAAGATAATCACATATTATAAAACATGGTAAATGTTAAATCAATGATTTTTAAAAAATGATCTTCAAACTTGTAGCATCATATTATGCACCTTTCTCATTAAAAATACAAATGTTCATCTTTAATAGATTATGCATTTATTTCTTTATGAATAATAAACTAAACTAATGTGTTAGTATTATATAGAGCATAAAAGTCAAACAAAAAGGAGATTTAAAATGAATAAGTAACTAATATTGTAATACAAAATTATTGATTTGGTTACAAGTTTTTAAGAATAAAGAAATCTAGAGATTAGAATTAGTGAACAAAACAAATTTCAGAGTAGTAAAAATGTGAATGTTGGAAGCTGCCAGAATTGACCGAGGATTCTGTTATGAACAAGACCACCCATGTATAATAAACCCTCGGAATATTCATCAATTTGAAAATCATGTGCAAAGAGATACTGTGTTTGCCAGATGAACAATGGAGCGTCCATCAAAATAAGCCCAGCTGTTTGGAGGATGGTAAATACTGAGGAACATAGGACTGTAGCCTTTGTTAATAATGAATGTCTAAAACAAGAGTTCAAATAAAGAGGACAGAGAAATTTAGAGGAACGAGTCATAAGAAGAGGATTATTTCTATACAATGTGAACTTCTGCTTCCAGGTGGAATTGATTTAGTCACATCACACTGTTTAACCACCTACTGTGACCGAAGAGTTAAGAAAGACTGTGCCAGGTTTATGGGGAGTTACAACAACTATTAAATCTTTAAATAAATTTATTATATCTATTGCTATTTATCCTTAATCTTTTCCCCTGAGGTCTCACATTGCAAAAACAATGATTTCTATTGGCTTTGATGTTTACAATGTGATACTTGCTGCAAGTTACAAGTAACATATGTATATAACCAAGACAGAGGAATCTTATTAGTGAGCTGTGAGAGACAGATAAAGTTGGGTGAGGAATTTAGGACCCGACAAGATTACAGAGTTTGGGGTTTTTCTGTTATCAGCAGGAAGGCCACTAAGTGTCTTTGAGGACAGAACAGTCTGAACTGTGTGGCTTTTGGAGAAGTTAACCAAATGCCACACAGGGGGTGGACAGCTGTGTGGAGAGATGAGAGGTGGATCCTAAGTGATTAGAATTCTAACAAATGCACAGCCCGATTCAGGCTAGAGTTGAGAGCCTAGACTAAGGTGGTGGCAATAAGAACAGGAGGAAGGGAACCATAGAAAGTGAAAATTTCTAGATGGTTGGTGGTGGTGTAGAAGTTCATAAATCTTGGTGCCAAAAACTCTCCAACAGCAGGCCAGAGGGCAAGTTCAATTGGAGTACACAAAGATAATCTACAAACTAATGCTCCCCTGGGCTTTTCTGGGCTAGGTGTGTGGCCCAGAACACTTGAGAGGAGGCACAAGACCAGGGGCTGCTCTATCTTTTTCAGTCTAAAAAGTATCTGTCCTTTCTGTCTTGCTTCATTGCTTCTCAGCAGCACTCTTAAAGAGATAGAGCAAATTATAGAAAGGCATGCCATCATTTTTTTTAAAGTAGTAAATCAAATCATCTTACTTTGGAGAGGGGGACTTCCCCTCCATTCTCAAAGGTGGACTTCCTCTTTATCCTTAGATATAAGGAATTTTGTAAGTAGGACTCAAGTAAGAATTCAAAGATCCATAGACCCTTTATCCAGTGATTTAAACTCAAGTGTGCTGTGCTTTACTATTGCCTTCAGCCACTCTGGGAGGAACAGGTTTATGTTATTTTGGGTATCCTGCTATCTCCATATCTGTATGTGCATGGAGGCTATAGCCAAGTGATCAAAATTGACACAATAATTCTTACATCTTGAAGACAATTAAAAAATCTGATCATCCATCCATGTATCTCTATTTTTACTATGAAATCACTCTGGAGGAAATCTATTTGGAAGTCTGTCCTAATATTCTTTCTTTCTTTTGCATACATAAAAACTCAAAGATTTAGCCTGACCTGTGGTGGTGCAGTGGATAAAGCGTCGGCCTGGAATGCTGAGGTTGCCGGTTCAAAACCCTGGGCTTGCCCGGTCAAGGCACATATGGGAGTTGAAGCTTCCTGCTCCTCCCCCCTTCTCTCTCTCTCTCTCTCTCTTTCTCTCTCTCTCCCTTTCCTCTAAAATGAATAAATAAATAAAAATAATTTTAAAAAAATTTAAAAAAAAAAAGACAAAAAAAAAAACCTCAAAGATTTAAATTATTTTAGTTAACCAAATGGAAAAAAAACTAAAGATAATGCTTTCTGTATTACCTGGTAATATAATTCAAAAAATTATTTTTATTTAGTAAGAGGAGAGAAGGCAGAGACAGACTCCTGCATTCACTCCTACCAGAATCCACCCAGCAAGCCCACTAGGGGGGCAATGCTCTGCCCATCTGGGACCCTTCCTCCATTGCAACAGGAGCCATTTTTTTTAGTGCCTGAGGAGGAGGCCATGAAGCCATCCTCAGCACCCCGGCCAACTCGCTCTATTGAGCATGGCTGCAGGAGAGGAGGAGAAGAGAGAGAGAAGTGAGAGAGAGAGGGATAGAGAAGTAGATGGGCATCGAACCCAGAACATCTACACACTGAGCCAATGCACTACCACTGAGACAACCACCAGAGCCTAAAATTTAAATTTTTAAGATAAAATTATCTACCAGATTTATTCTTCCACCTTCCAACATCATTGTATTTTCAGGTTGGTTAATGATGATAGTTACTCAGTCAAATTTTAGACCTTGGCCTCCTTCATCTGAGTAGTCATAGTTGCTAGACTTTTGGCTTCCTATACAAAAGATCACAGCCATAAAAGTTACCTTAATCTTTCATTTCCCTTATGAAATTGCCTTTTTGTGGGTCTAAAGAAACATTTTTCTGCTTTGGAGATCAACAAAAGAAACCATATGTTTTGATTATTAATTGGGTCATTATTTGGTCTCCCTGGTTTAGAATAGGTAAAGCATCCTTTTTGGGTCAGTGTATAGCCACCATTGCCACAAGAAAACTGAACATTTGGTACAAAGTCAGACAAAGTCCATGCTTGTTTAATGTTTTTATTGCAAATAACAGAAACTTTTGGCATGCAAGTCTGTATATCATCTATATATAGAAAAATGTCCTGTTTTTGAAAAGATGTATGCTAAAGTATTTGAGTCAAGGTCTATGATATCTACAATTTATTTTCAAAAAGCTCTAAGAAGAGAGACAAACGGCAAGACAGATTAATGGATGGATGAAATGGGATAAATAAAGAGACAGAGAGATAGAGGGACAAGAGATGATTAGATAGATAAATAGGTGAATAAAGGAAATAGAAATAAATGTTAACAAGTTGTTGAATTTATTTAGGTGGGTAGATAGGTGTTCACTGAACTATTCTTTCAATTCTTCTGTACCTTGAAGCTTTTTATTTAAAAAGTTACAAGAAAAAGTTATCTATACAAATCAAAAAAGATCTGCTTCTCAGTCCTAGACTCCTTTCTCCTTCCCAAATTTCCCATGCTCTTCCTCCTCCCTTTCACCTACCGCTGCCTATTCTCATCCCAAACAGCAGGGAAGGAAAATGCAGTTTTCTGTTTTCTTAGTGGGCAGTTTTGGAAAACTGCTCTTTATGGGGAAACAGAACTAGGTTGTCTAAGGTGAAACTTTTGCTACTAATTTGCCATGATTTATATTAAAATGTCTACTTCGTTTTGTATTTCTTTCCACTTGAAGCATCCATGATGTTCCTTCTTCACTCTTTACTGCTTAGTCTAGGACTCAGCCAGCCTTTCCCTCCTTATAAGAAGGCACACGTGTATGTATATGCGCACGCACACATGTACACACTCTGTTCCTCCCACTACAGGGATTCAAAGCCCAGCTGGCCCGGTTAGATGCTAATAATGAACAATCCATACAAGTGCACTGACACTGCACAATGAATTGAAAATTCATTGACATCTTCCCCAGAAAAAGGTAAAGTAAAACTGTGTCATTGTCAGATGGTCATATAATCATATTCATGTCAAATTAAAGCCAAAATGAAATATTCTTCTTCATGTTAAAAGTACTTTCCTTAAGTAATCCACATACAACTGGCTGCCTCTGCAGCACATTGAGTGATTTAAAAGATTCGTTTGAACACAAATCACAGTTTTGGTGATTATTATGCCAGCATTAAGCAACTAGCACACAGCCTCAGAAGGAAGCTGATGGTTGCTGGGTGGAGGGAAAGAACAGAATCATGTTTGCCAGAGGCAGCACAATGCTACGCCTATTCCTTGAGTCAGCTTGCAGAGTGTGTCTATGCCTTTAACTCATGAAATATTAAGAGAGAACCCTTTTCAGGAAGTGAGAGTCTGAACTTGACAGACATATAACCTCATTGAGAATGACAAGTGCCATGATCCTAAACCACAGGCATGCATCTCCACAATTTGCAATAATCGACCACGTGCATGCCAAAGCATTCTCCATCAAACTAACAACAGACCCATCTTCTGCCACACGGCTTTCTCTGCTCAAGCCATGCCCATAATCAAATGCTAAGAAAATATATGCCCTAAGTCTGTAAAAAAAATATGAATGCAAACCAAAAGGAAGTAATGTTCCCCCAGAGCAGATATGTGTAAATCTAGTTTGCATATGAAAATTGAGGTGGCTTTGTTTCCTTGCATAATATTATGCTAAAGCAAAGGTTAACTTCTTTGACCCTGTGTTCCTCCAATTGATAAGAGACCACCAGTGATACCGAATGACACAAGCTAGCCTCAGACCTGGAGAAAGAGAAAGTGGAGATGGAGGAAGAAGATAAAGGAACCAAGGGTTTAGAGCAGGAGTGAGCAAACTCTTGCTGGAAAGGGTCAGATAGTCTAATTTTAGACTTAATGGGTCATTTGATCTCTGTTGCAACTACCCAGCTCTGCCTTTGCAGTGTGAGAGCCCCCATAGGCCACCTATGAGTGAGGGGCGTGACCATGTCAGGATAAAACTGTACTAATGGCAGACATTGAAATTTGAACATTAAGTAATTATTACATAATAGAAAAATAGTATTAGAAATAGAAAATAGTATTCTCTTTTTTTTTCTATTTAAAGATACTTTATGCAATATACATTGTTGATTCATTATGTTGGGCAAATGAGTTTGTAAAATTTGTATTTTTTTAGTTTGCTCACTTTTAGAGTTAAAAAAATGGCACTGGGCAACACCAGGTATGTGATCTGTGAAACTGCAAATTACCTTCCTGCTTGGGAAGGGCCATTTTTATGCTAATGTTTGCTGGAGGAGAGGTTTTCATGCCAGAAAAAGTTTTAGAAAGGAGAGAAGAAGAATAAAGAGGGACAAGCCATGATGGTGAGGAAAGAGAAAGAAGCCATTTTTGCAGAGAGGGGAAAGAATGCTGAGGAGGGTGCTGAGGAAGAAGCAAGTTTGTACAGAGAGGAGGTGTGCAGATAGGGAACCAGAGGTGAGGGGTCTTTGTGAGCTCCACTGAGACTAGTAGGGCCTTTGATTCTAGGAAAAAACAAAGATTCTCCTGGTTGTGAAACCGGAGCATGTGTCAGTGGCTTTGGGAGCTCTGTGTGTGTTTGCTCATCAGTCGGTGCAAGACTTGAATAAAGGAATGACCCACCATTTGGGGGCTCCACTGTTTCTTTACCATCTGCCCAAATCCAGTAAGAACCTGCATGTGCATGGGCACAATGGCAGGGACTACTGGTCATACACATTAACATTGAACTCATGGCCAACAACAGTATAACTCATGCCTAAACAAAGTTAACACATGCATTTCTTTTTGTTATTATTTAAAAATTAAACTTAATGGGGTGACATTGATCAATAAGAGTACACAGGTTACAGGTAAACATTTCTATAGCGTTTGGACAGTTGATTGCATTGTGTGCCCATAGTATTCATTTTTTAGCCATTTAAAAGTATATAAACAATTGTTTGTTTATTAGCTGTACAGTATCAAACAATAGGTCAGACTTGACCCATGGAACATACTTTGCAGACTTCTGATTCAAAGCATTAATTTTCAAACTTGAGCAACATCAAAGTCACTTGGAAGATGATAAAAACACCAATTTTGGAGCCCCAGCCCACAGTTTCCAATCCTCAAAACCTGAAGTGAACCTGACCATAGCATTTTTCACACATTCCAGGGGATGCTTAAGCTGCTGAGACCACACCTAAAGAACCACAACTTAGAAACAAGCTGAACGAGACAGAGAAAGGGGAAAAAGAAGTTCCCACACTGGTCAGAATAGGTTAACAACAACCACTTTGATGTCACTTAGATGAAGTCTATATAAATTTTTTACACAAATTAATATGCAGAAAATGAGGTACATAATTGAGTTTTGATAATCCATTCATATCATTCTGGGAAGTTTTACACTCAGCTGTCTACAAGATCAACTCCTTCACTTCCCTCAAATCTTTGCCAAAATGATAACTTTTCTGCAAAGCCTGTTACCCTGTCACCCATTAACTCTGTAAGTCAATACTGCCATTACTCCCTACATCCATCTCCAGCCCCCCTCCTTTATTTCTCAGCACCTGCCATCTCTAACACACCAGATAATTGAACTGCTTATTGTTTATTTATTATCAGTCTTTCCCCAGCCCTCCATCCCCACATGCTCCTATATTCCTAGATATAGGCTCCATTAGGCAAGAAAAACAGATGAGGATGTGTTATTTATTAAATTTTTGTGTCTCCTCAAAATTCATGTGTTAAAATCTAATCCCCAATGTGATGGTATTAGGAGGCTGGGGCTTTGAAGTGATTGGTTATGAGATGGAGCCCTCATAAATTGAATTAGTGACCTTTTAAAAGAGACCCAACAGAGTTCTCCAGCCCTCTTTCCATCATGTGACGACATTACAAGAAGTCAGTAATTCCATCAGGACAGAGCTTCATCAGATCCCAACCAAGCTTTCTCCATGATCTTGGACTTTCAGCCTCCAGAACTGTGGGAAATAAATTTCTGTTGTTTAGAAGCTACACAGCCTATGGTACTTTGTTACAGCAGCTCAAATATACTGAGACAATATGTCTGCATCCCAAGGATGGAGAACCATGCCTGGCACTTTTATAAGTATATTCATGAATGAATGGGTAGATAAGTAATATCAGCCTATTTGGATTTAAAATAAAAAAGTATATGAAGACAGTCTGACACTTAGATACAGCACATCTCAGAAATCACAAAAAAGAAGTTGAGAATGCACCATTCTATAAATTATATAACCCTGGAGTTGCAAGTTTAGTCTCAAGCATCACAATTTAGCATCAGAAAAAGCCTGGGCAACCCTCTCATTCAACTACTTCCTGTTATAAAAGTTAAATATCCTTAACTCCAACTCATCCCAATTTTCTCATTTCAAGCATTTCACTCATGACCACCACTGTCTTAGTCTCCCCAGGCTGCCATAACAAATACCATAGACTGGAAAGCTTAGCCAACAGAGATTTATTTTTCTCACAGTTCTGGAGGCTGGGAGTCCAAGATCAGCATGCCAGCATGGTCAGATTATGGTAACAATCCTCTTCCTCGCTTGCAGATGGCTGGTGAAGGGGTTCAGAACAGGCCTCCCCAAGATGTGCCACTTTGGCATATAAACTATTTTGAGCTGAAAGCAATGGAGACCATGGAGGCTCACAAGAAACTTTCACCACTCCCTTAAATAATTTAAATTAGGGACCCTGCCCATAAGAATTATCACCAGAAATTGCTTACTGTGATCTATGTATAGGGCAGGACAAGCTTCTAATTACTGAACATCTGCTGTTCTGATCATCCTGCCAATGACCTTCCTCCTCTCTGAAGTCCCAAAGTGATTATCTCATCCTTTGCTTGGAATGTCAATATGGACCCCATATTGTAAGGAATCACCAAAAACACCAAGTTATTTTGTGAATTCAGCCAAAATATCAATTCACTTTATTATTTTTGTATGGCAAACGTTTTAAAATATAAGTTAACAACTTAAAAAATGTTTTTTTAAACTGATTTAGATTGAAATCCAAGCTTGTTGAGAAACGTCAACTCTTAAAGGTGACATGCAAATGATAAACTTGACATAATTTTCTGCACATAGCATTGTACACATTGTGTGTTTCATAAACATTCACAAAACAGAAAGAAAATCAGGAGTGGTAGAAAGGGCCTGCAGCCTCTATTTCAGTCCAATAAAGTGATTGTGAATTAAAACTACTATTATTTTGAATCGTGTATGATTTAATCTATAATGGTACAACCATTTATGTAACACTAAACGGTACTTTGCCAAATATCTTATTTCCTTAAGTTGATTCTTCCCCCAATTCAAAAATATTGCTGAGCAATCTCTTCAGATTCTTTAAATATCACAGCATTCTCAGAGCACTGTGATTCTGAGCTGTCCCATTCTCCACCTTTCCCCCTTACATGCACCTTCCCCAGGAACTCACCCATGTTCCCCCACATCCTCTACTTCATCAAGCCCCATATTGTACAAAGTCACTTTTATACCCTACTGTTGCATTTAAAATAAAACCAAGCTATTCCAGACACCTTAACTTTCCAAAAAGGCACTCTTCTTTATTTTTGACTTGCATTTTATTTATACCAACACATTTACATTTTTACAAAAGTTTCTGCTCCTGATGACAGTAAGATTTCCTTCAAAGAAGAATTGGCCAAGAAATATAATAGCAAACTCTGCCATTTTATTTACTAAGTTATTAACTTACCAGCTTCCAAAGAAATTTATGGGGATCCTTGAAAAAATAAAAACCCCTCAAAGTTCTAATGTACAATTAAAACCAACTTAGTTTAAAGGGATTTTTGGCTGTTGGCTGCCTCACATAGGGCAATGGCCTTGTATTGGAATGCTTGGATATTGGGAAAAAGTAATTATACCTTTCAGTAGCTCATATTGTTTGGTTTACTTAAAGGCGTTTCCTAGACCATGGAAAGATTTCATTAAAAACAGTTTGCATTGTGTAAACATAAATAATACTTCCTTCAGTATTGATTCACCTTGACACAAAAATATGAAATAGCATGTTCATGATGCCTTACATAGACACACATGAGCGTTTAGTCAAACACACCGTAAGATGAGGTACTGGTTATTGATCTTAAGAGTAGTAAAATTCCAGGTCAAGTTTATTAACTTTTCCCCTCCATCTGGGTAGCACTTATTTAGTGAGGAGTAAATCAGAAAAGAGTTAATTAGAAAGAGTTTAACCTGAAAGAGTTAATTTCCCTCTAGGTCCTGTCTATTATTCTTTAAACTGCAAAACTCTTTCAAGTTGAAAACACTTCATCTGATAGGAGAGCTGACATCAACAACGCTGTATGAATGGACTACCCAAGCACCTAGGTCTTCCACACAAGCCTAAGTAATGATAACTGGGAATTGTTTTCACTGGGGAATAGCTTGACACTTTTTCTAAAGAGCCACCCCAATTCTGACTGTTTCATAGCAGTATGTACACTGCTGTCATAAGGCCATGTCAACCTCATGTTGCTTGTTACCACTCAACTCCTAATCCTTCACCTCAATTCAACTGCCCAAGAGCTGTTTAATAGGAGCTCTCTTATCTTTCCACTTACAAGCTTCTCAAAGAGACATGATTAGATCAAATATGACTTCAATGAAGGTGGTTATGTTTTGGGGTTTGGGGGTCATTGGGGATTTTCTTGCCATTTCTTATTTTCTAAACTGTTTTGATTGCTGTTTGGTGTCATTCTGGATCTTCCAGTGATATGACAGTTTTGTTTCAGAAGTCACATGGATGGAGAGTGTAGTTTGATCTCTAATTAAATCCGTAGTAGAAATTAACCCCTTTGTCGATCTCCAAACAAATGCGGTGAAGTCTTCTGGATTACTCCAATTCATCAGTTTATTCTTAGGTAGTGTTCAACCTACCAAGCAGGCATCTTCCACACTTTTATTGCTTGATAATGAGCAAAATACTGCCCAATTAAACATTTTACCTTAGGTTATCTCAGACTTATAATTAATCTACAACTTCCATTACAATCCTTTAGATACATTTTAGGTGCTCATGCAACTAAATAAACATTCAATTTATGCTTATATAAGGTCAACTTAATAGACCACCATGCATCAGCCATCTGTGCCGTATTATTCTTCCTGACATGTGTGAATTACAACTCAACCAGGGACTCCAGCAATAAGTCTAAGAAGTTACTTATTTAGATTTTACCACCTATAAATTTTATAGACAGGGAAATTGAGGCCTAGAGAATTTAACTAATTTGCCCAATTGAACAATAGTTGCAAGGAGTATAACCCAACCCAGTTTACACTTTCATTCTGCTTATTTGATAAAATTGAAGAACCATATCAAATATTCATCCAAATTCCATGTAGGTGGGGGATGCAAGAGAGTGGGAAGTCAATTCTAGTCCTGGAGAGACGGGAAAATACATAGATAAATAATCTACACAATTATAAATAGTATGAAGCAAATTGTAAGAAAAAGTCTAAGTATGCTGAAAAATAATGATGCATATTTCAAAGAATACAGAAAGAAGAAAGATTATATTCTATATGAGAAAAAGGCAAAAATGTCTCCAAAAAGAAGAAAAACAACTAAGAACTGGAAATTAATCATATGCTGGTCATACTTACACAATGATTTTTTTAATTCACCCCCAGTTTTGTTTTCACTGCAAAACAGTATGTGTCCCAGACTATGTACTCAATAAATGTTTGTTGAATTGAATTTAAATTACTCTCGTTTGGCAAGATTATTTCTTTTTCATAGTGCTCTGAGGGAAAAAATCATTAAATGGATTTTTATCCTGCCTTTCATAAATGTCTCTACAGTGCTGCTCCAGCTGCGGTTGTTCTTTTGCAAGATTATCTTTTGCTTTGTTTGTGTTGTAACCCCCTTCTCTGCTCTTGTCCTGAAACTGAAAGTAGCAGAGAACCACCAGGTCCCCACTGTCAAATTTCAGAAATTTCAGCAAACATGTTAAGAGTCTTGAAGCCAACTGGTATCTTCAACGAGCCAGCTGAACCCCGGTTTTTATTTGCATAATATTTATGTTGCTGTTCCATTTAAGCACCTGAGGAAGAAAAGAACAGAATTTTTGCTTGGATTTCAATTCTATGTTTGTACTTATTTAGATTTTGCAAATGCTTTGCATATTATTATAAACAAGAGAAATCTTTAGGGAATTTTAGAATTCTAGTTGGACAAATCACTGCAATGACATCTTTCACTGCTGAGTAGGTATAAAGATCTATTTAAGATTCTATCCACCTTGACAATGCAGTGTTAAAATGTCCTCAAAAAGTTTACATCAATAAGGCCAGCTTCACGAACTCACCACTTTTCCAAATAAAGATGGTTGCCTCAAAAGACTTAAAATATGTCTTAGAACTCATTCTAACCCATCTTTCACCAAATTATGGAAAGCAACACAATTTCATCTTTGGAAGAAGTTTTCTTTAGCTTTCTTCTTTAGACCTGTCATGTGATCAGAATGGGGGAAGAGTAGCTGACTTGCTAAGTAAATTTTCCATTTACTTAAGTGCATAGCATTTGTTTCCAATTCCACATACACATGCATAATAATTAAAGTTTAGAATGGGTCAGAGGGCCATCTGGTCCCACCTTCTAAATTTACGGACAAGCCTGACCAGGCGGTGGCGCAGTGGATGGAGTGTCAGACTGGGATGCGGAAGACCTAGGTTCGAGACCCCGAGCTCGCCAGCTTGAGCGTGGACTCATCTGGCTTGAGCAAAAAACTCGCCAGCGTGGACCCAAGGTCGCTGGCTCCAGCAAGGGGTTGCTCAGTCTGCTGAGGGCCCATAGTCAAGGCACATGTGAGAAAGCAATCAATGAACAACTATGGTGTTGAAACAGCAATGAAAAACTAATGATTAATGTTTCTCACCTCTCTCCGTTCCTGTCTGTCTGTCCCTATCTATCCCTCTCTCTGACTCTCTCTCTGTCCCTGTAAAAAAATAAAATTAAATTAAATATTAGTAAATTTACGGACAAGAAAATAGAGACTGAGAGACATTAAAATTCTTTTCTGAGATGAGTAAAAGAGCCAGAATTAGAAATGAAATTGAATGACTCCCAGATGATTCTTTCCTCCACTGTAACATCATATTGCACTTTCATTTAATTTTTCTTTTCCTATGTCTCATCTTGCCTACTAGATTGTCTTTAGTTCCCAAACTATTCAGTGAGCATCATTTTTGTTCTAGGCATCAACTTAGATGTTGGAAATAAAAGATAAATGGCACCTACCCTGCCCACATGAATTTTATATTTTTGTGGTACCCACGTTGAAAAAAATCAGGACACAATACTGAAGTTAGTTTGTGCATTTATTTATCAAATATGTATTATTTTTTTTCAAATATATGTTATTTCTACTTCTTTCTCCCATACCAGGCATTGTACTAAGTAAATCAGTGAACAAAAATAATAATGCTCTTGAAGGGATGACATTCAGCTGGCAGGAGAGGCAGAAAAGTTAACAAATATATGCCAGTTGGTGAAAAGAGCTATATAGATAAATGAAGGGGAAGGGGAACAAATATGAAGGGGCCAGAACAGCCTTTCTGAAAGGTGACCTTGACCTTTGAAGCAAGACCTAAAATGAGTGAAACCAACACAACTGCTCAGCTCATTTCAGCTGGGCCTTTCAGCAGTGCTACAAGTTGGGGATGAAAAAAAGTGAGTTTGACTTTTATTCTAGGTTTAGTCTTTTAAAATTATTATGGAAATGAAATTCATACGACATATAATTAACTATATCAACGTGTACAACTGAATGGTATTTTGTACATTCACAATGTTGTGCAACTACCATTTCTATAACTAATAATTGTCATCACCCCAAAAGAAAGCCCCATACCCAACAGAGTCACTTTTTAGTCCCACCTCCTACCACATCTCCACCTGGTAACCACTGATCTGCCTTTTTTTTTTAAATTAACTTTAATGTGGTGACACCAATAAATCAGGGTACATATGTACAATGAAAACATCTCCAGATTATCTTATCATTCAATGTGTTGCATACCCATCACCCAAAGTCAAATTGTCCTCTGTCACCTTCTATCTGGTTTTCCCTGTGCCCCTACCCTTCTCCCTTTCCCACCCACCCCTCCCTCCCCCCACCCCGTAACCATCACACTCTTGTCCATGTCTCATCGGATCATTTACAACAAAATGTTCTAACTTTTGTTTCTATGGATTTATCTACTCTGAATATCTCATATAAATGAAATCATACAATATGTGAAACCTTTTGTGTCAGGTTTCTTTCACTGGCATGTTCTCAAAATTCATTCATATTGTGGCAAGTATCAGTACTTTGTTCCTTTTATGGTTGAATAATATTCTATTTGTCTAAACCACCATTTATTGATTCCTCCAGTGATCAACATTGGGCTATTTCCACCTTTCACTATTGTGAATAAATGTTCCTAAGAAAATTTATACAAATGTTTGAGGACTCTTCCCAAACAGATTCATTATACTCCCCCTTCTTAATCTACTTCTAAGTCTCTTCATAAGTCATACTTGAAACTTTGAAAAGTATTTCAAATGACCCCACGATAAGAATCAAATTTATTGAAGCCCCTAAATGAATACCTGGCATATAAGAAGCCCTCAGCACATGGTAGTTGTTATTATCAATAATAGTGATTAAAAAAACACAATGCTAAATAGCACAAGCTGAAAGCAACCTTCATAGAGCACTGGTTCAATCGGGAGGGCGGGAGTGAGCAGGGGACCAGATCCTTGTGGAGAACCAGGCATTTCCCAGCCTGCCCTATAACTCTTCCTCCACATGATACACTTCACAATGGTTGGAGAAATAGGTTGGAATTGTTCCCAGCATTATGTCTTTTATCTGCTCTACCAAACTATTCACTAGTCCCCAGATTTGCCAGTGGAATCACTCTGGGTTTTGCCCTGAAGTTACACAAACCTTGTTATAAAAAACAAATGAAAAGAGATTACTGATTTCCAATTGTGTACTTGACATTAAACGAATCTCTAATTTCTTTATTTAACATGCAACTGCTGACATCACTGCCTGAAGTAGTATCAGCCAGGTCTGATCCCAGCTTGTTTGCCACCCAAAGTCAACACCGTCTGAATGAATTGTGTAGATAAAAATGAAATTTTTATCTAGAGCCAAATATTTGATCATTTAATGATCATTTGAAGTGTTAGGATTTTAGAGATGCACTGACCCAGCATTTAAGAAAACTTGAGATATTTCTAGTTGTTCTGTGACTTGTTTTGTGACCTCCAAGAGAATGCTCATAGCTTCATTCTACTTTCCATTGAACCAAGTTTATTTTATCTGACCCTCTATACCTCACTAAAGGGTGCAGGACTTATCCTATATTTATGTTTACTTAATCTGGTCAGTTTCATCAAAGTGGTTATAAATTATACAAGATACTGTTTAATTAAGACCATATTTAAATTTCTAATGTCAATTATTCCTTTTTTATTTCAACTAAAGTTTTCTTCATGCATTATGATAGTAAGCATTTGGTGAGACAAAATTATGACAATTGAATTAACTCTGCAATTTGTAGTTCCTAGCTATTGCCAATTTAACAATTAGTGGCAATTATAAGAAAGACATGTCTTCCTTAAGCAAATGAAACAGTGCCTTTTACAGTCTTCAAGATTTCTGTTCATATATTTGCACTTAGGGTTCCTCAACTTACAGAAACAAATTCTAGCTGTTTTTAGTTACTGTATAGCTATCTTCCTTCCCAATGCATCAGATTGCAGACAAAAGAAACTTTCATAAAACTCTTCCCAAACATTAAGACAGAAACACAAAAAGAGTCCTTCACTATCTCAGAGCTCAGTGACCCAACTGAGATATATATCGTCACAGCTTAGGCCAAAGTCCAAACAAAATAAATACCATTATAAACAAAATTTCTTTGTAAGAAAAATATTTCCAAACCTTGAAACCTTGTTGCCATTGACTCGGTAAACTATACCAGGCAGACAAACAGGAGGCCTCTGGGACATTGAGTCTGTGATGCCCCAGCCGCCCACTCTCACCCCCACCCACCCACCCCTGCCTTGTTCCAACCAGAAGGTCTCTAAGAGCAAGGATTTGTATCTCTGGTGCCTGGTAATTATATTGTGCTGCTGAATGCATTTGGAAATGAGTAGGTGACCGAATAGTTGTGAAGCAAATAGGTTCAATAAATTTCCCTTCCTAGAACTTGAACTCTCAAGGAGCACATAGTTGGTAGTATTGCCAAGACTATCAGAAATATTTTAATCTTTTATTTGCAAAGATTGTTCTGGGGGGGAACCAATTATTGTGTAGAGAAGTAGTCATTTATATTTATTTCAAACTTGTTCTACTGTCTGCTTGATTGTTTCAGGGAAAAACTGTCTTGCTCATTTATATAACCACACTAGCTAGCACAGTGTATTGTTCCCTAATCATCTCTAGAATGGTTCTGTTATTGTTAAACTGAACACTGGAGCTGTTAATCATGAAATAAGTAAAGTGAGTTGGGGAGCCCACTACTAAAAGTAAGTACCTCCTGACTGAGAGTGTTGCCCTGAAGCAAGCACGGTCCCACTGAATCTTTTGTTGAAGGTACTCTTTCCCATCTAGGTTAAGTGAAGTGGAGAGGGCCTTGGATATTTTGGCCACTTTTACATAGAAAGGTCAAAAGTTTTTCCCAAGTTCTGTTCCTATGGTGTGCAAGCTCAGATATATGATGTCCTGCATTGGTTTCTCAATAGGATTGAGGTTTCTCAGTGGAATTACAGTACTTTCCCTTGAAATAAAAATAATCACATTTCTTTAACTGCAAGAGGATCTGCTAGGAATTTTTCACTATGAAACTAAGATTCCTAAGGAAGAGGATGTCGCTTACAGAATGTTTTCAGATACCAACCCACCTCTTCTGCTATTTTCAGGTTGGTATGTCTGACTACTCTCAAGACTGTCCAGATCTTCTGAACCTACTGGGAATGAATGAGGGCTTCAGAGAAAGAGCATAGGCCAAATCCACACCAAGGATTCCAAGACAGGAGGGAGAAGTGGGGGAACTCCTTTGGGGGTGTGCTATTTTGTTTCAGGAAATGATTGAATTTTCCAAAAGTTGTTGGGAAGTAGAAAGAACACCATTGGAAAAAGAAAAGAAGAAAGGAAGGAAGGAAGGAAGGAAGGAAGGAAGGAAGGAAGGAAGGAAGGAAGGAAGGAAGGAAGGAAAAAAGGGGTGTTTATATATCTGATGCTCACTGAACCCTCATAAATAAGGCAAGACTGGCTATACCTACTTAAAATTTTTGAGAAAGGCTTATTGATACATAGATGAAATGGCATTGGGTATAGGGACATTTGCTGTAGCAATAACTGATCAAAAAATTTGGCAGTTCCTGCCTGACCAGGTGGTGGCACAGTGGATAGAGCGTCGGACTGGGATGCTGAAGACCTAGGTTCGAGACCCCGAGCTCTCCAGCTTGAGCACAGGCCCATCTGGCTTGAGCAAAAAAAAGGAGCTCACCAGCTTGGACTCAAGGTCGCTGGCTCCAGCAAGGGATGGCTCGGTCTGCTGAAGGCCCGCGGTCAAGGCACATGTGAGAAAGCAATCAATGAACAACTATGGTGCCACAATGGCAAAGAGAAACTAATGATTGATGCTTCTCACCTCTCTCCGTTCCTGTCTGTCTGTCCCTATCTATCCCTCTCTCTGACTCTCTCTCTGTTCCTGTAAAAAAAAAAAAAAAATTGACAGTTCCTCAAGAGGGAAAAAATTGAATAAATTATACCAAATAGTCCTTAAAAGCACAGACAACTCAACATGCTCTATGTATGGTGTGATCTCCAAGGTATAATGTTGAGAGTAACATAACTGCGATGCATATCAACCTGCATCGCATCAACCCAAGGTCCCCAAGGATGAGAGCATCTCAACCAATCAAGGAAAAGTCATATTTTCTCTGCTATAATTTGCTGCAATTTTATGACTCTTCTGCCCCACCCTTCATCCCAAGTAGGGTCCAGGGCTGTGATGATCATTCAGTATTTCTCTCAGCAACTCTTTGCAAGAACCTGGGCTCTATCTCCAGTAGGAGAAACCTTCTCTGCTGAACTTCTACACGGCAGGAGCTCAAAAAGAGTATGTTCTTCCAAATAGCAGTTTGCTTCAGGCAGATACCATAAAGCAGTAGCAAGAAAAGAAACTTCTCAGCAAGAAGACCTCGCTACAGACAAAGGTCAGCTTAGTGTTGTAAAACTGTACAGAGAAAAGTAAATGTACAAATTTCAGCAGAAACCCTGAGGCAACAGAAGTGGATGACATAGAAGTCCAGTCTCAGTTTTTAAGAAGGGACAGTGTCGCCTGACCTGTGGTGGCGCAGTGGATAAAGCGTCGACCTGGGAACACTGAGGTCGCCAGTTCAAAACCCTGCACTGGTCTGGTCAAGGCACATATGGGAGTTGATGCTTCCAGCTCCTCCCCCCCCCCCTCACTCTGTGTCTCCTCTCTAAAATGAATAAAATAAAAAAATTTAAAAAAAAAAAAAAAAGAAGGGACAGTGTCAATGTCCTCATTGATACTAGCTAATTAGCTAAAGCTCAGCAAATTTGCCACAGAGCAATGGTGGATTCCAGCTAGCATCTGAAGCCGGTACAGATGTGAAGATTCAAGGTTGAGAGGGGTCCAAGAAGAAGTCATGAAAATATGTATGTAATGAGCAAGGGCTTTCCAGCAGATGACACTGGCCAGGTGCCAGGCAGTGGGACTCTTTAATGACCACAGTCATGGAGGTGATGAGAGTTTCCAGAATCACCCAAGAGTTGACACCTAAAAAATAAGGTGTTTTACTTTTAGCCCCCCCTCCAATCTAGTTAAACTAAATTTCACAGGAAACTTGGGCCATGAAGCCAATTCAAAGCTGATCAAAATGCCTAAAACCTATCAGCCTGAGAATTTTGTTACCCAAGACTAACCCTGAAGATCTGCAGGCATGCAGCTGAGGGGATATAAGGAAGTTACTAGTAGCAGGGTGACTACGTGACTATTACAGTGTTTCTGTAAGGCAAATCTGCGCAAAGAGTTCATATAAGAAACTAAAAGATTGATATTTACTATCAGAAACTGTTAATAAACTAAATAAAAATGTCAATCAAGTATTTCTCAAACTGACATGATTCATTCTCTCTTTTCTATTTCCATGATTTGATTAAAATGTGTTTTTGCTATACTGTGCATGGCACTGTAATTATATTTACTTTATCTGCATTCTATTTTTTATCATCCCAAATTGGCCCCAGGCCACATCTTTACAGGTTAGAGACATTTACAACCACTGAAGATTATTAACTAGAACTTCCTTTTGCCTTATTATGAACTCAAGTTTTTAAGAACAAATTATGTACTAATTTTCTTTCCCCTACTATGCCATTCATAACTAAAAAGCATATATTTCCTTGTTGGAACTATATTACTATCTAGGGTTATTATATATTATCATTATTATACATTATATTATAATTAAATTATTATAATATACTATTATTATAGTATATATTATAACATATTATTATACAAGATTACTATTCTAATCTAGCATAAAGTGGTGTCTTAATACACACTACTTGTCTTCCTAGATACCTTATTAGACACAAGCCAGGTATGGGGGAGATTAGTCCCATATACCATTATGTTTGTTCCACACATTTTTTAAATATTGCATTCACTGACATACAAAACTTCAGAAATTTCACATAAAAACCTAAACTGGGGCTTCTTTTGAGAAAAGGTCTGGCAGCTCTAGGCCTACATTCACTTATAGCAACCTTCCCGTGGAAGCTTAGGCACAGCCAATCAAGAATAGTGTGCCAGAGTCCCCACGTGGCTCCTGTAGGTCCCTGGGTGGGCAGCCCCTGGGTTTGTAGGTCCTCAGCTAGTGAATGAAGCCATGCCAGGAAGCCAGGATGGTGAAGGTCAGAGTAAGCACGAGGAGGGGAGGACAGCCAGGGATGAAAGTCGCAGGCTCTGTACACTATCTTGCATAAAGCACAACACTTTCACAGTTTGATGTGACACCAGAATGTCCTGCGTAATGTCATAGGCTGCTTGGGGCTTTGCTTTGGTACCTAGAGATGTGAAGAGTGCTCAATGGAGGAGGACGCAGGTACTCCTCGTAGCAGCAAACCAAGGACAGACGAGAGCCTGGTGGGCTAATTGAAAAGAAACTGTGAATGACGTTGAGCTTTACTGAAGCTTTTCTTTGTCTTTGGTGGTCTTTATGCAACATAGCTCAAGGATATTTTCAAGATTTTTTAAACATGTTTGCTGAGCTTCTTTAGCTTCACTTTAAATATTTCTGCTTTTATCACTTCAATATAATGTCATTCTTATAGACGTATACTTCTTTTTCTTTTTCTTTTTTTTTTTACAGGAACAGAGAGAGAGAGTCAGAGTGAGGGATAGATAGGGACAGACAGACAGGAATGGAGAAAGGTGAGAAGCATCAATCATTAGTTTTTCGTTGCCGTTGCAACACCTTAGTTGTTCATTGATTGCTTCTCACATGTGCCTTGACTGCGGGCCTTCAGCAGACCGAGCAACCCCTTGCTGGAGCCAGCAACCTTGGGTCCAAGCTGGCGAGCTTTTGCTCAAGCCAGATGGGCCCGTGCTCAAGCTGGCGAGCTTGGGGTCTCGGACCTGGGTCTTCCGCATCCCAGTCCATCGTTCTATCCACTGTGCCACCACATATACTTATTTTTCATTGACATATAATTGACGTACAACATTACATCAGTTTCAGGTATATAACGTAATGATTCCATGTGTTTATCCAAGTATCTCTTCCTTTTTGAAAGTTCATATTGTTCCACTTTTATGGGAAAAAACCTACATTAGTCCGTTTTCACTAACTGAAAGAAATTTGAAGAAGATTTTTTACTTATGAAGAAACCAAAAAGCAGCAATAGCATCGAGCATTTCTTTTGTAGAGAGCTCTTGTAGAGGCAGCGTGCATCCAGAGTAGGGAGAATGGTTCAGCTCATACTATGTTACTGTTCTTTTAGGTTTCATATGTTTCTTCGTGTGATTTGATATCTTATTTTAAGGGTATGGGAAATATCAAAAAAAATTCTATATAAAGTAATGGTAATTGCTTTTTTGTTTTATGCCAATTCATGTTGCAAAAGTTTTCATAGGAATGCTCTACTTTCATTTTTCATTGGTTAAAAAAAGGAAGACCTGTATTGAGAACCCGTCACCATACATAGTTATAGACCTTTTTTCTCCTTTGATGAGAGCTAAACTTAACATTTTAAATGAGGGAGGGGAGCTCCTGAGACCTTGCCCCATGCTTGATGAACTCAGGCTATAGGAGACTTCTGCCTGATTTTTATAGCTTTTCTATCTCCTCTCTACGGACAACAATTAATTCGCAATCACCATCTTTCTCATACACTCCCTTATTTACAGACTGTTATCTAAGCAAGGGACTAAAAATTTCTGGAGAGCAATGCCTAATAGGTCTCAGAATTTTCTTAGATTTTTGCTCATGGTTTTCTTTGGTTTATTTCTGGGTTTATAGCCTATGAGTTCTCATTAACCTGATCCCTAGCCCCCAGTTCCCAGGTAAGAGAGACAAACTATGCGTCCACAAATTGTACTGTTTGATCTTTACAAAATACATTTTTCATCGGTTAAAAAAAGAAAACATTTATTTAAAACAAAAAGCTACGTTTTACTGTTAGAAATGTGCATGGGCGTGGCTGCCGGAGTGCTTCAGTTCTTCGATGTTTATGATTTTAACTCCAAATGTCACCTTATGAAGGATGTTTTCCCAGTTTATGAGTAATCCAAGATAACAAATGTGTTTTTCTCAATGGTTAGAAAATGTATACTAAAACCAACTTTGGAAGGTCTAAGCTTATTACTCTTCTTAGTTCTACTCTAGTTATATGGAAAAAATGTAAACTCCTTCTTTCAAAAATTACCATGAATATAGCAATAATTCTTACACTCTGCTTTTTCGGGAGATGTCACTGACTGTCATTCAATCTTTTAATAGGACCACTGATGCTTCAAGATTATTGGTCATTTCTTCAGTATGTTTGTTTTCCACTCCTTTATATGTACCTGTATTCACATGTAAACGTATACATACAGACATGCTCTCCACCTCCTGCCACCTGTTTGTCCATATATATGCTTAATATAATCCAAAGATTGAGTCTAAATCTGCAAAGTCCCAGTCCAACTTTTCTTTGCTTTTTCTATCTCTAATGCATATGGTATATTCAACCACACCCTTATCTAAACCCATTATCTATAAATAATAGCCCCTCCCAGACCATATTAGTACTTCTCTGGGAATGTTACCCTGTTAGAGGACTGATTAACTAGACAAACAAGTCATGGAACTCTAGCCATATTTCCAACACACATATACACACACAAAATAGCCTTTTGTTTTAAATTATTATTTTTTTCCAGTTAAAACAGTGAATATGTAACCTTTGATGACCAAAGCATAATTTCTCAAGGCAATAATTGAGTAGCACCTTTCTTATTCTGGAATAACTTTTGAAAAACTTAGCCATCTTGAATATAGATATGAAAGCAGAAGTAAGTTATGCATTAGTGTAGAAAATCCAAATTAACAAATCAGAAACTATGCTAACATTGTATTTATTTGCCAACTGCTTGCTGAGCAAGCACAAGCAGGTGTATACCCAGCATTCATGGCTTACCCCTTGCACTAATTCAGACAAGAGAAAAATATTTCAAATAAAATGGGAATTTAATCAAAAACAAACAAGGTTTTATGGCAGACTTAAATGAAAAAGCTAGGCACCAATCCACAAATATTAGCACTATAAAGCATATGGATGCTGTTAACATTGAGGGTTCTATATAAAAAAAAAACAGCAAGAATTAGAACAGCATTTACCAGCAGCCTGCCATTATTAACCCATTCACCTGCAGAAGGACCCCCATTTTACAAATGAAATTGAGGGCAAATAATTCTGGATTATCAATGGTTAGAGTCAGAACTCTACCTCAGACCCAGCGAATGAAACCCCAATATCTTTTATCAACATTTACATACACCATCCGCTTTCAGAGATTGAGAAATCAGTCTTTTCTTTTTAGTGAATGATATGGCTCTTTGTAAGGAATTTGATATGTTGAAATATGACATGTGGTACCTTTCTAAAACACATCTGGCCTTCTGTCCAACATTTGATATCTTATGTGCAAGCCAGCTTCCCTCCTCTGGTGCATAATCGCATGAGCTTAGTAACTATCATGAGGCAAAGACAACGGCCATCTCCACAATGCATTTCCACTTCCCAGAATAGCTCTCCCATTTACCAATTACATTGCCTAAAGGTACACTCCCAGAAAACTTGTGGAAACGACCACATGGTCACAGTTTAATGTAAATGTGTCTTTAAATTGATTTCTCCCATCCCAGTTACTTCACAGCAAGGAGCACTGGAATGGTGGAACATTGTCACAGTGGCAGACCACAGATGGTCATTTCATCATGTACTCTTTACCCCCTCTCTCTTGTTCTCTCCTTGGTCCCCTGCATAGGTGATATTAATCAGGCTCATGGTGCCAATTACTTTTTAAAGGATGTTGACTCCCATTTCTGGTCCAACTCTATCCTTTGAGATCTATATGGTTACTCAGACTGTCTACATCTCTAAAACACCTCAAATTGAATATATCCAAGTATAAAGTTTTGACCTACTCCCTCAGTCCTGATATTTTTTTCTCCCACAAGGAGTGGTAATAATGAATAAAGTCGAGAAGCATTGGCTTATGATGGAGATTTGAGAGAGAATGTTTCTCTTAGTTTCTGACTCATCAAAATGAATGGGTAACCCTACAATTCACTTGTTATACATAATTACAGATAATAAGGCATAGAGGTGAGGAGGGAGATAAGCAAAGTACAGGTACATTCCAGGTAAATTATACTTGTTCTTTCTGAACAAATGAATAATAAGACTTATGCAAAATGAGAAAAAACAGTACACTTAAAGTGTATTTAAGGACTACACATTAAAGTTGTATATAATTTTCATAGTCCTGATTCAATATAAGCATTTGCCTCAGTGTGAGGGTGATGGCAGGAAGAAGGAAGAAAGGAAGGAAGGAAGGAAGGAAGGAAGGAAGGAAGGAAGGAAGGAAGGAAGGAAGGAAGGGAGGGAGGGAGGGAGGGAGGAAGAGAGGGAGGAAGGAAGGGAGAGAGGAAGGAAGGGAAAAAGGAAGGAAAGAAAAATGTCACTTTATAATTTAATTAGCTGACAAAAATATAAAAGACTTGATGGGAAAGACAAAATGTAGAGGAAACAGAATAAGAAAGGGAGAAAATAAAAGGCAAAACTATTATAATAAAGTTTCCACTAGCCTCAGAAATATAAGCAGCTCTTCTCTGAAGTACTTCAATTAGTTTGTCTTCTAATTATGTTATTATTATTATATGGGGGGGGGAGCTTGTAATTTTACTAGTGTGTGTGTGTGTGTGTGTGTGTGTGTGTGTGTGTGTGTGTTATTTTGAAAAGGTAGAATTTTGCTTTGAATGTCAAGGCAAGTTCAGCTCCTGCAAGTAAAAGCAGCTGAATAGTTAGCAAGCAAAATATAGTCTCTATTCTCCTCAGGGGGAAAAAAACCCTCCGGGGCATTTGCATACTAGTCAGACTTGGTGTGCTGCAGTGGGCGGCTCCGACAGAGGCAGCTCTATTCTTAGACGTCTGCGCTGAGCCGGTGTTAAGACGAAAACTGCTCACTGCTGCTCTAGGACCTTCGCTTCTGTTTTTTAATGGGGTTCACCTGTCAGATCAAATTTCCCAAACCTCCGTAAAAGGCTCTTCTAATCAGACATGTCAACCCTTTCTTTTCATGACAAATTTCAAAGCAGACCTCTTTCTGTCAGGAACGTACTGAAATGTAGTCTTTTCCTTCCATTAAGAGGATTTCTTTCCTTTTATGTGGTGGAGGATATTTTTCTTTTTTCATTTTTCTTCCCCATTCTTTTTGTTATCAGAAGTGTATTACAAGGGAATATATTTCCCCCAAGGAAAAAAAGCAAAAAAAAAAAAAGTGCTTTTCCCTCTAAAGAAAAATATCATGGGCCTGACTTTCTGGTTGTGTGGCTTTTTCAAACACATTTTCTGCTTGAATAAATGCTTACCCTTAAAAGCCGAAAACAGGGAGGTTGCCCATACAAGGTGATTTGAACTCTATTATTTAGGTAATGTTTAAAACTTTTTATCAGAATATTTAAGTAAATTAAAAAAAAATAATGTGTGTGTGTGTGTGTGTGACAGAGACAGAGAGAGGGACAGGGACAGAGAGAGAGATAGACAGGGACAGACAGATAGGAACGGACAAAGGTGAGAAGCATCAATCATTAGTTTTTTGTTGCCATTGCGACACCATAGTTGTTCATTGATTGCTTTCTCACATGTGACTTGACCGTGGGCCTTCAGCAGACTGAGCAACCCCTTGCTGGAGCCAGTGACCTTGTGTTCAAGCTGGGAGCTTTTGCTCAAGCCAGATGGGCCTGCGCTCAAGCTGGCGAGCTCAGGGTCTTGAACCTGGGTCTTCTGCATCCCAGTCCGATGCTCTAGCCACTGAGCCACCGCCTGGTCAGGCAAGAAGTATCAATTCTTGTTGCGGCATCTTAGTTGTTCATTGATTGCCTTCTCGTATGTATCTTGTCTTGGGGGGGGAGGCTTTAGCAAAGCGAGTGACCCCTTGCTCAAGCCAGCAAACTTGACCTCAAACCAGTGACCTTGGGCTCAAGCCAGCCAGCAACCTTGGACTTCAAGTCAGCCACTGTTAGACTCAAGCCAGTGACCATGGGGTCATGTCTATAATCCCGTACTCAAGCTGGTGAGCCCACACTCAAGCCAGATGAACCCACGCTCAAGCCGGCAACCTCGGGGTTTCGAACCTGGGTACTGCTATTTGATATACTCTTAAAATTACCTTCTAGCATTCAGTTTTTAGTATTATGCAAATTAGTTAAAATTAAAGCTCAAAAGAATTCCACTGTTGCTCTCAAAAAGTAAAATAGAAGTTAAAAGGATAGAGACTAACCTCATCAATCCTGAGACAAGATGTTGGATAATACCAAAATACCATAATAAATTTTATAAATCTTACAAATAGTTTTTTTCTCTATAAATGAAATGACTGAAATGTGCTGTGCTCTATCTGTATATAGGAATAACAAAAAAATGAATGTGCCAGAGCCGACAGTATACCATGATGTTTTAGTTAATGAAAGTAAAGGTTTCAAGATGCTTTATGAAAAAACACTTTGTGTGGCTACTAGCCCCTAATGACTTACCCAGCTTGGCAGCTGAAGAATGTCTAGGTCTTGCCAGCATTAGAGTTGACCACTAATTCCCTATTTGCACTAGATCTGGACCTCACTGAAATAAATTCCCCAGGAATAGTGAATGGCATTCCTGGGTCATGGCCATATGTGACCTCTGCCTCAAAGGCCAGGGACAACTGAACACAGTCTTCTCTTAGGGCTGAAGTCAGGTAGGGTCATCCTGGGATTTCTGGTGCACCCCAGCTTTTGGGGAGTTGGGTCTATCCCCATCATGCAGAGCCAGTGTCAGCTATTGGACAGAATTTTCAAGGTGCAAAGACAAAGCTAGCAACCTTGAATAAGTTCATTTTGTTTCCTGTTAATTTCCTCCTCGCGGTATGCTCGTAGGCACTCAACAATCATTAGAGCCTGGAACCCCTTTATTCTTCATAGAGATGTTGTACACCTGTGAGTTAGTGGGCCAAATATGTGCTGAGTTACCGAATAGTGCTGATTTGCCTGTTAAGCACAGCCTATATATTGCCTTCCCTTCATTATAGGTCATTCATGAGAAGGGAACAATCTAGGTTAATCCAAAATTAACTTCATTGACCACACTGTTTTTTTCCTGGCTGAACCCATCACCCCTACACATATGACACTTTCCGTTGAATATACAATTCCAAACTACATCTTAAGTTTTTCTTAGGTATGAAAAAATTAAATGTTATGAACCACAGTTAGGTTAAAATTTTGATTTTAATATTACTACCACATTTCTGTACACTTTAATTGCTTGAATACAATTCTAGTAGTTAGAAAAGATATGTATCTCAGATTTTAATTCTCCTATACCTGGCTCAACCATTCTAAGTGTAAATAAACTGAGAAAAAAATGTCTCAGCTTCATTTATCCCTAAACAGTGATATATAGTAATACCTGTAAATGCTAATCCAGGAGGTTGATTTGATTGTCCTAGTAATTAAAATGCCTAGTGAAAATTTTAATTAAAAGGGAATGAAAAGACAGTGTACATAAAGCATATTACTTCCATCAAGTACATCTATCTGCAAGAAGTGCATGCTATTTATTGTTAGTCACTATAGATGTCCTCCATAGCTCACTGAATCTGTTGTCTCCCTGCCACCATCAGAAGCCTGCCCCCACACTAGTTAATATATGCTAGGACACATTGGTAATAATCTGGACAGTCCTCTGTTGTTTTTCGTACCTAAAAGTTGCTTGATGGTTTTGTGTTTACATACTGTATTTCTTGTATGCTGTGCTTTCAAGCATTAAGAGTTCAAATTTATTTCACTATAGAAACAACCAAGGTGCCCAAAAGGTGATTATAGACATGAATTGAACCCTAACATTCATGCCTAATATTGTTTCACTTCTTCCCCATTATTAACCACTGGCATATCTTAGGTATGGTACAGACTACAAGCCACTTAGAATGTAATTGAAGAGGATTTTTGTTCCTCTTTATTTAACCATGTGTAACGTTACACATGAGAACAAAATCAATTTCATCCTCATTTACTGTATTGATAATGTCCCTTTGGGAATGAATCTCAGTGTACTGGTCCTTCTCAAATTTGGTAAAAAATTCCCTATAAATAAGTACAAAAATTTTCTGTGTTAGAATATAAATTGTTCGTATTTATCACTCTGGGCAATGATAGTAGCTAAGATAAATTCATTTTTAAGTGTTTTATATTTGACATTTGGTCGCTAATATCCAATTGGAAAAGACCAAAATTACAAATGAAATCCAAGTGACAATTCCTTGTTTTTTTTCTGTTAAAGAATTGATGTGCAAGCCTGGCCACTCTTTAAGTCACTGTTTATACCAATTCTCATACTCCTTCCCCACCTACTGAATATATGGAACCTGAGTACAGAGAGGGTTCTGGGGAAGAAATCAAGGAATGGAAGTGACATGACATCTGTTGGTACATACATATCCATCATAATAGAAAATTGCCACCAGATATACACACAAACAACTAAATATTTCAGAAGTTGAAAGGAGTCTTTCCTTAGAAATCATAGAGACCTTGCCTTCTTGAAGGCAAAGCAAGGAAGACTGGAAGTTAGAAGTGACTTAAAACCGGCCTGACCTGTGGTGGCGCAGTGGATGGGGCGTCGACCTGGGAACACTAAGGTCGCCAGTTCAAAACCCTGCACTGGTCTGGTCAAGGCACATATGGGAGTTGAGCTTCCAGCTCCTCCCCCCTTTCTCTCTTTCTCTCTCTCTCACTCTGTGTCTGCTCTCTAAAAAAATGAATAAAATAAAAATTAAAAAAAAAGAAGTGACTTAAAACCCATACAGGAGTGGCAAGTCTTGGACAGGCATCCAGCTCCGTGCTGGCTTTGAGACTGCTGCTGTTCTCTGCTTGGTTACAACACAGGGCTCCCCTTTCCAGGTTCTATCATGAATGTAATGAATAAATGGATAAAACAAAATGATTATCCATACATATAATGTTTTTGTAAGAGCTTGTAATTCTTTTCTTCCCAAACTTCAAGATCAAATCTAGTCTTTTGACTGTTTTAATCAAAATATTTGGTTTGAAATAAATTAATCACACCCACATTTCTACAGAATGCACACCCATAGGCATAGTAAGTTTTCAGTTTAGCCTCTTCCACAACAATTTATTGAAACAGATCCAACCAATTTTTTAAACAGATTATATCCACAAAAATTTTTAGGATACTACCTTATACTTCTACCCAAATATATCCTGGAAAACACTGGATACATTGCTCTGTTTCCACTGAGGTTAATTACCAAGGGGGAGGGGGGCGACAAAAGAAAACCAAGAGTCATTCTTCTTTTTAATTGTTTAACTTTATTACTGTTGCACCATTTATACAATTACATATAATTTCAATGCATCCATTGTACATTTTTTTGTTATTTTTATTTTTTCCATTTTCCAATGAGTGGTGTGTTGGTGTCTGTGACACAGAATGGAGTAGAAACTGGAACTGCAATGAACGCAGACATTTTTTTTTTCATTTCCACTGACCAATAAACAGAACTACAGGTGCACCCAACCACGGACATGCATTAACTCGTCATGAGAAATCTAGGGAGGCTAAGTCAGATGAGAGAATGTTTGTTACTCCCAAAAATACCCGGGGAGGAAAAATGGAGTATTGGCATGGAGGTACATGTGGACAGGCTAAGTGGGCTGTCTGAAAGTTGGCATTCATCCACAAACATTTTTAAAAATATCAAAATCAAAATAAGAAAGGCTGCAAATTAAAAAGAAAACACAGAAAATACTGCTTTCATAAAGATCTGATTGCCTTGGAACGCGCCCCGTGGGCAGAATCAATCACATCACTCCCAACCCCCCTTGAAGAAGACAAGATGTCGGATCTCAGCGGCGGAGTGCAGGAAACAGCAGTTCAGGTACAAAAGGTGTACTGTACTTTCAGACATTGACCTTAAAATCCAGGACTGACCGGTAAAGTTGACTGAAGGTATATTAGATATTTCCCCACAAAAATACTATTTGGATTCTCCCCACCCCCTCCCTCCCTTGATGGGACATCATCTTTTTTTTCCTTTTTCTTTTTCTTGGGCAATACATATCATTACTTCCAATTTGAAACAAGTTAGTATAGGAGAGAGACAGAGAGGCAGAGACACAGAGAGAGAAACAGGTTGTTTTTAAGCTGTAATCTCTTTTTCCCTAGGCTGTCCTTGTTACTCCTTCACTGCTACGGTTTGATCCGAGTTAGCTGCGGGGGTCTCGGCGGGTTTGACCTCGTCTGCAGGCGGTGCGGGCGCCTGGGCCTTGGGCGTGGAACTGGGCGCTTCCGTGGCTGCGGGGGTCTCCTTGGACGAGGGGGCAGCCTCAGTGCTGCTGGGTTTTGAGTCTGAAGCTGGGGCCCCGTCACTTTTCGTCTCCTGCGAAGGAGCTGCGGGAGCCTCAGTCTTTGTGGGTTCCCCGCCCTCCTTGCTCTTGTCATCCACCTTGGTGGCTGCGGCGGGCTCCGCAGGGGTCTCGGCCTCTGAAGCCTTGGGGGTATCGCCCGCAGCCGGGCCTGCGGGGGCCGCCGGCTCCGCATCCTTCGGGGGCTCCGGCTTTGCCTCGGCCGCGCCCTCCGTCTGCTCAGGCTCCGCCTTTGGAGCGTCTGCCTTCACCGCGTCTGTGTCTTTCTCGTCTTCCTTGTCTTCCGGCTTGTTGGCAGCATCCTGGGCATCCTTCTCTGGCTTCTCCTCCTTGCCCTCCTTCACCTCCGTGGTCTCCGCAGCCGCCTGGGTCTCGTTCTCCTTCGGGGTTCCCTCCTCTTCCGTCCCCGCTCCTTCGGCCTTCTTGTCTTTGTCCTTGGCCTTCTCATCATTCACATTGTACCCCTTCTTCTTCTTGCTCAGCTTGCCTCCCATCTTGGAGTTCTGTAACAACACAAACCAGAACAAAAAGGGGTTATTTGTGGTTCTAGGCTGAATATCTGTGCCCTTCCCTTCCAAATTCATAAGTTGAAACCCTATTCCCCAATGTAATGGTATTGGGGGGTGAGGTATTTGGGACGTGATTGGGACATGGAAGTGAAGTCCTCACAGAAGACACCCCACAGGGCTCTACTGTCCCCTTCCCCATGTGAGGACAGAACAGGATGACAGACATCTACAAATCAGGAGGCAGGTCATCTGCAGACAATGAGTCTGCCCACACCCTGATATTGGACTCCCAGGCTCCAGAACTGAGAGAAATAAATTACTGTTGTTTCTAAGTCACTCGGTCTGTGGTCATTTGTTATGGCAGCCAGAACGGATGAAGAAGCTTTGTTAGGTATGGAAACTCAACTGGGCTTCCCTACAAAGGGTTCAGAACACTACTGAACTGTATACTTTCAAATGATGAGCTTGGTGAATTTTTACATGTATTTTGCCACCATTATGAATTAAACAGTGAATCATTGAGAGAGAGAAAAGAGCTCAGTTATAGAGTGTCTAATCACAAGTTGAGGAAGTAAGCTGAGATCAAAAGAATCAGTGATTAAAGACTAAGTTTGTCAAGAGTAGAGAAGGAGAGCAGTATTTGTTTCTTGTCTGCCCTCCGATGCCCAACTCAAACACCCAATATTGAACACATGCGCAAAACAGCACTTGCAGCCATTTTAGATCACAGTATAGCCAGTAAAAAAAAACCTTTATAGTTTTAAAGAAATGGCACAGATGTAATAAAGCACAAATCACAATTTTTAAGTAAATAATTTCAAACTGAAAACTCCATTATTCATCTATACATATATATGTAAAAGCACACATATCTTCAAAGACCAAAATCAAGCAGGATTTGATCTATCTCAGTAAGTAAGACTAGTAAAAAAAAAAAAAGAAAAACTATCTCTTAAAATCCAAAAAGCAATAGTGTCCCTGGTTACAGTTAGGTTGTTAGCTGTGTCAGATTTATATTTATTGCTTTTTCAAGGTGTTTCTGGCTTAAAATAACTAGTTTCATATCAATATAAAGTGTCCTTCATTACCAATTTTCTGATTAAGATTCAAACTAGATATACAGGGTCAATGGTCATTAACAGCCTTGTTCACTCAAAGCTAAGTCTCTGGGTTCCCAGAGGCTGACATTTTGATTGGGCATAATAACATGCTTTTATACTTAAATCCTGAATTTTTCTCCTCTGCTGGTAAAACATTAACCCAGTTAAATAATTTAAATTTATAAATAATAAATTCAGTCTAAAATCATTGTCAGAGCTAAACAGGTACAGCATTTTCCCCCTTCAAACATATTGTTATGGCATAATGCAGGGGTCCCCAAACTTTTTACACAGGGAGCCAGTTCACTGTCCCTCAGACTGTTGGAGGGCTGGACTATAAAAAAAACTATTAACAAATCCCTATGCACACTGCACATATCTTATTTTAAAGTAAAACGGGAACAAATACAATATTTAAAATAAAGAACAAGTAAATTTAAGTCAACAAACTGACCAGTATTTCAATGGAAACTATGGGTCCGGATACATCCTGTGCTCCTCTCACTGACCACCAATGAAAGAGGTGCCCCTTTCGGAAGTGCAGCGGGGGCCGGATAAATGGCATCAGGGGGCTGCATGCGGCCTGTGGGCCATAGTTTGGGGACCCCTGGCATAATGTATCAGTGGGAATTCACTGAAATGTTGCTTTTTAGAGGAAAATGGCTGTTTCTTGACAAAGCGTGGCAGAAATAACAGTCCAACTCCTCCCCACCAATAAGTCCAATAGAGAGAGAGAGAGAGAGAGAGAGAGAGAGAGAAAGAGAAAGAGACTTGACATTGGTCCCAGTGAAGGTTATAAAGTACATAGAGGTGGGACCATCTTATTTGGTTCCAGGTCAGGGTCTACACTGGACAGAATTACAAAGTACTCTTTGACCAGCCACTTTTTAAAGAAATAGCATTCATTTAGAAGAGAAAATTTGCTGTTTATTCATTATACTCCTTGAAATTATAATTCATGACAGTGAAATAACCTATATTTATTCTAAAAGTCGGGTGTTGGGTAGAAGAACGATAATCTGAAAAATTTTGACTGAAGTCAAAACTTGTCTCTTCACTCTATATGCTAATTTTCCCGTCTGGAATGACTGTAATAGTTGAGGGAAAAAGAAAGCAATAAGCTAAAGGATGACTAAAATACAAGTTCCTATTCTCAGAAAAGACCTTTATTATGTTATCAAAGAAAAAATTTATCTTACATATCTTTTTTTGAAAATGCATGATTTTTGGTCATAACCCACTACAGATACCAAGAAGGCTTTATTTGACTTAATCTAGTTATTTCTCCCTCAGAAGTAGGAGCAATCATACTGGTAAAAATACAACTAAATATACTTTTATCCCATAAGCAATCACAAAGGCAATAAATCCAAATATAAAGAGATAAATAGATCAGTATTTTAAATTGTAGTTAGAAATATTTCACCGAATTTTTAATTAGCCAATATGGATAAATGGTTTTCTGTCAAAATAATTTCAGCTCTTATATGTCAAGATACTTAAGAAATAGAATACCTGACAGGCTTGCCTTTAGCATCACCTCCCAATTCCATAATAGAAATCCATATACCAATTTAGAAATTACAGAATAGAAGGCAAAGCATAAATGTAGAGTGCATTGTGAATATAACATAGGAGTGCCGCCTTCTGACACACATGCATGAAATTCTATATAGCTATCCCCAGAGGCTGAAAGTCATGTTGGTTTACAAACCTAAAATCTACGTTACTAAAATTGGTCTTCTGAAACACAGTCAGGCCACTTTCTATTCTTTGTTTTAAGCCCACCCACAATTCGTTTCTGGGCAGGAAATGAACATACATAATCCAGTTGTATGTAAGAAAGTGTGTCTCCATTCCTGTTTGTTGTTCAAATACATAGTTAACCAACACACCTACCTTTTGCTAGTTTTATTGTGTTAGTTATAGTGAGGTATCAAAAGGAGGCTTATAGAATCCACTAGAACACTGGAAAGGCAAGGTAGCTGGTTATTTCCCAAAACAATATACATATAGGTGAAAACCTTGCTTATACCCGAGAGTAAATTAAGATTATAATGTAAAATATATGAACTCTTTCCTGGGTATCAGGCATAATCGTAATCCTAAACACAGTACTAAATTATTTAATCTTAACAACAATACCATAAGATAGTTTACCCATATCAATATTCTAGCAAAGTTCATAAACCAGTACAAGCAAAAGGCTGAGTCCAACAAAATAAAGTGAGGCCAGAAGGCACTACCTTGGAGGTCCAAGGGAACTTCACTAAGAAGTTGATAAATGGGCAAAGCTCTCATCTCAGGAATGTTACCCACCCTGGGTCAGAGGGTTGGTTCAGATCTGGGGTAACTCAGAACTCAAGATATTGACAAGATAACAAAGAAATTCAGAACTTCAAGTACTCAATCCCTAAACTTTTCATCACCTCCATTTTTAATTTTTTTTAAGTTTTTGGGATAGATAGGGACAGACAGACAGGAACAGAGAGAGGTGAGAAGCATCAATCATTAGTTTTTCGTTGTCGTTGCGACACCTTAGTTCATTGATTGCTTTCTCATACGTGCTTTGACTGTGGGCCTTCAGCAGACCCAGCAACCCCTTGCTGGAGCCAGCGACCTTGGGTCCAAGCTGGCAAGCTTTTGCTCAAGCCAGATGGGCCCGCACTCAAGCTGGTGACCTCTGGGTCTCAACCTGGGTGTTCCGCATCCCAGTCTAATGTTCTATCCACTGCGCCACCACCTGGTCAGGCCTCCATTTTTCAGTGGAGCTTTGTATTATGATCCTTAAATGACACACAGTGACAGACATATATTTTAATTATTTCTCTCATTTTTATTACTTCTAATTTTGAAAGCAATCAGTTGGTATAGAAAGTTGAAAATTGGATCTTCTAAGTAAAAAAAAAAAAAAGAAAAAGAAAAGACACAGCAACTGGAAATCACTTAAACCTAAATCTAACCTAAGTAAAATAACTACCTTTGCATTTCTCCACATTTTGGTTGTTCACTAGCCATTAGGTGGCCCAGCAAGAAAACTCAGACCTATGCTGAACTCTTTGTTGATACAGTAACCAAACTACAACAATTACCATTTTTGCAGAGCTAATGGAATGTAGCATTTTAGATTTTTCCAGAAGTTTATAAGTTGGAAAAGAGATCCAGGTTAGTAGTAGGTTTTAAATGCCAAAAGCTTTGCTTTGGGAATATCAGAACAAGGTCATAGTGACTTTTAAATACAGGAAGAACAAAGATTCATTACCCTTGAATAAAGAGTGAGAACAAAAAAGAGAGAGCACTTCTCATTTTGAGTAAAGTATCTCTTTATCCTCTCTATACTGCTTCTTCTGAAAATCTACTTCTCCACTAGATACAATCTCTCTCTCTCTCTCTTTTTTTTTTTTCTTTTTGCATTTTTTACTTATGGAAACTGAAGCCAAATATTCTATCCCATAAGCTTGTTCTAGACGTACACAAGAATGAAACCAACCAGCAATATAGGATTGAAACCTCGACCCCACACTGCATCAAAGCTAAAGCAATTGTATTGAGTCAGGGAGCCCATTGGAATAGTTTCCCTTTCTTCAGAGCTCAGAGAGGAGCTCAATTTGACAGACACCAATTGCTATGCAGAGCTGAGCCATTGAGTCGTATTGGTCCTAAGTAGTCTCTTTAGAGGACAGCCAGTTCTGCCTCTTCCAGGGACAGAGGTTCTCAACCCTTTGACTACTACCAAGTGAAAATGTACAGCTCAGCCCACCTGCCTTTGGTTTCAGTCAAGAAAACTGCCAAAGTTTTAAGACAAAAGAAGGCACAGCCCTACATATACAGATAGTATCTAATCAATATTTTAGCCATTTTGGAAGTTACTTTTTTATGACTTTACAATAAAATGTGAGGTTTCTGGGAGCTACCAATTACTGTCTCCTTTCTTTATTCCCTGAAATATATCACTTATTAAATACTATAGTATAGTCGGTGTACATAAGGGAGAAGAGGGGAAATGTTGGATCCAAAGGAGTTTGAGTGGGAGAAACAATAGCTTTCCCATCACCAACTTAAAGATCTCAGTCCTTTGAGACAGAGCTAAGTATTAGTATGCCATCAGGATCGCAGAAACTTGGGTCGCCCAAATAGCTTTAAAAAACCCTTCTACATTTTGGTAGCAAACAAAATTATTGGTAATTAACAACTCACATACTGAATTTGCACTGTTTTGAAGTATGGATGATCACCACTTGTAATTGTTGAATCTTCGTTTTGATAACACTTTGTTGGTTAGATCTATTAGTGTTACCCAAGTCTTTTGGATAAAACATGCAAACCCTACTCTTAGCATTATTCCTCTTCAGAAAAATGAAACCCTGCATAATGACACAGTTTCCAGGCATTAACTATCCCAAAACCATGGGGACTTATATGCATTGTATTCTTCCTGCTGTACTACATACTCCATGACACTTTCCGATTCCATTTCTCACTAATATATTTTTACATTTTTGTTATTGTCAATAAGCAACAGTAAGATTTTGTGACAACAAAAATTATTGATATGTACTAACTGATGTATAACACAAAATAAGAAAATGACTGACACAGAATTTATCTATATGATCTAAAAGTTACTATGTTTTTGGCTTTATGTGCTATTTTTGTCTGTCTCTCACTAATAAGATCTAAGTACAGGTACTTCCTATGCAAGAAAGTATGAATTAGCCTGACCGGGCGGTGGCATAGTGGATAGAGCATCAGACTGGGATGTGGAAGACCCAAGTTCTGCTTGAGCACAGGTCCATCTGGCTTGAGCAAAAGCTCATTAGCTTGGACCCAAGGTTGCTGGCTCCAGCAAGAGATGGCTAGGTCTGCTGAATGCCCGCGGTCAAGGCACATGTGAGAAAGCAATCAATGAACAACTATGGTGTCGCAACGGCAATGAAAAACTAATGATTGATGCTTCTCATCTCTCTCCGTTCCTGTCTGTCTGTCCCTATCTATCCCTCTCTCTGACTCTCTCTCTCTGTCCCTGTAAAAAAAAAAAAGTATGAATTACACCAAAGTCCCATCCATTGCCAAATTTCTACTTTGAAAAATACAAACCCAGATTAATTAACCATTTCATCTTCATCTAGAACCAAGAGAATATAGTTCTTAAGGATAACATCAAACAGATGACAATGAAGAAGACTGCAAGTCTATATAGCAAAATCCAACATGAATATTCAACAGTGTGTGTATCAGAGACTGGAGTGTCATTTTCCGTTTGATTGATGCTTCATGATGTGATCAAGACAAAAAATGGCCCACTTTTGATCATTTCCATTTTACAATCAGTAAAAAATACATCTGCCTCACAAGGATGCTGAGAACGAATCAATGCTTCTTGACAATTAAATATGCGGCTGCAGCATATTACTGTGCCTTTGAATAAGAAGTTGTCACTATGAATACAGGACCACAAAGGTTAAAGAGGTTTATAGACTATCTACAAAACCATCTGTATTGATTTTTTAAGATAATACGCATAGTTAGAGCTGACTCAAAAGTTGCATCTGCAGACAAACTCATCACCAGACAAGCTGGGTTTAAAATTATTCAGGCCGAAAAAATCCATGCTATCGGTCAAATCTACATAGATGAAGCTCATGTTGAGATAAGAGATAGAGAAAAAACGTTTTATTACCTTAAAGAAAGAATTTACACAGATTCTTTTCACAAACACAACAAATTAAAAATATATTTTTTCAATAAGAACAGAGAAAAAATTAAAACATCTAGTTATGTTCAACAATTTCTATTTTCACCAAATGGCTAGCCTTTTTCTTTTAAATGGTCAAGACTTTATTCTAAAAGAGGAAAATGAAATAAAGATAATGTAACCTGTGTGTATTTTTGGTATTCCTACCAGAATAAACTCAGTCATAATGACTTGCTGTCAGGTTTTATCAATGCCCGGTGATAATTTTCATTGTTAGATTTACTGTTCTCATTGTCTCATTCAGTCAAAGCTCCTTTTAACAATTGTACATCACCACCATTTAGATGAGAATGTCTTTGGGGAAGAGAAAACTATAGTAAGAATTGTCAGTCCATGTCTAATTTTCTGAGGCATACCTATTAAATACCATGAGTAATGTAGAAAAAACATTTTCAAGACAATTTATTCCCCTGTCACAATAAAAATGTTCATTCAGCATTGTAAAAACTGTACTACAGAAATGTGCAAGGAATATTTGGACAAGGAGGCACACATACTCACACTTCTACAACCCAATTTCTCCAAAAAAGTTTCATGAAAATGACTTGCATCTTCCAAGTCAAAATGCTCTCCACTACACTAGAAAATTAATCACAAGTGACCTCTCCATTTTTATCCTTTATAAAAGTCCCAGTTAGACGTATGGAAGCACTAAAAAAGTGTTTTGGGGGACCTCTCATTAAAAATCCAACATGCAGAGTGGCCTCAAGAACTTTAGATGTTCACAAATAAATCTAGGAAAAAACAGAATTGATCTTGGTGGGAAAAGAAATTTTCTGACGTGAGTACTAAAGTAAACCATGACAGGGAACATAAATGAGCAAAAGCCTACTCTAGTCTGGCAGGAGGGATAAGACATACAGAGACAATTAAAATGTGGGTCAGTTAAGGATCATAATAGAGTGAAAAATAGAGTTTTTTTCCCCAGAAAAGATTGCCTTGAATTCAATTCAGGGGATCAGGGAAAAGTTTTATAGAGAAGGTGAAGTTTGAGAAATGGGAAATATATCAAAAGTGCTTATACACACAGTATTTCTTCTGCCTGGGACTATCTTTACTATGTATTCTTTACATTGTTAGCCCATTAATTGTCTCATCAATCCTACGAGGAAGAAATTATCACTATCTCCACCTTACCATGAGGAAACTAAGACATGTTGGAGGTAAATAATTTACCCAAGATCATTCAACTAGTAGCCTGGAGATGTGGGGTGAACCAAGACACTCTTGCTCTTAAGTGAGGTCTGTTAACCATCATGGTAGAGTACCTTAAAAGATGGTAATGTTATCTATAGAGGGAGATGAGGAAGTGAATAGTGTTTATGTCAGAGTGAACCAACAGGAAGGGTCTAGTCAAGATGGTAAGAAAATCCTGTTTACATTTAGGAGATAGGTGTGAACACATGGACCTGGAGGAAGAGATGATGGAACTCCATCTACAAAATTTGCTTAATGGAATGTATTTAGTTAGCAGAAAACAGAAAACCTGCACTTAAAGGTTAAAGGGGAAAAACTGTATCTCAGAAATCAATAGAGCATTTTAGAAAGTTGCTTGAAGTTATATGCTGCTGCAGAAAGGTTAACAAAGATAAGAACAGAAATTGTGCAATTTGATCTGGTGATGAGTTCAACTACTGACCCTGCAGTGACTCAGGTGGTGGAGGGAAGACATGTGCCTCTCTACGGAAGAGCTCAAAGAGCATATGAAGAGCCAGAAAAGAGGTCCACAGTGGTTGACATAATAGAGTGTAGGCAAAAGTCAAGGTTCTGGAAGACTCAGAAAGTACATCAAAATTAAGTGTGGTAAAGAGGGACACTCACTATACAGATGGGGGAAGGGAGAGACAGGAGAAAAGTAAATTTCAAATTCCCTGGTTGTTCCAAGACTTCACATTGGCATCACTCTCTTCTAATTGACTGTGGTCCAATCTGAATTATAGACCAAAGACTCAGTTAAGATCTCACTATAGTAAATGTTAGATCACGTGTCTTTGAAATAGTCCTTTATTCTTCAGTACTTTAGGTCTTCACTTGTTCCGTCATTTATCTTCTCAGTTCTTTTCATATTACAACACTTAGGATTTCTCAAGTATTGGGAGGAAAAGGACAGAAATTTCATAAACTAAAACGTTAGCAAATTAACATAGTGACTACTAAACCTGGAGAAGTTTATTGCGAAACAATTTGATGTACAAAAGTAAAGCAAATAGGCTCATTGCATTATAAAAAGGGTTTAAGAGATAAGGGAATCTATTTACATTGGTTTCTCAATGTAAATAGAAAAAGAACCTTATTTCTTAAGAACTCCTTTACTTGCCTTATAATGCGATCTGTGTCTGTCTTAGATAAACCATCTATTTTTGGTTGTTTATCTGCATCTTTATTGCTTAACTCTTTTCTAGCCTGTTGTATTATATTGGAAGTTTTAGCAGTAAAATAAATCTAGCCTTGCTTGAACATTGACCAACAGTGTTTCTTCAGATTTATTCTGATGACCTTAGAACAAAAAATTTTGTTTCGTGGTTATTAGTGCACAGTGGGTTCTTGATAAACACCACAGACTCTGAACATGCAATTTCCAAATTATAATCTTGCAAGAGTCAATACCACCAGGACTGTAAACTGAGTTATGTAAACTCAGTTTTCACTTAGCAGTAACAATAAGCAAGCTACATTATAACTGAAATTTCCATTCCATTGAATGAGACATGGCCAAGTTCCAGGGATCTTCATGATGGCAAATTTTATGGCAGAGTCTTATTGATAAGATATTGTTCTTTAAAGTTATTATGTGCATATAATAGAAACCAAATTTTCAAAGTATACCTCCTATCAATTCTACAAGTTTTAAACATAAAACTCTGAACTAATGCTGCTGCTCTAAATAAGGAAGATAACAAGTTAAGCTTCTCTGTGAATATAAAGGTAGACTGAGTAAAGACCTTCTGCAGACAGGGTTGTTTTTTTTTCCTGTTTATAAATATCCTGCCATATGAAGCAAGCACTACCAGAAAACATGTATTATTTATTCTCATCAATAGTCTAAGGTGCTTTTAGAGTCTGTTTGGGCATCTACATCATTATTTATTTGTACTTAACAGGCAGTCCTTTCAAAGGCACTGGTTGCAGCATTCTAACATACGACTTTGTATGAATTACCTGCTCTTTTAGTCAATACGGCTACTAAGTGAACCACAACCAGCTCAGGAAATGCACACTGCTGAGGTCACTTCTGAACCTTCCTCTCTTTCATTGACCCAGGAAACTAATATGTCTTATTACCACACTGATTTAGAAATCTCATGGCAGAATTAAAATAAAGCCCAGGGTAAGAACTTTTAATAGTTGAGATATTTTTGCTGCCTATTAATGGACTAAATAGATCATTATGGGCTTGAAGCCATAACTGGTTTGCAAAATGTAGCCCACCCAACAAAGACAAGAGGAAGGGAGATGGCCCACCTATACCGGAAATAACTACAATTTTATTTTGAGCAATTTTTATCTCTGATCATAAAGGGTAATTCATACTTTTTATGGACATCTAAAGTTGTCACATAATGACATTTTAATACATCATTTTGGGGCATCAGTAATGTAATATTTAAATCCCTAAAATTATTTTATATTTTAATCATTTTCAAGGAAAATCATTCTAAAAGTCTTTATACATAAAACAGTCTAAAAGTCTTTATACATGTCTTTGATTTAAAAACTATAGGTTGCCTTTTTTTCTTGGTGTTATGTTTAGCACAAATAAAGGTTTAGTAAACATTTACTAAATTAAGAAAGAATGTATTAAATCCACAAGTTAATGTGTCTATCTTCAAGAGACTGCGTACTGCAATGCTGAATTTCAACAACATTGTGTAATGTTTAACATCCTTTGCAATTCAGCCCCTCATTACAAATCCAAATACATCTCTTAAAATTTCCCAACCAAGCACTCTACCCCTAGCTTTCCAGGTTCATTCTCTCCTCCATACTTTTCTCTTCTGCAAATTTAAGCATCCTGGCTACTTACTTAATGAGGCACTTAGCGACTAGGAAACATTGAAGGTTTGAGTCCCAAGGGCTGAGAATAAAGACTATATATATATATATTCTCCAAACCCCATATGGTAAAAACGCAATACATATCTTTTTAATGAATTGAATAGCAATGTGCCCCTTACTCATGATGTGATCTGGAGCAAAGTCACTGATATTCTTTTACTTGTCAATGTTTTGATATAATATATTAAATAGTAGTAGCAAAATTCATGTATATTGGACTCATCCTAGGAGCTTGTTAATAGTGCAGATCAGGGTCTCTTTCCAGAGATGAATGAGTGAATCTGGAGAGGATCCTAAGAGTCTATTTTTTTAACAAGTGGACCAGGTAAAGCTACAGCCAATGGCTCAGGAGCCACTCAGAGATTTGCAGACACACAGGGTTTATAGTGACACTGAGCCTGTTATTGTTTTCACATCATCTGTAACAACTAAAGCATGACAAAACCTAAACATCAATATGGTTACTAGTGGTTTCAAAGCTGAAAACAAGCATGGAAAAGCCCTTCACTGTGTGGAACCTGGAGATAGACGGTGAACAGAACCCCAGTGGCATTTCATCAACTACTGAGACATTCTGTCTTTGAGTTCTCTTTGCCACAAGAATCACAAGTACATTAGAATTATCAGGGCCTATTTTTCCTCCCAGACATTCCCCAGGAGCCAACTTCCCCCACTGCCTCTTGAGCCCTACCCACCACCCCCTCTGTCCCTGCCCAGCCCTCTCTCACTAGTGCCATTATTTAGCCAGGTATAAATACACCCTGGCTACACCAGGCTTTAGGAGGTCCTTTGTCACACTGGCAACTTCCACCACCAGTGGGGAAACAGTACATGGCTAGTAGCTTCTGTAAGCTTCCTTTTTACATAATGTGAGACCATCATTGTTGTACATGATTTACAACCAGTCCTGAGAGATAATACTGTGTTCAGAAGCAACCATTTTTATGTAATTAGAGCTCATATTTCACAGAACAGGTTTTACTCTCTTAGTTCAAATGAACATTGATGGCTTGCCAATGAGTTCAGAGCCCTGATCAAATATACTCTGTGGGAGAAAGCATATAGGTAATGGGGCCAGCAGGCCAAGCTCAGCTATGTGACCTTGAGGAAGAAAGTTAGCCTGCAAACCCAGCCTCATCTATAAAAGGAAGAAGTGAGGGAAGAGGTTGTTAGTAGCATTAAATGGAACATTTAGCAGAAAAGGTTATATAGTTCAGCTCATGACACAGTATTCAATAAATTTTCATTGACCTTTTATTTAATGTAAAACAATTTCTCAGTAATCTGAATTTCAAGATTAAATAAAAACAGAGATGAAACAAACTACTGTATTTAAAACAGGCAAACAAATGGAAATTAATTCAATTATAAGCAAAATAATAATTACTTTCCCTAAATGTCCAGATCTTAAAGACTGTAATATCCATTATATAATCTATTGATTTGAAAGGGAAGTAAACATTACTAAATGGGCAAATTCTTATACTGGTATGAACAGAGGCTTCATTTTGGGAAAAGATGAATGACAACCAGAAACACCAAATGTTATGTGAGCCTAGCATATATGAAAAAAAAATTACACACACACACACACACAAAATCAAAAAGGAGAACCTGCCTTTAAAGCAACCTTTTGGGAAACAGAGTCTTTTACAAACCATATTTCCATCTTATTTGCTTTAGGCAAATAGCAAGGCTGTAGCTCAGGGCCATGGACAAGGCTCTGTTTTGCCCATTTCATCAGTTTGGAGTTCAATAATAGTATTAAAATGCAAATACCAATAGACCTTTTCCCTGAGACTATTTTATTTTTCATCTACAGCTATTAAATAGTATATTCCAGATAGTAAAGAATTACCAGATAGCCTTCCTCAATTTTAGCATAAAATTCAGGTGAGAAATCAGCCACTTCTCTATTTTTTTCCTACAGGCTTAAAAAAGCAAGTCCAGAAAACCCAACAGCCCAAAGCCTTGAGCACTTTTCCTTGGAATCAGGAAACCAACCACAAGGGAATGTGGTATTGTGTTCCAAGCCACCTGGATATAACCCTGGTGCTCTGCTGGCTGACCAGGTACTAAAGACCATTCCAGTATGTGGAACTTTTCAATGTCCCAACAGCATCCCTTTGGGGTGCTCGAGCCACACAATAACTCACCAGAACCACTTTCTTTAGTGAAGTAACATTACGCATTGTGCACTTGAATTGTAAACAATATCTGTTAAACTTAGGCTTGAGTCTCACCATACCCGTTATTGGTTGCTTATGTTAAACAAGCCACTTTTAACTCCCCTATGCTTGCTTATTTAATTTATTTGGTTATACACAAATAGCCAGAATTACAGTTTGTTGTTTTTTGCTCTATAATTTTTAGCTTTCACACAAATGTGCAGTAATGTATATATATTTAACTAGATTGTTCTGAGCACTCAAATTCACTAATTCATTTATTTCAGAAAGGCCAAACACCCAGGCATTGTTAGACCAGGGTGCCCAATGTAAAATAAGGCTGACTCTGACTGACTTACCCAGACTTTTTAGGTCTAGATAGTAAGAAAACTACACCTCTTAAAAATACCAAAAGTTAACAGCAAATGCTAGCCTGTGAGCTGGATTCTGACAGTGTTGCTTAAACTATTTTAATAGATATACTGCAACAGAGAGTCAGTTTATTTTGCCAAGAGTTAGAGCAGAAAATACATAGGCAGGGGCCCAAATCTTTCCTGATGAGGTTTTCTGGGCTCTCTGGGTTGTCCCTCAAATGCTTTGTGCAATTTCTGAGATGAGGACCAAGGTGGAGCTGCTAAAAGCGGGGTGCTGAACAGCAGGGGTGAAGAGTCATGCTAATACCAGACAAACAAGGAACAAATGGAACCTCAGACATCAATAACAGACACCCCGAGATTCGCTCGATCAGGTACAAATTCCTTCTACTTAGTAGAGCCAAGATCCTATCCTACGCACTCGACCACGTGGGTGTCTGGAGTTCTCTGTCTATAAATGGACCCTGATCCGTAGGACGTTACTAAATAGAACATACCAGTGACGGCATGAGTCTTAAGTAATCCTGGAGTCTTGACTGATACATTTGAGGGGTGGTGCACTGTCTTAATAAGAAAGGTGAAGGCAAATGCATTGCCCATTTAAAACAGAAGGTGGAAGTGAAACATGTATGTAATGTAACAAAGTTCATCTGACTTATCTAAGCTGGCAAGGTTCAAGCTCAGAGAGATGCTGAGGGTCCCACCCTTCATTCCTGCCACCAGCCCTGCACTCCCACAACTTCCTACCCTGTTACAAATTACAACAGTTCCCGGTTGACACCAAGCATCAGTGTGGGGCAAGAGATTTCAAAACACTGCAGCCCCAGACTGGGAGAGGTATCATAGATTACATATAAGTCTCAGATATAAGGAGAGAATCGTATAAAAGCTTGGAAGGCAATACTAAGCTATGACTCATAAATCTCTTTTACTGGGGAAAAACCTAGTGAACATATTATTGTATCAAGTGAGTAAATTATTTTACAAAATCATTACCATGAAACCTAGTACCGACAAAGTTGAACCAAAGGGAAGAAACCTCTTTGTTAGAATAGCGTCCCCTAGCTTTTATGACTGTACCCGTTCCTCACAAAGTAACTGAGCTCTTGCATCTTATAAATTTTGTGTCTAAAACACTAATATGATAAATACCAATACAGAAAATCTTGCCTGTACCAAACTATTTACCTGTTTGCAACAATGGGTTCAAGTAAATAGATACGTTTCTGGTTAGAACAAATTATATATCATGAAAAATCAAAGCTATGCCTTCAATCAATTGGAAGCTTAAAAAAGACGCAAAGGGTAAACTGAAATGACCTGAGACGACCCACAGAGAGGGAGCATTTATTAAGATAAAGATCAGTGTCAAGACCTTGTTACTTCCTTTGGCATCAAAGTGTTATCTAATGAAGCGAGGACATCCAGCAAAGATAGTGCTGTAAGATTTAGTCGTTCCATTTTATGTTGGCTCATAAGAAATGTTTTAGGAAACACTACCAAGCACAGTGTACTGTAAAGATTATTTACTCTAAATCTCATGATTCCCAGTGTGTGATAACATGAATTTATAATCTACAGTTCATATCTGATTAAAATCTAAGAAATAATTATAGTTACTCAAAACTATCATTGAGTTCTTCCTTCCATATTGAAGATCCAGGGCAAACTGAATGTTTTACCAAGTGACCTTGCCTTCCTATTGCACACATTTTTTATTTCGTTTATAAAGTAGCTTTGAAAGCAGACCATCCTAAAATCCGAACCACCCTCTCAGTCAAGCAAAACTGTCTCTTTGGACTTGGGAATTAGTGAAACTTGACTGTCATAGATGATTATAATAAAGTAAAAGGATTACCCCAAACCAGCCAAGTCTTCTCAGCTCCCCCAGTTACTCTAATTTCAAAAGACCTTTTGCACAAGCAGAAGTTATTATATTTCCTGTAAGTCAAGAGGAGAGCTAAAGGTCAAACAGATATAAACACTCCTCCCCAGCAGTGAGAGGTCCATTTACTAAAGGTGCATTCTGTATTACAATGCCTGCAGTCTCCTTGGGAGTGAAAGGGTGCTTCTAAATCAGTGGTTCTTAACCTGGGTTCTATCAAACCATAGGAGGGGTTCGATGAGTCGGTCTCAGGGGTTCAGAGAAGCCTCTGCCGCAGAGGCCAGAATAAAGTAATACCAGAATCAAAGTAATACCATAATTTGTTGTGAGTTCATGCACTTTGTTGGTTTTGTTCTTTGAGCAAGGTGATGTTCATGCACGGCTCATTTTGTGCACCAGTAAAAAAAACATATACCTATGTCTTGAATTTGGAAAAAAAAATTATATTTTATTTATCACTAAAGAAGGGTTCGGTGAATGTGCATATGAAACTGGTGGGTTCGGTACCTCTAAAAAGGTTAAGAACCACTGTTCTAAATGAACACAAAGGAGGAATTACAATTATTTAAGCAAAAATTTGTTGAATACAAAAGAGAACTAACAACTACAAAAGACATAGCCTGTTTATGATTCTTCTACAGATTAATTATGTTCATTTGTCATCATCATATTTATTTATCTACAAGATGCTAACATCCTCTTAGTTTGTATTTTTATGAGGAAAAAATGTATCTCCCCTAAAAATCCAGTCTGGTTCATATTACCAAAAACTCAACTATGGAACTAATCCAGATTTGCAATTTGAACACACTGAGAAACTAGCAACATGCAAATCTCACTGAGAATGCTTTTCTAAGATTGCTATATGTATCTACATGACAAATAATAAACACTAGATAGCCTGTAATGTTAAAAAATTGTCCTATTCCATAAAGCCTCCTGTATGTGCCAGGTCTTATCACTGTTGAGCAAAATGCATGAAAATAATAACGCAAGCATCTAAATATTCACCCAGCCACAGTTTCCAATCTGTAAACCCCACAGATGACAGGGTGCACACTCATGGCAATCACAGCAAATCCATGGTTCTGTTAGGAAAGAAATCAAGGCTCTCTATGATTTCTGGGTTGATGTGAAAGATAAGACATGGATTATTTAGACATAGTTGTTGGAATCTTGATAACTCAGAATTCCATCCAGACTACACTGGAGAAAATAAAACAGAAATAGGAAATCAAATTTCATATTTTGCAACTGTTCTCCAAAATATGTGATTACACTTATAAAAGATTATTATACAAATAGGTCAATGTTAAAAACAATTAGCTAGATACTTTTAATTCTGGCAATAAAGAAAGAAAATTTGACTATTTTCACAAATTTGAAGGATGATTTTACCTGTAAGATTAAAAGAGGAAATTCTAGAATTTAGCTTTCTCCTGGAGCAGGGGTCAGCAAACTGGGACACCTGTTTTTGAAAAAAAGGTGTAACTGGAACACAGGAACATAATGTGGATGTTTTCACACTGCAAGAGCAGAGTTGAGTAGTTGTGACAGAAAGGAGCAGGCTGGCAAAGCTAACAGACCTACTACCGGTCCTTCAAGAAAAAGTTTGCTTACCCATGTCTGGAATCTTAGATGAACATAGTTAACCAGTGACTCAGTATGTACTGTCAGACAAGAGTGTGATTCAGATCTAAATGATGATGCAAAGATTAATAAGGCTCTTTTTGGTTTGCAGTAATAACATCAATAAGAAAGAATGTCACATGGGAATGTTTTAAGATTAAGAACAAGATAGTCTTTTTTATTTTTAATTCTCATTACTCTGTGTATTCTGACTCCTTAAAAGCAAAGAGATTTAGGGTGTAGTATCAACTCAGCACTTACCACGTCAGAGACCTTGGACAAACCACTGAACCTCTCAGAAGACATGGTACCATAGCACAAAATCCAGACCAGAACCCAAAAACGTTGTCTGGGTTCCAAGTCAGGGTTCCATCTGTTCCTGTAGCCTGGCAAATAAGAGTTGCCTAATCTCGGTGAGCCTGTTTTTCTCATAAGCATAAAATGAAGAAAATAACAACTTTACATGAGAAAGAACATATAACAATTGAGTAAGACAATAAAGACTTCGATGCTCCTTCTGAGCCAAGGGTGTGGTCTTGTGGCGCCTTCAGATTACACCATGCCTGCCCTTTCCTGAAGTTAAAATGCTGATCTTTGTGACAGGTCCATATTATCAACAATAGCCCAATGGTGAAAGAGAAGCTAAGAAAACACAGCTGCTGCTTCCCTTTAACTATCCCCAGCCCTGTCTTTCTCATTTTTAAGCCCCAACCTGAGTTCACTCTTCTGTCCATGATTTCCTCCAAAGGTCCATGGGGCATCACCCTTGGGTCCACATCAGTTCAGTCATCTTGCTTTTCCTGGAAGATACACCCTCTTGCACAGTTTTAAGAGCCTTCAAGGATGCTGAATATTTTTTTGTCTAATGTCTACAGCTTACTGATAGTCATTTCCTAAACATCAGACTTCTATACCAGACATAATGTTACTGACCCAACATGGACATCTCTTAGGTACTTACAATTCGAGAATTTTCCAAGTGCGCTCATTGTTACCTTTCTCAACTATCTAAACCAGTGGTTCTTAACCTTTTTTGAGGTACCGAACCCACCAGTTTCATATGCGCATTCACCAAACCCTTCTTTAGTGATAAATAAAATATGGTTTATTTTTCCAAATTCAAGACATAGGTATATATTTTTTTACTGGTGCACAAAATGAGCCGTGCATGAACATCTCCTTGCTCAAAGAACAAAACCAACAAAGTGCATTAACTCACAACAAATTACGGTATTACTTTATTCTGGCCTCCGCGGCAGAGGCTTCTCCGAACCCCTGAGACCGACTCATCGAACCCTTAGGGTTCGATAGAACCCAGGTTAAGAACCACTGATCTAAACCTATTGTTTTTCATGTGTTCCCATCCAAAAGATCAGAACCACCACCCACTCCATTGCTTAGGCAAAAATATGGGGCTCTCTGTGGACCAACCAACGACGACAACCACCACCACCACTGCCACTCTCTCATCCAACTGGTTACAACTTCTTCCACTTAAATCTGTTCATACCTCCACTGCTAAGTTCTGGCAAACAAATTTGATCTAATGTGTTGTATGTGCTTCTGAAGAGAGATAGCTTGGATTTCCAGCAGCCAGTTTGAAGCAGAAGGCAGAAATCAATACTGAGAGGGGACTGGTGTCTTGACAACACCACTGAATGCCACATTGGCCCTGGGGCCCATTCCTGGAATTCTACATAGAAGAGAATTAAATTTCTCTCTTATTTAAGCCATTATAATTTTGGAATTTCTGTTTTATCTATGCAGCAGCATCTCATTTTAACAGAGAATAAATTTCTCAAAACCACTCCCCAAGCACCAAAAAATTCAGGTTAAAATATCTCAACACATTTGACAATAAGCCGTTTTTATGAATCTCCCCAGCCCATGGCCAGCTCTCAGCTGTTAGTGTTCAGGGTATGATATTTCTTGAAAATACCTATGCTATTCAGTAAATTTTCCACATAAGATATTACCGATGCTGTAAAAAATAAGCAGCAACAAAGAATTAGGTTGATTTTTAATGCATGTTATAAAGTCAATGCACCTAATCTCACACAAACGAAATAGAAGAATACATTTTCTATAAAGTACACTTTTATAAAGAATAAAGTGACTTTTTATAGTCAAACAGAACACAGTCAAATTAAAAGAGGTATATTTTTTAGTACAGGTGAACAAAACAGCTCTAGCAAGAGTCATAGCAATTAAAAACAAAAAGAGACCCTAAAATCACATTTGAATGAGAAGACTTTGATCAAGTCATGGGCTGAGGAAAATTAATGAAGTAAAAAAAAAACATAAAGCAAACAAAGATATGGAAATGTTAGTACATAAAGAGGGAGCCATTCACAGAGAACATGATTGAACCCAAACTGAAGTTTAAAAAGGGAGAGAGTCTGTGTGTAACAAGTAATTTTAAATAGGGTTAGAAACATGTATGATTGGAAACTACCTTAGCATTGATAGAGTAAGAAGGATGGTTCCATGGATGTAGGAACTGAACTTGGATTTTCAAATTTTGAGTCAGATAATCACACCCTGTAGACTTTGGTCAGCCCCACAGCTCAGGAGGGGAGTACTACAGGGAAGGTCCTGAACAAGGAGATCACGGTGACTGGCTGCTACAGGCCTGCACAAGAGGAGCAAGTGGAGCAAATTTTTTTCTGGGTGAAATACAAGACTTGGGGTAGACTGGCATTTACTGCCCCTCACCCAGGCCTGACCCACCCCTCCAGACATGAAGCAACGCCAGGCTAGCAGCAAGAATGGCTCCTGATGTCAGCCAACAGGCCTGGGCATGGGTGTCTGAACTCCAGGGACCCTGGGTAGTCTGAAAGTTTCAGATCTCAAACAGATAGAACACTGCCTCCAAAATAGAAGACCTCCAGCTTTTCATGAACAAGTGTTTAAGTGTTGCTATAGATTGAATGTTTATACCCCCAGAAACCCAAAATTTATATATGGCAACTTAATCCCTATGTAATGGTATTGGGGCGGGGCTTACAAACAATTAGTGCTCAGTAAAACAGGTCCCAGAGAGCTTCCTGCTCCTTCCACCACCTGCGAAGACAGCATACTCAACCCTCCAGCAACAAGAAAGAGAGGCCTCACCAGACACCCAATCGACTGGTGCCTTGGCTTAACTTCCCGGCCTCCAAAGCTCAATGAAATTACTATTTATTGTTTAAGCCACACACTCTGTGATATTTTGTGAAAACAGCCTGAATGGACTAACACCTGTGACTAAGAACTCTACTACTGTACAGTAGTAGTTATGCCAACATGCTTCTACAACTCAACACCAATAGATTTATAGTTATGCAAATTATCTTTAATTTAGGATTTCAGTGTTCTAATGTTTAACATGAGCTTATGGAACAGGGTATGTGAATAGAAAAAAATAATTGAGGAGCCCTAGAACAGGAGCAACTATGTGTAAAAGTGTTTTAAAACCTATTAAAAAGGCACAATTGCAAGGTGGCATGTATTTTTAGTAATGATTTTTATCAGTATCACGATGTTAAGAGACATCCAGCACTCACAAACATGCTTGGTTTAAGATGCCATGCTATACTATGGGCTGGAAACTGTTCACATCCTAGAGTGGACATGTCACTTCCTTCTTTCAAGTTTAAAACAACTCTTCTGTGTCTGAATTTGGTCAGCAGCTGAAGTTGGTTTTATTAATCCTCAATTTTATTCAATGACAATGTTCAATCATGGAATAAACATCAAACCCTTCTTATGGTAATAATTACCCAACACCACCAGGCCCTAGAACGATGCCAACTCGACCTGAAGCAGATGTTCTTTATGGCTCTGCTGAAGTGGCTTCCTATTGAAATTTTCGCATCAGAGACAACTACAGAGTTAATGTCTCTATGCACCAATGTTCAGAAATAAATTTTAGTTGCAAAATTCTTATCCAGCACATAGCAAGTTTATGATGAAAAAACAATCTTGTATTTTAATGTATGACATAATTGTTTCCACATCAAATCAGTAGATTTAGGTTACAGTGGAGGCTGCCCTGATACTCACACTTATTGGTCACTTTCTCCAAGTAATAGACACTGGATGTGAACTTGTCCTTGTGTTGCAGCAGTTTACAAACGGGAGCTAAATTTAAGAGCATGCCACAGAGATGGATGCATTTAGAGCTGAAGTGAGAATTCTGATAATGACTATAAGCAACTGCCTAAAACATATTTACTAAAATATTGACTAGCATGAAACCATCTATCCCACAGCTAAAATATTTGAGAATTTGAACCTAAATCATCATATGCAACCAAGAGAGAGACAGAGGAAAAGCCTCATGACCCTGGTGCTACCGACCAGTCAATGCCTAAGACAGTTTCATGGTGGCCCAGATGCAGAGATTTCTCTTCTCATAATACCCTTTTTCCAGGAAACAGTGGGGCACTGCTAAAGAGACCACAAAATATCATATATTTTCCAAATTCTCTGCAATCCATTTATTCCCGATTCCCATAGTACAAAACCTACCAATTCCTTTAAGTTAAATCTGAGGTGCCAAACGCATACTTCATTCCTGCCACAGTCTTATACTACAAGAGATCCAATTTCTTAAGTTTGACTTAAGAGTTATTCCATCAAAGACAGACAGTGCTGGCTCAGGAACTTTATATAGGCCACATCAAAGTAAAGTGCCAGCCACTGGTACTGTTTGAAGCAGCATTCGTGTTAAGAGTTACAGCTTCGGATCAGTTTCAAAAGCCTGAAAGTATAGGGCACATATATCCATTGGGCAGTCTGGTATTCAACTGATTTCTTCCATAGTTGAATGAACACATGGTAACATTTATGTTTCTCTATCCTCTAAACCAAATGCAAACATCACAATAACATAACACAGCCGTAGACATGGAGTCAAGCGCCTCATCTGTCACTAGGAAATCTAGAGATGCCATGAGACAGACCCGGGCTAGTAGCATAGTGCTTACCTTCCAGGTGAATGAGGGAGATACAGTCACACACAAATAAGTTCACCAACAATAACATATGGTAAGGCATAGTCCATAAACAAATAAAACAAAATCTCAAATAATTACTATTTTCCATTAATGCTATAAGGAAATAAAGAAATAGCTTAGAGCAGGAAGGGGAAGGAGAATAACTACGACCCCCAAGCCTGGCTAATCCTCACAATGACACGAGTAGATATGAGTCATGTCAAATTAGACAAAAAAGTAACTGAAGTTAAAGCAAATTGGAGAAAGTGACTCAAGCCAATGCAGACATAAATAATGCATGGAACAAGGACTTAAGTCTGGGTGAATCTATCACTATGATCTTTTACTACCTATCTCAAGGAATGGTAAAGGAAGTGCGTTACAGGTGTTATGGAATGTTCTCTCTCTCTTTACACACATGATCCACTCTCTCATATTCAGATTTTAATGGAGGCACAAATTTATGGGAATGAGAAGGTTTATAAGAACATCATTTTATAAGCACGTTAACTTATTTAAAGATATGCCCTCCTCCCTCAGCAATATTACTTTTAGAAGGAACAAGACGCTTGCTTGCTTTCTTAACTGAATTGTTTTCCCTAATGTTCCCTTTCACAGGATATTAAACAAGCTGAGCAAAAATGCACATAGGTAATGTTAATCAGATTTTGCTTGCTGTTTAAAGATTCTTAAACATCCCATTGATAGTGATAGAGACAAAATAAATATACTTACAATCCCTTAATTCCCCTTAAATTAAATGAGAACTCCTGATTTAAGCATTTATTGAGACAGTTATCACTATATTTGTGAATATGTCATTATAAATTTCTCCAAACCCATAGAACATACAATACCAAAAATGAGTCCGAATGTAAACTACCAACTTGGGATGATTATAATGCTTCAATGTAAGTTCATGGATTGCAACAAATGTACCACTCTGGTGGGGGATGTTGATAGTGAGGGAAGCTGGGGGGGGGGGGGGCAGGGTGTATGTGGAAATCACAGTATGATTCATATGATGCAATAGCTCAATCATTTTCAAGAATTTAATTTTGAGTCTCAGAAAACCCCAACTTTGCATCCTGTCTCTATGCACTAGTTTTGCAGACTTGTCTGTCCCCAAATCCATCAGCTCCTGTTTGGTCAGCGGGTCAGAAGCCTTTGTTTTGTTTTGGTGAAATGACCCACGAGTCTGACACTCACCGAGTGCAGTCTAAGGGCCTGAAGAAGGGGTTGTCTAGGGCGTCTGGGGCCATGGGGGCCCTCGGGGGGCTCACAGGAATAGTGACCACTGTGCACACTGACTCCGTTCCAGTTCTGGAGCACATCCTAGAAAGCTTCATGATCTCGTTCGTTTCCTACAAAAGCAGCTAATAAATGCCACTCATTGAAAGTCAAAGAAACGTTACCCAAATTGGAATCAATAGATTAAGCTTTTTTACTGACTGGGAACAGTTCAAGCAAGTTCAGAGCATGGAATATGGAACAAGAGCTGAGTCACACTGGTTATGTGACTGACCTGTTACTTATTTCTCTTGTCAAAGTTTCCTCATTTGTACAAGAGATAACAGCAGAACATACTTCATCAGGTAGCTGATTCTTAAAATGTTCATCTTTGTAAAGCTTAGGAACACTGTCTGCTTAGCCCCCTGCAAACCTGTGTTCAGTAAACTAAAATGTGGAGTTTTTTGCAATTTATAATTTAAATAGATTACAAAATGTAAAATGCCATTTAAAAAAATTTTAAGTACATCTTTGCATAGTTTCACCTTCCCTGTAATGATGGTTTTATGTTATCAGCTTAGAATAAAAATCACAACAATCCAGGCTTTTTTATTTAGTTGAATCTTTGAAAATGCATGCCTCTTAATAGTTCCTAACACAAGACTACAGATTGAAAAAGAAAAAGCAAACACTGCCACACCACTGATGTGACATTTCCAAAAAGACCTGACTACTACCATGGTGCTCGCCAGTAAAGAGAATTTTTAATAAATACAAATTCACAGACTTGGAAAATATCCAGACAAGAAGATTTTTGGCTTCACTAATGGAAGCTTGTGTTTTCCATTGTAAGAGGACATTATCAGATGCAGAAAAATGCCACACATATCTGAATTCTTAACTGGGTGCCAACTTAGATCAACCTGACTTTGCAAGGCCCTGGGAAGAAGATAACCGAAGCTGTAATTAAGATCAGTGGCCTGCCTGATCGGTAGTGGCGCAGCAGATAGAACATCCACGTGGGATTTTGAGAGGGGCAGTCTGAAGCCCCAGATAGCCGGCTTGAGCATGGAATCACACCTATTGATCACATGGTCTCTTTCTTCAATTCAAAGGTCGCCAGATTGAGCATGGGGTCACTAGCTCATATGGAACTCCCTGGTCAAGACACATATAAGAAGCAATCAATGAATAATTAGTGTTGCAACTACCAGTTGACGCTTCTCTCTCTAAAAAAAAAAGCAAAACAAATCAATGGTGTGGGCTATCTCAACACATTCTGCAGGACCCTGAGGCCCAGATCCCAGGGGAAATGCAGGGTCACTGGTTATCATCAAATATACAGCCCTCTGTTGCCTTTGCAGTAATAGTACTCACTTATCACCTACCCATAGTCAGTAACAACCCAAAGGTATTACATGGAAAATTTCATAAATAAACCATTCACAAGTTTGAAATTGTGTACCATTCTGAGTAGCATAATGAAATCTCTCACTGTCCAGCTCAGGCCCAAGACATGCCTGAATCATCCCTTTGTCAAGCATCTCCCCCCACCCATTAGTCACTTAGTAGCCCTCTCAGTTAACAGATCAACCATTGGACTATCACAGTGCTTGTGTGTAAGTTACACCTTTATTTTACTTCCTAACAGCCTCAAAGCACAGAGTAGTGATGCTGGAACTTCAGATATGCCAAAGAGAAGTCATAAAGTGCTTCCTGAAGGTGAAAAGGTGCATGTGTATAGTATAAAACATAGTATATACAGGGTTTTGTACTCTGAGGTTTCAGGCATCCACTGGAGGTCTTGGAACATATCCTCTGAGAATGGCAAAGTGAGGGATGACTTCTGTACTAACACTGACCTCTTTTATTTGGACCTTGTGTTTGTTAACTTCAAATATAGTTTACCAGGAGAAAACAAAGTGAGTGAGGGGCCTTTCATATACTGCATACCTTCTTTTAGAAAGAGCTAACGGTGGTGTATATTATTTAGTCAAATTTCATTGATTATTCCAGAGGGGAAAGGAATTGTGTAGCTTTACTCACCAACTCATTTGTTTATTTTATTGAATGAGTCAGCTAAATTGGCTTCTTACATGGCTAAAAGGAGCAAACTCTAAATCAATACTCTTTTTCTAGGCACGTAACAGAGCTGAGTAGTCCTCATTTGAGTGGAAAGATACTTAAAAGTTCACCAAAGATAATCACATTTGAACAGGAAGTAGGCGATTGACATTTTACACTGAAAAAGACATTTCTGCATATTCTTTGAAAGTCATTGTCATATCAATATTTAAATACAATTCACAATGAGTCATGTTTAAAGTCTTATCATTTCACACTTCTGATATTTATCAGGAATTACATGCAATTCATGGTGCTGGAAAAAAGGACAAACCAAAGATGGTGTGATGCAGGAAGAACAGGTTGCAGCAGATGAAGGAAAGGAGGGTCAAGTTTAGCTGTGAAGTGGTGGTGGCTACACTTTCGTACATTCAGTTGAGACTATCTGGGAGCCAAGCAAGCATTTTTACACAGAGCTTCCATGGATTCAATAGAAACCCATGACCATAGAGTATCAAGTGCTCAACACAGATTATTAAAGGCTTCTGCACATGGTTCTAAGGCTTGGCATTAGTCTCTATTAACACTTAACTACATGTTTCATCAAATAAACATCAAATTATGTCCAAGATAAACATGGGTAGGTGTTAGTTGAAAGGGAGAGTGGGGAGGCTAAAGCTTCTTCAGTTTCTTTGAAGTTTTATTTTGGTTTCAATAAAAACTCAACTAGCCAGCTTGAAAATTGAGTCAGTTGAAAATAGTAACCACTTTTCCTGGGCAAGAAGACTAAGATGATGAGGAGATCTAAATGAACCTGGAATGTCTTTAAGAAGAAAGTCCAGTGCTGTTCTGAAAAAAGAGATTAAGTGAAATAGAGAAGAAACAGAAAGGCACCTCTACAATAGGATAGGTATAATTTCCAAAAATATTTCAAGTCACAAACGAAAGAGTCAAACTGCTTAGATCTATCCAAAAGAAAATGTGACTGAGGGCAGGAAAAGACAATAATCTCACCAATAAGCATTTATATAATTATGCAGCCTCTACACAGATGTCATGACTCATACTACGGTACTTTGGTGACAATATAAGTACTCTGACTTCAAAAAGTAACCTCAGGGAACACCTCATAAGGACCAGGTGTCAGAATCTTTATTTACACCCTTCATTTCCAGAGGTCTACACTGGTTAATGCCTTGCAAGTTCATTTAACCACAGACTGAGACAATTTTCCTCCTTCAAAATGAAAAATCCAAATCACTAATATCAACAGACTTTTAATCTGTGGTTTAATGTCAACAGCATTCCAGATGAGCTCAAGGAGGGTTCTTGGTGTCCCTATCTGACAGCCTTCCTGACATCTGTCTTCCTTACAACACCTCCATGGAGAATTCTTGGTTGTTTACTGCAGCCTGGGCTGGAAGATTCCATTAACAAGCTTTCAAGATATACAGAAAAATTCTAGCTTTTGAAAATTTCAGGGGAATTACACAGCAGCACAAGCAGCTCCTTTCATAAAGAGTTGTGATTTATTTACATCAAGACTATCTATTGCAGTGGTTCTTAACCTTTTTTGAGGTACCGAACCCACCAGTTTCATATGCGCATTCACCAAACCCTTCTTTAGTGATAAATAAAATATGATTTTTTTTCCAAATTCAAGACATGGGTATATGTTTTTTTACTGGTGCACAAAATGAGCCATGCATGAACATCACCTTGCTCAAAGAACAAAACCAACAAAGTGCATTAACTCACAACAAATTACGGTATTACTTTATTCTGGCCTCCACGGCAGAGGCTTCTCCGAACCCCTGAGACCAACTCATCGAACCCTTAGGGTTCGATAGAACCCAGGTTAAGAACCACTGATCTATTGAGATTCTTTTTTTAAGATATGGATCTAAGTAAAAGTGTGCATTACTCACCAAACTACTCAACTTCTAGATGGTACGGTCTATGAGGACTTGCTAAAAATCTTTAATTCCCATTACTAAAGTAGTTATCTTTTTATAAACAATGGATGAAAACTAAACTCTGAGGACAAGCTCTCAGACCATATTCAGCAACCATTTAACTGTTTAGGGACAACATCCACTGAGAGCAAAACCTGTAATTCCTATTTATCAACCAGGAAACTAGCTTTCTGAATGGTCTGCCCAAGATCCCCACAAATATATATATATACACTGGTTCAAATACGTGTAATAATAGATCATTTCTGCTTTTCTCTCCCAAGGTAGAACCATCTCTCAGATGAATCACTGATTCACATTGAGCAAATACTCTGGGCCACCTACGGCCTGAAGTTCTAGGAGAACCAACAATCAGGGTGTTTCCCTATGGGGCTGAGAAGTAATCAATTGTCAATCAGTCATTACACAGAACAAGGAGTACAAATCAGACTAGATGATGAAGGGTAGAAGAATGACAAGAGATTGGTTACCAACCTTGCCCCAAGTTTATTGAGAGACTTAAAAAAAATCATGTTCAAGAGTCTCAGCTCCCTCAGTGTGTCCGTAAAGTCATGGTGCACTTTTGACCGGTCATACAGTCAAAAGTGCACCATGACTTTACGGACACACTGTATTTGCAATTCAAAAGTCAAGAGAAACCCCCATTTAAGGACTGGATATGTAGGGAAATATAATTCCTATAACAAAACATTAATAGAAAAATGGTCTATCAACTTTAGCACTGCAAACTTACCCAATCCACAAAGAAACTGTAGAATTAACATTCTCCAAAGCAGGCTTTATTAAGGTAAAATGTTTCCTTTGTACAGAGACACACTATTTCATCATATGTTCCATGCAACCTCAGGTCATGTCCATGTGCTCTCACCTTGTGTTCCTAGATATCTCTCTGTAACAAAGGGCAAGCACCATTCCTTCCCTGAATCAAGGAAGAACTTCCTTAAAGAGCTGAAGAATCCTGCAAACCATTGTAGCTTTTCTTTGCATCTTTAAGAGAAGAGCAACAGCAGTTCTTCCCTATTCTTCCAGCTGAGTTACCCTGAATGAAAGCAGTGAGGCTGGCAGGAGGGAGCACCTGCTGGGGACATTTTCCCAGAGGTCCCTCAGTTACTATAAGGATGCTGCTCAAGATCTAATGCATTCTTTGTTTTAAGAACTAACTATTCTTGGAGGGCTTGTTCTTCAATTCATTTACCTAAAGTACTTTGTTTTTGATAAAAAATATATGATATGTAAATATCTTTTCTACATAGTGATTAAGACCTTTAAATTAAATAAAATCAATCCTGAATTCTATATTCTCAAAAGCAGTATGTACAGAAAACTCTTTAAATGATAGCCAATGGAACTTGGAATATCTCACATGGCTTGGTCAATTCAAAGAGTTGTTCTGACAGCAGAGTGAGGTGAGGACTGATCCAAATACTTATTTTAATGACTATTTTCTGGTTAACACTTCTATCCCATGTTATCTACAGATGAGCACTTGTGTCACTGTAATTACTGGTGTACTTGTTTGCCTTCACTGACAGAAAGCTCCTTAAAAGGAAGGAAATAGGTCTTGGCATCCATCTCCCAACTCATTCAATAAACAAACATTAATTGTGCAATATTTTAATGTGGTTTGTGTTTCTCCACATTGCACTGCATTCCCCACATTGTTTGCTCATTTGGACTGCTCTTAAAAAGCTTAGTCTTGGAAATATGCTTACAAAAGTCACTGATCTTTAATAAAGGATGAATTCATCGTAGAAGCAATACTTTGAATGTTTTAAATATATAAAATAATTTTTTACCTATGACTTCAAATGAATAAGTGCATATCATGAGTGTCCAAACCAATAATTAATATAGAGAGCAGAAATAAATGTTGGAATCTAAATATCTACATCAATTATGCCTCCGGCTTCCTTACTGCGGCCACAGCAACGTTTCTGTTTGTATTCTCCAGTTTTGAAACCCAAATGATAACATATGATGCACCCTAGAAAGGCACATCAGAGGTCTTAAAAATAATAACAATAATAATAATAAATATGCTCTAGTAAACTGCTTCAAAATACACATCAAATGGTGTATCAGTCACCCAGTTATTCATTTGAGTCATAAATGGCTACACAACCATTGATACCATGTCATTCTATCTAATTATATATTCCAAGGACACAGTCTACAGCCCAGACCAAGGCTTCAGAATAAAACATGAAGTTTGGTATGTGAGCGACCAGTAGTCAGTATGGTGAATTAGGGATGCTAAATAGTACATAAAATAAAGAATCAATTACAAAGAGCTAGAACTGCCCTTTCTATTCTACCACTCAACTTAAATCAAATTGACTTGACCCTTTGGAGTATATAGACCCACCTCCACCCTGATGGACAGCTCCTTCAGATCTGTATGGAAGTGCTAACATGCATTTTGGGGTAGCGGCAACAGGGGAAGAAGGGCAAGCTAAAGTAGTCACAGCTGCAGAATGCCATTGGCTAATTCATGAGTTGAGTTTATTTGAAAATGAGATCATTTTAGGACACAGTATTGATTTAGCAATAAAAGTGGCAAGTGTTTATGGTACAAATGGTATGAGAATGCCTTATACCCCCAACACAGCTCACAGGTGTAAACAATAAAGATCCTGCAGTCACCTCCACTGTAACTAGTTTTAACATGTAAAATGAAGCCTGTTAAAATAAAAATGTTACAAATATGGTATCAATATCTAGAATGTCTTAGATTGAGTCCATTGTATAGCCGAATGAGACTTGCTTACTGGAACCCTGCATTATTACTTAACTACGGGTCACTTTATTATTATTTTATCAAAATTATATTTAATGGAGCGACATTGGCCCATAAGAACATGTAGGTTTCAGGTGTACATCTCCATAGCATGTGAACTATTTATTGCATTGTATAATCATTACCAAAAATCAAAACAATTTCCATCACCACATATTTGACCCCCTTTACTCCCCTCCCCCCCCCCTCTGGCAACCATTTCACTTTTGTCTGTGTCCATGAGTCTCAGTTTTATATTCCACCTAGGTGTGAAATCATAGTTCTTAGTTTTTCCTGATTTACTTATTCCGCTTAGCATAATATTCTCAAGGTCCATCCATGTTGTCACAAATGGCAATATTTCATAATTTCTTATGATTAAGTAGTATTCCACCAGCTAAAGAAGATGTGGTACATACCTACAACTACAACTTACTTTAGAAATCAATTTCATATGATTGCAAAAAACTACATTTTTAAAATTTAATAAGAATACCATCAAATAAGAATTGGCTTTAAAAAACTAGACACTGACCTGTGAAGGGCAATGACAGTCAGAGGTGAGACAAGGAAAGCTGAATACTGACCATCAAGAAGTACATGAAAACATGGGGACATGAAGGCACGGGTAGTAGTAGAGGAGTAAATCACAATTGTTGTCTTAATTGGGTTCTCCCACCCCTCCCCCTCAAAAACACCGTGATGTTTGTAAAAGGCTCATTACAAGCTAGTTCCTGTATGTAAAAGTAAAGTGAAGAACAACACTCTGACATTTGCCTTATTTGTATAGCACCAGGTCAAGGCCACCATGAAACACGCCCTTCTGGACCTTCAACACCATACCAGACCACAGTTCTGTGCTGGAAACTGACATCCAAGATGAATGAAGCATGGCTTTGGCCTAGAGAAATTCACAGTTTAGAGTAAGTGGTCACAGCATAGAACCAGGACTAGATTTATTTATTTTGTTAGATTTACATTTAATCAACCAAAGTGTAAATTAAGATTTTAAATCACTTGCTCATCTGAGGGCCAAATACTCATTACTTCACAAAGGCTTCACAAAGGCTGTTAACAAAGATGCATTGGTTAAGTTGTTTAACGATGATGGATCTGGAGTGGACCCATTGTGTTCAATGACTTGGAAGAAGGGCTGAGGAATGGAAATGCAAAGCCCAGTTTCAATGCTTTGTGGTTTACTTTCAGTAAGAGTTCATGCTGTAATATATTTGTTTCCCACAAACAATAAATAATTTCATTCTTCCTTTAGACTCTACCTTGGAAAGAAACTTAGATGTATGAGCCATTAATACTAATTGCTTGTAATGTCTCAGGGATTTAGAACAATTACTACTAAGGTTACTGCCTGGAAACAGAATAATTACACTAATTAGAATTCATCAGATATTCATCTTCATAGTAAGCACAACTGATGAGGTGAAATTTACTGTCCATAAACTGAAGTCATCTTAGCTGCCAAAGGTGACTTTCAAAAGACATGGGCACTCCATGAATATAATGGACGGTAGGCAACCTTTGACACTGAACAAATGTCCTGGTACATATCAAAACTTGTTATACAGCATTGTTAGGGGTCAAAAACTGACACCTCCTTTCCTCTAGAGACATTGAATAATCCACTTCTATTTTCATAAATGTGGGACAAAAAATAGCAAGTGCTACAAGAAGGGTTGAGATAGTCAGGAAAGGCATCTCTAAGAAAGTGGCATTCCCCTGACTGTTGGTGACTCAGTGGATAGAGCGTAGACCTGAGACACTGAAGTCTCAGGTTAGAAACCCCGAGGTTGCCAGCTTGAGCACAGGCTCATCCAGTTTGAGTGTGAGAAAAGGTCACTGGCTTGAAGCCCAAGGTCGCTGAGTTGAGCAAGGGATTACTGGTTTAGCTGGAGCAACACAGTCAAGGCACGTATTAGAAGCAATCAATGAACAACTGAAAGTGATGCAAATGTGAATTGATGCCTCTCATCTCCCTCCCTTCCTGTTGGCCTATCTCTCTGTCTCTCGTTTAAAAAACAAACAAACATAAAAGTGGCATTTAAGCTGAAGGGTATTTGAGCAGTGGGAGGAGGAATATTCCCAGCAGAAGGAACAGTAAGCAAGAGCCTGGAGCACTGGGAGAACTGAAAGGCAGGTGGTGTGGCTGGAAAACAGGGGTTGGGTAAGAGTAGGAACGAAAGGGGCGTCTAACATGGAAACAGGAGGCGAACATGTAAGACCCAAAGGATTTTAATATTTTATTCTAAGAATGACAGAGGTCATGATATAATGTCTTAAGCACAGGAATGTCATGCTTAGATTTGAGTTTGGGGTAGTAGTCAAAGCCTGGAATAGCTGCTTTGACTAGATTCCTGGCTTAGAAGTGGATAAAGGGGAGCAGAGTTCACCAACCAAAAATGTACTTCTTTGGGCTATTGATTATTTTAGGCTGGTTAATTTTAAGAAACGGTAGACACAGGAGAAGCTCTGAAAATCAAGTAAAAGTTATCTTTTGTAAAAGGACCTTTTGCGGAAATCTCTATTTGTAAAGATGTTTCTCTCACTGTATCAGAAATATATTTAAATTCCTAGAAATTATTATCAGTAGAAAAGGCATGAACTTAAATCTAAATAACAATTCTGCCCTTGTTACCTATACTTTTCCTGGTAACCTCCTATAACTGAATCTCTACCCTCAACATCTTTTTTTGTCTTTAGTTGAAGGTGGTATACCTCTTATTAAACTTTAATTTTAATCTACCTCAATTTGATTATGAGACCAGCCAGAAGAACCTTGGAAGGTAAAGGAAGATTTTCTTCCTCAACAAGGGAAATAGACATATATGTGAGATAATTACAAAGTAGAGTTGATAGATATTTGTTACCAGAAGAAGTCCTGCTTTCTGGAATGAATGGAAGAAAGTGCTATTGACCTAGACAGAGAGATCACTGAAAGAAGATCATGGACATTGGCTTGTAAATAGAGGCTGCACAAATTAAAGAGTTAAAATAAAATATTCTACATTAACTTACATCATATGTTTCATGCAGAAAATAAGTTACCAGTAAAAATTTTTATGGAAGATATTGAACAGTACCACCTTTCAATTATTCTAGGGCCAGTGGTGTCTAGTATAATAAAATTGAATTGTTATATTCAATTAGACTGTGGATTAATGAGGTAATATTTTTATTGCCATAGATAACACAATGTGACGTGACCTGAAATTTGAAACAGAAAGCAATAATTGCATCACTTGAGAGGGCACCCCGAGAAGTTGTAAATGGCTTTTTTTTCAAAAGAGGTTCTCAAAAGGGTTAAGTGTCAACAACCACATTTCTTGAGAATGCCCATCAGAGAAACCCCTAAGTATCACTACTTGTTTTATTGCCTGAAAAGGCCCCAAAGTTCATTAGCTTTGAATTTTGTGTCATCAAATACTTCATGTGATTCCTGGCACTTCTTAGTTCCCTCTACTGAGTGTTCCACTGTATAGAAGAAGCCTAGAAAAACTCTAGCCATTCTTCCCACATGTGCTTTTGTTAAAGCCTCAATCTTCTAATGTCTTCAAGTCTCCATTCAAAGAGACTTGTCCCCTAGTAACATTCTGTATGGTGAATCTCTACCAATAAGCATGAGTGCTAGAACAGAGTTTTAAACAGGACTGCACATCTGGTCGATTCTCCCATCTAGATAGAATAAAAAGGGCCCTTTTCCACTGTCACTGTTGGTAAGAGATTCTAAAGTGGGCTTTCTCAGAATAACTAATATACTTAACACTAGCTAGTTCTTTACATTAGATGCACTAAGTAAATCCTGCTTCGTTCCTTTGTGTACTCTCTTGTAAAATTTGTGTATATAAATAACCTAATGGAAAAGCTTTCAGGCAAAAGGAAAGCAAGGTAATGTACAATATAGTGCTGGAATGAAAAATGGGTTTCACTATATGTTAATGCCTATTGATTGGTAACAGCTACCTAAAGCACTGTGTTGAGAAGGATCCTGTGGCCTCTTCCATGTACCCATGTCCATCACGAGGACAACAGAGGGAACGACACCTGCACACATCCTTTGTCACCCTTGGGGGACAATGAAGCCAAAGAAACGTGGCTGTGAATGCCAGGTCAGGCTCCAGTTTTTCTAGCCATGTGAATCTTAGCAAAATTAACTACTCCGCATCATGTGTCAGGTGAGACACTTATGCTAGGCCCCATGAACCTGTGAGCATAAAGCCAAAGTCTCAAGTGTTGCTGACTTTCCGCACTCTCTTCTTGATGACAGGAACACGGGAAGCAGCACTTTGCACAGAAGCTTCAAACTGTTCTTCACTGTGAATCACCTTCCTCAGTATAGAATGTAAACTGTGATGAGCTGAGCGGTATTCCCCCAAAACTCACTTGCTGAGCGCCCTAAACTCCCGTATCTCAACAGGGGAACAGATTTGGAAACACGGCCTTGAAAGAGATGATTAAGTTACAATGAGGCCAGGGTGAACCTTTCATCCAATAGCATGGTGTCCTTATAAAAATAAAAAATAAAGAAAGGTTAGGACATATTGGAAGAGGCACCAGGGACGCAAACACACAGATTACAAGACTATGTAGGAACAGAGCAAGCAGTCAGCCATCTGCAAGCCAAAGAAAGGGGCCCCAGAAGAAATCAAACCTGTCAGCACTCTGATTTTGGATGTCCAGCCTCCATAACTGCAAGAAACTCCATTTCTGTTGTGTAGGCCACCCAGGCTGCAGTATTTCCTTATGGCAGCGCAAACAGACTACCACGGGCATGGAACACCAGAGCCTTCCACCACTTACATAACCATATATACATCTCCAGCCTCTCCTCCCCCTTCACTTCCCCCTCTCATGGGCTGTTTTCTTTTCACCCCTGCGACCACTGGACAGAGGGAGCCTTGGGGCTCAGAAACAAGAGGCAACACTGATGGCTGACCTAGAACAATGTCATATCGCTTTCTGCATTGTACTTACCAGAAACCCTGCCCACACAAGGGGAATACAGACACTCCTCAGAAAATAAGAATGGTGTTCCCCTCTCTCCATCCAGACAGGAGGCTACAAAATCACCCTGCTGAATTTCCCTCAAGCATGGCCACTTCCTCCTTTTCAGGAGGGTTTCTAAAAACCTGTCTTTAATAAGGAATGCTGTTGTTCACAGGGGCCCCTCCCTGTCTCATGGTTGAACTATTTAATTAGGAAGGGAAGTAGTTAAATGTGTTATCAGAACCCGATTTAAATGGAAATGCGTCCCAGCCAATTAAACCTCACACTAACCACAGTGCATATTAGTGCTCTAAAACATTTGTTCTAGCAGTTAGATATTTCCTCTACCAGGTAAACTATTCAAACAATTGCCAGCGTGTCAGGGCCTGCTGGTTTGCCATGCTGCATGCTGCTAATGTTAACAACTGTTAAATACCCTAAGAGTTTGGATGTTGTTCTGCTTTTCAGCTATGTCTCCCCCGGTTCACACCCTCTTCCAACAGGAATCATGCCCAACTCAAAACTGGCTTGAGTTTTTTTTTCACTCCCCTGAGAAATAGCAGTAACATTTTTTGCACTATGACATCATCCTGGACTTTCTTGCCCTTTCTGTGAGAAACAACACTATAGAAACAACAAAGGATCCTCTCCTTTGGTGATATGCCTAGCCAGTAGGGATCAATACAAGAATGAGACCCGCAAGTAGTGTTTCTTGGTCTAAAGAAGTGCATTCTTCCTGGTTTGCCAACTGCTCCCTCTAACCACCACTTCTCTGAGTATTCTAATATTTGTTGCTGGAAGCGAGGACACGGTCAAAGCAAATTTTTACTATTGACAACATTAAAGTTTATAGTGCAACGAAGTGATCGTTTTTTAAGCAGGAAGAGCTAATTAACATGGTTGGATGAAGAGAAGAGATATGAAGACAACTAAGAACTCATTTCTTTGTTAAGTTCACTTTTTTATTACATTTTCTGCACTCAAGTTAGTAGTAAATTACACATAACACCTTAGAACTATTCCTAGAACACTTTTCTCATTTGGGAGTGTATTGCACCTGAAACTACATTTCTTACCTTAGTGAAATCATGTGTTATAATTCCACTGTGTAGTTACTTTGCTCTGCATTGTGGCCAGTTGTGGTCTCCTTAGACAACCACCCATCCAGGAACTTTAGTACAGCTGAAATCAAAGCTAAGCTCTCTAGATGGTGGAAACAAAGCCAGCTTGAATAAAAAGGTAGAGGTGAATAAAGTGAGCTATTAATTTTGTCTCGTACCAATGAAACCTTTAATGAGACTTTTCATTAGTCAACCATGGGACCGGATTTGAGAGAACAGTTAAGTAACATTTAGATGTGAGTAACATGAAGAAACACATACCTGAGAAACCATTATCAATCTTGTCTTAACAACCTTTTTGAGAACATCAGGATACACACTTGTTGCTATTTGTCTGAAAAACCAAACACTGAAATTTCTGGAGCCAGGCTTTTAAAGTCCAGTTGGGTAAGCCCTGGGATTTCAAAGCTGGAGGTCTCAACAAAAGATCGCCAGGGCTACTGAGGAAATGCTCTTGCCACAATAATCCCTCCTGCCAACACAGTGGTATTCACCAAGGTTGGTTTATCACAAGAAGACCCAGTGGTTATTTGTCACCATCAATTGTTAGCTGAAACTCTTTCTTTTCTCCTTAAGAAAATGAGTCATTCAGAGAATATTCCAAAACACCTGTTTAACCATAACAATGTATTTAGTAAATACCCAAGTGGTCACATAACCTTAGCTTACCTTATTAGTGAAATGCAGAATAAAGGGAGAAAGTTACCTCAAATCTCCCAAACTACAAATCACTGATTTCTCTAGATTTTCTTTCCTCCAATCATCTTAAATATGCCAAAGGCAAATAAAGAAGCTGTTTATCCTTTGTTGAAACAGCTGAGAACATTTGTAAAGGTCAAAGACAGCAAATATTCCTACAGCTCCTACTGTTTCCAAGACAAGCTCAGAGAAGCTTAAGACAATGTTCTGCAAAGACCCAACAAATCTAAGGAGAACTTTCTTCTACATATCCTGAAGAAATAAGAATGTTCTCAGTTACTAAATGGTGGCTGTTGTTTTCCCTTTTAATATACTATATCCACAATTAGATCTTATTACTATTTAACTTGGCTAATACATTAGCCTAGGTGGTAGTGCTTTGAATGGTTGTCAACGGGTGAATGATGTGGGTCTTTTCAAAATCACTTTGCCAAGCAATTCAGGAAACTTGTCATGTAGAAAGCTCAACCAGGAAAAACTAGTTCCTAACATCTATTTCTTCAGAGACTTAAAAAAGAAGTTTAAACTTGGGCTTATTTTAGGAAGATGTCCTTTTCTGAACCTGCAAAACTAATAATTAAAAGCATTATAAAAACTGTGAAGCTTTTTTTTTTTTGCTTGCTTCCCTGGGGAAAAAAATAGATAAATTCATCAAAGTTCATTTTCTACTTATTGAAATGTCTAAAGGTGATCATTTTAAAATATGAAACTTAAATGTCTTATCTAAAACAATCACAGTTCCAAATATAAATGAAAACAGTTAACACTGCTAACATCAGTTTCAAACATCTAAATATTAAGCTTTGCAAAATGTTTTAACAGCATGTGCCTCAGTTCAATATTTTAATGACTATTTCAGAAACTTAGAGCCATTTAAATCTTCTAAATCACCCCACATAGTATAAATGATAATTAAAGAAAAAAAAGATTTGTATTATGCAGCTCCCAAACCAACGAGCCAGATAACACTGGTAATCAGGGTCCACCCATCACCTCCCACAACACAGCAGCCTGGATTTCCCAAGACTTTCCTGAGCATATCTCGGGCCTGACGCTTTACTATTCCACTTGCTGGGTAGCCCCCAAATTAGTATAAAACCAACTGGCTTCTTTTCGAACGTGTGCCCTCTATCCGCAGCTCCCCAACCTACCACTGTTGTTTTAGGAGGAAAACAAAACATAGGGCGCTAAAATTTAGTTTTACGAGCAAAGGTATTTTATTTTACTACATGGCACAATTCTTTGACATAAGAAGAAAATCATGTGCCTATAATATAAGAAGCAAAAGGAGGTAAGCTGAGGGGAAGGATTGCAGGTAAAGCAGTAGCAGGTTGGAACTGGAGACAAGGGACACAGGTCATGTATCAAAAAGCATAAGTTCTTTCTGCTGACGACAAGAGAGGGCGGCAGCAAGAGACACACAAAATCAGATTTGGATTCAAAAAAGTGGTAAAAATTGTTTTTTAAGTTACAGACAGTGAGTAAGAGTTTGACTCAATTAGACAGAAGGGAGGGACAGCAGGAGTGAGGCTTTGTTGGGAAATAACCTGGGTGGTTTCCACCAAGTTTCTGCAAATGAATCCCGCATGCATGGAGGTAGAATGAAAGCCAGTCAACAAACTTAGGACTTGGTTTATTTCTAATCAGATAACCCTACTACATAGCTGGAAGATGGCGGACAAGTATCTGATTATCTCAAAGTTAGAATTACAGGTAAGGTATTTTTGAATGAATACCTCCACCAGTGAAGTGTAATGAAGAAAGTGAAGGGAGCCAACCACATGCACCATATTTACCCACAGTCCTTATAAGAGCAGCTTATATTCTCTGAATATAAATATTCTCTGAATGAGCAGCATCATCATCACACTGGAAAAGGTATGACTTAAGGATTTTGCTCACGTTCACTATGACAAGGAGCACTTCTTCATGCAGATATTTACTTCCAAAGAGTGGCAACAGGTGACAACACCTTTACATTCCTGAATAATAACAAGCTTTACTTCAGAATGGAGGTAGTGGGGATGTGGAAAGGTGAAAGGCTATGCCATGTGTGTCCTTGGAATTTTAAATAAGTAAATTGGTTTATATCAATCTTAGTACTAATGACTAAGACACTCCTTTCAAATGCCAATTAATGCCCCTTGATTGAACTACTTTCAGGAATTAAAATAAATGCAGTCTATTATTCCTAGTGAGCCTTTCCCTGAAGGTCTCTGAAGGTCCAAGGACATTCAGATTTTTTCCCTTCATTTTAATGCCAATTTCATATAGAGGCTGGGATTGTATTAACTTACTCACATTAGACTTTTGAAACTGGGACAGGAGTCTTGGCCACATATTCAAGTATCATGTGGCCAGAATTATTCTAAACCACAAACTTTTATGTCCTACCAACTACTCCCTTCAAGGCATCCCCCACCCCCGGCTGGAGCAAGCATGTGAACAGCCACAGATGCAGCAGATAAAGTCAGGAAAGCTAGGCTTTGTCCCACCTTACTGTGAACGTGCAAAAGTAAGATATACTGAATGTGTGAGGCATTGTCACAAAAGGAAAAAGAGAAAACTCAAATGTCTAAGTGTTTAAGGATTTCACTTATTCCAAATAATACCTCTGTATTGTAACCCCCATTTTGCAGATGGGGATTTAGGCCCAGAGTAGCTAAGCAACTGGACAAAATTCACACAGCTAGAAAATGGCTGAGCCAAGATTCTTAACCCAGTGAATCTGGCTCCAGAGTCCAACTCCACCACACCTAACCTCCAAACCATGTTTTCCAATCACACTTCTTGCACAATGTACATACAATGGCTGAAATACACATATCAGAGAAAAGTCCAAAAAACAGACCGGTGAACCCACCTCTTCCTCCCTCGTCTAAAATGAACAAGCACCACACAACAAAATCAACTCAACACAGTTCATGGAATGTTTAAGTGATAAGGGGAAATGCTTTACCTTCCCCACTGAAACACCATTTTCTTATATTATCTTGAAATGTTTCCTTATGCCCTGTGCCCCTGTGGTGCTAGCAGATGGTTTCTATTTCTCAGTCTCTACAGCTTTCAGGAATTTATTCCTAGACTTCGAAGCCTGCTCAGTCGCAACCTCCCCTCCCTTACGGTCTTGGCTAGTCAAGATAGCTCTGACTTTTTGTTAAAATAAAAAAAAGCCTACTGCCTTTGGAAAGCCTGAATTTTATATTATTTAAATCCGTAGGGTACACATGCTCTGGCTTCTTTTCATAGCGTATCAATCTTTCACCTTTTACTAAATCCTTAGGGTGAGAAGGAAAACACACTACGAGGTTCTCTCCGTATCCACTTCCCGCTTCTGACCTCCAGAGGGAAAAAGAGAATGCTGTTGAATCACAGTGCTTCTTGGGCTTGTGTCTTCTCAAAATTACAACTTAACTACATCCTGGTAAGAATTTAGCTCTATGGTTGCCTTTTACTCTTGAGAGGGTTAAATGGACATGTTTTCTCACTTACCTAGATGTCTGTCTTAATAGTTGTGATGGGAATGGCATTAAACAAACACCTTCCTTTGGCAGGCTGGGAACATCTGTGGCTTTAAGACTACCCCTGTATTTTCTCAAAAGAACACCTCTTGAGTTACATATGAAGCCATGGGGAATTCAATGAGTGGCCATCATTCATTCATTCATTCATTCAATCCACATTTGGTTAAATTCCCATGCAGTGTATAGAATTTCAAATATCTATATCCATAAGAACAGAAGTTTGGGATTATAATATATTAGTATCTTTGAGAATGAGATATCTCATTTCTGACTGAATACACGCAGAACCCTAAGGTATTGATTAATCAGCATAAAACTAAAACACAGTTCAATATACAGAAACTAGTTAGTGATGTCAATAACACTGAATGTATTGAAATGCAGACTGAGAGGTCCAGGGCCCCTAAAAGCCAGCCACCGCCCTTATGCACTTCTCTTACACATATGTGTGGCCCTTATTATAGCCTGAAAATAGGAATTACTATCTCAATTTTATAACAGAAGAAAATAAAATCCAGAGAGGTTTGAAGTAATTTTCCCAAAGTGAACCAGCCAGTGCATAGAGATTTTCCAAACCCACATGCTTTCCACTATGCCCTAAGAAACCTCAAAAAAATCTCCCCCAAACACCTCAAGAGTGTACTCCAAATGATTTGACTTTGGGTGAAGGGCACATATTGCAATCAACAGTTCAAATGCTATAAGATGTTCACCTGAAACCTATGTATTCTTATTGATCAATGTCACCCCATTAAATTTAATTTCTAAAGAAAATAGAAAAAAAAAGAGTGTATTCTTTTTTTAAAATTCTGACTGTTTGCAACCTCAAAGTCATTTCTTGATATTTATCCACCATAATTAAGCCAAAGACTAAATTTCATATTGCAATGAGTTACCTTAAGTCTTAAAGACAGAATAAATGAAAGATCAGTAAATTGATAAAATGAAGATTCTACATCATTTCCCCTTGTCTGTGTACCCAAGATTTTTACCTGGTTTCCAGTTTACCAGCTAAGAGGAGCATTAAGAAGATATTAATCTTTTGATAAAGAAGGTGTAAAATGAGTAGGTTAAAAAACTATGCATAAGAAAAACAAAAGCCTAAACAAACCAGAGCATGTCTTTCAACAGAATCAGACACCAAAGGCAAATTGCTTTTAACAAGTAATAACTGATGGGCCTTTACCAGATATTTTCGAAACAAAAGTTTACAAGAGATTGTAGAAATAAGACAAAACAATTTTATAAATCTTTTATTGGAAAACATTGTTTATTACAGCTTTTAAAGTTCAGCAGGAATTAATGTGAATTTTTAAGCCTCTAATGAACACCTTAATTTAAGATGTTCAATTAAACCCATTTGTTTTAGGGACACACTTGGGTAGAAAATAGAAATGAGCTTCTTAGTAGACTAGATAGGCTCTCCCTTTTATTTAGAAAAAAAAATATTCTCCAAAGCTCAATATGAAGCCCCATAAAATTATATTCTATACCAACTAATTTAATTCTATATTATTAACAAGCTTTATTTTATAGCATGTGTGTATATATATATATACTATAGCAACTTCATTGCTTCAAAAATGGTTGTGGGTTTTGCAATTTTTCATAAAACTACAATGAAAAACAAAGGTATCTATTTTACAGTGATCAAGTCTCAACCAAATATAAGTTTTTCATACTCTACTTATTTTGGCCATGTAATGAAAATGGGTTAAAACTGTTATTAACATAAATTAAACACACACACACAAATAATGACACCTCTGAGAACAGGGAGCTGGAGCCCTTTGAGCTGAATGAGCTCCTCCATTGGATGCTTTAATTAGGGTGATCTTGGGGGAGAAATGCTTCTCTTCCACAGGTTACAATGAAAGCATGAACACTAGTTAAGCACAAAAATGCCACTGTCCATATAGTCACTGTTAGTGCATTTTTGTCAAAAGGCCCAATTAGCTTCCTTTCTCCACCTGCTAAGGCTTTGCAAAAATAGAGCTAGCTAAAAGAATAAGGTAACTGATCTTTTTAAAAAAATTTTATTTGAAAATTATTTTGTTCAAAAACCTAAGATTCGTTGAATTTGAGGTATATTGATATATATTTGCTATCGGACTATATTCCAACTCACCTGTCCCTTAAAAAAACTTATAAGAAAAGGGGAAATAAAGGAAAAACTAAATATAAGCCTCAAAACCATAATAAACCCCTCAATACTAAGGAATAGAGTAGGTACCAGGCAGCCATCCTACCAAAAGAGACCCTTTCTAGGTTCAAGTTTTTATCAGAAGAAACGAAAGAGATGATTTCCGTTTTCCTGCCACGTGTTGTCCTGCCACATTGTACTGGGAATACTTAAGCATAAAATACTTATGTTTACCACTGCAAAAATATACTGCATTTAGCTCCTATGTTATATACACAATGTCTCCATTTGGATGGTAAACAAAATAGCCCAAATAGAAATCTAAAACGCCATAACCTGGATAATACATTATTGGAAACAAAATCAGCCAAAGGTATATCTATTATGGCTTCTGTTAGATATAGAAAGAAAAAAGAAGAAGAAAGAAAATGCACAATGAACTTAACCATATTCACTGCAATAGTCCATTGCCTTTTTCCTCCCCCCGTGAGTGGATTTTCATCTCCATGGGGTTTGCCTTTTGGGATTCCTAATGAAACAATGAGGTAAGAAGAAGAGAAAAATGAAAGGGTTAGGCTCCTGACCTGGTAGGTAACCATTTTCTTCACTCTGGCTTTTGTAGGCCATCTTGTTCCTTACAAACGCAAAGATGTTTCAATCTTTCCCAAGTAGTGAAACCAACATCCTTTAATCAAATGACCAACAGCAAAATATCTGTCAGACAGTTAATTGATGCAAATTAAGAGAGTCACCATCACTGCAGTGCAATGTTACTAGGAAAAGAACAATGGACACAACACTAGAAAGGAAAATAACAATGTTCCATTAAAAATATATTTAATCCACAATCTGCCCTCATTATAAAGGCTAATCTTATTTTTAGTCAACTGAAATCACTAAGAAAGCAAAAGTTGAGAGACGGCCTGATAAAGAAAGAAACACACACGGGTTGGGGGTGGGGGTCCGGGAGAGAGACTGCCATTTGCGCCCCAGGGTTTCACGCAACATTTAAGGCAAATGCCTTTGTTCCTCAGCCTCGGAAGAGAGTGGGTGGATGGGTGATGGAGAGATCAGAATCGGCTGCCGGGGCCCTCCACACCCTGCTCTCCCGCGCATGCGCGACACGAAGACAAAGGAATAGGTAATTACAGTCCCGATTCATTCATTTTGCCCGCAGCACTGTGGATCTGTTAGCCCAGGCTGTAATCCCGAGGGAAGGCGGGTAAGGGTGTTGGTCCACACCCCTTTGGTAGGAAGACCACCTAGGTGCTAGTGTTTGATTTTATCCCGCCACATATGTGCTACTGGCCTCGCGGGAAACCGAGGTGTGTCAACCCTGTTCCAGGTATTAAAAATGCACCCAATGTATGCTGTGCTAATTTCAGCAGGGTGAAAATTACACAAGCAAAGGCTGTCCACGGAGTTCGTTTCAAGGCGGAAATATCTCTGGGGAAGCAGATAAGGAGCCCAGCCAAGCGTTCGATGAATATTCATGAAAAGAATGCGGTTTGTAGCCGCTCATTGTGTGTACGATCCGATCCAGGGATTCTGCAATTTATTTTTTGGAGGTGTGGGGGGGAAGGAACAGGAACCGAGCGTCGGGTTTCAGAGTTAGTGCTTTAGGCAAAACCTGCTAAACCCCAAACCTTCGCTCACAGTGGGGCTGGGCCGTTAGGGGCCGCGCGCGGTCAGGTTCAAGCTCACACCCTCTGGGCTAGGGCAGAGAGTGAAGACGCCCAGTGCATACTGCACCGAAGACTAGAAAAAATGATATGCTCAGCGGCGGCCCACAGGTTAGTGGGAATGCAATTCAGCCACGTCCGAGGCTGGGGATTTGATCCGTCGTATATGCTTCTGGAGACACGTTGTCCTGTGAACCTAGCATTCCTTGGCCTCCCCAAGACAAGACTCAGGAGCCCCACTGGTCCGGGAAACCCATCTGCTAAACCAAAAATCCCACCGCCTTCCTCTGATCAGGCCAGATTCCCCATATTCGCTCTCCCCTTACTCACGCCTCACCCTATCCCCGCCCTCCATCTTTTACTGCTGCGCCCCTAGCACCAAGCGCTTTCTTCCCGGTGTGGAAGGTTCCAATGACAGATACAAAACCGGCTCTTAGGGACTCCTTATGCTTAAAGGTTTCGCGTTCGGCGATTTCTTCAACTAGCAGCTTCTCTCCCACTACCCACCCCCCACCCCGCCCCAACTCGGTTTTATCAGACTCTTTATCCCTCCTATACTTTCCACCCTGAGGGTAGCTGAAGCCTCCCACCTCGAAGGCCCCCCAACATCCCAGATCCTCGAAGTGCAAAGGAGCCCTCGTGGAGAAACCCCACGCCCAGAGTCGTCTAATCCAGCCCTGCACCACCACCACCCATCCACCCAAGCAGCAGCGCGGAGAGAGGACTAGGGGCCTGGGAGCGGAGCTTAGTGCAGTAGGCAACCGGAGGCCCCGGGGTTGCCAGCGCCCCCGGTGCGCGGTGGGGACGGGGCCACTGGGACGCGCCTCCTTACCGGTTCTGGGTGCCTGCGCCGCCCCTGGGTGAACGCGGTGCCGCCGAGGGGCCCGGGTCCCTGGCGTCGTCTGGCCGGGTGTCTGGGCGCTGGCGGAGGCTCTCTCTCCGGCTCGACGGCGGAGCCCGGAGTGAGGAGCGAGTTGGAGCGCTGCCGCCGCCGCCGTCGTCGCCGCTGCCGCTACTGCCGCCGCCGCTGCAGCCTCTGCATTTCTTGCGCTCGCACTCCCCCTCCCCTTCCTGCCCAGCGCCCTCCCCCGCCGCGTCCGCCCGCCCAGCCTCCCTCTCCAGCTACCCCGCCCGCCTCCCTCCCCTCCTTCCTCTTCATCCAGGTGCCCCGCCCGCCTCCCCTAAACTCCCCTCCATCTCTGTGCGCTTCCTAAGTCCCCTCCCCTCCATCATAGCCCCGGTCACCTCCCTTCTCCAACTCGGTGGTTCCCTCTTCCCCCTACCCTTCCATTCCTGTACCCCTCCTGCTTCTCTTGAGTTGCCCTTTATATGAGTTTCCCATTCCCTCACCACCACCCTCAATTCTGGGCCCCCCCGCCCCGATGCCTCCCCTCCCCCGCTGTGCAGGGGGGGGCTGTCCGTGGGTGGGTCTCTCTCTCTCTCTCTCTCTCATTTGGAACGGTAGACTAGAAAAGCTCCTGCTCTCTATCAGACTTAAGGGGCTGCCTCGAGGTGATGAGTGACGCCCCCTGCCACCTGCTACCCTTCTCAGCACCCCAATTCCGTAAGCTCAAGACCTCCAGCTGAGATTCCTATACCCTGGCAGGCAATGAGGTTGGGGGTCAACTGATGGCTTCCCCTCAGCCCGTAAGGATGGGCGGGGTGGAGGGTGGCCCCCAGGAGCTGCCACTTCTGGGAGGTGTCCTGCTGTCTAAGAGCGCTGGATGGGAGGCTCGCGCACTCCTGGATTTAACAGGGAGGGAAGGCTGCGGCTTCTGACACGCACCATGACTTAAGATCCAACTGGCGGGGCGGGCGGAGCGTCTCCCTGCGAAGATGCTCTCGGGACTTGAGCGAGAGAGGAAACACAAGAACCCGAGGAAAAGAAACGTCGGGTTTTTGTGTATGCGCGTTTCTCTGATATAATGGAGGCAATCAGTTCTCAAGAAGACTGGGTTAGCCGAAGCAACCCTCAGAGAAGCGCACAAGTCAAAACCCGGGCCAGCCAACTGCGGTATGCCGGGGAGTCCTGGGGACTGCCTCTTTGTTGAACAACCGGACAGAAAGTAACAACCAAGGTGAGGAACTATGCTCACCTTGTTTATCTGTTGGCAAGAAGCAAATGCAAAAGATAACATTGCATGACATCGTTTACAACGGTAGCTCTTTCATTAGACAAAAGCCAATTTTATCTTCCGCAAAACCCTTGAGCCTTTGGAACTTTTATTTGCGGCATTTGGGCGCCCTCTGGCTGTGTGTGGATTGCTTTCATGCTCACCCGTATACCAGCAAAGAAAACGATTGACTGGTAGAGGTCTTCCCTCAGGGTGAATCTGCCCTCCTGACCTGGGCATCGATTCGATTTAGGGGCAGGGTTGTCCTCCAAAATCGAGGTGACAAAAGGTAATCATATTTAAGGGAATAGACTCCAATGGCAAGTGCATCTGCATTCAACCAGGGAAAGGTAAGTAAGTCCTTTTTGATTAACAGAAAAACAACTTACCCGAAATTAACTACATTTAATTAAGTGGCATGGTGGTGTCAACCCAGTACCAAGTCAGAGGTTTTGCAGTGGAAATACTAGTGTACCCAACTGAACAGGTATTAACAGTTTACATAGTACCGTATCAAATTAGACAAACATATACAAGCTAGAAATGTTCACATTTTAAACAAGGGTGGTAAGACAAACGTTGGGATTTTGTTGGTAGGTTTTCTTTGGGTGGAGGGGGGTCTTCTTTTGCCATTTAAATGAATAACAAATAATTATGGTACAAGAACAGGAAAGTAAATTACAATTAAGGTTGGTTCCAAACCATTTTATTTACTTGAATATAAATATTTATTCAATAATTTAATATGTTTAATATGTGCCCCTCATTCCAGCACAGCATCTATGAGGCTAGATGCAAGATTTCTCAACCTTCTGTCTGGGGATGATAATTTTCTGTTAGTGGGAGGCAGTCCTGCACACTGTGGGATGTTTAGCATCATTGCTGGCCTCTACCCACTAGATACCAGTAACACACACTTATACACACCATCACCACCACCACACTCATTCCACTGGCTGTGACAACCAAATGTCCCCTGAAAGGGAAAAATCACCCTAAGTCGAAAACATGGGGCTATAAAATTTTTAACCATTGTGAGCAAGTCTATAAGTTTTCATTCACCCTGTCAAATTAGATGGACATTTGCAATTTTACACCCAAGGCATTTATTGAGTGTATTTGTTATGGTATCAGAGTAGTTAATCATTTCACTTAGCATTCAGTTTTTAGTGCTGTGATCTTCCAGGCATGTAAATCATCTTAAAATTAGTAAGTATACAGTCTTATTGTGTTTGCATGGTAAGCTCCTGATGTTGTCTTCTATTTTCTCTTTTCCTAATTTTTCAAGAAAAATATGCAACATAAAAATTAATGTTTGGTACCCTCAGTGCTTTCAGCTAAATTTTCATGAAGCAAAAAACAAACTTTTGAAAGGTGTGATCAGAATAGAGATCACGGTCACCATAGAAATGAGAGGCAATAGCTTACACCAATGAGACTACAGCAGGTCTCCTCAATTTTGTCTTCAATAAGATTTAGTTGTTCTTTTAAAAACTTTTTAAGGCATTCTTTTAAAATGAAGTAATGATGTAACTTATTGACAGTGCTATTAACTTGAAGAATGAAAGCTTTTCCAGAATTTATAAACATGTATCAAACAGTGGCCAAAATGTTACATTTCAGTACATTGCTATATAAAGTCCAATCTGGTGATATTTTTAGTTGTTCATCTAACATCTTCTGAAACACACACTTAAGAAATTCATGACTAATCATCTGAAGCTGTACAGTCTGGAATATTGTTAATATTAACTATTGTGGATGTCACAAGCTGTTTAGATTATAAACTAATGAACTTGGAGCCTATGCTAAAGGTTCAATTTATAACATTTAATTACCTTTCAACATTACATCATAGAAATAAAAACTGTATTACTCTCCAAATGAAGTAAATATGTTTTAAATAAACTTCTTGAGTTGTAAAATCAATTCCATTGTCATTTTCAATTACTTACATATTTAGCTTCAGTGAATCATAACCTGCATTATGAAAATATTTATCAAAAGAGTACATTATTCATTGACTACTGACTGCTGCTAACATATTGGCCATAGAATTGCTTACAATATAATGGACACATAATCACCTAAATTATTAGTCAGTTTACAAATACTCTGTTGTATGTTCACCTTTTCAAACAGTATCTGTTGTGTCCAGTGAGAGTCCACAATAATTACATAGAGATCATCTCATTTCCAAAAGTCACCCACGACTCCGTTCTCTACCTCCCATATCACCCACTGAGGCCTGGCATCTTCCATAGGCCTCCATCTTTTCCCCCTAAATAGTAAAAAGAAAATTGAAGTCCCAAATAAAAAATGTAGATTAACATGAATGAAGCAAAAAGCATCGTGACAGCAGTGTCACTCCAATGTTGCCACAGCCGCCTTTGCTTGACATAGATTTGGCTCTCTTCTATTTAGGGACACTGAATTAACCCAAATCCTCAGAGACCCATGTAGAGAATTTGATCAATTTAGCTCTACTGGTAAGGGTCAGCTGGAGGACTGAATTGCTGTAATTCGTTCACAAGGTCGCATCTACAAATTACAAGCTCAAGACCATACAGCCAATATTATATACATCAGGGTAGTCAACCTTTTTATACCTATCGCCCACTTTTGTATCTCTGTTAATAGTAAAATTTCTAACTGCTCACCAGTTCCACAGTAATGGTGATTTATAAAGTATAAAAGTAACTTTACTTTATAAAATTTATAAAGCAGAATTATAGCAAGTTAAAGCATATAATAATAATTACTTACCAAGTACTTTATGTCAGATTTTCGCTAAGTTTGGCAGGATAAATCTTTATAAAACAGCTTACTATAGTTAAATCTATCTTTTTATTTATATTTTGGTTGTTCCGTTACCGCCCACCATGAAAACTGGAACGCCCACTAGTGGGCGGTAGGGACCAGGTTGACTACCACTGTTATACATGAAAGTGTACAGCTTTTCCCCCAAAATACATTTAGGACTTTAACCAAATGAAAATATTGAAATGTGTATAGTATTTATTTCATTCCCCCCTCCCCATTATTACAACCTGATCATTCACATGCCCAAATGAAAGAACTTCTTCAGCTTCACCCAGTGGTTCTCAAGCAGGGGCTCTTTCGTACCCCAGAGGACATGGGTAATATCTGGAGGTATGTGGGAGGAAGGGATTGCAAGGGCACAGAGTACTACTGGCATCTGATGGGTCAAAGTCAGGGTTGCTGCTAGACAACCTACAAAGCACACAGAGCAGCCCTGCAACAGGCCATTATCCAGCCCAAATGTCAAAATGAACTTGGGGAACCTCGGTTTAAAAGCATATGAAGTAGAAAGACACCTGATTTTTTTAAGAGCCTGTGCTGTGAGGGGAACTGCCTCTCGCTGTGGTTCAGAATGTCTGTAGCAGGCAGCAGGTTTGGAGGTACAAAAATTCAACAGAGTTCTCCGCTGAGCAGGGGTCAGCAATGCACCCTGAGCATCAGTAACCACCGTCCTCAGCTATAGCACAAACCTAGGCAGTCACTTCAAGAGCAGTGCCAAAGATGAACATCCGGGATTTTGAATTCCACTCTCTATTACTACACACTGAGCAACTGGAAGAAAACAGCTTAGCTTCGGTTCCCCATTTCACTTCCTCTCTATGTCCTGTAAAAGTATAGCAGAGAAATCTGAGCAAATGTGTGTTTACTACAAAGCCTTGGCCTGGAAATGGGAGGAGCAACCTGGCCTTGGCACTGCACTAAGAACATGTTTGCCCAAGATAAAAGGTGGATAAAAAGCAACCTTATACTCCACCTGAATAGTTCTCATTCCCAACTCCCTTCTCCCATCATCCACCACAATTTCCCCATCTTGGCTTTCAGTCCCGAGGTGCTGTTTCTAGTCTCCTGTGTTTTCCTCAGTAACCAGCAAGGGCTTTTTTCCAAGCAGTGCCTACCTGTTTCTGTAAACACCAGGCAGGGGATTAGAGCAGAGGGACCTCAGTGTTGGAAAAACAGTCCTTAATTCTTTGGCTGCCCTTCCTTCGTAATCATCCATTAAATTCTTCAAAGAACAAGTTACTTTACAATGGCACAAAGAATGTTATAGAACAATTATTCGCCTGGCTCAACTCCCGAATAAATGAGATTGTAGAAGTTCCAGAGTTACACAGCACAGTTTCACCCCATTCCTTGTTACCACCTGACTCTTCTCCCGGATCAGCCCCCATTGGTAATTAGAATCTTTTTCTTTCACTCCAATGCAGAGAATGGTGCCCAAAATAAATTGGTAAGTGCATAGGCAAGTTGTCAAACAGAATGAAGATGCACATTTCTACTATGAATTAAGGGTGCTGTTTTCCCGACTTCTCCAAGTGCAAATGCTATCCCAAATTCCAGCATCTACTGTACTATGCTCTGGGCATGGACTCCCAGAGACTTGCGGATGCCATAATTCAATTGTGTCCAAAGCCTAAGAATCTCAGAAAAGCTCAACACAGTGTCAGAAGGAATGACTAGTCTCCAAACCAGAAAAGTAAGATAGTAAGAAATGAGAAAGCTAGGCTACAAGTATATTAAGGAAAAAAAACTGACATCAACAGTTGAGGATATTAAAAAACAAAGCAAAACAAAATAAGTAAAACAGCTATTGTATCAGTAGTTTTAAGGAGAACTCAATGACATCTATGATTACATCACAGTGGTGGACCAGAGTATTTGACAGAACAAGAAAATCATGATTCTTGTCATTGTTGCTGGAGGACTTGGAACAACAACAACAAAAAAAAAAGCAATTCTATTATAATTAAAATATTTATTTAATCAAAATCAAACATAAGGAAAGGAATTAAGAGCAATTTAAGTGCCTAAAGCAAGTTGCTGAACAGGAGATACATTGTTGTCCCATGATGTTTGAAATCAATACATGGGAAGTTGTTTTCAGGATTTTAGCCCCAACTCTTACCACGTCACTCCCGCTGAGAACTAGTGTCATTTCAAAGGTGGGGTGGAGGTGGCTCAGCTTTCTAACACCATGTTATAGTGTTTCATGTTGAATAATTTTGGGAACAATATATAACTTTGTGCTTTGTTCAGGAGACCTATTCTGGGCTGAGAAATCATCACTCCTCATAAGCTTTCCCTGCACTCTATACTGTTCCTTGCATTTTTCCGCTTCTTCATCTTTAAGTCAGTGGCTCGATTTGGATGAAGAATGTGGCTCCAGCCCTAGCACCCTTTTGGCATCTGGCCCCTGTCTCTGGGGCAAGCCACTCTCATCCACGTGTGTGTGTGTGTGTGTGTGTGTGTGTGTGTGTGTGTGTGTGTGTGTGTGTCAGAGAAAGAGTCAGAGAAAGGGACAGATAGGGACAGACAGACAGGAAGGGAGAGAGATGAGAAACATTAATTCTTCGTTGTGGCTCCTTAGTTGTTCATTGATTGATTTCTCATATGTGCCTTGATCGGGGAGCTACAGCAGACCGAGTGACCCCTTGCTTGAGCCAGCAACCTTGGACTCAAGCTGGTGAGCCTTGCTCAAACCAGAGGAGCCCGTGCTCAAGCTGGCGACCTCGGGGTTTCAAACCTGGATCCTCGGCATCCCAGTTCAACACTCTGTCCACTGTGCCAACTGCCTGGTCAGTCCACTCTCATCCACTTTTAATGAGAAAGACCTCCCCCACCACAAGCTTTTGAGGTGATGGCAAGAGCAAGGAGATTTTAGCCTGTGGTGAGCACCTACTACTCCGTATATTAATCTACTTTTTGCACTGATGGACCCATAATCAACACAAAGTTCTGTTTTCTGTATAACATTGCTTCTTACATCTTTCTGCATCTATCTGAATTCTCTTCTAAGACACAGCATTATTGCTGAGTCAAAATCGCTTAAGCATTTTGTCCTCTATTGAAGGCCAATTATCCTCCTTTCTGATTTTTACTTCTAATCATGCTGCTGTGACAGTTTTAACCACATAGTTCTCATCTTTTAAAATATTTCCTCAGTTTAAGTGCCTAACAATCAGATCTATCAATCATCACTATGCTGATTTTTATAAGTTTTGTCCTCCAATGAAATTTTAAAATTCTGTGTAACCAAAAATATTTAAGAGAACCCATTTCCCAAGAGCTTCAATACAATTCTTCATATGTGCAAAATGGTTTTAAGTTGCATGTATTTGGTTAACAACAAGAATTGACTTTGTTTTTTCCAACACTGCTTCACTGGTTTGGTTTCCTCTGGGAAAATGATTGCATTCTTACTGATCAGTTCTCTTTGACATCTGTTGAATTCCAACGGAATATGACCAGGGGCAATAGTACATCTCAGTAATGGGGTTGACAAGCTTGGTTTTTATCTAGTAATAGTTTCTAGACCTAACTTTGCCTCCACTTTCTAGATTTTTGGTTTCGAGTGCAATTCTTCCTGTTTTTTAGCTTTAGGTTTTTTCATCTGAAATATGGGAAAATCCCAACCACACTGGTTGTTCTTAGAATTCTATAAGAAATGCATTTAAATCCCTTAGCCAATTCATAAAACACATCCAGAAAACGTGTCCTGAAGAACTGATTTTATAGTACCACCAAAAGGGCCATTAAGGAAAAGACAAAATAAGAGTTAAGCACTGTATCTGGGACTGTGGAAAGGCACAGGTAGCTATAATGACAAACCTAAAGTATATATTTATGTTTGCACAAGAAATTTAGCACTAAGCTTCCTGGCAGCCAATAGAAAAAATTAAAATATTATGGACTATTAATTTCTCTAATTGAAGCAAACATTTTCAATGTATCAGGAGGAATAAATCATCCTAGCAATCAATGTTAAGAATGTGTTGTTATATTCCTTTATGTAAAGGATACCAAATTTCCTAAAGTATATATATATTTTTAACACGGACAGAGAGAGAGTCAGAGAGAGGGACAGATAGGGATAGACAGACAGGAACGGAGAGAGGTGTGAAGCATCAATCATTAGTTTTTGGTTGCCATTGCGACACCTTAGTTGTTCATTGATTACTTTCTCACATGTGCCTTGACCACGGGCCTTCAGAGGACCAAGCAAACCCTTTGCTGGAGCCAGCGACCTTGTGTCCAAGCTGGGAGCTTTTGCTCAAGCCAGATGGGCCCGCGCTCAAGCTGGCGAGCTCGGGGTCTCGAACCAGGGTCTTCTGCATCCCAGTCCGACGCTCTATCCACTGCACCACCGCCTGGTCAGGCCTAAAGGATAATTTTTAATAATGATTTTTACTGGCGAAATAAAAATCTTCTCATGATGCCATTTATTTTATCAACCTACAAATTTCAGAAACCATCATATTATAATTCTACTACAGCGTTGTTATGGAAAGGTAAAACTAATGTAGTCCAGAGAGTCAATTTGGCACCGGAGCATGTGGAAGGGTCTCCATGGATGGAGAATGCGGGGAAGACACAAGAAGCCTCTCCTTGGACTGGGCAGAATGAATGCCCATTAGGTGAACTAGGTGTATTCAAAATATACAGCCACCCTGCCCCCAGGCTCTGATGCTGCCTTTCCCCTTGTGCCACAAACAGGGGTTTTCAACCTGGGGACTCCAGACACCTGTGGGACTTAGGGGTGGCCATCACGGAGCTCTTCACCCCTCTCCTTTAGGTCCTCTTTCTAAATACTTTAAACCAGTGGTTCTTAACCTGGGTTCTATCGAACCATAGGGGTTCGATGAGTCGGTCTCAGGGGTTTGGAGAAGCCTCTGCTGCAGAGGCCAGAATAAAGTAATACCGTAATTTGTTGTGAGTTCATGCACTTTGTTGGTTTTGTTCTTTGAGCAAGGTGATGTTCATGCACAGCTCATTTTGTGCACCAGTAAAAAAAACATATACCTATGTCTTGAATTTGGAAAAAAAAAATCATATTTTATTTATCACTAAAGAAGGGTTCCGTGAATGCGCATATGAAACTGGTGGGTTCGGTACCTCAAAAAAGGTTAAGAACCACTGCTTTAAACAAACCCCGCTGTGCAGAAAATGGACTTTTTGAGTATTGTATTGACAGAAGAAGAAAAAGAAATATTTGTATTTTAAGGCGTTCTTCTTTTAAATTTACCTTGTGCTTCTGCCCAAGTCAAGGGTTTCCCCATTTCTGCCTAAAGGGTGTTTGGCCATGGACATCCCACATCTTCTTGGCAGCTGCTTAAAGCTGGCTCCAGGGCCTGCAGATTGCTGGCTGGAAGCTCAGAGCAGCCGGAGGCACTGAGGATGGTAGAGGCAACCTGAGCCAGGAAGACTTCCAGGGCAGTTGTTCAGCTATCGATCAACTGGACGGACTCAAAGGTGCCATATGTGGCTCCGGGGACCACGGGGAAGGGGTAGGTGACAGACCTGACACCCTGCTGTACACAGCTCCCTCCAGGGGCAGGGGTGGGGACATGCTGAAGGACCCAGGTCAGGGAAAGAAGAGAGGACATACACCTTTCTCCAAATGCTTAGAATAATAGGATTGGCCTAAAAAGCACATGTAACAACAGGTAGAAAGTTTTAAAATATCACCCACAGCATAAATCTATTCTCATACTATATTTCTTAAAGTTGTTATTACTCTATCATCTCAAAAGTGATACTTTTTTTAAAAATAGAAATTAAAAACTAAGGTTAATACATATAGAATCCCTGCCTTCAAAAATATGCAATCTAATGAAAAGCTTATAACTTAGAGAGGGCCGAATAGTGACTAGTTTAGGTTTTGCTAGCCATGTGATTTCTGTCTGGCACTGGGAGCTCTGCTATTACCTGTAGAACATGGCCATAGATGATGTGAAAACCAGCAGACATAGCTGTGTTCCATTAAAGCTTTATTTACAAAAACTCATGGCAGGTCAGCTTTGACACAGAACTGCGGTTTGCCCACCTCTGGTCTAGAGCATTAACAACTTCCTCCAGCTGAAATCACCAATCACTATCTTTTCTTTCTACTGTGGTAAACTTCTTTCAGATCTTCAAATCCATTCAGATATTTTTATCCTTTCAAACCATTTATGACTGTCTGACATAACAATGAAAATTTGCATTTAATCCCGATTTCCATTAAAAGAGGTTTAGGCTTTCTTCTGAGGTTTATTTTACTTTAATCTCATAATTTCACACTTGTTATCCCCATAATTGAAATCGAGCTTGAAATATTTGTTGGTCTGGTCTGGAATTATCTCTTTGTGGAGAAGCAAAAGAAAAATTGGGGGGGAGGGGTTGCACGGAGACAAGTGAAGTCAGCCAACCAGAAGAGAAGGAACAATAACACATCTTAGAGGGAAATAAAACATTAAGCATAAAAAATAACAGATTTAGTGCAGGATACATTTTCGAGAGGAACATTTTTAAATATTATACAATAAAATAATTTTCCTTTATCAGGTGAACTCTGGGCAAATAAATAAGTAAATAAATAGACGCAGAGCCATTTCCATTTATCTTAGACTCATTCCTAGAAACTGGTTTATATGTTTGAGTCTGAGTTGAATTCTTACTCTGTTATTACCTGTTGAGGACTGCTCAGAGGTTAAGTCTAGTTCAGTTTGAAATGCAGTTGAAGCTATGTTTTGAAACTCTGTCTTATTAAAAGGCTGACATTTAGAGCAGGAGGCAACCATGTGACCCAGGAATGCACAGCCAACCGCCACCTCCTGCATCCAGGGTGACATCACTAGTCAGTCAATATCATTCAGTCACAGCGTGTGTATGTGTGTGTGGCCAAAAACATTCTTTGTAATATTATACGCAAGATACCACTGTCAATTAGATCTCACCCCAGGATATCTTACATGATGTGTAATTGTCATCTGCAGTTTACTCCAACCCTCCTTTTACAAATTGAGAACCCATAGGTTAAAGAGTCTTCCCAACTGCAGAGCACAATTCTTGCCAATTTAATGCCCTTTCTGCCACCATTTTTCAAATACCAGATTACCCATAAATCAGGGTGGGGGTGGGTGTCATAGTTATTGCAATGTGAATTCATATACAAATGAAACATATTTAATGAGCACTTGCTAAATGCTAGAAACTATTTCTGAATATCTGGGATTCAGGAATAAGCAGGGCAAATGAGGTTCTTGCAGGCACAAAGAATAAAAAGAAAACTTTTGAGAAGTTCTATAGTGACAGGAAGCAGACAAATGCAGCATTAACTAAAAAGAATTTGGAATTAAAAAAAGTATTTTGCTTTTACTTATTTTTAAATAAAAACCATTGGAGCAACTGTTTATGTTGAAGGGGGTGTCCAAGGGGGAGGAAGCCTTCGAGAATGTAAGGGGGGAAGGGGGTTATTACAGATGCAAAGTCCTTGGGTCATTGAGAAGGCCAGAGGCGTTTCAGTCCAGACAACAGAAGAGGGGAGAGCTGACCTTTACAGGAGCAGGGATGTTTTGCTCACATGTAGCATATAGGGAAGATGGGCACACCTGAACGTAAGCAGGTGGACCAAATTTAGGTAAGCAGGTTATGAAGGTGGACCAAATTTCCTAATTTTAACTTATATACACAAGGCCTTACGCTATAAAATGTAAGCTCCAGGAGGTTGGAAATTCTTGTCCTTTTCATTCCCTGTTGTAAGCTAGAACAAACAGTGTTTGGCATACATTAGGCACTCAAAATATGTTTATTGAAGTCAAGGTACTGACTACAAAGCGCTAGTTTTGCCAAGTCAGATATTCCAAATAACCACTAGATGGCAGCAGGCTCAATCAAGAAAACTCTCACCTACCTATCTAGTGCAATAAATGTTAAATCCAGACGAGTAACTTTTTAATAAAAAGTCTAATAAACAAATTAATTATAGCATTGGGATGTGTATGTACTTACTTGTTTTGTGACAGACAAGACTTGATACAACCAGGAGAAAGGAAATAAAGTGCAAAGACTGGCTAGGTATCCATGAGTGAAAGATGTTTCTGATGAAGTAAGATTATTTCCTCTGAAAATACCTCCCCTTAGAACAGTCACACCTACAGTTTTTAAGCTGTGTTTTACAGTTAGCAAGTTTCAGAGTCACATGAGGAATGTAAAACACTAGATAATCCCCAAAGTGAAACAGAACCTCTTCAAGATCATCTGAACCTGAATTTCATTTGTATAAATACCATTAGCATGGCGTTTTTGTAAGACAACTTTCAGTGTTATTTCTCAGAATATCTTAATGTTTTCTTCTTCTTCTTCTTCTTCTTCTTCTTCTTCTTCTTCTTCTTCTTCTTCTTCTTCTTCTTTCAGGGACAGAGAGAGAATCAGAGAGAGGGATAGATAGGGACAGACAGATAGGAACGAAGAGAGATGAGAAGCATCAATCATCAGTTCTTCGTTGCGACACCTTAGTTATTCATTGATTGCTTTCTCATATGTGCCTTGACCGCGGGCCTTCAGCAGACCGAGCAACCCCTTGCTCGAGCCAGCGACCTTGGGTCCAAGCTGGTGAGCTTTGCTCAAACCAGATGAGCCTGCGCTCAAGCTGGCGACCTCAGAGTCTCAAATCTGGGTCTTCCGCATCCCAGCCCGACGCTCTATCCACTGCACCACTGCCTGGTCAGGCTTCTTTTTCTTTTGTAACTACACCTGGAATTATAATTTGCAAACGAAAATGAATTCTTTATCTTTTAAAAAAAGTGGCATATAGAGTTTGATTATGACATTTCTGCATAATTAAGTCCTCGACAACTTTTTTGTTTTGTTTTGTTGGTTTTGCTTTGTTCATGGTAGATGGTATTATTCAAAATATTTTTGCCCTCCCTAGTAGAGGTTTGTGCTTCCCCACCCTCTGGTACCAGGCTGGCATAGTTTGAGATGACCTTCCATGAAATGGAATAACACTCCCTGGCTCATTGAGGTCAGGAACGACCATATGACTTGCTTTCCCCATTGAATCAAAAAGAGAACTGACATGCCTCACTTCTGAACAGAAATTTTAAAAACCAGCTCATGGTCCACCACCTCTCATATCCCTTCACCTGAGACTACTAATTTCCACCCAGGTGCTGCCCCACCATCTAGGTCCTGGATTGTACAACACATGTCAGACATGTCGTGTAGGTGAGAAATAAGTATGTGTTGTTGTTAGTGTCTGGGATCTAAGGGCTATTTTTTACTGCAGCATAACTTAGTCTAGGTAGACTGACACAATAGCTTATGTGGTGGTTGTAAAAATAAGTGAACTGATGCCTATAAAACACTAAGCACAGTGGGTAGTATATATTAAGCAATGGAAAATGTTGAGTTATTAATGTTCTTATCATTATTCGGTCATTTATTTTACCTGCCATATTCGTGACAAAATACATTTATGCTTCATCTAGTTTGCATTACAAGGTGTTGGCATCGGTGAGAGGTTTAAAATGAGATTTAGAGTTCAATAAAGAAGCTAAGGTATTTTCTACATGAAAAGCTTTGGAAGGTGTGAATGATTAAGTGTTATCTTTGGGGCACACATACTCAAGAATATTTATTGTAACAATTAGTGTTAATTTCCCCGATTCCACTATTTGGCTTTTGCAGCCTCTGTTATTCAGAAGGCACAAATTTATTTAACTCCTAAATTCAACCAATAAAAAGAAATTACTTAACCAAAGATATTCTAATTTTTATATTCTAATTCCATTTCATAGTTTTGTTCTCTCCACTTATGATGGTGAGTTCTTGGCATCGGGGAAAAGAGAGTGTACACTTCCTGTCTGGGGCAGAGTAACAAAGCCAAGCATTATTTGGTACCAAAATAGAATTAATTTTACAACCTTTTGATGTTTCTACAAGAATGCATTCTAATGCTCCAAAAAAGAAAAATTTTCTTTCAAATTGATGACAATTTAGTGGTCTTAAAAGAGTTTTAAATATTTGCCAGTCACCAGCCAGCTCCCTGAAGGGTATAGATTCTGACCTGCAGTTTCTGCTGATTCTCTCAACCCAGATCAATCGTCATCAATTCTACCCTATCAAACAATTCACAGCAATACTTGTTTGATTGGTCCCTTTAATGAAAAAGAAAATGTTTTTAAACTTTAATCCTTTCCTAGGAGGGCTTAAAAGCCAATTTGCCCTTCAGAACTTTCAGAGATCTAGGACTTAGAGGTAGGATATACCCAAAGGCAGAGAGCAGTGCAAGGGATTGGTAGAAAGCTTCTATGTAGAATGAATGTACTCTCCCAGTCATTCAGTAGAGGCTACCACCTCCATGCCCTCTGGCCACACCCTTGTCTAGAAATTTGCCTTAGAGAAACTGACTGCATGGGGCATCAGTCTATTTGTTATTGATGAGCCCAGAGAGGGTGAGGCACAAGCTTGAAAATAAAGGCATTAACTGAAAGTCGACCTAATGATGGTAGTAGACTACCTAGCCCATTTCCAACAACCTGATGCCAAACGGTCTTAGCCAGGAAGATACTCCCCAAAAAGAGATTGGCTGTTTCCCTAGAGAAATGGGTCTTCAATGAAAATGTCAGTTGGTCCTTTAACCAACATTTTAGTTTCATACTTATTGTGAAACCCATTTGTCCACAGTTCTTCCCACACAGAGAGAGCTTGTAAATTGCTTTCAAATATTAAGTCTTAATTATTCTTTTTTATTATTATTATTCATTTTAGAGAGGGGGAATAGAGGAGGCTGAAGGAGAAGCATCAACTCCTATATGTGCTTTGACCAGGCAAGCCCGGGCTTTTGAACCAGAGACCTCAGTGTTCCAGGTCAATGCTTTTTTTTTTTTTTTTTTTTTACAGGGACAGAGAGACAGGAACGGAGAGAGGTGAGAAGCATCAATCATTAGTTTTTCGTTGCTGTTACGACACCATAGTTGCTCATTGATTGCTTTCTCACATGTGCCTGACTGCGGGCCTTCAGCAGACCGAGCCACCCCTTGCTGGAGCCAGCAACCTTGGGTCCAGGCTGGCGAGCTTTTGCTCAAGCCAGATGGGCCCGCGCTCAAGCTGGCGAGCTCAGGGTCTCGAACCTGGGTCCTCCGCATCCCAGTCCGATGCTCTATCCACTGCGCCACCGCCTGGTCAGGCTTAAGTCTTAATTATTAAAGAACCAAGGATTATCAGGTATTTAAGAAAACTTGCAACATGAACTAAAGCAGACTGGTAGGAAAGAATTCAGAGGAAACAAAGATACTGCAGGACCAGGTTGCGTGTGTGTGTGTGCATGCATGCCCTCAGAGCTATGAGAGAAGAGAATTTATTCATAAAATAAAAGCAGAAAGTTAGACATGAAAGAGATACTTCTGGGGAATTAAAAATAACATAACAAACATCAAATTTCAAAAGAGGGTTAGAAAGTAAAACAAAAATATCAAAAAATATAAAACCTGACCAGGCGGTGGCACAGTGGATAAAGCGTCAAACTGGGATGCGGATGACCCAGGTTTGAGACCCCAATGTCGCCAGCTTGAGCATGGGCCCACCTGGCTTGAGCAAAAGCTTGCCAACCTGGACCCAAGGTCGCTGGCTCCAGCAAGTGGTTGCTCAGTCTACTGAAGATCCACGGTCAAGGCACATGTAAGAAAGCAATCAATGAACAACTAAGGTGTCATAATGGCAACGAAAACTAATAATTGATGCTTCTCACCTCTCTCCGTTCCTGTCTGTCTGTCCCTATCCCTCTCTCTCACTCTCTCTCTCTGTCCATATATATATGTGTATATATATATATATATATATATATATATATATATATATATATATATATATGTATGTATGTAACAGGAGGCCCTGGCCCATTGGCTCAATGGTAGAATGTCATCCCGGCATGTGGAAGTCCTGGGTTCAATTCCTAGCCTAGGCACACAGGAGAAGTACCCATCTGTTTCTCTACCCTTCCCCCTCTCCTTTCTCTCTATCTCTCTCTTCCCCTACCTCAGCCAAAGCTCCACTGGAGCAAAGTTGGCCCAGGTGCTGAGGATGGCTCCATGGCCTCAGCCTCAGGTGCTAGAATGGCTCCATTTGCAATAGAACAATGCCCCAGATGGGTGGAGCATTGTCCCCTGGTGGGCTTGCTGGGGGGATACCTATCGGTCGCATGAGGGAGTCTGTCTCTCTGTCTTCCTTCTTCTCACTTCAGACAAATATGATGAAAGAAAGAGAGAGAGAGAGAAAGGAGGGAGGGAAAAGAGAGAGAGAGAAAGAGAAAGAAAGAAAGAAAGAAAGAAAGAAAGAAAGAAAGAAAGAAAGAAAGAAAGAAAGAAAGAAGAAAGACAGGTCTGAAACAAGAGGACCACCACATTCCACATTATTTCTGGAATCCCAGAAAGAGAGCAGAAAGGCAGAAATTCTCAAAGAGATTTCAGAATATTTCCTTCAGAACTAAGAATCACAACTGTCCAGATTATCTCAAAATATCAGAACCCCAAAGATAAAGAAAAGATTCTAGAACCTTCCAGAGAGAAAACATTTAAATGGAATCAAGAATAGGAATGGAAATGCTAAAAAAGGATAAAACTTAAGTGCTAAAGGAATTTTTTTCTTAAGCTAGGATTTTATACCCAGCCAATCTATGCACCAAGAGTAAAGGAAGATTCAACCTTCTCAGACTTTTAAGGGCCCCAACAGAAAGAGGGTAAAATCAGTGAGAAATAAGACATGGCATCCAAAAAGAGCATGTCCAACCCAGAAGAGCAGAGAAATCACAGGATAACAACAGTGCTACAATTTGGACAAAACCTGGTTCAGTTCAGAGCAAGTGAACACAGTCCGTGGGGTGAAGTTCTCTCAGCAAAACCTGAACCAAAAGATTGTATGATGCACTAGACAATTTAAAAAATAATATTGACAGACACTTGTGAGAGCATCTGGAAATAAAACATAATGATAATTTCAGAGACAACAAAATAAATGAGAAGATGGTAACCTCAGGAAAAACAAAAATTTATTTTAAAAAAGTGAGCTCTAGTCGGCTCATTGGTAAACCATCTTTAGATAGTTGTAATAATGTAAATGCTGACTCATAACTGAAGAACAACAAATTGTGATATATTAGCAAAATGCAAGTGTGAAAGGGGAAGGGAAAGATGGGAGGAAGAGTAACAGAACGCTCTTAGCAGAAACCCAGTAAATAATGTCTGCAAGTGAGGATTTAACAACTAGAAAATGACCATCAAGATTTGGAGGAAACTGTCAGGAGAACCAACAAAGAATTGGAAGGGAATGCCTTGTAAGGAAGGTGAAAAGAAAGATGGGAAGTAGTGAGTGGGAGAATGATGTTTTATACTCTAAGCCTTTTCTTAATAATGTTTTAAATTATGTGCAAAAAAAATACTTTAATTTTTTTAATTAAATAATGATAAAACACAGGCTCATCATCAAGAAAAAACCAGTGCAGTTGGAGAGCCAAGATACAAGCATGTAATAGGAAATGCAGTCAATTGTATTGTAATAACTCTTTATGGTGTCAGATGAGTATTTGACTTTACCAGGGTAATCACTTTGCAAGTTATAGAAATGTCTAATCACTACATTCTACACCTAAAATTAACATAATATTATAAATTGAAAAATAATTTTTTAAGAGACACAAGCATGTAAAAATAGAATAATAATAATAAAGGTTTCCATCGTAGTTTAAAGACAATAACAGACGATAATGCACCAAGGAATTTGACTACATAATTGACAAAGGATTATTGCCAAAGTCTGAGAGGAATGCTCAGTGCCGCCTCAAGATTATAAGGGAAGAGTAGAGAGGTGAGATCTGCCTGAGTATTCTTGGAAAAATAAAGTTGTCTACTTAAGTGGGGAGGGCAGTCCAAAGGCTGTTTAGGGGCAAACACAAGGCATGCTGTGGGATAGTGGGTGATGCGTTTAGACTGAAGTCTAACTGCCTCTGTCCAGATTGAGTCCTACAGGAAACATGCAGCCATCAGACCAGGAAAGGCAGCGAACACCAGGCTGTTGAAGGTCTAGGAAACCTGAATAAAAAAATTTGGACTTTATCTGCAGACAGTGGTCCCCAAGAAATGCATGTCCAACATGAAAGGGCACAAAATAGGAGGCAACAACCACATATCATGCCTTTTCTTTGTAAGCTTTAAATATAGATAGACATTGATAGTCATGTCCTCACTCAGCTTCTCTGTCAGGTGCCAACGAGTGTGTGAGTTTATTCTGAAGTGGTATGGGTAACAGAGAGGGGCTCCTCCCCATTTCTTCACTATTTATTGTCATGTTTTACAGCAGAGGTGACTCATGTTTTAGCTTAATTAACCCTGAAAAATAAATGGACAAGGGGCTTATAAAGATCCCTAAGAAGAAATGGTGTAGTAAACATACTGCTAAAGCAAGCACAGACAAGCAACAAGAAAATACAGAGCACACATATACACACTCCTGCCTGCAGGAGAAGCAGCAATAATCAGATCACTGACAATGAGCTGGACAAAACTTTCTAAATGACCAGGAAGATGCATTGTCATGAGGGTTTGCACCCACTATGAGTGAAGAACAACCTCTCCCTCAGATGGCAGCGAGTGACAGGATTGAGCACCGTGACTAGCAAGACATCTAACAATAATTTCTCTTTCACTTAAACTCATCTTTTAAATTCTTTTCCTTAGTCACGTATTTCATCATGTACATGTGATTAGTGTGTTGGCATTTGTGTATTATTTATATAACATGTTAACTATTCCCCTTTGACTGTGTGTAGGATCAAAAGAGCTTTGAAGCCACTGCAGTAGATGATGGGAGTTTCATAAGGTTTTGGGAACTAGAAAATGTTGTACTCAGAATTTGGCTGGAGGGAAAAGATATAATTAGTCCTATGGGGTGGGACTCTATGAATATTTACAACAGTATAGGCATGAAGCTGTAATCAGCTAGATGAGATCAATCGATTACTCCTTGAATTGAAATGATGGAATAAATTTGAGAAATTCTGCAAAGGATCAAGCAAAAGAGACAGAGCGTGGCTGGTTTAATAGAGGGCATTTGTCATTATGCTATCTGCACATACGGCTATCAATAGCATAAGCAAAGAAATTAGCACTGGCTTTGTGAGTATATTGCTCTTTGTTGAACCCAAGATGAGTATCTGTAATGTGTGTCTGTAATTCTGCTTAGAACCAACCCTATTTTCAGGGTCACATAGGATTATGTCTTCAGGAGTACTTTCTTGATGCTCTTATCAAATTATCAATAATCTCCTTTTATAGCCTCTCCCTGTGTTGAAGGTGCATTCACAGTAAGTGGACGTTTAAGATACAATAAATATATAAACAATAGTGAGCACTTCGGTAGCACTTAGTGCTCCTGTTACTTTTCTAAGAACTTGACACACATTACCCCCTTAATCCTCACAAAACAATCCTGAGTTGGTAAAATTATTAGACCCATTTCACAGATGAGAAAATTGAGGCCCAGAGAAGGTAAAAAATTTGCCCACAATTAATTAGTGAAGCTGGGTTCCAACCCAGAGAATCTAGCTCCAAACCGCACACTCTGATGATAGTATAATTAGTGTAGTTGCTCTAAAACACCTTCACATGACTCACATTTCCTTTTGAGATGTCAAGCCCTTCAAAGCTATAAGTTTTTCAGGTGTTTTCTCCCAACTTTGAGCATCAGAAAAAGGCCGATTTATTTTCTGTTGATCAGTAGAGAAAAAGAAGCCTTTGATTCTAGACACAGCCCATAAATGGACAAATAATTGTGATGATTGAAATACACAAAATCTAAGATCAATGACCTAAAAGATTCAGTAAAATGTTAACAGTTGGAAAACAACATTAAATGTAAGAATAATGACTGAATAGCACTGTATGGGAAATGTTTTAAATACAATTTTAGGATATTGAGACTATCTTAGTTTTTTGTGGCTACTTTAACAAATTACCACAAACTTGGTGGTTTAAGACAACATTATTTTGTCTCAGTTCTGGAGACTAGACGTTCAGAAACAAGGTGTTGGCAGGGCCATTTTCCCTGGAGGCTCTAGGGGAGAATCCTTCCTCCCCTCTTCCAGCTTCTGGTGGCTGTCAGCATTCCCTGGCCTGTGGCCACATCAGTCCACTCTCTGTCTACATCACCATATCACCTTTTTCCTGTGTCTCTCACATGTGTGTCTTTTATAAGGACACGTCTTTGGAGTTAAAGCCCACTGCAATAATCCAGAATAAGCTCTGCATTTCAATATCTGTAAAGTAATATATCTGCAAAGTCCCTTTTTTCCAAATAAGGTAAATTCACGTGCTCTGGGGATTAGGATGTGGACTTATCTTTTGTGGGGGCCACCATTCCGCCCACTACAGTGACACCATCAAAAACCAACAAAATGAGTTACAAAACTGAAATGTACAGCTAATTCAAAAGTTAGGAAGGCAAAACAAGGCAAATTGAAAGAAACACAGCAAATGAAAACTATGAGAAAGAATATGCAAATACAGACTCTTAAGATGCACAGAATAAGAGACTGCATTGAATTACTATATAAATGTCAGAGTCGGCTGGCCATTCAGATATTGTGGCCCTTTTGGAACAACATTTGTGAAAATGGAGTTAAATTTTTTAAAAATTAATAAATAAAACAAATATGAGTACAATAAGGCCTTTACAGAAAGGATTAAAAGTTTGAGCATGGCTAAGAAAGCTTAGAAAACAAAATAATAAATCCTAGCCTAGCAGGTGAAGGCTTTAAAGAAAGGCTTCTGATGCTGCCTTTCTTCAGCTCATATGGTTCCTGGCATGTTACGAGAGCAGTTCCGAGGTTAGAGGCAGGTGTAAAGATGAGTCCAGACCCACCAGCCAGCTCACCAGAGGCCGAGAGTCACGGCCGTGCTCCAGACCACTGTGTTGGGCTGTGCAGAGCACACAGGGTAGTGTCAGACTCTCCAAAGACAATTTGAATGAATCTCTGTTTGTCCTTTGCTTCGTTCAGGTGAATTAGTGACTTTGTACTATGGGGAAATCCACCTATGGGATTTTAGTTTCATTCTGGCTCTGCAGTTTTGTAAATTCCCTTTTTGAGGGTGAGTGTGCCTGGGCATTGGAAGGCAGTGTTAGGGGGTATGGGAACCTTTCCTCCAAGGCCTGGACATGAGCAAGCACTTTCCCATCTGTCAGAACAACTCACACACGGCTCTGCACCACAGTGGGAGGGTTTACCCTATGTTTAGGTCCTGGGTGTCCCAAGGCTCTCTGAGGTCTGACAGTCTAACATGCCCTCCACAGCAAGCAGAGGTCAGCAGACAATAGGTCTGTAGCCCTGGAGGCAAACTCTCTCTCAGAGTTTATCACCCTTACACAACAATGGGGGGGGGGGGGGAGAGAGAGTTGAGTCCTAATTGTGAAGAAACACAGAGGAGGTGATCTCCAAATCACACAGGGAATGTCAGGGTTCAGCCACAAAACTCCCACACTGTCCCCAGAACCAGTCACAGACAGGTGCCCATTAAGGACAAGCCTTTCCCTGTTTAATGATGAAATGGAAGATAAGAAAGAACAACCGTCTGTGTGTGCATGTCTCTCTCTGTGGATGTATATATGTGTGTATAAAACACATTTTCCTTGGGAGAAATGGGTTTTCATTATCTTTTGTATTAAATTGTTCTTTCTTTTATGAACTGATGGTGCTAGGTGACTTTAGTTTTATTCTGAATGAATTTACTTTCATTTGCCATTACATGAAACGTTTTTAAATTATGATTTTTTAATCCTCCATTAAAATATTTTTTGCTTGTTTGTAAGATCTAAAAATATGAGGGTTGCTACAACCTCTGTATATACTTTAGAGGAAGCCTTTGGCCCCTCCAAAGCTGTGCCCCATAAGAACAATCTTTACTGGAACTGCCGGGTTTGCCACCCTGCAGTCTCTTGAAAGCTAAGAACAAGGAAGTGTGGCCAGACCTTCACCTCCACCTTGATTATGGACCAGAATGAGAAGCAGTGTGAAGGGTTACTGGAGGTCCTGGTCTTAGCTCAGTAAGTTGGGGATAAAGTCACAGGCAGGGCATCCTTATGCAAAGCAGCAAGAAAGTGGCCTTTATCTGGGGACTTGCAATTTCCTCCCCACCCATTTGTCACAAGCTCTCTGGCACCAAATAGGTGTCAGACTCACTGAATGAATTTATTTTCTTATCTTGCTTTAAAATGTTTTAAATCATAATACTCTTAGTTCTAAAACTTCACTGTAGTCATGTTTTCAGCATTCTAGTTTTCTGTATACGTGTAGCACGTTGCCAACCACAGTTCAATAGCCTGTATGGTAACTTTCTTTTGTGCACATTTTATTACATCTGTCTTCTCTCCCTTTCATCCTAAAATGAAAAAGAGGGGATGTGTAGAATATTTCATGTGAACCATCAGAGGTTTATAGATAGATTGATAGATAAATAGATAGATAAATACACACACTATTTGGTCATATGTTGAAGTAAACTTTAGTTGGAAGAAAACAAGAAACAAAATATGGACCCACTTTAGAAAACAGTGAGTTTGTTAAAACATTTTCTTAAATTTCTGTAAAAAATTGATAGAACACAAAAACTTTGCATAGTCTCAAGATATCCACCAGAGGGCACTGCAATCAAATCATAGAAGAATGAACTCTACTTTTACTTAACGGTGGGTAAACTCAGGTCATTTCCTTAATATTGTCAAAAGTGAATTATTTTCACAAAGTGAAAGGCCACTATATATTTTCACTTTTTGCTGAAGGGGAAAAGATCCATTTTCTGGTAGCAGAAGCTAAAAAGTAGCTGACTTTTGGCATCCAGAGTTGGCCTTATACTAACTAAGGTCAACACACATGTGTTCAGGAAACCTGGACTCACTTGAGATTGTGAACCAAGCAGGTAGGCCAGAGATAACAACATATGGGTCTTGTAAATGTCACACTGCTGAAAATGTTCTCCCTACCACCTTCAGGCTTCCCCACCTCCCCCGGCCTCTACTGATAGTCATAGACAAGAAAATTTAGGTAACTTATAGAAGCTTTGAAAGATGATTTAGGAGGGGAGGGCCTTGGATGTCACAATGCCTCTGATATCACCAGCTAACTTGGCTTAGTGGGGCCGAGTCTCCAGGGATCCGTTGGCCGCACCGCACAAGGTCAAGAGGAAGCCTTCACTGTGACAGCAGCCAATGCAGAGGGCAAGGGAGGAAAAATGGGGTGGAGAGCAGGTGGCTAGAAACCATATCCTGACCCATTTTTAAAAGAAACATTTGACTTTTGTATTAAAGTAGCTCCATTTCTTAAAAGCATTTATTTGTTAAACAGAAAGCAAATTGTTTAGACAGAGCGTTGGAGAACAGCTGAGGGTCAGGAGAGGGCATGGTGAGGACCCATGAAGGAGCTGAGGTGCTCACATTGCAACGCAGACCTCAGCTCAGACCCTGAGCCTCCCGCCTGCCCTGTAAACAACCGCCGCCGCCTTTCCTACTTAGAGCAGTTGCCAGAGCCTGGATCTCCCGGGCAAAGTGAGGATTTTTTTCTTCACTTGGTTAGTATTATGAGTTGAATAGTGCCCTTCAAAATATATTGACATCCCAACCTTCTTCTATGTGAAAGTGAGCTTATTTGCAAAGGTCTTCTCAGATATAATTAAGATGAGGTCATTAGGGTGGGCTCTAATCCAATAAGACTGTTGTACTTATAAGAGGAAGTCTTGACACCAAGATGCACAGGGAATGTGATATGACCACAGAGGTAGAAACTGGGACCATAAATCTACAAGCCAGGGGCACCAAGGATTGCCGACAGCTACCAATAGCTGGGGAACAATGGGGACCAGACCCTCCCATTTTTTGTCCCCATCGCATTTTATGTCTCCTCCAATACCCCAAAATTTTACGGTCCAGTTGGCAGTTTTTAAGCAGTTTGCTCCCTTGAGTTGCTCAAAGTATTAGACATAAATGTTCCTTATTCTTCAAGACATCTTAAAGGAAAATATATTTATTTTATTTATTTTAGAGAGAGAGGAAGGGAGAGTGAGAGAAGCATCAACTCATTGTTCCATTTAGTTGTACACTTGTGTTTTCTTCTCACATGTGCCCTGACCAGGGATCGAACCCACAACCTCTGATGCACCAAGTTAATGCATTTCCCACTGACCCACGTGGCCAGGGTAAAAAGATTATTCTTTTTAACCCTCAGGAAATATAGAACCAAATTAATTATATTGCCCAAATTACACACCCTTTCAGGAATGAACAGGATTTGGGAGACAGATCTCCCAATTCCTCTTACAATGTCTCTTTCAAATATCATGCAATTATATTTTGTTCCTAATTGTCTACCTATACGAGAAGAAAGAAGAATAAATAAATCCCCCAAAATTATGGTCAATTAAGAGTTGCCTTTTGAGTACCTTTTCTTTATTTTGGATAGAAATGTCTCTGTTACTCTGGGAATTTATAAAACCTCAAACCAAATGGTACAAATACATGGTCATGTTCTAGTTTCCCAATCTCCACAAGAATGTTTCCCATTCCATTCTGAGAAAGAGTCATCTCTTGGCATGATGGGAAAGATCAGGCTGAAGCCAAGCCAAACCTTCTCCCCATCTTTTCTGGCTCCAAACGTCCCTGGGACAAAAAGATCTTGAGTTTGCTGACACTGAGTGCCATGGTTATTTAAAATGCCTTAAAGAACCCTCAGTCTGATTCTCTCCGCCATCACCATTCTGACCCCGAAAGAGAAGTCTCATCTTAAAGGTCTGGCTCATGCTTGGAAAAAATCTCTATTCTTGCTGTGACTCAGCAGGTTTGAGATAGACTAGGATTTCCAAAAGTGCTAACAAAATTTTTTTTTAAAGAAAATCACAGAAATATAGCTGACTTTGTCCCACAGCTCATAGGATTTGTCCCGTTCTTAATCAGAGCATATGCCCCCCTGGTGTCCCAGCTCTGAGTCATTGCCATGTGAAAAGTGTCACCTTACTCCCATGCCAAACCAGTTTCCTAGACCATTTGCCCCTTACGATCAAATTCATTACTGGCCTAAGACCCATTCTCCAGATGAGAGGTTGATAATGAGGTGCTTTACTTGTGCTATGACCTATGATGGGCAATTGCGGGTGGTTCAGCCTCACATTGATCCTCATAATGGAAGAATTATGAAAATATAATGGTAGAATAAACATGACATTTGTACAAGACGAATGACATATACATCACAGCCTGTGTAGATGGCAGTGAAAATCAACCATCTGACCAGGGTTGAAGGGCTCCAGGCTGGTGCTACAAAAAGACAAGCATGTGATGGAGAAGAAGGAAGGGACACAGCAGGAAGGAAGAGGAGGGTTTGGGGTGTGGAAGTGGGGAGGTCATCATTAGAAGGTGGGATAGGCAGGCAGTGCAGTCACACGTCTCAAGTTATAGAAGGCAGGGATCTCTGGGAAGGAACAGATTAGGTTGTAAAGTTCCAGGAATGTGGAAGTTTCTCCAAATGATGTTGGGATTTGGAAGGAAAAGAAAGCCTGCCAAACATGATAGAGTTAATAACTATTGAGTTATACCAGAAATATGCCATTCACTTTATACGGATCTTCTCATAACATCTTCACAACAGCCCTATACTATAGGAAGTACTATTACTTACATTTTGTAGAAGAGCTAACAACATGAAAAACATGCATTAACTTGGCCAAAGTCCCACAAACTAGTAAGTGTAAAGCATAAATTAGAATATAAGCCATCAAATATTTCAGCCAGGGTCTTGACACTATATGCACACACACACACACACACACACACACACACTTACACATGTGCATGCATGTCCTAATTACTTTGGAGAGGTGGGATGGAGCAGTCACTAGGAGATCTCATGAGGGACAGCAAGAAGGGAAGGATGGGGAAAAGAATCACAAAATGTCAAAGACTCAACAGAGAGGTGATATTTTCCAAAAGAAAGAATAGTAATAAATTGCAGCTGATTATGAACCATTGGTAGGATGCTGAATTCCCGGCCCGGCTGGTGAAATGTGGAAGAGTGAAAAACCAGGATGCTCTGGAGAGAGCCAGATCTCACAGTAGGGTTAGATTCTCCGAAGACCCTGAGAGTACCGAGGAATTACCTACCATGGACCAAGGACCCCAGACAGTCCAGTGAAAAGGGTTACTACAGGAGCAGAAGAGGAGCCAGGAGTCCTCAGAAAAGACCGACGGAGAAGGTGCGTGAGTATAAAAGGAAACATTACCAGAGGCCAGAAGTCGGGTGATCCCTGGAGATGACAGAATACCAGGCAAGATGGAACTCACCAGCCTCCAGGAGCCCCACAGGTGTCTGCGTGTTTCCTGTCCTCTGAGCTTTCACGACACTGGCCTGTGATCATCTGGTTGCTTCCCAGGTGGAAGGGGACTCTTTGGGGCCACAGATATGGTACAGGAGGAAGGAGCTTGGCTTTGCCCAATGGATGGCTGGGAGCTGCCAGTCCTTGCAGGAGAATTAGCTGGACTAGGAAGCTTACCCCTGGCGTGGCAGCGGGAAGGTAAATAATCTGCCTAATAGACATTCCTTTTTTCCACTGGAAAATCTGGAACAGAGAGCAGTTTGCTCTAAATATGGCTATACCTTCTGCTTGTCTAAAAGGGGTTGGGCAGGGAGTTACCCAACAGAGCAAGACTTATAGTAATTATTATGATTAAGAACCTCAAGCCGAAACACCATATCCTGGCCCCCTGGTAAAGTTGAAATATGCGGCAGACACGTGACTGATCTCAGGGTCACTGGTTTCAGCCTATTTTTCTAATCTTCCAGTCAGATTTCTATTTGGAAACTATCTCAACCAGCTACTAACTGTATGTCAGAGGCTTTCTCAACCATCTTGTATTCTTGCCATCTCTGACCCCAGCCAGCCTGAAACATGTTGAAACAGTTTTTAAGTATGTTTTTAGGATTCCAGGAGAACACACAAAAAAAGTCTCCTTGGAAAGTGAGTTTGAACTAAATGTCATTTTTGCTTCTGTTTAGCTCAATGCCTTCTGCAAGCAGAGAACAGCCCAATACTGGAGCCATGATCGTTCATCTTGGCCTCTGTTTCCTTTTCCTTTTTTCATTGTGGAAAGTTTCAAACATACACGCCCAGCTTTAATGACTGGCAACTCATTCTGGCCACTATATCCAATAAGCAATGTTCCTTTTTTAAAAAAGAAAGAATGAATGAAAGAAAGAAAGAAGGAAAAATGCATTAAAACGTTGCACAAAATTTGGAACGTGTTCCCCACTCCCTCTATACTTCTTCTTATATTGGAACCCAAATTGAACTAGTTCTCAATACAAGTTACATACAATCTATGTTTGCAAACTCTTCCTAGATTCCAAATTTCAATTTCATATCACAGGAATTAGGAGCCTCCTTAAAAAGGAATTTATCTCATCGTAACTTATTATTCTGTATGTGACTCTAAAACAAAACTGGTCATTTATGCCAAGCTCACATTTTACCTGTTGGGGATTTTAACCACATGCTGCAAATTCCAGTAAGAAGCTTAAGAAATTTCCCAGCTAAAGAAACACTGGTGGTAGCACGATTGGGGGCAGGGGAATTGGGCATGTTTCAAACCGGTTAAATAAAAAGAACACATGGGAGATCATTTTAGGCTGAGTCAATAGAGACGGTTCTAGAAGGACCGAGAACTATCTACTATTCTCTGGTCAGGAGGAGTTGGCCTATCTGTTAAGAGCTTCTCAAAGGTAGCTTGTGATTTCCTTCCTGTACCCATTTCTTTTTTCTTTCTCTTTGTATTTATTTATTTGTGTATGTGTGTGCATGTGTGCATGTGGTTTGGTTTTTGTTTTGTTTTGTAAAGAGCATGAAAGAATTTCTATCATCAATATGTAGCCTTCGCAAAGTCACTCGCCACTATCTTCTGTTTTCTGTTGGCAGGTGAAAGTGAGAGGAAAACATCTAAGCAGTAGATACCAAGACTAGCTCAAGATCTAGCCATGTTCTTTACTACCAGAGTCACTTGAAACCTCCCATTGTGGAATTTGGTGAACTCAAAGGACTTCCCCAAAATAATGACCATGGACATCACAGCAAACAAGAGGTTTGGCATGAAATAACTGGGGGCCTAAAATCTAGGCTGAGGCATCTCCCCTTCCCATGTGTTTTTCTTTGGTACAAAATGCTCAAGGCTGGTATTTCTCTAAAATAAATGCATATCCATGGAGGACAGAGAGCTCTATGGCTTTCATGTGCGTGCACACATGCATCATCCACAAATAGAAATACAGAGACTCAATCTTTTGGGGAGTGAACACCCTGGCAAGCCCTTCACCATTCATCAAGCATCTTGGAATGGAAGAGTTTCTTTAAGAACCCCAGAGGTGACCTACATTCACTTAGTCAGACAACTTATCTTGTTCTTGACCATCTGCACAAGGTCAAGGGACAAGGCCACCCTTGGGAGAGTTAGTAGCCTAGGTGTTTTTCTGCACACCATTAGGGTGGGCAAGTACCTGGAGTTCTAGAGCCTCATTTCTTCAGCACTGACGTAAGATGAGGAAGCAGTCCTGCTGACTTCTGAGTGTCTGAAGATGACTTTAGGTATATGGTGAACTATGGACATGCAGGAGGGCTCAGCATCTGCCATGTAAACCCTCAGCTCCACACGACTCAGCTGTGTGACCATGAAAACATCACCTGTTATCTTTTATAAACTAGAGAGAAGAAGACCTTTGTCACAGGTTAAGATCAAATTCCTTAAACATGTATAAAATTCCTGACTTATGGAATATGTCATAATGCTAGAACCCTCCTTCCTAAAATGCTATGATTTCAAAAAAATGCTATGAAGGAATATGGGAAGTCTGCCTTTCTGGAACACAACTAGATCACTCAATCCAAAAATTTCGCACTCTAACTTATTACTCATTGGAGGACAAAAATTATACAAATCTGGGTCAGTACTACTGGAAAATACTTATGAGGTAAAGGTATCACACAGTCCCTGTCTTGTGTGAGATAGTTTACATTTTTCCCTCTTAGTTTTTCCAAGTCACTTAGAAATAAAAGAAATAGTATATGTTAAATCAAGCTGGGAAAGTGAAGTCTTCACAGAGTTTATATTGCTAATTAAATTAAGGTTTCTAGCAGATCAAGGACAAATAACTGAGTTCAACAAAATATTTCCTTTGATCACAAGATTTTTTACTTCAAAGACTAGCCAGCAGGATTGTGCAGGCGGCTGCCAGGGGCCCATCCTCCCCCTACACTGAGGGGCTTACGGTGAAAGAGCTTTCAAGGGCCTGCTTCAGAGCTGTGTGAACACCTGCAGTGGTTGGTCCTGCCCAGCCCAGACCAGGTGTGAGGGGTCTTAGGAGAAAATAAGTGAGCCAGTAGATGTGGGTTCAAGGCTGGGGTCTGCCCTTTACCCACATCCCATAACCTCTTTTCTTGACCTCAGTCTTCATGTTCTTTCATGTGAAATGGGAGGATACACCTATTTATCTCACTGGTTTGACATATAGATAATATTGGGTCTTTGGTACAGCAAATACTGAGAAAAAAAATAAATTAAACCCCAGCAGGAATGTCTGAGAGGTTTTTTTTCTTCTTTCCAGAAGACTTTTTCTCCACTGTGTCTCTAGAGCTTTTAGTAGTTGGTGCTCTATAATTCTGTGCTGAATGAGTGAAGGGGTAAATGAAGAGTGGAGTGAGGCATGAGCACCCCTCTTGGGTCACCCTACTCATTCTGCCATTGCAGCCCTGGCTCTACTCAACCTTAGGATATAGTGAAAAAAAATACCTGGGTTGTGGAGGGGGAGAGCAGTAGAGAAGGTTGGGGACAGGGTAAAAGGGCCACCCAGCAGCAAGGAAGGGAAAGGGAGATGAAAAGGGACTTCCCACAGCACCTAAAAATGGGAGTCTGTGTTGCCCCAAAGTTGTGTGCTTTCGTGGACAAGAAATTTTCATTATCATCCCCCAAGTCCATCTTTACTTCTGACTGAACGTATTGAACATTCGTGTATCATCAAATATTCATACGCCTGGAAAGACTTAGCACTGTGTTTATCAGTGAAATACAACTCCAAGTCAGCCTGAGTTCTGAGTCACAAAAAAGAGCTTGGCATACTGAGGAAACCCAGACATTGACTCCATGATGACAATGTAATGAATAAACTTCAAGAGTATGCACTGTAGCCTTTCACAGATGTTCTTCAAGTCTGCCTATCTCTTTGAGCTTCTCATTTACGTAATATCTCAGACAAACTTTATTTATCAGAATCAGAGAAAATGGGCAGATGCTGGAAAGGCTGGGCTTTGCTGTAAGCACCGGGACTGGGCACGGGTAGATTCCCCCATGGGTTTCTCCATCTGGTATTTCAACATCAGCGCTTCCAGGCCTTAGATTGTTTTTCCTCTAACCTCAGGATGGTTTCCTAACCCAAGACTGCTATGAATCAGCCCTTGATAGAAGAGTGACTCAATGGACTGGCATGGTTGGGTGTCCCCAATGAAAGAGACCCACTAAAGATACAGCATCAGTCCAGATGTTTGAGACTGCAAGTCACAGGAAACCCAACCTAAAATGGCCTTAAACATAAGGATATGTATATATTTCACATAACTAAAAGTCTAGAGGTGGGTGGTTTCAGGGCCTTGAAATTCTCTTGGTTCTAGAAAAACAGTATGGTGCAGTGATGAGGGGCCCATCCTCTGCCATTAATTCCCCTGGGATCAACTCCCAGCTTTGGTAATTCTTGGTTGTGAAAGTTCTGGTCTTACTTAGCTTCCCTGAGCCTCAGTTTTCTCCTTTCTAAAATTGGAGATAACAATAGCACCTCCCTCCCAGGGATGTACATACTGCTTAGCCAAGGCCTGGCATGTAATAAGCACTACATAAGTATTAGTTCTTACCTTCATTTATTAATATCATCCTCTCATTGTCATGAGAGTCCCCAAGGCATCAAATTCACACTGCATGTGACAGTATGCAGAGCAGGAACGCAAGTGTGAGAGAGAAAGAGAGCAGAGAATGACACAAACTTCTCTTGGGTGTCTCTCTTTTTGCTGGAGAAAAATCTTCCTGGACACCCCTATCTCTTTGCATTGGAGCCTATAGGTCAGGACAGGGTCACATGGTGCTGTCTGGTAACACTTGGCAAACAGGACTAGAATTACCATGGTTTAGAGTCTTTGTGCAATCTAACATAGTAGCCACTAGCCACATGAAACGATTTAGAATTTAATTAAAATGAGCCTGACCGGGTGGTGGTGCTGTGGATAGAGCATCAGACTGGGACAAGGAGGACCCAGGTTTGAAACCCTGAGGTCACTGGCTTAAGCACGGGCTCACCAGCTTGAGCGCAGGATCCCTGGCTTGAGCATGAAATCATAGACATGATCCCATGGTCGCTGGGTTGAGCCCAAAATTTGTTGGCTTAAAGCCCAAGGTCGCTGACTTGAGCAAGAGGTCACTCAGTCTGCTGTAGCAGCTTGGTCAAGGCACATATGAGAAAGCAATCAGTGAAGAACTAAGGTGCTGCAACGAAGAATTGATGCTTCTCATATCTGTCTCTTCCTGTCTATTTGTTCCTACCTGTCCCTCTCTCTGTCTCTCCCACAAAAAAAAATAATAATTTAATTAAAATGGGAAATTCAGTTGCTCAGTCACACAAGCCATACTTCGTGTGCTCAATAGCCACTCGAAGCTAGTAGTCTCCATAAAAACAGGGCAGGCAGGGACCGTTTCCACCCTCACAGAAAGCTCTGTTGAACAGTGCTGCCACAAGAAGTCATGCCTGAGGGACCCATCTTCCCAGAGCATATTTCCTCAGGTGCCTGAACAAAACCAGAACTCTATTCCCCCCAAAAAAGTGGCGGTGGCTGTTGGGTTGGTAACACTGGAGAACAATTTTTTATTTTTCTGTTGCATGAAGTTTTAGAACTGTTTCTATATATATCTGCATCCCTGATTCCAAATATAAAGTCTGTTTTTCTGTGCATGCTCTAGTTTTTATGCAATTTTAATTTATTTTTTTACACTTAATGGCATGCATTGGTTTTTAAATTGGAGTTAAAGGGCAATGACTCTTGGATTGAACATAACCACAAGGCAATTAATGTTTTACAAACATCACTTTTACATAATTGTAGTTGTTTTTAAATGTAAAAAATGATTATCTGATAAAAACACCCTCTTATTTTGTTTTAAGATTGAATCATGGCTTCTTCAAGTAGGTGTAAATGTAAGAATAGTCTTGACACCTTCTGTTATATAAGTGGCTGTTACACACTTCAACATCAAAGGCGCAATATTCCATCATTTGTGACACGTGCATATAATGCCTATTTTCAAGTTCCCCTTGGCCATCAAGACAAGAATTGGGCTCCTCATATTGTGTGTCATAATTGTGAGAAAATGCTTCGTGACTGGACAAAAGGAAAATGCAAAGGAATGCCTTTTGGTATTCCCATGGTTTGGCGTGAACCTAAGGACCACAGCAGTGACTGTTATTTCTGTCTGATCCATACAAAGGGCATTGGCAAGAAAAAACAGCATATGATCGCATATCCTAATATTCCTTCAGCAATATGGCCTATCCCACACTCTGAGACACTCCTGGTTCCAGTTTTGAATGGCTTTATTTCTTTTAAGGATGAATAAAGTAAACATGGTGATCAAGTGTATTTTGATAAGATGCATGAGGAAATGGTTGTAGAATCTGAAGGGTCTTCTGATGCCAAGCAGTCATTAACCCCTCAGCAGTTTAGGCATCCCAAATTGAATGACTTAGTAAGAGGTTTGGGTCTATCAAAGAAAGCAGCTGAGTTATTAGCCTCCAGGCTTCAAGAAAAGAATGTAGTTCACCAGTCAGCTAAAGTAACCCGTTTCAGGAAGCGTGAACAAATTTTTGTGGACTTTTTTTTTTTTTTGAAGACAAACACTTTGTTTATTGTCATGATATCAGTAGTCTTCTCAGCCAGCTAGGTGTTAACACTTACAGTCCAACAGACTAGCAGCTATTTCTTGACAGCTCTAAAAGGAGTCTGAAATGTGTTCTCGTATACATTGGTAATGTTTATGCAGTGGATCCAATTGGTTATTCAGCTTATCTGTGAGACTATAATGACATAAAAATTGTAATCAACTTACTGAAGTATGAGGAGCACAACTAGATCATTTGTGTGGATCTTAAAATGGTCAATTTCCTACTAGGACAACAGGGAGGTTTCATGAAGTATCCCTGCTTTCTGTGTTTGTGGGACAGCCGAGCTCAGGAGAAACACTGGACGCAGAAGGAGTGGCTAAAACTTGAAGCTCTGAAAGTAGGGATGCAAAATATTGTGAATGAACCTGTAGTTAATCGAGACAGGATCATTTCCCCCCACGTCATATCAAACTTGGCTTAATGAAGCAGTTTGTTCAGGCTTTGAAAAGAGAAAGTGAATGCTTTCAATATAATATTCCTGCTTTTCCTACCTTGTCTTTCGAGAAGATAAAGGCAGGTGTATTCTATGGACCTCAAATTTGAACCCTCATATGTGACAAAGAATTTGCCAGGAAGATGAATAAGGAGGAGAAAGCAGCATGGCAGTCTTTTGTGGCAGTTACAAAGAACTTGCTTGGCAACAAAAAAGCAGAAAACTATGAACATGAACTTCTGGTTCAAGGAATGCTGTTGGCTTTCCATAACATTGGATGGAACATGAGTGTTAAGATTCACTTCCTGAACAGTCACCTTGATAAATTTCCCAAAAATCTTGGAGCTGTTAGTGATGAGCAGACTACTGCTGGAGCATCAGACGAGATTGTCCTCAACAACTATACAAACGCAAGAGTTACAAATGCAAATTTTTGCCTGAATAGAATTTAAATGAGTTTTGCGCAAATTTTATGATTAAAATAAGTGTTTTAAAATGTTCTATTTCGAAACTGTAGACAAATTCTGATGCAATAATATCTTTTAGTGTATTCGTGTATTTACTGCATTATATAAATTATTATATTTTTACAAAGATGATGCCCAAGAAGACATTCTACTTCATTATGTTAAACTAAATGCTGAAAATTTTACAATAAGATGAAAACCTAAAATCTTGAATTGCAAAAAAGCCCTGTAGCTTACAGAGAAAAACTAATGCCAGATTTGAGATCAGCACACCCGAATTAGGTAAGAACAAGTGTTTTTTGGATGCAACAAAAATTTTGTTCCCCAGTGTAATCAACAACAAAGGAGAAGCAAGAAGAAGGCCCATCATAGATGCTTTTGAGATTAGTGTGAATGTGGTAGTCGGGGAGGGATGCAGAAAAGTTAAGGAAGTCTCATTAGACTTCAAGTTTACCACATTGGCTTCTCTGCCCACCAAACTCCTTTGCACACAGGACCCCAGGTATTTGTGTTGAAAATTAGAATTATCAGGAAGGATTTTTAAAATCCCCTTTCTCCCATCTAAGTAGTTTCAGTTACTAAAGGACAAAAATGAACCACCAGCCTGCATACATCCTGGACCCCAACCTAATAACAAGGCTTTGCAAATCACAACACTGATGATGGCTATTTTTATGATTCTCATGTAAAATGGTGTAATAAAACACATTTTCCACTTTATGTAATCACGGCATGACATAATATAATGGAGACCTCAAGAAAGCTCTGCCAACCTACCTGTAAAAACCCTGTACCAGGATTACCACTGGCTTTCGCAGAGGCCCTGGGGAGCAGTAAATGTTGTCAAGGCTCCTCGAAGTGTTTGAGAAGGTGTCGGTTTACTGCCGCAGGAATGCAGCTGGAGTAATAATAATAACTATTGTGCATCTATGCTGAACTTTCTATGCCAGGCATTTGCCTAAGGTTAGGAAATGGCAGAGTGAGATTCACGCCCGGGTATTTGTTGCCAAGGCCAGGCACTCTGCCATACTTTCTCCCCAGAACTCTAGATGACAAAGCTCTTTGGGGATCAGTCAGAGCAATGGTTCTCAAATTCCAGCAAGCATCAAACCCATCCAGAAAGCCAGTTAATACCCAGATCTCTGGGCCAGCACTGTGCTTAGCGGGTTCTGCTGAGCAGCTGGGGAAAACTGATTACGTGCTTCTCATCACAACTCCACGTTTGTTCAATAGCATCATGTTGGTAGCTTGAACTCAGCCTCCTTGGGAGAATTTCAACCACAGGAATCAGCAAGTTCTGGAGAATCGCTTATTAAACCTTTACCAACACAACATTGACTTGCCCTTAATTCTCAAATTCTCTGATTTAGTAAATCTTGGACGGCGTCTGAGAATTTACATTTCTAATTTCCGCATGACGCTGAGTTTGCTGGTCCAGGGACCACATGGTGAGAACCACTTAGAAAAAAGTTTCAGAGAGCTCTGAAATGGACAGCAGATTCTTGTCCGGACATAAGTCATCATTGGCAGGAAAATGCTGGTGGTCTCATCCAGGAATGTTGGCTGCAGATGACCCTATATCAAATCAATACTTATAAGAGCTAATGTTTACAGAGTGTTGACTGTTGTTGGCTACTGTCCTAGTCATCCCATGCATTAACTCATTTAATCCTCTGAACAACCCAAGACAGCAGGTTTTATTATTAGAGTTGAGGCTGAAGCACAGAGCAGCCACATGCCTTGTCCAGGGTGGTTCAGGGAACAGGTGATGTCGCTGAGATGCAAACATGGCAGTCTGGCTCCAGAGCCCGTGAGTTTAACTGCTATGCCACAAATCACAGACAAAACCTGACTATAGCCTGACCTGTGGTGGCGCAGTGGATAAAGCGTTAACCTGGAACGCTGAGGTCACTGGTTCGGAGCCCTGGGCTTGCCTGGTCAAGGCACATATGGGAGTTGATGCTTTCTGCTCCTCCCTTCTCTCTCTCTCTCTCTCCTCTCTTTCTCTCTCTCTCTCTTTTTCTCCTCTCTAAAATGAATAAATAAAATCTTTTAAAAAAACCTGACTATAGTTCTGCCAAATATCAATTTAGTAAAAGTTCCCTCAAAAAAAAAAAAAATAGAAAACTTCAAAGAACATACACAGAAAAGGGAATTAGAATTTGTTTCTCCCAGCTTTCCTTACTTAAAAGAAAATGAGGAAGAAGTTCTGATTCTTCTCATTGTCCTACCTCCAACATTCTGAATGTGCAGAACAACAGGACCAGTTGACGAGAAAGTCGTTCTCCTGAATCAGAGTTAATAAAGTTTTTCTGCATAGGACAAGATAGTAAGTAAATACCTCAGGTGTTGCAGGTTGTACAGGCTCTGTTGCAGCTACTCAAGTCGCCACTGGTGTTAGAAAGCAGCCATGGAGGGTATGTAAGAGTGAGTGCGGCTATGTCCTGGTAAAACGTTTTTTAAAATTTTGTTATTATTAAGTGAGAGGCAGAGAGACAGATTCCTGCATGTGCCCCAACTGGGACCCACCCAGCAAGCCCCCTATGGGGTGAAGCTCTGCTTATCTGGGGCTGTTCCTCCATTGCTTGGCAACCGAGCTAATTTAGTGCCTGAGGCAAGGCCATGGTGCCATCCTCAGCACCCAGGGTCAACTTGCTTGAATGAGCCACTGTTGCAGGAGAGGGAGAGAGAGAGAAATAAGGGAGAGGGTTGGAGAAGCACATGGTTGCTTCTCCTGTGTGCCCTGACCGGTAATTGAATCTGGGAGTTTCACATGCCAGGTCTATGCTCTACCACTGAGCCAACTGGCCAGAGCCCCAGTAAAAGTTTGTTTACAAAAACAGGCATTAGGCCCTATTCAGCTGTAGGCTATAACTTTATAGCCTGTCCTAGATTCATATAGAAGTTTCTTCTTATTTCTAAATAACTAGCAAGAACTCTACCTTCATTAAGTTTTGGCAGAATTTTAGCATAAATACATAAGAAACACCAATATTCTGAGTAACCACTTAACAGATACCAGTGGGAACCTTCTCAGAAGATAAGCCATATCTCTGGTCCTAATGTAGTCACAGAAGGTCTTCCATAGTTTTAGATTATTAGAATGGCTCAGTTAGCTGAATAATCATGCTCCTGAGATAAAGGTCCACAGTTCCAAAGCTTACTCAGCTTCAGTTCTCTGGATCAAGAGAGGAACAAAACTAGGAGATCATGACCTCCTTTTACCGCATCAAATATATTATGACTAAAATCAATTCAAAGTGTAGCTTATAAGTCAGCTGTGTCATCTTTTATAAAATGATTAAATGCTTATTTCATTTTATAAACCAACAGTGATGCCAAAGAATGTGATAATGGCCTATAAAGATTTTTAAAATGTGGTTCATTTTCTCTTTAACATTGAGATTGCCACCATCTAGACAGTAAATGCCCCATAATTCTTCTTCTAGCCCTACCCTGTTCAATTTGCATCAAAGTTCTCACTGCCCCTGGTTTGCATTCCTAATGTGCATCTCTGATCCTTTTGCATTCATGATCAAGAAACTCTCTGGATACTCTTGCATATTTATTTGAGGCCAACTTCTTAACCTGGCATCTAAGACCTAGTGTGATCTAGCCTCTGTTTTCTCTCTCAATGTATTGAAATTTATCCAGTTTCTATACCCACATAATCATGTCTTGAAAAAAGTTCCAAGAGCTTAGTCAAATGAGTCAAGTGGTTCAACTAACACAACAATAGTGACATAGCCATGGGAGAGCCATAATCACAGCCAAGAGAAAGACAAAACTGGAAGCAGCAAGATAATCAAGAAATCAAAGGGAGAAACTTGGAGAAAACTTCAGAAACAAAGCAAGAGAATACAACATCCACCACCCTACCCCACCCCATCTATGGGGTCTGAACAGATCTGAGGCCTTAAAAGAACAACAGGGCTGATGCCCTGTATTAATGCTTTTCAAAGTCACCTTTCCAATAGACATACTTGGGTAGCTTTGAACTGAAAATATTAATAGTTCCCATCCCAGACCTAGGAAAAGAGTCAGGGAATCTGGATTTTAATAAATGCTTACAATAATTCTTATGATTGTTCAAGTTTGGGTAAATGCTGACTTTACATTAAAATCACCTGGAGGCCATGCAGAAAGGCCGAGTGGAGAGACCACATGGAGGTGTGTTGGCTGACAGCCCAGCTAAGATTCCAGCCAACATCCAGGCTCAATTGCCAGACCTTGTGTGAAGATGCATCTAGATGACCCCAGGACACCCAGCTGAGGCCCTAGACATTGTTGAACAGAGACAAGTCATGTTCTCTTGGCCCTCTGAATTCCTGACTGAGTCTGGGAGCCCAGCGAGATGTCCATTTTATGTCATTGTTTTTCCTTTTACCTAACTCATTTGAAGAGCTTTAAAAAATGTTGTAGCTTAGGTCCTGTCCCCAAGACATTCTGATTTATTTAGTCTAGAGTAAAATCTTGTATTAATTTTCTCCCTACTTTTTGTTATAAAAATTTTAAACATTGGAAAGAGTTGAATGAATAATACTTGGAAATGTGTGCACCCATCACAATTATGAATATTTGCAACATGATAGATAAATAGATGATAGATAGATAGATAGATAGATAGATAGATAGATAGATAGATAGATAGATAGATGATTGATAGATAGACAGGCAAACAGATATATAGGGCTGAGCTATTGGAATATAATTTGCAGATATGACATTTGATCTCTAAGGACTACAGCATAGAAATATACAAAAATAAGGGCATTGTCTTATAAATATAATACCATTATCATGCCTAAGAAAATAACAGCAACTCTCTAATAACCTGTCCCTATTTAAATCTCCACAATTTTTCTCAAAATTTTCTTTCTTTACTTTTTTTAAAAAAATAAGCATCCAATAAAATTTCAGACATAAAATTTAATAGTTAAAACTTTTTAGTCTAGCTTTCTCTCTTTTATTTATTATTTATTAAATTACACTGACTTTTAAAAGCAACCAGATCAGCTGTCTTGTAAAATGGTCTACACCCTATATTGATCTGATCATTAGTTCATAGTGCCACTTAACTTACACATCTATTCCCAGTAGGTCCTACACTAAAATATAAGTCTAAAGAGACTAAACTCACATCAAGCATTTGGGGCTAGTATAATTCATGTGTACTTCACATCATAGCAGGTGATATACAATGTCAAGTTGTTACATTATTAGTGATGCTGATTTTGATTAAGTGGGTGACTGTCACACCTCTCTTTATTAAAACACATGTATCTATTTGCAGTTAGTGAGGAATCTGTGAGATGGTGTTCTGGCTCCAACAAAACTCCACCCAATAGTTTTATCACCCATTGATGACCCATTTGGGAAGTTACAAAATGGTGATTTTTCTTGATTTGCTTGTTTAATAAGGCATAATTCACATATAGTAAAAGTTCACTTTTCATTCTGTGCAGTTTAGCAGGTCTTGAAAAATGTATGTAAACTTTTGTGCGACCACCACAGTCATTGAGAAATAGAACAGTTCCACCCCCTCTCCCCAGTATGCCTCCATATCCTGTTATCATCAACTTGTCCCCCAACCCCAGCACTTGGGAACCACTAATACATTTTCTGTCTCTTTAGATTTGCTTTGTCCAGAATGTCACATACATGGAAACATACATTGTACAGACTTTTGAGTCTGGCTTCTTTCACTTAGCAAAATGCATTTGAGGTCCACCCATGTGTTGATGTATCAGTAGTTCTTTCTTTTCTGTTGCTGAATAGAAATCCTTTGTAGACCTGTGTTAGTTTGTTTATTCACTCCCAAGTTGAGAGACATTTAGGTTGTTTACCTTTTGTGGCAATGATGAATAAAGGCATAGAAACATTCTCATACAAGTCTTCACATTAACATAAGTTTCCATTTCACTTGGATAAAATACTTAAGAATGGGATTTCTGGGTTGTTTAGTAAATAGTATATGTTCATTTTATTTTTTGTAAAAAGCTAAATTCTTTTTTTCCACAATGGCTACACCATTTTACACTCCCATTGTCAATGGATAAGAGTTAATTGGTTGTTTTAAAAAATCTGTCATCCTTCATATTTTTTATATGGCAATCTCCCATGGAAAAAGAATATTTCCTCATCAACTTGAGATGAACTATAGGTCTCATTATAAAGGCTGAGTTAATGCTAATTCTTCTTGCTTAATTATCAATTTTCAGAGTAAAGAGTTTTCACAGTGACCACCTCCAGTGGTGGGTAAAAAAGGTTTTCTCTTTTTTTTTTCTGGTTTGTGTCATTTTTTCTATATTTATGAACTTCTGAATTTTTAATTATCCCATCTTGTATACTTATTAACATTTATCTTCTTAATTCTCAAAGTATCCCAACTTCGCCTAATAAGAATGCTATAAATTGGTTCTATGAACTTTTGACATGACCCCATTAGCCTTTGACACATTTTTTCTTTCTGGCACATTAAGAACACCACTCTCACCTTGAACTTCTCTGAACTAGGCCTAGATTTAGCCCTTTCTTTAAAAGGACAGATTCCTTGAAATTATATTTAAAAACTAAGTGTAGTCAATAAGATCTCCTGGTCACTGGGGTATCATCACTTTTAGTTTCTTTCAGTGGACATACAGATGGACAGACACACACTTCAGATCCAAGAACTAAGAGTTATATATGCATATAAATCATAAACTCTTATCAATATTTCCAATTAAAATTTAGCCTTCTTAAGTTCTTTTACTGTTTAACTTGTATTGCTTTTCTCTTCTACCAGAAATTTTGATTATTAATAAAATTAGCACACTTATTAATTTTTTTTATCTCATCATACATATGACAGATCAAAATCACCATGCCAATGTTACTATTACTAATAAAGCTGTTGAAGAAAGTTTAAGATTTCTTTGCAATTCTTTTTTATCCTCACAATATTTCTCATCAGGAATGTCTAGTCAGAGTACTGAGTTCAAAAGTCACTTGAAATCATTCTTTCTCTGTGCGGTTATGCTTCCAATGTGATACACAGTCAGGTGTATTTGTTCCCATTTGTTTTCAATTTGATGGTCTGACCTCAATATATTTTAAAAGCTCCCCTGAGGATGGATTCCAATGAGCAGTCACGGGCTGACAAGCAACGACTGGGTTCTCTCCTTTTCTTTTCCTTCCCCCTAAAATGGCTTCTCTCCCACTTCCTTTCATTGAAATACTATCTTTTCTTTAGGACTAACTTCCTCTAACCTAGTCCTTCTTTTGATCTCATTAATCAAGGGTACTACTCCCCTCATCTGGACTCCTATAGACTTTTGACCATTCCTTATAGAATTTTAAATGTTCCACCTTGAATTACAGTCCTTGTGTCAAGTGTTGGCAAACTTTTGCTGTAAAGGGCCAGACAGTAACTATTTTAGGTTTTGCAAGTCACATAGATCTCTATCACATACTCTTCTTATTTTTTATAATTCTTCAATTCTTAGCTACCAACAAAAACAGATGTGGCTCTGGGATAGTTTGCCAACACTTTCTTTATATCATCTTATTTCAAGTACATATCTTGGTGCAGGAAAAGTCTTACTCATCCCTATATGCCCTGCTTACAGCAGAGCACACAGGAAGGGATGCTCACTAAGTGTTTGTTAAATTCATGAATATACTATATTGTTATATGGCACTCTTGCAAGAATTTGTTATTAATCCAGAAAATTGAGCTATACAGAACTATAAAAAACTCTATACACAAACATAGAGCATTGGTTACAGATAGTGACCTGTGCATAACACCACTCTTTCTGTTCAGTCACTCAGTAAGCCTTCTTCCAAGGGTAAGAGGAGGGTGGTGGTGATGGGTGGGTGCTGACAGTCACACATGTGGATGTTCTTGGTATTAAACATAAGTGTCCTGGAGAGAGAGTTAACTGCTACAGATGTGTAGGAACAGACAGGATCTTAGAGGTGGGAGTAATTAAACTTTACTCCATGTAACCCAAAAGTGGCTTCCAGTGCCTGCGAAGGTATAGTCTCTTCCACTGGAGAAGATGCCAACAAGATAAGAAGGGAGCTCTGATTTCTAGAAGCGTCCATTCTCATCTATGTCTGAGAGAAGGATCAAGATTGATACCCTCTGGAAGAGAAAGGGAAAGACCTGTAGTTCATTTCCAGCTCGTAGGCACTCTGAGTTTGTCAGGGCTCAGACAAAGAAAATCAGGCATGATTAGCAGCATGAAGGAGGTCAGAGCGTTGTGCCAAAACTGCCTCCCAGAGCACCTTCTGAAAAACAGTGCCTCAATTTGTACCATAGTACAAAATGCTAATTTTATCAGAAGGAGAAAAATACTGGAAATACCTTTTTAAAATCTGTGGTTTCTATGGGCACTAAATTTCCACTTCTGATCTAAAAACCCTGGTGTCCACATGAGTTTACTTCCTACCACCAAAGCCCTCCACCCTAAGCCCTCCACCCTTAGATGAAAAGTCAATGTCTTTGTGGTTGCTGCCAAGAAATTCAAGTCCATTTGAAGCATTTTTATTCTAAGAAAATTTATTTCCATATGTAGTTAGAATGAAACTATATGACACTCATTTTTTTAAAGTGCTTTATAATAATGATATCTGAAGTTAAAATTGTGTTTTTTCCCTTTGCTTGTCTTATCTTAAGCCATGTCCTGCTGTAAATTAAAAAGAAGGGCATTTCAACCAAATGGCTCCTCTGAATAGCATTAATCCTGTCAAGAGTAGTTTGTGACAAAAGCTAAAGGTTATGCTCTTGCCTTTTAAACACAACCAACTTAAACATCTGAACTATTTCTGCTGTCTCTTAAATATTAGGATGTAACACATTGGCGATATTTGTTGACATTTGTTATACTTTTGATGAACAATTAGCCTGCAACAATATTAACAGGAAATTCCATTCATGAGATAAGCAGCTGTTTGTGCAAAGCTTCATCCAAATCATAAGACCAAAAATCTTCTTTATGCAACTAATGTTTGTTGAATAGTCAGCATTCCTTAGGTATCCAAAAGGAAATGCTTTGAAAATAACTTTTATGGCTAATTTTGACTCATGTTCATAAGGAAAAATAAGTCTTATGATTCATTTGGACTCTTATAGTTTGTAAAATGTGAGTATTTAAAAGTGTTCCCAGTTACCACATAAATTTCAAAGAGTAGGCATCAATAAATTACTAAACCCAATAGCTTTCAACCTACAATACAGAATCATAAAGCCAGTCTCCACAACCCCAATTCTATAGCATATCATGTTGGGTTCTTATTTCATTTCTGTAGCAAAGGTTTAGAGCACCTACCATAATATGGAACACTCTCTTATTTAAAAACATGCTTCTCTCCCATTTTTAAACTATTAAAACATTTAATGTAATATTCCCATTGAAACATTTATTTAAGGATTCACTAAATTGCTAGGAATACAGCTTCAAAATATTGAGAAGCAAATGACTGGTAAGTAACCAGTTAGAAATGATGGTGGTTCTGTGAAAGTATTAATACATCCTCCACTGAGGGGCAAGGGTTTGAGCAACGATTCACTACCCAGCCATCAATCACCAAATTCTAAGTACCTTTGCCATTCGTCTCTTCCTCTTTCTTTCCAACGACCCCATCTCCCCTGCCTCTCTACCCTACTATGGACAAAAAAGGAAACCTGGAAAATTCTGGCATTTATTTTTAAGCCAAAGCAAAAGGCCATAATTGTGTCCCCATCAGTAAAATATTTCTGAGCAGGCATCCCCAGTGTGTGTACATTTATTTATGAATTATACACATGTCTTACTCTGAAGTAGTATATTAAATATCAGTGAAATTTAGTGACTTTTTTTCATACTAAAGACCACATCTGCATCCAATTTTCTTCTAATATTTTCTTGCATACTTTTTGGAGTACAAGTCTCCCCTGCAACTTGTGAGACCACTGCTCAAACAGCCACCAGAGCAAACTTTCTGAAATGCTATCAGATCCTAATTAAGACCCTGTTTTAAGTTTTGCAATTTATGGTCTGTAGCTTTTACTTGGGTTTATTTTAATAGATGAAGGGCCCTTCTGGATTTCCTTTTTTGCCCATTATAGTCTCCAATCTGGCTGTGAGGATAAACAGGTATCTGCTCAGATCAACACCCCCCTATGCCCCATCCTCACCCTGGTCTTCATCCCCCTTTCTACAGCTCCCTGCTCCAGTCCTGCTGAAGCTTGGGCAGTGGAAGGAGTTAGACAGAAAAGGTGCTGCCTGCTCTTCCTGGTAGTTCTTGACTGCCAGATGCCAACTAGCTTTCGAGTTGATAACACCCCCTGACGTTTCATTAATGGAAAGTGCGAACTACAACTTTTCAAGAACATTAAGAAGTGTTCCCTTTAATTAAGGTGGTCAAAAGGTACAAACTTCCAGTTATAAGATAAGTAAGTCCTGGAGATGTAATGGGCAGCAGGGTGACTACAGCTAATAATACTGTATTACACATTTGAAAGTTGTTGAGAGTAGATCTTAAAAGTTCTCATCATAAAAAAAAAAATTTATCATTGTGTAGCGATGGATGTTAATTAAACTTATTGTGGTGATCAATTTGCAATATACAGGGTAGAATAAAAGCAAGTTTACAGTTGTTCATATAAAAAGTAACACAGTAATTAATAAATAATAATATGAGAATAAACTGTTTTGTGTTATAAAAACTGTAAACCTACTTTTGCCCCATCCTGTATAAGTCTATCAAGTCACTATATTGTACACCTAAAACAATACAATGCTGTGTATCACTTATACCTCAATATTAAAATATAAATATTAATAAATAATAAATAACAAAAAAATGAAACCATTTAAAAAAAATACATTGACTTATTTTTTAGAGAGAGGAAGGGAGAGGGAGAGAGAAACATCCATCTGCTCCTGTCTGTGCCCTGACCAGGGATTGAATCCACAACCTTTGTGTTTTGGGACACTGCTCTAACCAACAGAGCTATCCAGCTAGGGCGAAGAGTTGTTTTAAAGCATTTTAAAACCCTGGAGTGTGAGGTAATTCCCGTTATATTACAGGAAGTGGGTCGATGTATGATCTAACTGACCCAACTGGCTATAACGACTAACTATAGAAATCTATAAGGTGATCCCACTATACGCCCAAGACCTTCCCCATTCCACATAATTCATGTCATTCCAATCAGTTTCTCTTAAATGTAATAGTTCCAGTGTGGACTCATTGTATGCACCCACAGACCAGTTTCACCTCTGTGGTTAATTCTCCAGAAATGGTATCACCACCAGCCCTGCCTCCCACGGAGCAAACCCAGAATTTATGCTCTATTTCCCTTCCCCTTCGTGCCCGCACCCATTTGCCAACACCTCCTGCTCCACCGCAGAAAAGTCTCTGATATCCAGCCTTTCTCCTTTGCCCCCAATTAACCCAGGCTTTTTACATTTGTCTCTTGAATAGTAAGTACAATGGTCTCCTATTTGGTCCACCAACCACCAGATTCTCTGCCCACTAGTTTCAGCTCAGCTGCCTAGTTATTTTTTGAAAAGTCAGCCTATGTCATTTTTTCTAATTAACAGTTTTCATTGCAATTGTCTATAGAGGTTTTCTTCAAACATTTTTGGTCATATGCCTCTATTAGTAAAAAGAATTTTTGAATACACACCTGTAAAATATGAATATTTTTTCTAAAACTATGAACATGTATTTTTATGTTAATATATTGTGCATATTATGAAAATACATTTTAAAATATGACATAACTCCTAGTGCCATATTTTGAGGTAATGGAACTGTTCCGTGTCCTGAGCACAGTAATGGTTTTACAAACCTATAGATGTGGTAAAATCCAGAGAGCAGCACTCCAATAAAGAGTCCATCGTCCTACATGTAAATTTAAAAATTGAGTTTTAATAATACTTAATAATAATATATTTTCCCACTCCCAACTAGATTACCTTTTGCATCTTCAGAGTATATACAGCATTGAGTTCAAACACCTTAGATTGTCACTTTTGGCTGCTGGTGTAAAAGAAGCTGTGGGAAAATCCCCAAATCACTGGAGGACTTTTCTACTCATTTTGTAATGGTTCTACACCCAGTGCATGGTATTGTAGAAATATTAACAGAGAATATGGATCATTGTGTGTTTAAGTATTATAAATTCAAAGGTTATTTATGTTACTTTCCTAGAACATATATTTGGTCTAAACTTGCCTTTGTGACCTGCCCAAAGTAATGACTGAAAAGGCACTTGGTTTGAATGATACTGTCCAGAGAGGACATAACTGCACTCCTACCTGACCGATGGTGGCACAGTGGGTAAAGTGACGACCTGGAACACTGAGGTCTCCGGTTCTAAGTCTCAAGGTTGCCAGCTCTGAGAGCAGGTTTATCAGAATGGGGTCACTGACTTGAGCAGGTAATCATCCACAAAATCCCAAATCTCATCAGCTTGAGCCCAAAAGTTTCTGCCGTGAGAAGCCCAAGTTAGCTGGCTTTTTTTTTTTTTTTTACAGAGACAGAGAGAGGGACAGACAGACAGAAAGAGAGAGAGAGAGAGAGAGAGAGAGATGAGAACCATCAATTCTTTGTTGTGGCACCTTAGTTGTTCATTGATTGCTTTCTCAAATGTGCCCTGACTGGGGGGCTACAGCAGAGCATTACAATCCCTTGCTCAAGCCAGCAACCTTGGGTTTAAGCTGGTGAGATTTGCTCAAACCAGATGAGCCTGTGCTCCAGCCAGCAACCTCAGGGTTTCGAACCTGGGTCCTCTGCATTCCAGTCCGATGCTCTATCCACTGCACCACTGCCTGGTCAGACCCAAGGTTGCTGGCTTAAACAAGGGGACACTAGCATGGCCCCCCGTCAATGCATGTATCAGAAGCTCAATGTACAAATAGAGTGAAAGCAACAAGTTGATGTTTCTCACTTTCTCTTTCCCTTCCTGTCTCTCACTCTTGCTTTCAAAAATAAAAAAGAAAAATATCTACAATCTTAATAAAAATGACCTATCAAAGTAAAAGACCCAGAGCACCAAAAAATATGGACTGGGAGAAGTTCTACAGAAGGAGAGTAAGGAGGGGAGATCAGCTTTGACCCCCTCCCAGGTAAGGTATCATATTATATTAATCACTTAGTGGTGGGAAACCTTAAGCAAACTATGCCAAGGTGGAGCAAATTCAGACAACCCCACTTCTCATTTCACGTGGTAAACTGATATAGTCAGTCTATGTACCAAACAAGAAAAACTAGTTAAGAATTTGAATGGATAGACATAAATAAACTCAATGAGTGTTTTACCTATTGACGTTATGTAATTCTATAAGGGCTTGCCCTTTTCATTGTCTTTGAGTCATTTTATAACTCCATAAGTTGTAGAAAACTGAAAATAATACAACTGATTTTTATCTACAGAATTGCAAATGAATTTTGTTCAGTGGAATACAACTAATAATATTCCCTGTGAACTTTAAACAGTTTTGTGTTTATTATTTTAGGTTCATTTTATCATTCTTGGTTGCTTACATATGTGTGTGTTGTTTAAGTTTTCTTTTGAACCAGTTGTAACATCTTATTAGTTCCTCACTTAATACTGGATTAAAGAATATCTTTGACAGGTGTTCATTTTCAAGAGAGTCACGATTTAAAACCAAAATCCAGGAAAGCTTTTGAGACTTGTCACATAATGAGAAAGTGTGACCCGTTGACAGACAAACAAAGAACCAAAAGAAATTTCTCTCTAGTCATCTTGCTGTTCTCCGAGTATGTAGAGATGCTGCAGTTTGGGAATGAAGGGGTTTAAACTTTGGAAGAAGCCGATTCTTCAGTGAAACAAACAAAAACCTTAATCAAAGCTTTGACCTTTAGACCTACCACAAGCTATTAGAACTTTGGATCCAGCCTCTCTCTTTCCCCCCATGCCAGCCTCTAGGACCCCTTGCTCAGCCATAGGGAATGTCTACCTCACCCTGAAGTTACTCCCTCTAGGTAGAATGGGGTCAGGAGTGGGGGAAATTTTCTCCTTCCTTTTCATCCCCTGAGACCCTCCCCATTAAAGAGTCACCTCCTCTTGTGATAAAATTTAAGCACTTGTAGACAAGGCTAGTTACATCTTTTCTTAAATCTTCACAGAATATATACAAATCTCTTAGGATTAGATGCCAGCATTTAATCTGCTTGCAGAAGTATCAGTTAAGAAAAGTCATTATTCCCTCTCAGCTCTAGCAGCTTACTTTAGGGATGGAAATATATGAGAAAGTATTTGATGCCAGAAGATAGTTCTGCAGCTCCACTGATTTCATGAAAGAGAATGAGGTGGATGGAGTAAGTGAGATAGGGGAGAGCAGGAAGGGAGAAGAGGAAAGAAAACAGAAAGGGATTCAGCAAATGAGTAGAGGACTGGAATTAGAATTGGTGCCCAGGAAACATTTAAAGACCAGGGGGCCTCGTATTCAATTTTAAAGTGAAGGCTCCCTGGCTCTGCAATGTGACCTTGGTCATCATCAAATTACCAGCGGGAATCTACTGCATGCAGCTGCATCGTGTGCGCTCTATTTTAATGAAAGGAACAATTTTTTTTTTTTTAAAATGGAAGGTTTATCTTTCATGTTTGAGTTGATGCCAAGGAGAAGATAAAGGAACAGCTGTAAGATATTGCATGGAGGACAGAAAGTCAGTAGAAGCTGGAAGCTGAAAGCAGAAGTGACTGGGAGTGTGACACGAGAAATGTACAGGAGTCTTGGCAACAGCGTGGAATAGCTCTGGCAGACAGGGGCTTGAAGCAGATCAGATCTAGATTTCAAAAGGGCGAGGTGGGTAACCCAGCTGATGCCTCGTTTACTCAAATATGTGACCCCATTGTACTTGAGATCCTAAACTAGAAAATCTTCCAGGACTGGAGGATAGGGTACTCATTTTCTTCTAGCAGAGCACCATACCTGATTAAATAGTAGGTGATGAAAGATTAGTGAATTGCTTTGTAAACTTTAACTAGTGAGTAAGTATTGAGATGTCATTTATCATAGTTAGTGATCTGAGATTCTGCGATTGCTAACCTAAGCTATTTTTTATCTAAAGGTTCTTTGGGTTTTTCTATTTATTATATGATAATAATATATTATATTTCTATTACTGTAATTTGGGGGGATTAAAACATGCTGTATTCTTTGGTGGTATTGAGCAGTGTGTCAGCCCCTTGGAGCCACCATCATTCTTTGGTGTAGTAATGAATATTCTGAAGAAGTTCAGGTCCCAAATATCTACCAGAACTCAGAAGATGACAAGTCCTGTGGGAACTGTTATGGGCTGAATTGTGCCCTCCCCTTCAATTCATATATTGAAGTCCTAACCCCAAGTACTTCAAAAATATGATTATTTTGAAGATTGGGTCTTTAAAGAAGTAGTTAAGGTAAAATAAGGTTATATGATTAAGCCCTAATTCGATCTGACTGGTGTTCTTATAAGAAAAGGAAACTAAGACACAGACTTGTGCACACACAGAGGGAAGACCAGGTGGAGACACAGTGAGAATGTGGTGTCTACAAGCCAAGGACAGAGACTGCAGGAGAAACCAAACCTGCCAACGGCTTGGTCTTGGGGTTCCAGCCTCCGGAACGGTGAGTAAATCAATTTCTGTTGTTCAAGCCACCCGGCCTCTGGAATTTCTTTTGGCAGCTCTAGAAGACGAATACAGAGACCATATTTTCCAAACGAAAAAATTAAGACACAAGGTCTTACAAATCCAAATGATTTATAGAACAATTGATTGAAATAGCTTATACAGTATTTGAAATCTAGCCATACCTAATCCATAGTCTTACTTCCAAATAGGACTTGACTTAATCCTAGGGAAAAACTTTTATTCAATTTTTTTAATAAAATCTTAGAAAAGGGGGTTCTATTACCACCACTGGAAATGTACCAAATCCCAATTTCGAAACTGAAGTTTTACTACCATGCATTATTTCAGTATCATTTAAAAACTAAACCAAATGTAATTTAGAGGGCATTAAGGCAGAAATCCATGGACATTTTGTCCTTAACATATATGTGTCGGCTCAATTACTGTAAGCACACACCATTCTATTTTTAGAAGAAAGAAAATCGAAGAACTCTGAGCGCCTTCAAGAGGACAACTCCGGTGAGAGAAACAGCCCAGGCCAGCATGGGCAGGCTCTTGGGCCCAAAGACATAATTAGAAAACACTTGAGTTTGGGGGTGGCAGGGAGGGAGAAGAAAAATTTTAAACTAAATATTGTTTAAGATCTAAATCAAAGAATGAATTGGAATCTGGCCACAGTTGTTGATATAGTGTGTATGAAACACAATGTCTGCTTCCTCCCTTAGAGCAAGAATAAAAAGGGAAAGCTCTTACTTATTAATATGGTATACACAAAAATGTTCACTTATATATGTTTAAAAGCCCACTGGGAATCCCAAGAACATAATAAAGCATATGGAATCCTCGTCAAATGCAAGCCAGGTGTGAATTTTTTGCCTTTCTCAGACCTCATAAGCCTGCATTTTTATTCTTTCTACAAGTTAGAGAAATATAGCTAAGTGAAAAAAGAAAATTAAATTATGAATATTTATCGAAGAAACAAAATTGTTTGACCTCTAGGATCAGATGACAAAATGGACCCAAATTATAAAATTGCTCAATTTACAAAAGCCAGTGAAGAAAAGCATAGCTATTGAAAAATAAATTATCTCATCTCTCTTTAGACAAATGAAGAGGGAAAACCCACATTAAATCATTGAAAAGTGTTACCCAGAGAAACCAGTGTGTTTCCAAAGATGGGAAGGTAGCTCCAAACCTCATATCCCCAGGAGCAGTGGAGCAGTATCAAAACCAAAAAGATGAGTAGGAGAAACATTGGGAGAAAGCCTCCCTAATTTCTCCCCGCCCGCCCGAGGTGTAGGTAGGCAGCCCAGAGAAATGGTGGAATGTCTCTCCAGAACCAAAGTTTCAACCTCTCTGCCCACTGATGCCCCCACCAGGATGATTCAGGGAAAAGAAAAAGTGCATGAGGCCCAAAAACAGTTGTCTCTGTTCACAAATTGCGGTTTCCAAGGGTGAGAATAAAAGAGAAAATAAATGACACAAAACCAATGAGATTCAGGGGAACCCACAATATGACACTGCACAGAAGCCTCATTTAAAATCTTCAACCTCTCTTCGGATTAAATCTGCAATTGCAGTAGGTGAGGTATAACAGACCCTTCCCTACTTATTAGCTGTGTGAGCTTGGCCAAGTTACTTAATGTCTTTTAGCTTCTGTTTCTTCATCTGTAAAATGAAAGTTATTATAATAGCTACATACAAGGATATAATGAGTTAACATATATAAAGCACTTAGAAAAGTGATGGGCATAGCCTGACCTGTGGTGATGTAATGGTTAAAGTGTGGACCTGGAATGCTGGAGGTCGCCAGTTCAAAACCCTGAGCTTGCCCGGTCAAGGCACATATAGGAATTAATGCTTCCTGTTCCTCCTCCTCTTCTCTCTCTCTTTCTCTTCTCCCTCTAAAATGAATAAAGTCTTTTTTAAAATAAATGTGCTAGGCACATAGTAAACACTATATTAGTATTAACAATTATTATTGTTATTGTTATTGTCAAAGTCCATAGACCCCCCTTTTCTTTTCTCCCTCTGGCTAGAATGAGTGTGGGGCATACCACATGTGGTTTAAGTACTACCTAAATTACAGCTGATTTAAAACAAAATGATTCAATGTCTGGCCTAATGAAGATTTCAGTCTACTGGGTTAGGGAAGGGCAAACATATCAACAAATGAACCACCCAAGCTCCCCCAGTTCTTGCCCCAGTCTGGTGTGTTTCAGCTGCCAGTCCTTGGAACACTCTAGAACTTTCAGACAACATCAAGGCTGTTAACTCTTTTGCAAACCAGCATGAAATTTCTGGCAACCCACATTGGTCCTGAACTGGCAGTTGAAAAACATTACATCTGTGCATGTCGGAGTACACAGGCCCTGGGCCCTGGGGGTTGGGGGGGGGGTGTGATTTATTTGAGAGATCTCTACTATTAACACCAGTCATTAAGTCCAAAATACTATGGGGAATCCCCACTTCTCTATCAATGGCCAATTGTGTTTTGGTTATTTTAAAATAGGCTGTTTATGTTCTTCTAGCTCTTCCTGTTCTGATATTGTGCACTAACATCACCACTCCAAGCCAGCCCCTTCTTGCCATACCTCTTGCACAATTTGCCACATAAGCATGGTATATCAAAGAACATCAAATCTTATCTCTTAATCTCCTGTGCTACATGGATAAGCATCTGGATTCAGCGTGTACCCATCCATGTCCTGCCCTTCATTCCTCTGGAGTTAACCTAGCCGCCCAGCCCACATATATTCCACACACCACATTCTTAATCTTCTTTTTATCCCTTCTTCTCCATCCTTGTGATCCTTAAGAACAAAGAATGGAAAAACAGCTCAGAAGCAGAGCCATGATGTATGACTGTGCTAATTGTGCACCAGTTTGTGACCAAGGGCCCTAGACCTGTGCAGCCCACAACCTGAAAAGCCTTGGGCAGCAGCTCTGCAGACACAAACTCTTCTAACCAAACCAGAAGATACAGTGCTCAGCCCTCTCTGGGAAGGTCAGGGAAAGCTCTACAAAACAAGTGGTCATTGCCCTGGCCCTTTAGGCAGAAATAGGGGCTCTCCATTCTTCCAGAAGTCCAGGGAAGTTGTTGTAGGGAGAAGAAGCAGTATGTGGAAAGGCACAAATGCATAAAACAGTACTACATTCTGGCATTACAAGATTAGCAAGGACTGGGAAATATCTAGAGCAGAGGATATCGTAGAAGGAACACCTGGAGGTAAAGCTGAAAATACAATCATGTGGGGATTTGCATGCTATGCCAATACATGGAGAGTATCAGGATTCTGTGTGGGTTAGGGGGTATCTTAGAATTAGGGGAATGGGTTACACATGGTCAGATTTGTGCTTTAGGAAGAGCACTATACCTGTGAAAAACACCAGACTAGGGTGTGGCCGACTAACCTAGGAGACCACTTGGAGCCTCTCATCATAGTCCAAGAACTAAAGATGAGTATCAATATTAATTAATGCAGGTTCCAGAAGCGCTTAAGGAACACATTAGTTAAGACATATTAACAAGTTGGGTTCAAGAGTAAGTTGAAGAAGACTATGATACTTATCAAAACCCTAGCTTTGGTAACTGAGTGAAGGATAGTACTTTTGACCAGTGCTAAAGGAGTAAAGGAAGAGCAGGCTTGAAAGGGCTGAGATAGGTTCAAGTAAATGAGCCCTTGAGACATGTGGGTAAATATATTGAACCACCATTTGGTAATTTGGGTCTGAAGTTCAAGAGAAAGATTTGAGTTTCATTTTAAAGTCATGACAGAGATGACAGCACATGAAAGTAAGCAGTAGAGATTGTCAGTACAGGGTTTTATCTGGGAGACTTTATAAAGGAAAATAGGCAAAATTTAAGGTTGAGGAAGATATTTTTTTCTAATGGAATTTGAAAATAATAATGCATGCAAGAAAGAAATAAGGTGAAAGAAAGATTGAAACATGAGAAAGATGGAATGGCTGGAACTGGGTCAGGAAGGGCATTGATTAAGAGAACAGTTGAGAGGTCATCTAGAACAGAGGCCTTTCTGAGACTCCAGGTTCATGAAGGTGTAGGTGGGAAAATGAGGGCTTTCACATTTAAAAACTCTATATTTTCTATAAAATAGGAAAGTAGTCATTCATTAATTGTCATCTTTTCAATAACCACTTTCAGTGCACCTACCAAATCTGGCACCACCATAGATATTACTCTTGTCCTGTTGGAGCTTAAAATCTGGTGGGGTGGCAGACGTTAATCAAAAAATCATATAAATAGTGCAAAATTGCAACTACTATGGATACTATGAAGATTTACATGGTACAACAAGAGTTTACAGTGAGAGGAATTTACCTACTAAGGTATCACTGAAGCCTTCCTTGCTGAGGTAACACAAGTAGGGCATGTCACTTGATGAGAGATATGACTCCAATCTACAAGTTGGAGTCAACTGAGGAAGAGAGAGGAGGAGGATCAGCATGTGTCAAAGCCAAAGCCAGAATGAAAAGATAGTCTGTGGAGGGAGCAGGAAGAGTGGGGTGGAGGGTAAAAAAGGTGAAGTTGGAGACACAAGTAGGACCAGACCAGGTAGGACCTTGCTGGACATCTTAAGAAGGCTCATTTCAATTCATTAAATTCATTAAGTACTAGAAAGCCACTGAGGAATTTTAAGAAAGACTGAGGGTAGAGGTCCTATTATCACATTTGTAGTTCATAAAGTTGATTTCGGCTGCAGACCAGGGAAAGGATTAGAAAAGTCAGGGGAAGACAAGATTTACCCATTTCTGTAATCCTGGAAAGAAATGACTATAGTTTTAAAAAGGTGGTGGTGGTGGTGAAAATCAAGAGAGAAGATGGCCTGACCAGGCGGTGGCACAATGGATAGAGCGTCAGACTGGGATATGGAAGACCCAGGTTCGAGACCCCAAGCTCACCAGCTTGAGCGTGGGCCCATCTGGCTGGAGCAAAAAGCTTGCCAGCTTGGACTCAAGGTCACTGGCTCCAGCAAGGAGTGGCTCAGTCTGCTGAAGGCCCACGGTCAAGGCACATGTGAGAAAGCAATCAATGAACAACTATGGTGTCGCAACGGCAACGAAAAACTAATGATTGATGCTTCTCACCACTCTCCATTCCTGTCTGTCTGTCCATATCTATCCCTCTCTCTGACTCTCTCTCTGTCCCTGGGGGAAAAAGAAAAGAGAGAAAAGATGATTTCAAAAGATATTTATGAAGTGAAATTTAATAAAATAATGTGAAAAGAGTACTGAGGTTGGCTCCCAGTCTGAACACATTTGAGTGAAATGCTAAAATGAAATACACTGGAAATGGGCTGGGTTTGGGGAGGGATCATGAGTTTTCTTCTAAATATATTGATCTTAATGTGTCTTTAAGACATTTAAGAGTAAGTATCAAGTAGATTTCTGTACATATGAGTCTGGATCCTAAAGGAGAAGTCTAAACTGTAGATACAAAGAGTAGGCATCACCAGAGTAAGATTGTTTATGAAAAGAATATAGACTCTTGAGGAGCTAAAACATTCAGCTAGATAGAAGATAGTGAGACTATAAAGAGAAAGAAGAAATGGTAAGAAATGTAAGCAGGGGAGTGTTTCATGACCTAGAAAATAAGAAATGAGAAAGTTCCAAAAGAATAAATATCCAAAAATATTTCTGAGAAGAAAGACAAGAGTAGAAATGTCCATTGAGTTGACATGAGGCAAAACATGTTTTTATAGGGTAATAAAGCCAGAAGTCACACTGGGGCAGGTTGAGGAATGAGTGGAAGAAGACAGTGAAGACAGTGAATATAGAAAATGCTACCAAGAAATTTGTCTTGAGTTATCGGCTAAGAATAAAAGGGGTAAAAACTGAGAAGGTGCCTTGAGGAGAAAGGGGAACAGTTTAGACAAGCAGCTGAGAGTTATTAAAGAGAGAACTGACCTAGAACAAGTGAAAAAGTATAATGATCTGGGAAGACAGTCTTCCAGTAATTTGTAGTGGCACCAGTTTGCCTGGGTGGGCAATTCTTTCTAGCTATCAAAGTCTGAACTTAGTTAGGAAATACCAAATTGTGGTTAAAAAGAAAAGAGGGGGGATAAAAACCAACAACAAAGAGACAATGAAGTTGAGAGGGTTGAGAGAATGAAGTTCAAATTGACCATGGAACCCAAGTTCCATATGGAAGGAATTTTGGTTCCCAGAAGTCTGATCATTTAGCAGAAAATAAATGAGTCAAGGGCTTAGGGACCTCAATAAAGATGAAAGACATATTAAGGGGAAATGCAGGGTTAAGAAAGCTGCTGAAGGCCCCCATGTCTCTGTGGCCATCCTTATTTTTATACCCTTAGTCTAGCCAGACTGTTACTTACTTTTGGCTCAGTGCCTTTTCAGGCCAGAAATACTGAGCAGTTAATGTCCATAAGAAGCAGCCCTCAGCCAATGACTGATGGAAATTGGTGGATACTATCCAGCTCCCCAGGGTGAGCACTCTGAAAGATGGTCTGCTTCCTTCTCTGCCTTGTCTCAGCACTACCTCCTCCCCTGCTGCAACTAGCTCCCAATCAACAACCGTACTGGATTCTCTCTTCAGTGTCTGCTGCTTGTGAGACTCAAACCAACAGTGTAGGCAATTGCTGTTGAAGTTTCCAAAGGTAACAGTTTGAGAATGCAAAAGGGTAAAGACGTGCTACTGCATGAGGTCTGTCCAAATGCAGAGGAGCTGAATGTTGTTGCTTCTGAAACCAAGGAGCCTCAGAGGCCACCATGTTTGGGTTATTTACATAGATATCAAATTGACTTTAGATGTTTTAGATGGTGACTTAGAGGAGACCATAAACCAAGTATACCAAGGTTTTTCATGACATGGAAGAAAGATCAGGAGGCTGGTAACTGACAATGATCCCCAAGGGTATAAGGTGGATAACATGACCCCAAACAAAGAGGATTTTTAACCAAGGGAAATATCTAGGTCCAGGAGAGGAGATTGAGGCAATGTTGATTCGCTCTCCCAGATTAAGGCAACACAGACTATAAGAAAAAGAGCAGCCCCCACTACTGCAGAGAGCCTAACTGAAAAAACACAATGCCCCTATGGAAGGACAGCAGATCTGTTCACAATGGGTTGAAGATACAGTCTTTACTGGAGGTTCCAGATGGTTTAGGATGGAGGTCAACAAGGAGGGGATAAATCAAAGTGAATGAAACACAGAAGGTATGAGTTAAGGGAAGGAATAGAGATTGTACATTTTGATCAGTGCCTTACAGTTACGTTCTTCAACCCCCTTCTGAGGCATAATCCCAGGAACCTGAGGCCCATAGTCACAAACTTCTGTGTGGGGGAACTGGGAAAATAGCAACAGGCCACTGGGCTCACAAGACCACTAGGCACCATTCATGGCTGCCCCGGAGGTCCAGGGTGCCAAGGACTCCCTCGTGGCATGAGCAGCAATTTGTACTGATATCATGCAATACTTAAACTTTTTTAAAAAATTGGTGTGCAAAACATGATTGTGTGGAAATATGCAAAATAATAAAACAATCAATTAATAACTATGCCTGTACTATGACACCGTTGTCTGTTTTTTCTTTTTTTCTAATCCAGTCTTCTATCTTTACCACCAGCCACTATCAAAAGTAAACAGAATTAGCATCTAGAAGACTGACATTAGAAGAATTATTATTATTATCTGTTTGGGGTTCAGTCCAAAAAGGAATCCACTACATAGCAACTTCTGAATTGGGTTCAGTCTGTGTTCTTTGATGCATTACAGATGTTAGTGCAGAACAGCTAATCTAATTATCTCCTGCCGGGCAGGAAGCAGGGCTCCTGGAAAGCTGGGCTGTGTCACATGGCTCAGCGTGCCCTCAGGAATGAAGACTATCCCCCAGCAGCTGGCAATGCTGCGGGCCTCAAACACTCAGTGTGTTGCCCCCCATGGAAACTGCCATGGCTCCAAGGACCTTTCTCCACTTAAAGTCACATCTCCTTCCCTGGCTGCTGCACCCAATGCTCCATCTGACCAGAGGAGGGGCTGTATATAAAGGCCAAGCCCCTTTGTTCCAATATCAGTCAATTCTGAAGTGCCTTGTGAGGTCAATTTCAGAGCTCCTAGTGAAGTCAGCCAAGGCCTTATATCAGGACTGCGTCACAGACAGACTTCCCTCATTTAATCTTGCTTCCTTCCTCTCTCTCAAAAACACTCCCTAATAAACATCTTTCATTTAATTTCCATCGCAGAGTTCTGAGGAGCCACCAGTGACACGCTCCTGACAAACAAAACTTCATAAAATCGGATCTGACAGTGCAGCATTGGTTTATAGAAATATGATGCCATTTGCCAGGTGTTGAGTAGGGGAGGGGAAAGAGCTTATGCTGAGTCATATGAACTTGGAATTGAATCCTCACCTATTTTCTCAAGAGAAGTTTCTAAAATTCTTTGACTACAGAAATATTTTGTGCTCAATATCTCTCTTAGAGCTAAGGGTAGGATAACCATCTTGATTTTTGCAAGTCTGGTAGGATAGTTCCTAGGATGCATGACTTTTAGGACTAAAACTAAGACAAGTCTGAAAAATCCAGGATATTGGTGAAGGTCATCATCTTTGGGGCTGCTTGGAATTGAGAAACAAGTGTGTTGACACCCCCCTCCCCCCCATGAAGAAAAAGAAGGACTGAAATCTGCTACTCCCATCTCTATGACCCTATCTCTACTGTCAGTGTATGTGTATAGGCTAGTCTTTAGTCCAGTGTCCATAACTTAGACAAGGTTGTGCTGGACTTACACTAGCCCTGTTATATAATACTGATAAGTTGACATGAAAAGTAAATTTCTGCTTTTCCTCCAGATAAAAACTGAGGCTTAAGAAATCTGTCACCTATCCACAGTTTTGAAGGAAGAATGCTAGACTAAGAAATTAATATTAAGTCAGAAACCTCTCTTATTTCCCTAGATAACTTCTGTCTGCTATGATGATTGAAATATCTAGAAAAAAGCAAAAGGTTAATGTAGGTAATGACTCTGTCTCAACCCGCTCAGAGACAACCTCTACACCTCTGTTTAGCTTTAGAAAGTGTCTCACTGTAAACGGGTATGACTTGATAGGCTGAGCCCCAAGATTGATTCCACAGCAGTCCCCCATACTCATGTGTATTTAATTTCATGTTGTCAGGTCTAGAATAACAAGTTGGAACACATTTGCAGCTAGTGTGTCCCTAAATTGTAAGTTGCATACCCAAGTAGGGACTTTTTGACTTGGTGTGGAGATTTTGTAACTCACAGGCCAGTAGGGTTTCTGCTTAGGAGCTTGGGCTCCAGCCTCTGTATGTACACACCAGCACATATTGATTCAAAGGGAACTTGGGCTCCATGCACACAATGTAAGGCCCATACTTTACATTCAGGACCCAGGAAAAAGACTTTCATGCCACTGGCATACAAGAAATAAATATTTCCTGAAATCAACATAGCTACATACTTTGTTCTTGGGCTTCCTGCAATGAATTTCATAGATGTTTATATGAGTGGTAGCTAGCTACTAAGAATACATTTAAATAGGGAAACATGCAGACAGATCAAAAAGGAATGTTGGATTAGGGGATACTGTGTTCTGTTTGCCCAACAAAACGGAAATCCTTCAGTAGCTGAGGGGGGTTCCAGAAGACCAAAGGAAACTCTGTGAAAACTCTCCCCAAATGAGTAATTATATCAGCAGCCTTATTTGTTTTTCAAAGCCTTTAAATGGAATATCCCATCAGCCATAGTGGGTTTCTACACAAATTTGCAAGATGCACTGGTCATAGTGCAGGGACACCTTGGACACTGTGCTCAAGTGGCTGTTTCCCAAAGAGGGCAAAGGCATCATTCCAAGTGAGGAATTTGGGGGACATGAACACTGGCAAAAGCGTGATCATTAAGTCTTGACACAGACTCTGTGGCAACTATTCCGCCATTGGCTTACTTTAACTTGTCTGATCTGTGAGAAATGAAAATTTAGGGCAACCGTGGGTGCTCATTACATGGAATAAGTGGTATCTTACATAGCCTGGCCATAGGCTCTTGGCGAGCAGCCATTAGCCAAAAGGACATAAACACATGAAGACTGAGAATAGTTTTCATTTTATTTCCACTCATATATGTAATACCCACAATTTCCATTGCTGTTTGTCAAAGTAATCTTACTCCCACAAGGTGCTTATAATGCCATAGAATTCCCTGGGCATCAGGTTTAGTAATAAGTTCTTAGTTATAACTCATACATTCAAAAGAATAAGCCAACTCCAAATAAGGATTAGAAGAACATTTACCTAAAGAACAAAAATAAAGAAAAACAAGCACCTCATAAATTAGTTTGCTAATCTGACAGTTTATGATTAAAGGTTCCATTGATTCTGTTCCTAATTCATTGTAAGATTTTACTTTGTTCCCTGGTAAATGGCAGCACGAAACACGGTTTTTCAATAGAAGCCTCTAGGATATTTATTAAAAGGTAATACACATACACACATATACACACACATCAACATAAAATAGGTTAGCATGAGTACCTTATATGTTTTTGTGAAAATGTTTTTGGTTGGCATTTCAAAATACATTTTATTTCATGTTGTTTTACAATAAGAATATAAATACTGTCTATGTAGAAACATTTTCTACACTGGCTAACTTAAATTGTTTTAAAGTTCAAAAGAAAAGGGTGACATATTTTTCATTTTGCCTCCAGGTTTGATAGAAATTAAAAGCAGACTTTTAAAGTAGATACTATGATTTCATAACAGAGACAAAAGCATTTACAATGCAAAGAACCCCTTGGGAGTTCTTGCATTTTCTGAAACAATGGTTAGGGTGGAATTTGGTTTTCTGCACGTCTAAGGTTTAAAAACAGCTGTTTTTTGTTTGGGGTGTTCTTTCTTAAAAGTATTCTGTTCCCCAAAATATTTTCTGGCATTTATAATGGCTTTTGCCCATGTCATTTGGGAAATACATTTCTGATTTCCCAATTTATTCATTTATTATAAATTTTATAAAATAAATGAAGCATGCATGTTCATCATTACTTCTACCCAGTAGAAAGACAATTCTAATCTTCATATCCTGACATAAGGAACAACAACACCCTAAGAGACTGCTTTTTATTATTTTCCAATAGAACACTTAAAATGTTCAGAATAATTTCTTTTTAGATTAATGAGAGAGAATTACCTTTAATTTTAAACTACTTAGCCATTTCTAAGGTAACATGTTTGGACAGGTAGACAGAGAGGCCCATAGGCTAAAATGTATTTCTGCTTTCTGGTGACTGAGTTATTTCTGCATTTGGAGTCTACAGATTAAACGACTTCAAGAAACCAACTGCCACTGTGTCGATTCAAGGGTTTGAAAATTTCAAGGGTTCATCTTTGTGGTCCTCTTGTTTTGGGATCTTGAAAATATAAGCCTTTTTGTAACTCGACATGGTTCCTATGAGAAATGCAATAAAACAACAAAACGTGCTCCCATTTGTGCAGTTTGTGAATTACAGTAGTTAAAAAGGTAAGAGACTTGAAGTTCAAATTATAAAACAATATAGTTTACATGCACATCATTGCACTGAAAGAAATTTTAATCTAATTAGGCAAATCAAAGAGAAACAAATTAAAGATGGTTATCTGTTATTTTCTGCATAACATATTTTCTCAAAACATAGTGACATTCAATCTCAGTTCTTTATTTAGCCCATAATTGTGTGGGTCAGTGACTTGGATTTGGCTCAGTCCCATAATTCTTCTGTGTTCTCAGTTATAGACACCCATTTCTCTGTGATCAGCTGCTGGTTCTTAGGTCAGTTGGTAGGTGCTCTGGAGGCTGGCTCATTTCTGTTGGTCTCATTTATGTGTCAGGCAGTTGGCTGGTTATTGACTGAGGCACCTTGGTTGTCTGAAAACCCAGGCTTGTAAAGAAAGAGAGGAAGGGGGAGAGAAAGAGAGATGATCCTGCTGCATACCATTGATCAAAGCAAGTCACAAATACAGGGAGGGACAGAACCAGTGGCCACTTTTATACTCTCCCACAGTATCAACTTGCTTGTTTGAACACAAGAAGCAGCAGGGCTTAGAATGCTAGAAGCTATGGTTAGAACCATTAACTTTCACTTGACTTCAAGCAAGTTAAGAAACCCATTACTGCTTTAACTTCTCTACCTAAGTAGAAGTAGTCCTGCTGCTAACCATCCTTCATGGCTTCTACACAGACAAACCTGTAACAGATCCCACCCAGTGCAGCCAGGCAGGCAGAGCCTGTGTATACAAAAAATGGTGTCTTCAGTTGGACATAACAAAGGCTTTCCCGACACATGTGGGGCAGAGTGAGAAAGAGGACGACAGGATGACTCTAAGGTCTTTAGCTTGAGTGTGTAGAAGGTTGACACTGTCACCAACTGAGATGGGAAGGACTGCGGGTAAAGCAGTTTCTAAAGAATTCTGCAAATTCAAGTTTAAATACCTAATGTTTGAGATATCTATTAGGTGTTCACATGGAAATGTCAAGTAGGCCCTTGAATATGTGATTGTGGAGTAGAGAAGAGCGGTCCAGGCAGAAGGTTTGAATTTGGGAGTCATCAGTCGATAGACAGTACTAAAAGTCATGGGCCTCGATGGCGTCACCTGGACAGTGAAACAAGTAGAGAAGAAAAGAGGTTCAAAGTTGCAGTTCTGAGTGCCTCCAATCTAACAGGTCAGAGGAAAAGATGAAACTAGCAATGGGGCTGAGTAGGGAGGAAACTGAAGAGAGTAAATGTCCTAGAAGCCAAAAGAAGAAATTCAGGGAGAAGATATAAAACATAAAAATAACCAATTTGGTGACATTTAGCATATTCACAATGTTGTACAAACATAACCTCTATCTAGCTCCAAAAGATTTTCATCAGCCCCAAAGAAAACTAACTTCATTAAGCGATCACCCTCCATTCTCCTCTTCGGGTCCCTGGCAACCACCAATCTGCTTTTTAGCTCTATGATACACTTCTGTTCAAATATTTCATGTAATAAGCAAACTTTTATGTCATTTTTCTTTTACTTAGCCTAATATTTTTGAGGTTCACCCATATTATAGTTTGTATCAGAACTTCATTCCTTTCTGTGGTTGAAGAACAATGTATTGTATATAAAAGCCACATGTTGTTTATTGGAAGTCATGGGCCTTATGACTTCATCGTTGATGAGCCACCTTTTGATATTTTAAATAATACTGTAATGAACACTCATGCACAGATATTTGTTTGAGTACCTGTTCTCAATTCTCAAGAGTATACTCCTAGGAGTGAAATTGCAGGGTCATATGCTTATAGTCTATAGAGCAGAAAACAGGTTTTAGAGCATTGATTCTCAAAGTGTGCCCCCTAGAAGATTTCCAGGTGTGCCCTATGGTATTCCAGAGAAATATGTGCCTGTTGGGGATTAAAAAACCAACAGAGTTTTTGGAGTTTAGATTTTGGGGGAAAGAGGTGTGGGGAATTGGCTGTAAGCTGAGTCTGCCCAACCCCCCACCTCACTTACCTGATTAGGTTGCAAAAGGCTTTTAAGCTGTGGTGCTGGAGGCAAGTTTCTTCTATCCTTTGTTTGGTGTAAAGTTAAGGTGAAATGTATGGTGGGGGTTTCGGATTGATGATTAAACATAAAAAATTGTCTCTGAAACCCTTTGGATTTCTATAAAAGAAGAATATGTGGCAATATGTAAAAAAGTTTTGGACATTTTATTACAATTTTCAACATCCTATTTATGTGAATTGGGATTTTCTACTCTCAGCACAATTAAGAGTAAAAAGAGAAGAATTATTTTATATGTTGACGAGGAAATGAGAGTTTGCCTTTCAAATATATACCCAAACATTGAAGAAATGGCTAGGACACATCAGGCTCATGTTTCTTATAAACACAAGAATGAAAAAACTTAACACAATCATGCCGGGACCTGCTGAATTTACTAAATCTTACTAAGAATGTATCTATATCTATATCTATATCTATATATAAAGAAAACTTTTTTGTCTTTTTTTAACCCCTCTTTTTTTACAAATTCTAAAAAGTATAACTCAAAAAATGTAACATGAAAATGTTTTTAATGTCAGAATAAATTTAATTTTGTCGTATTTATTTCGTTTAATTACCATAAAAGCATGCTTGGACTTTATATTTTTTTCTTTAATATTTGACTTAATTATTATAACATATTTCTCAGAAATTTGTATATAGTGTGCCTACAATTATTTGTAAGATTTTAAATGCTCCCTGACTTCAAAAAGTTTAAGAACCACTGTTTTAGAGGATACAATTTTTCATGAGTTCATTTGACTGAAAGCTCCTAAAACCAGGGACTAGACTTTACACCCCTTTGCATCTTCAGCACCTAGTGCAGTGCCTGGCACCCAAAGGGTACTCAAGAAATGTTTGTTGAACTCAATAGAACTTTTGTCCTGGAAATAGATTGTCGTGTGATGTACTGATGTATGAGGAAGAGACTATAACATCTCTTCATATCTTGGCTCCTATTCCATTGTATAGCTCCCTAAGCCATATTATAAAAATCAAATGTTTATAAATCCTGTATTAAATAATGGACACACACACATACATATACACACAGAATGTATGTCCTGGAAAAGCACTTTATTAAATTCAATAAAGAATATTGTGAAACTTATTGAACATATTGTGAGCATGGCTTAATGCTCCTGCATGTGAATTTCTACCTATCAATTTCCTGTCAGAAATGAGGCAGGCATTTCCCCTGAGAGGCCTGGAACCTCTCAATATGCTTTTTCTCCTGCTTTTGCCTTGTGATTTTATGGTTTTAAGGAGGAAGAGAACTGAAGGTGCCAACAGTAACTATTGCTTCTTTTCAAACATTTAAAAAATGCAACAACCATTCTTTCTTAGCTCACAGGAGAGACAAAAAACAGACAAAGACTGGATTTGACCCAGGGGCAGTGGTTTGCCAAACTCTTGTGAAAACCATACCTTACCAAATATTCTATTCTTATAAGTATAATGTAGAATGAATTTTATTTTTATGAAAAAAACTGAATGTGACATTTGCACAGATAGAAAATCTACCTTGGCAACACTTCTTGGGAAAGAATCCCTCTGGATTACAAAGTGGAGAGACACATGACACTGGATGGTCACAGATGCTATCAAGGTAACATCTAATCCCCAATCTTAAAAGTAGAAATAATAGAAACAAACATGTGCGACTTAAGAGAATTTAGAGGATGGACGAAGGAGACGAGCCACTTTGAGTGAATGGGTAAGCTTGAGTCCCAGGAGGGCAGACAGAGGTAAAGAGAAGAGAAACTTGTTAGATCCAAGTATCCCTGGGGCAGCTTTCACAGGAAGTCCCGCCTTATAACAGAGCCAGAGACCAGAGACCAGAAACCAGAACAAAAAAGTGGCTCTGGGAACAGAAGACTTTGATAGACATCATTGAGAAAATAGCAGTCTGAGCCAAAAATAAAAAAATGGCATGACTTTTTGCTCTAGCTTTTACATTCTTTGCCTGGAGTGTGATCCAAAGCAAAACAGACCTACTGACCTGGGAGAGAGTTCTAGAAAGAGCTTCTTAAGGACATGCTCCTGGATAGCTTTTCTTCAGACCTCTTGTTGCCCACTCCCATTCTCCCTGGCAGCTCCTTGCAACAGTTGGTCGCTGTGACGTTTGAGAACTTGGTATGGATGCGAAATCCCTCCTCTTTAATTTTAGTCCATGCCCACTAATTTGCGCCTCCACAGAACTGATGGCCTGAATCCCCCACGTGAACACCTTTCATTTATCTAAAGATTGTCATTAAACCTCCCTCAGCCGGCTTTGTTTTGGACCAAACAACCTCGCATGCTTAACCTTTTCTCATAAAACTAATTGTCATCCTTGACAATATCCTTTTGTGCCTTTGGTTTCTTCACTTTTTTTTTTTTTTACAGCAGAAACAAGCCAAGAAATGTTTTCTGGCAAAGTTTGGACTGAGGGGAACCACAAAAGAAGCCTGCACAAAGGGGAGGGGTTTCCTAAACATTCTTGTCTTCTCTCTGGCATCTCGGTGTTATGCCGGCTTTTCGCCAAGGAACCACTACATTTCTAAGGAAATGGCATTCAGTAAATGGAGTCCACTCCACCCAGGTCATTTTGCCACTAAACTTGTACCTTGTAATCATCTCCATGACAGCAATAGTCATAGTGGCATCTAACTTTGTTGCCCTGTGTAACAGGTCCCAGCCACCCAAAGTGGTAGTCTATCATTATCCACATTTCACAGTGAAGGACACAGGCTTGGGAGGTTTGGGAATTTGCTTGAGATGGTCTTGTTCCTGAGTGACGAAGCCTTTCTTGTCACCCAGAGGATGGTTCTCTGAGTCTCCACTTTTGCGATATATGCCAAAAGTCGGTCTGTGTCTACCTATGGATTGTAGTTACTGTTATTTTTTTTATATATAAACTTACTGAATTCTTGTTTCTCAGCAAATATTTCTTTCAACCACACTCTTGATTTATCAAGATCATTTTTAAATTTATACTGGCTTTCAGTCTAGACAATTAGCTACTCCATCTATCTAAGCAACATCTGCAGTTACGGTCAGCATATTGTTATTGTCTTCATTCCCAGTACGGAAGCTTAAGAGTTTCAACTTTAAATTATGGATGTTAAAAGCAATAAGAGCTAACATTAGGCATGGTTTGGGCATGTTACCTACCACAACTCCTTTCCCTCCACTCCACAGCACCAAGAGGTGGGTTACTAGTGATTCCTTCAATGTTACCAATTGAGATACAGAGACGGTGAATAATTTGCCCGAGGTCACTCAGCTGGAAGTTCAGCCCCACATCTTTATAAGCAACTTTAGATTCAAAAAGGATCCTATGCATATCTTGTCACCAATTTTCTTTCAAACAAGTAATCCTTCCTTTTCTTTCCTTTTTTTTTCTTTTGTTTTAAGTGAGAGTAGGGGAAATAGAAAGACAAATTCCCACATGTGCCCCCACTTGGGATCCACCCAGCAACTCTCATCTGCAGTTGATGCTCTGCCCATCTGGGGCCATGCTGGCAACCAAGCTATTTTTAGCACCTGAAGAAGAGGTGCCATGGAATCATCCTTGATGCCCGGGGCCTATGTGCTCAAATCAACCTAGCCATGGCTGCAGAAGAGGAGAAAAGGAGAGGGGATCGGCAAGCAGATGGTTGCCTCGCCTGTGTGTCCTGACTGGGAATTGAACCTGGGATTTCCACACGCTGGGTCAATACTCTACCACTGAGCCAACAGGCCAGGGCCGATCGCTCCCTAAACAATACTGTTAGGGAAAAAATAGGTCATATAGCAAATGTTATTATTCATCTTTCTGCTAATGGCAATTTAGGTTTCTAACATTTTGCTATTTTGGAAAAAATGTCTCTCTGAAAGTATTGAGTTGTTGTTGTCATTGTTTCAGGAAATATATATATGTGTGTGTGTAGCTAGCAAAACATGACAAACATTAAAACAACAGGTTAATGGTTACCTGGGAGTTAGGGATTGGGGAGAAGACACAGGAAGCTTCAATCATATTTGTAATTTTTCTCTTAGACTTGGTGATAGTTCTCTGTTTCTGACTTTTATATTATTTTTATCTTTTTTTGAATTTTTTAAATTTTTGAAAGGAGGTAGGAAAGAAAATCAAATATGAATAAGTGTAATATTATAATTGGAAAAAACACTAATGGTCATGATGTCTGCTTTCTAGACTTTACTCTTTAACAAGCCCATAGGTGAAATTGAGCAAGCTGCTATGTCTTCTTGTTTTTATAAATAAAGTTTTATTAGAACACACCCATGCCCACTTGTTTATATATTGTGTATGATTGCTTTCATTTTACAATGGCAGTTGCCACTGCCTGCAGAATCTAAAATATTTACTATCTGGGGCTTTACAGAAAATGTTTGCTGACCCCTACAGTAGAAAATAAGTCTTCTTCATCTCTAATATTTGGTCATTCCAGGACAGAGCCGCATATCCATGACTTTGCACCAAAAGTGGGTTGTGGACACCAGCCTTCCATACATACAAACTGCTTTAAATAAGCATGTAAATGCTGATAAGATAGAAGGAACTTTGGGAGTTTTAAGTCACATCAAAATTCTTCACCAGTGTTATGGGAATGTATGGGCACACACATCTTCCTCTGAAAAGAGTGCACCCTGTGTTGAAGGAAGGGAGACTCCATAGATGCCAAGAACAATATTTTAACACCCCTGAGGTAGTGTGTATTGTGTAATTACTCCACAGTTTATAAACAATTATACTTTGTGGGGTTTTGGGGGTTATTTTAGAATATGAGTACTTGATCTTTGAATAAAATTTTTCCTGTGAATAGAAGATTCATTCCTCTATTCAATACAACTCATCCACTATAAAAGCAATACATAACAGTAGAAGGAGCAGGAATTCAAGAGTCACATAGCAAAAGCTAGAATTCTGGCATGCAACCTTTCTGCCTGTGCATCTTGGACAATTTATATAATCTCTCTAAGCCTCCTTTTCCTCATCTGTGAAATGGAACCATGCTAGTATGTAGCTCATTTGGGTCCTTGTGAGAACCTCATGATATAACTTATGGGACAGCATTTAGCGTAACTTTTAAGTAAATAGTAAACATTATTAACCAGACATATTTAGAACATATACAAATTCTGAAATGGGCTTAAAAGCATGTCATTTGGCATCTGCTTTCAGTATTAATGAAAGATAAAGGGGAAAAGTGGAAGATAGAAGGCAGTTTAAATGTATCTGTACCAGGTAGTATGTGTGAATCAAGGTTTCCTCTGAGCTGCTGTATGGCAGTGGTGTCCAAGAGGTACAAAAAGCCATCATCAGTGGCACCCTAAAATGGAGCCCATCATCTAAGCGTTTGGACAGTCCCTGACCATTCCATCAAGAGAAACATAAGAACCTCTTCCTGCCTTCACAAGTTTAAAACAAATGATGACATTGACACACAACCCATTTAGTAGTCACTGGAATAAAAACAAGCATTAACAGATAACATTGCATAAAGTGTTTTCACTGTGATTTTGGGCAAGTTATTGAGCTGCCCTAGACCTTCATTTCCCCATGGGACATCACTGCCCAACAGACACAACATATAAGCTATCTACATAATTCTAAAATTTTGTACTAGTCACATTAAAGTAAGAAAAAATAAATAAAATTAATTTAAAAAATAAAACATTTTATTCAACCCAAGTAAAATCCAAACTTTATTTATCCGAAGTAATATTTCAACATGTAATCAATATAAAAATACACTAATGACATATATTAATGCAATGATATACATTCTTTTTTCATAGTAAGACTTCAACTCAGTATGTATTTTTACACTTATAGCACAGCTCAGTTAAGAATGCTGCAGCCTTTTTGGTACATGTGGCTACCAGCTACCATATTGGACCATGTAGGTCTAGGACACACCCAGCTCTTAGGAAATCACTGATCTTAATACTACACTTTAGGGATGGGGACAGTGGCAAGGATGAAATCTATATGGCATTTGTCCATATATGAATATTTAAAACACACTAATAAATGACATTTTATGTTGCCATATAATAAAAGAATAAGAATTTCATCTCAGAGACCAAGAGGACTTTTGTTAAGAGAAGACTGCCATAAAAAGTCCTCAAGGAGGCTAATGTTAGATTAACAATTGTGAGTTTCAAGTGAAGAAATTGAGTTGGTTCTCCTTAAAACTGGATTATTAAGTTTCCTTTTTATTCCTTTCATAAACATTTTGTAAGTTAGCAACAACCTATACAAAAATGTTCATGGCAACTCTATTCATCATAGCCTAAATCGCAGAATAACTCAATGTTTTCCAATGGGTGAATGGTTAAACGAACTGGACTAGAACTCAGCAATGAAAAAAGAACTCTTGAGACATACAAAACTTCGGAAAGATCTCAAGGGAAATACATTTAGTTAATAAAGTCCATCTTCAAAACATTACATATTATATGATTCCACTTACACAGTATATTCAAAATAACAAAATGATAGAAATGGAGAACAGATTAGTGACTGCCACAGGGCAGGAGTTGGTGAAGGCCTAAGGGTTGGCATAAGGTTGGGTGTGGGCATAAAGGGATGGTATGAGAAAGTCCTGTGGTAATAGCATCATCTGTCCCTTGACTGTGGCTGTGGCTGCACAAATACCCACATGTGATGAAATTGCATAGACCTTTATACAAAGCACATACACACTAATGAATGTTTATAAAGTTGGAAGCTAAATGAATTTCTATGAATTATATAAATGTCAATTTCCTGACTTTACTAGTGCACTGTAGTTAGATAAGACAGAACCATGGTGGAGGTGAGCTGAAGAGTACATGGGATCTCACTGTTCATTTTCCAATGTTTTGCATCTGCCTGTGAATTCATAATTACTTCATCATTGGGTTTTTTAAAGACATCATAAATATATTGTATTCTACAAAAATGTTCCTAATTTCACTTTGGAGGAAAAACTGTAAAGGATCTAGAGAAAGGCCTAAGCAAGAAAAAATGATGAACTGGTTAATGGCAATGGGGAGGGAGAGCTATTTAGAAGTTAGAAGAGAACAGACTGTTTGGCAGAATAGCATAGTAAGTGTTCAGACTACTTGCATTCAAATCCTATCTCTGCCATTTTTAGGGAAAGTGATTTAATCCTTTTATATCTTAGTTACCCTTTCTCTAAAGTAGGCACAATAATAGTACCTGCTCGTGGGATTATTATGAAAGATGCACAAGTTCATTCACAAAGTACTTAGAACAGTTCCTGGCACATAGTAAGTTCTCAAAATACATTGACCATAATTATTATTGAGCATAATATCTCAAAACTAGAAATAACACAACTGTTCATTTTATTTTTTAAGTACATAGAAAAGATCTTTAGGAAAAGCCAGAGCTACTCAGCAAAGCCAGGCCCTAACACATAGCAGCCCAAGAACTGGCTTTTCAGAATCCTGGTGAAAATAAAAAGGTGTCCCAAATATTTATTTCTTAAATCCAGAAATCAGCGACAGGAGAGAGATGATTGGTGCAAACCAGACCAATTCTCATCCCAGCCCCCTGTGCTCCAGTTGTAAGAGTTTATTCCCTTCCAACTCCACAAAGTATGTTCTATGGTCATAATGAGTCAACTTGTCTGTTGCTCATCATATGATGATACAACATCTACTTTTCAAAACCCACAGTAGAGTCTGGGCAGGGCAGGGCAGGGCAGTTATAAAACCTATACAATGTGATTGTTTTTCTGCTTTACTTAAAGTACAACCTATAATGATGTGCCTTTTAGGCATTCTAATCTTTCCACTGGGGAACAAAATTTTTGTTGCATCCACAAAAACACTTGTTCTTACCTAATTCGAGTGTCCTGATCTCAAATCTGACATTAGTTTTTCTCGGTAAACTACAGTTTTCTTGCAATTCAAGATTTAAGGTTTTCATCTTATTGTAAAATTTTCAACATTTAGTTTAACATAATGAAGTAGAATGTCTTCTTGGGCATCATCTTTGTGAAAATATGAGAATTTATATAATGCAGTAAATACACTAATACACTAAAAGATATGATTGCATCAGAATTTGTCTACAATTTTGAAATAGAACATATTAAAACACTTATTTTAATAATAAAATTTGCACAAAACTTATTTAAATTTTAGTCAGGTAAAAATTTGCGTTTGTAGCTCTTGTGTTTGTGTACTTGTTGAGGACAATCTCGTTTGATGCTGTCTAGCAGTAGTCTGCTCATTACTAACAGCTCCAAGATTTTTGGGAACTTATCAAGGTGACTGTTCAGGAAGTGAAACCAAAAATTTCCATCCAATGTCACGGAAAACCAACAGCATCCTTGAACCAGAAGTTCATAGTTCTCTGCTTTTTTGTTGCCAAGGAAGTTCTTTGTAACTGCCACAAAAGACTGCCATGCTGCTTTTTTCTCCTTATTCATCTTCCTGGCAAATTCTTTGTCACATATAAGGGTTCGAATTAGAGGCCCATCAAATTCACCTGCTTTTATCTTCTCGAAGGACAGGCAGGAAAAGCAGGAATAATATGTTGAAAGCATTCACTTTCTCTATTCAAAGCCTGAACAAACTGCTTCATTAAGCCAAGTTTGATGTGAAGTGGGGGGAAAATGATCCTGTCTCGATTAACTACAGGTTCGTTCACAATATTTTGCATCCCTACTTTCAGAGCTTCAAGTTTTGGCCACTCCTTCTGAATCCAGTGTTTCTCCTGAGCTCGGCTGTCCCACAAACACAGAAAGAACGGATACTTTGTGAAACCTCTCTGTTGTCCTGGCAGGAAATTTACCATTTTAAGATCCACACAAATGATCCAGTTATGCTCCTCATACTTCAGAAAGTCAAGGACAATTTTTATGTCACTATAATCTTTTTGCAGATGAGTTGAATAACCAATTAGAACTGCTGAAAATAGGCAATATATGCACGTGTCACAAATGATGAAATATTGTGCCTTTGATGTTGAAGTGTGTAACAGCCACATATATAACAGAAGGTGTCAGGACTATTCTTACATTTACACCTACTTGTAGAAGCCATGATTCAATCTTAAAACAAAATAGAAGGGTGTTTTTATCAGATAACAATTTTTTACATTTAAAAACAACTACAATTATGTAAAAGTGATGTTTGTAAAACATTGATTGCCTTGTGGTTATGTTCAATCCAAGAGTCATTGCCCTTTAACTACAATTTAAAAACCAATGCATGCCATTAATTGTAACAAAAAGAAATTAAAATTGCATAAAGACTAGAGCATGCACCAAAAAAACTAATTTCAGATTTGGAATCAGTGATGCAGAAATATATAGAAACAGTTCTAAAACCTCTTGCAACAGAAAATGAAAAAAAAATTGTTCCCCAATGTTATACTTTAATACATTGCTTTTTTACTTGTGTTATCCTTTTCTTAATGGTAAAACGTTGGTGGAAACCAGAATCAAAACTTTTCTCCATTCCCATCGCCATTACCCAGTTTGAGGCTCAAATCATTGCTCTAGTTAAAACGAAGTAAGCTTGAAACTTTGCCCAAATCGAGCAGTTTGCATTTTTTTACCTATGCACTTTCTGACCACAAGAGGGCTGTCATTCTTGGCGACTTGTAAAAAACAGCAGAATCGTCTGTAATTTGGAATTTACAAACATCTTACAAGGGGAAAAGAATTAAAAATGGAGTGCCCCCTCCAAGTACCAAGACTCAACTGACTGTACAGTTTTGTAAAATGTGGAATTCATTGAAATAACTCTGTGATATATACTTCAAAGCTCGGTTTCCTATTTTTAAATTTGGCATTCTACCTGATGGAAATTAGCCAGCCACTTTATAAAGCATGTCCATGACTTCATTTCCCAGTTGGTGAATGAAGTGGGGCCAAGTGCCGTTCTTATTTTTGTTAGTTTTATTAGTAACATATAGAGCTCAGCATAATGCTGTGGTTCAATAGGAGCTCTGCAGTCCATAGCTCCTTATTCATTATTTAAGAGAGTTCTGTCATGCTAGAAAATGAAGTACCCTAAGTAGACCCCCACTCCCTTGCCAATAGATGTTAGCTCATTTGATTGTAAAGCAAGAGTTTGAGAAGAACTTCCCCTGGGGTGTAACCCAATGTTTAAGGAGAAGAGCATTTAGAGTCCAGATTCCTGGAATGCTGGAAGTGGGAGCTCTTAACAGGCATAGTAGACTTTGTGGCACATTCTTGTTTTCAGGATTTTCCTGGTTTGTCCTCAATCGTTTCTGGGGTCACCCTCATTCCACACATGCCACCCTTAAAATTCAGGTCCCATTTTTCTAATATTTGACTATTAATGACAGCTACTTAGAGTTAAAACTTTATACCCCATTAAATCAGAAGTTGCCTTTATTTACTGACTCATTATCCAATTTGTGGAACTCTCTGCATTCTATTAAAGTTTTGCTAAGTTTATACAAGTAAAACAAAGAACATCTATTTTTTTTTATTTATTTTTTTTTTTGGCTAAGCATCACTCTCAAATTTGAAAAATTTAAAGGAAGTTTTTATTTAATTGGTTTATTTATTTATTTTTTTACTAGAAAATACAATTCAGAATTAAATCAATGGATATTGTGCACTGTACTTTCCTCAGAGGGTCCTAGGATTAACTGTCTTTGTTCCTAAGTTCACTTGGACTGGAAGAAAGGTGCATCAACTGGCACCTTCTCTGCCTCTGGCCTTGTTCTGTGTCCCAAGTCCAAGAGAAACGTGCTCGGAGGAGAGTAGGACCAGAATGAGCCTTGGCTGAAGCTGCCACCATCTTATGGACTGTGCATTAAGACAGTCAGATGGGTTTCTGGGAAACATGACCAAGATTTGTTTGAGGAAGCATGATCTGATTAAAACACACAACTGCTAACAACAAAATCTGTGGCCAGTGCAAAGGACACCCAACAGGGAGTCTTGAACTCCGGTTTGAGGCCATCATCCGCCGTCACGTGGCTATGTGACCTCCTTACCATATACCAATTCCTTGCTACATAAAACAAAGTAAATATTTAAAATTGCCATGGCTAGATAATTTCTAAAGTTTGTCTCAGCACTAACTTCAACCTAGGACTAAGTTTGTGATGTTCACAGCCCAGCAATTACTGGAGCATTCCTGTGAAAACAGTACCCTTAAGCCAAATTCTCTTCCCATGTGATTAAAAAGAATAGTTTGTGCTAAAGACTAAACTGAGAGCCTCTGAGAATCTACAGGATGTGATTTATTTTTTTGTTTTAGCATAAGCATATGACTAGCACAAACCCACCAGCCTTATACCACTGCCCTCCACCCCAAGATATATATACTGCTCACAAAAATTAGGGGATATTTCAAAATGAACATGAAGCGATAAAATATTTCCTCATTTTTGTGAGCAGTATAGTTTGAGAGAAGGGCCCAGAAAGAACTGAATGTTGGTATTTGATATTTCCAAGGACTGTTCAAGTTTCCTGGTCAAGTGCAGTTTCATATGAATGAGAAAGGTCAGAGTTTGCTTCTCAGCTTGGCCTGACTTTCACAGGGATTAATGAGTATGTTTGTTTTGGGTGTTCCTGTGTACCACGTGTCCCTTCTTAGAACCTATTCTATCTTGACGCAAAAAGCAGCAGCCATTTGAGTGCCTGTGACAAGAAAGCTGAACACTCCATTAGCCACATCTTTATGCATAAAATTAAATCACTATAGGCCAGTTCTATAGCTGCAGGAAGTGCTGTGAGGACGCTGGAGACAGTCACTCTCTTCTGTGGCTTTCCCCACAAATGTGGCTTCTCCCCTCCCTGGCCTTGTCTGATGATAGAACTCTTTTTGGTGAGGCCTGGCCCTTGCAGGGTAGGAAGCGAGGGAAGTTAGAACATCCTTCACTCAATCCAGGAGTGCTTGTTTTTCTTCTATAAAGTCTACATAACCTTTAAAAACTTTTTTTTTTCTCTTTGCCATATACCATATTTTTTGCTCCATAAGATGCACAGGCATTTTCTTCTCCTCTTTGGGGGGAAAAAGTGCATCTTATGAAGCAAAAAATGTGGTATTTTATTAAATATTTTAACACACCATTTGGTTCAGAATTTTTTTTTCTTATTTTCCTCCTTTAAATGCTAGGTGTGTCTTATATGGTCAGGTGCATCTTATGGGGCAGAAAATACGGTATGCTAATAGTGGGCTGGTGAACCTCTGAGTTGCTGCTCCCAGGTTGAATCAATGGGGAGAGAAGTAGACAGAATGACACATAGCAAAAGAGAAGGGGCTGCTGATGGGACCAGGCACAGAATACCGTATTTCCCCACGTATAAGACGCTCCCATGTATAAGATGCATCTTAATTTAGGGGTCTGAAATTTGAACAAAAAAAGTGTGTCACATAAAGTTATTGAACTCAAGTTTTATTCATCATAAAATTCATACAACTCTTCATCCATGCGAAAAAGCGGGGAATGCAAATAGAATAATCCACAACCTCTGTATAAGACTCACCCAGTTTTTAGACCTCAAATTTTTCATAAAAAGGTACATCTTATACATAAGGAAATACGGTATATGCATCACTGTCCAAGCAGCAGGGGTTCCCTTTGGCTCTTTAAATAACAGACTCTCAGCTTTGGAATGTCCTCAAGGTCAAATGAGGGGAACACATGACAGTCTGAAGCAAGACCTCAAAATTTTCCTGAAAGATATTTACATAAAGAAAGCAATAATTATTTCTCTGGGGTTCTCAACTTTGCAAAAGAAAGCCATTTTTATTTTGACGGGTTCTTAACAGGCACAGGAAAGTGAAATGATTTGCCAAAGATGACAGAACATGTGCTAGAAATTCAAGTGTTTTTACCTTTTCACATATTTTTTTTAAAAAAGAAAGATATCTGGTTTCTTTGCAATGCACTGTAGTTTGTCATGTTTATGAGATTTATTTTCTTATTGAATCTGAGTTTGCTGAGGGTGGGGAAAAGAGGCTTAAGGAATTTTTAAAACTCTACTTAAACCGTTAGGGTTATTAGCTCTCATGAAGAGAAATAGTTATATCAATGGCTGATTTCGTTATATTGCAACCTTGTGAATAAATATACCAAGGGCCTGAGTCTGGGGAGGAAGTATGGGAAATTAGTAAAGAAAGGGATAGGAAGGAGGAGGGGCTGACAGTTCTTCTGCACCAGTGTTTGTTTGGTGTTTTGTTTTTGTTTACAGAGACAGAGAGAGAGAGTCAGAGAGAGGGATACATAGGAACAGACAAGAAGAAAGAAAGATGAGAAGCATCAATTTTTTGTTGCAGAACCTTAGTTGTTCATTGATTGCTTTCTCATATGTGCCTTGACCACGGGCCTTTAGCAGACCGAGTAACCCCTTGCTCGAGCCAGCGACCTTGGGTTCAAGCTGGTGAGCTTTGCTCAAACCAGATGAACCTGCGCTCAAGCCGGCAACCTCAGGATCTGGAACCAGAGTCCTACACATCCCAGTTCGATGCTCTATGCACTGCGCCACCACCTGGTCAGGCTGCACCTTGTGTTGATAGACATTATTTCCTTTAGTCCCAAACACAGGGATATATTGTATCTCATTTAATAGATGTGGAAACAGAGGCACGTACCCAGTAAGTAGACGCACCGACCCAGTAAGTAGACTGCTTTGTGTTCATACAGGGAATAATTGATAGATCAGAGCTTGGAACCTGCATTGGTCCAAGGGTAGCCTCTTCCCTACACCATACACTCCTGATGGAAAGAAACTGGGCTTAGGTACAGGAAGGGGTGAGGGAGCTGGAGTTTGAATCCTGTTCTGCTGCTGGTTGATGGTATGATGTTAGGACAGTCTTAGGAAACATTCCTTGATTTGTCTGGGTCTCAGTTTTCTGAAAGATTAAGGTCCTTACCCACAGGCAAGATGCAAGCCTGCCTCTTTTTTATTTTTTTGAAAAGTAGCATTTTCCTGCTCTAATATGTTTTTTTTCTTTTAGTTTTTCAATTATAGTTTACATTCAATTCTGCCCTAATATGTTTTAGCAGTCTCCCTGTGTGTCAGCTCTAGCAGGGCACCGGGATCTGGTTAGGGACAAATTAAGATCCAGTGGGGAACAAGTGTGGTTGGACAGAAATAGGCTTTATCATGCTCAGCTCAAGCATTGTCTACTGATTAATTAATTGAGGTGAAATTTAAAGACTGTAAAATGCACACGTCTTAATGGATCAATGAGATGTGTCAATCACATAAGCACATGTAAACCACCATCTGAACCAAGTCAAAAAATGTCAACACCCCAGTAAGTTCTCTTGTGTCCTTTTTAGCCAATTCAACCCCTTCCTCACCCAAGAAGCAATCACTGTTTTGACTTCTGTCACCATGGATTAGTTTTACCTGTTCTAGAACTTGACGTACGTGGCATCAGATTTATGAATCCATTTTCAATGCTAGAGAAACATCTATGGCTCCAAGAAGTAGATGGCAAATTATATTCCTAATAACTATGGAGTCGGGGGTGCTGCGTATATTCAGTGGGGGAGGGAAGGCCAGAGGCGATGTCGATATTTGTTTGTTTCCAAGATGTTTATAGATTTCTTGAAAACACAATCTGGTTCTTCAATAGGGCCTACCAATACAGTGTACATGTTACTTTTTCAATTCATATTGATTTAATCAGGTGATACTTTCACATCTTCTGAATTCATTCATTTATACATTTATTCATTTATACATTCATTCATTCAACAGAAATTTATTATTGTCCAACACTATGTGCCTGAGACGATCTGGGTGACAGGATCAGTTGCAATAGGATATAAGTGTTTCTGCCCTCTTTGGCTCATGTTCCAGGTAGGAGACAAACAGTAAGTGCCCTGGAGTGGAATGTTTGGGGCCATTTGCAGGGGTGGAAGATGCTATAAAGAACCAGGGTAGCGGGGGAGAAGGTAGCCAGAGTCACACTGTGCCTGCTTAGTAGATGGTTTCGTGTCACATCAATCAGCTACCATGGCAAGGTGCAGGATTGATATCGCTCTTTTGGCTGGAACATGAACCAGAATTTGAGTCTTGCGGCCATTTTTCATTACTCATCACTTTATTTATTCATGGCCTACTACGTGCCAAGCACAGTTCAATACTGAAGCAATACAAAAATCAATGGGTCATGGATGCTAGTTTCAAGTTTACTTTTATGGATCTCTAGCAAGTCCTTGCTTTTAAAACATTGACATTGCTTTCACCAATATCATCGTTCATGGAAAACAAAATTAGTGCGTCTAATCCACATTTTGATCAATTTTCATGAGTCACACCCCAAGCTGCTTTGAAGGGGGGGGTCACCGGACAGCTTTTAAAGAGGTGTAAGGAACCCGCTCTGCTAGACAAAGACTAAAAGCTTGCTTTTCTGAAATGTTTCAGGACCTCCCAGGCCCCTGGGTCAGCGTGCTGACAGCAGAGACTTGAGAAAATAATCTGCACTCGAGGCTCATGTCTGGGACTTTGACAGTTCCTCGAAAACAGCACAATGTGTCCCAAGCTAATAAAATCGACACCCCCCACCCCCAACACTCTCTCTCTCTCTCTCTCTCTCTCTCTCTCTCTGTGTTAACCACTGCAGCTACCAGGGGACAAAAGGTTTCAAATGTGTCCCACAGATGAATGTTTGATATCACGGGACAGGACAGAGCAAGAACAATCAGCTCCTCTTCAGCCAAAACTTTCCCATTAGTGTGGACCAGAAGTGCACAGGCTCCGATTGCAGAAGAAGTAAACAGGACATAATGGGTTTTCAATAAACGCGGCCCAGCCAGGCTCCAAGGCTATTTGGAGAGATCTGTTTGACACGCAGAGCCAGCCAGGGGAATTGAGGACAGAAAGGTAAATGGAGTTGAAGTTCAAGAGTGAAAACGGGTGCAGGGGGTGGCTTGTGACCACACCTGGGACTGCAAGCGGCTGAGACCATTTTGATTGGATGGACCTGAGAGGCTGAAACAGCCTGACAGGTCCCAGGCTAACTGTCTGAATAATTAGAGGGAAAAGCGACTTAGAAAGGTTTTGGACTTCTTTTGTTTGCTTGGTTTTGTAAACAAGAAATGAAAGAAACAAAAAAAAAAGCAAGAAAAATAAAAAAGAGAAAAAAAGAAAGTAAAGAGAAAAAGGAAAGGAAAAAGAAAAGAAAAGAAAAACCCTGAAGCTAAGTACATTAAAGGGCCTAAAATCCCACACCTGGTTGAATGAGAACTTGGCCCCAGCTCATTGGTAAAACCATTTTCTTCCTGCATTTCTCTCCCAAGCACACAGCCATAGGGTACCACCGGTGGAAAGTATTTCATTATGTTCTCAGAGACTGAAATTAATTTAATCATTTCTATCTGATTTTAACCAGAAACAAATTAATTCATATGTATATTAAAACTTATTTTAACTTAGACTTAAAATAGTTGTAAACTTAAAAAAAAAAAATTGAAAGGCTGAGCCACTGAGAAAAAGAGAGAGGTTCCAGCTCCAGCTGAAACTTGGGGACCCGCTCCCTCCTCTAGAGCCTGGACTGTCTCCAGCACGGACTGACCTTGGGAGCCCTTGGTCAGCCTCTCTGCTTCCTGGGTATAACTTTCCACTAACAAGTTAATAAAATAATCAACAAAGGGCTTATACATTTGGAGTACAATCCAAACATTTTTCCCTCTGCACTCTGGAGTCCCGGGTCATGTTCCCAAGAAGGAGAGCCTGGAACCAAGACCCAGGCTTGTGGTATGCTGGGGGAGTCCTCGTCGGGAAAAGCATGGAATTGAAGGTAGTATGGTGGCTGAGCTGCTAAGACAGAACACAGACTGGGTGGCTTCACCAACGGGAATATCTTTCCTCGCAGCTCCGTAGGCTAGAAGTCCTGAGAGCAAGTTATCGGCAGGTCGGCTGCTCCCAAGGCCTCTCTCCTTGGCATGCAGGTGGCCACATCCTCACTGCTGTTTCACATGGTGGTACCTCTGTGCATGAGTTCCCTGGACTCTCCTCTTCTTATAAGGACAACAGGTTGGACAAAGCCCTGTTCCAACTGCCACATTTTAACTTAATGACATCTTTCAAGGCCCTATCTTCAGAGTCCCATTCTGAGGGGTAGGGGGTTAGCTTTGATATATGACACTTGAGGGACAAGAAAGCAGAAAGAGAGGAGATAGGATGTGGTCTCAGGAAAGCCTACTCTCAGCTTGGTCCATGGGGTGAGGGTGTTGTGACACCAACAATCAAACCACAAAATGGTCTCACCTTGAAACAAGGAGGTTGGTTCTTCTATCACTGTATCTGTTTGTTCACTGGCCAGACTCCAGTGTGTGTCTGGTTGGGGGGGTGTTTGTGTATCTGCCCAGGCATCCCCAATCAAGACAGCTCCTGTGGGTCAAGGCCATTTTTCCAGAGAGGGCCACACAGCTGTAAACCTCTAGCCACTCAAGTGCTTATGCAGCCAAGGGTTACACCTCCGCATAAGGAGGGCCTGGCCAAAGCACCAGCAGCGCCCTAGACACAGGTATCCCAGCGGTCCTCTGCTTAATACAGAAGCTTACCAGCCTTCTGTCTCCAAGAGTCAAAGCCCACCCCTTCCAGGTTTACCATAGAACATGAGAAGGCTGCAGGCGGAAGGGAAAAAAGGGTCTGACCTATTCCTTCCCTCAGCTCAGCACATGGCACCACTGCCAAGCCAGTTGCCCAGGCCTGGATGCTTGACTTACAGTCAACCACTAAATCTCTCAGCCCTTCCTCTCTATTAATTAGCTTCCAAATCCTCCTCCCCATTTTCATGACCATTGCCCTGCCTAGTCCAATGAAGCATTTATTACTCATCTCAGTTACTGAAGAGTGTCTTACCAGATCCCTTTGCTTCTCATCTAAACCCCATCCAATTCTCCCACTGCAGCCAAATATGAGCAATTCACATCGCACTCAACACCCCAGAATGGCCTTTCTTCACTGTGGAGATAGTCAACTCTTGACTGACTAACGGGCCTTCCCCAGTATGGCTGCTGCCTCTTGCCTCACATCACACACACCCACCACTACCTCGTTCTTAACATCCCAACCTCATTCAGCAATGTTGTGCAGACTATTTGCCCTGCACTCTAACAACACCAACCCCCTGCCCCCAAGCACCACCACCACATGGTGTGGGGACTTAGGCCCTTGGACACAGCTCATATGACATTGTCTCTGGGCAGCCTTGCCAGACCTTTGGTTGGTTTGGTTGGTTACCTCTGCTACCTGTTCCTTCTCTCTGGCGCCAACCACACTTAATTGCCATTGAGTGTTTAAAGGCCCGTCTCCCTTACTAGACTATCTGCTTTCTGAGGGCAGGGCATGAATCTGTCTCCTTGGTCATTACTCCCCCAATTTTGTATCCCAGCCCTGCTGCTTCACAATGTGTGACCTTGGGTGATTATAAGCCTTCTGGGTCTGTTTCCTACTTCGTAAAACATGAATGATATAACACAACATTCCCTATAGTTTGGAGGGTGAGAAATTATGTGTGTGGCAGGTGGTACTTAGAACAGGGTTTGGTGCATAGTAAGGGTTGGTCGTCATTATTTCTACTACTAGTAAGCATAACAGAGCAGCAGTGTTAGTACCTCTAGTACCCAGTAAAGAGCTGGGCACATCAGGTAAGAAGAACTGTCGGTGCTGGAAGTGGCCTGGCCACCAGTTTGGATTAATATCACCTTTATTACTTCTCCTAATAGTTTCACAAATGGTGAAACCAGGAGCCTGAGTGATCCCAGTTTCGGTCTTATCTCTGACTTTACTGGCCTCCCAGGCAAATATCTAATGGTAGTTTATAGTTGACACTAACAGCTTACTTTAATGTTACAAAAGGGCAAGAAAACAAAAATCTTCTTTTTAGAAGAGGTGATTAGGTTACAACGAACCAAGATAGTCACACCTGAAGTTAATAATTTCACAGGGTGAAAACGTAGCATGGGAATATTGGCTAATTCTCATCAAATCCTTGCTCATCTAGCTGTTTTGTTAAAGTGCAGCCAACAGGAAATTGAGTGACATAACCGCATCTTTCCTGTGGCCCCAGGGAGCTCATCCATCACTCGAGCTGCTCCAGCTGCCTGTGACCATTCTTCAGCATCCAATTAACTTGGACCCACAGTGGGTCTTTGCTGACTCACAAGCTGCTGGCGTCCCTGGAGGGCCACCTCCCGACAGAGCCACCTCGTGCCCCTTTGGGCTCTTCTGCCCCCCTTTCCACCTCCCACAGCGCACCCTACAGCACAGAGCTCTACTGAATACTGTTCGCCAAGACGCCAGCAGCTGATTAAAACACTTTTCGCACCAAGCATGTCTGGGCCCATATACTCATAGCTAGGGCATTTCAGAGTTGAACCCAAACCATCTCTTTTCCATCTATTCAAGAGCAGGAATAACCAGAAAAAGAGTAACGTTTTAAATGCGATTCTGTACGCTTCAGATATTTCTAGTGTTGTTTCTGTGTATTTCATTTCCTTCTCTGCCTTCAGTCACTCTTTTTGTCTTTTCTTATTTATTTATTTATTTTTAACCCAGTCTCGTCTATCTGCCTCAGTCCTGACCTCATTTCCGGCTTCCTTGCTAAGGTTATAACACCATTTGAACACCTAGCCAGAATTCAGCGGAAAAGCACAAAAAGGAAACAATCACATCCATTAAATAAAACTGCCCACCCCGGAGAGCACTGTTCTGGAGAGTTCTGCCATCCACCCACCCGATGCTCACAGACACAGGGACATGAGTCATCAATGAGACACTGTTGCCACCCGCCTTACTTCCCCAAACATGCCTGAAAAAAAAAAAGAGGAAGTGGCCTCTGACATTGGGACGTATGAACAAGAGTTCCACACATGGCACAGAGCATGGGAACTTGGGCAACGGAGTTCCGCAGTGGTTGTAGGATGCTGGTGTCATGTTTGGTTTCCAAACCTCAAATCTAAAGAAAAATGTCATGTGAAGCATGATTTGTAGGGAATAATATAAAGGCTGTCTGAGAAGGAAAAACAAAGGCCAAATAGTACTAGTATTATATGTCTTCTATGATTTCTTTAAATAATTATAGTTTTTAAAAGGGAGATTTGGCAATTGAGAGATTGGAAATGAAAAGAGCTATAATTACCTTTAAAGTGCATAAAGCAATATAACGGGGGGGGGGGGAACAAGATCAATTAGCCACACTCGTCGATAAAGCTGCAAAGAGATGCAATTAAGCTTGTTCAAAGAAAAGTTTGATGAAAGATCACAAAAACTCTTTAATTATGAGAAAAGGGGAGAAGATTCTTAGGAGAGTCTGACAAAGGAGCTTACAACCTTGTTAACCCTCAGATTGAAATGAGAAACCCAACAATTAGAGATGCTTAGGACAAAATAACATCATTACTAGAATGGATAGCTCCATTCTCTAGTTAAAAGAACCGATGAAGAGCTTCTAAATCTCTAATCATGTTCCTTCCCGATATCTTGGCACCGTGTGAGCAAATACACATGGTGAAACTAGCCCTCCACTCTGCATGCCACTCAGCAAGAAAAAAGACCCTGGAGCTTTTCCTCTCCAGGATTTGATTCCAGGATGACAAACAATAAGGTGACCAATCGTCCTCCTTTGGGAGGACAGTCCTTCTTTTGTAAGTTCTGTCCTCTCTTGAAAAGTGTCCTCCTACATGTCCTCCTTTTTGATACTGGAAGACTAATCTGTAAATGTCCATATTCGATTGATGCAGAGTCGATAAATTGTGTGTGATATGACATATTTGTATCTAAATGAGTACTTTTTTCTTACAATTATCATTAAAAGTTAATAGGCATGTAAGCATAATTACAGTATAAAATATCACAAATGTTTTTATTATGCATTTATCATATTATAGTGTATTATTATTGCAATGAATAAAATGTTTCTTTTATTTATGATATTGTTTTCTTCAATTTATTTTTGTCCTCCTTTTTATTGTAAAAAAATTGGTCACCTACAAACAAGACATGCTAATAATTTGTTCAACGTCCATAAAGTCATCCTGTGAAAAAAATGTGTTATTAGACACATTGAAAACAGACAGGACTACAAATGATTAGAGAGTTAGTCAACAACTGTAAAACCCACCTACAGTTTACAAACTATAAAAACTATGTTTCTTTTTATTCCACCAGCAATCTTGAAAGAATTCATTTTCATTGATTATTGAGCAAATGTTAACGTTCAGAATGGACACACTGCACCCTGGTTCTTGTTCTGGTCTTCTCTGCTGAGGGGAGAAGACACACAGCTGATATCACCCCTTCCTGGCCAGCAACTGTTCCCAAAGCCACATCTGCTCTGAGGACTGCCACTCTCACTTCCTCTCTTGCCTAAGGAAAGCAGATTTTTTTCTGGAATTGGCAGTAAATTGACATTTGCTCTACTTGTGTTCTAAAAAAAAGAAACAGCCCCCCCACCCCCTGCCCATAGTGGCAGATTAAGGTTGATTGAGGACCTGTGTGCAGAAGAAAATATTGGGTCCCTTACATTAGAAAAAAGTGTAAAGTTGGAGTTTTGTGGGGCCCTTCAGATGTCGGGACCCAGGGCGTGTGCCCAGGGCAACCACCATTAAATCCACCTCTGTCCTCCTCCCATCCCCTCTTCTCTTCCCGGGAAACAAACCTCTTTAAGCAAGCAGTGTGTCCCTTGGTCATAGGCCCCAAGCAGTGAAAGGGCATACCCATGCATAAATAGGCAATTCACAGGTCTTGTTATTCTCACCAGGGAGGCAAGCTCAGCAAACCAATTAACTAATTAAACCAATTAACCAAATGTGTAATTAACCTTGAGAACAGAGGTGTCAACAGAAGCATAACAAAGAAGTTATCCTCCTTCTGGAATAGCCTGGTGGCCTTAAGCCTTTTATTTTTCTGTCTTAAAGGCATACCCACAAAGGAAAAATATTTTCTGGGCACAAGATTAGTGACCAAACAATATCATATAGAGGGGATGAAATCAAGCCACTCCAGTTACAATCCACACATTGAAAGTAAATTTACAGGAGTTTTGAAAGACATGATCTATGAAACACCAACTAGTTCAAGGTCATTTATTTTGAAAACACATGTCCATTTTGAAGAACAGATGAATAGCTAGAATTTTAACAAAACACCCCCTACTAGAAGATGATTGGCCCTGGCCGGTTGGTTGGCTCAGTGGTCAGTGGTAGAGCATTGGCCCGGGTATAGATGTCCCAGGTTCAATTCCCGGTCAGGGCACACAGGAGAAGTGACCATCTGCTTACCTACCCCTCCTCTTACTCTCTCTCACTCTTGCTCTCACTCTTCCCCTCCCACAGCCATGGCTCCATTGGCTCCAGCGACTTAGCCTCAGGTGCTGAGATGGATGGCTCCATGGTCTCTGCCTCAGGCACTAAAAAATGGCTCCAGTTGCAATGGAGCAACACCCCAGATGGGAAGAGCACTGCCCCCTGGTGGGCTTGCCCCTTGTATCCCCATCAGGGTGCATGCAGGAGTCTGTCTCTGCCTTCCCTCCTCTCACAAAAAAAAAAAAAAAAAAAAGATGGCCAAGCAACTGGTCATTGAAACAATTGCTTCTAGGAGAAGTGGAACCAAGAAAGGGATGACAAAATGTTGTAAGGTTTCACCTGCGCACAGAAATTCCTGGGAATAATGAACTTTTGTGGCAGTAGGAATACCTTGCTCTGTGCAGTTCTGATATGTGGAAATTCATCATTGCCAAAACAATAAGTTAACTGCTTGGCATAATTAATTTTAAGTAGCCCACCTTCTAAGTTGGGTTTTCAAGTAGCTTCAGGAATGTTATTTAGAATGCATGATGCAGAAGACACCAAGGTAAGCCTGTTGCCTTTAAGTAGCTTATATTTAGGGGTGGTGTGAAACTCACTCAGAAAAAAAAGTAAGCAACAAAGAATTGTATGTGAAACAGCCAATGTATAATATGGATTATAGTCAGATATCTAATGACTGGGTAAGGCAGACTGAGACTTAGACCATCTCTTATACCATTTCAGAGAAAAAGCGTCGTAGAGAGGTACACACAATCAAATCATTAACAGTGGGAGTGAAAGCTACAGCATTAGGAAATGTGAAGCTTATCAAGAGAATAAATATGTATGTGAAATCTCATACTGGATTTTCCTGTTCCTCTTTCATAAAAGACGCAGTTTTCGAGGCTGACCTTGGGCAAGATCAAAGCTCACCTGTGCTAAGTCAGCACACACTTTGTAATCCTTAAGTAAAAAGATACACTTGTGAACAGTCACACTCCGCCAAGCCCACAGACCCTGTACATAATCAGGGACTTAAAGTGCAATTTATAACCATGCAAGTATGTTTAAGGAATTGGGTTTCATGCCCTAAACCAAGGATCCTGTTCCTGCCCCAAGTGCAGAGCAAGCACTTGGTATTACTTTGGTTAACCTCTCTGGGCCTCTGTTTCCTCATCTGAAAAAATGAAGGGGTTTTGGAATAGAACATTTCTATAATCCATCTCATGATTCAAATAGCTTGTTTTTCTTTTCCACCAATAAAGGGACCACACTCTCCAACAGCAAAAACTTCCGCTCCTAACATTTTAGATCAACCAGAACACTGCAAATTTGGTATAAAAGGCTTTTCTTAAGATAAAGAGATAGCATTTCCTTGAGAATAATTGCCCGTCTCCTTGAAACTTTAGCCAGAAAACTTATCAAACGAAGAAACCATCTAGCTCCAGACTGGGAACTGAGTCCCAGAAAGTCAAACCCAAGACTCCCATGGGAATTTAGAATTACACAGTTGTTGGTCAAGTTGAGAGTAAAGAATGTGAATTTGTTTTTTCCAAGATATTCTAAGACCATACGAACTGGAGCTCAAGTGTTCTTTAAATCATGTAATTAAAGAAAGCAAACTTCAGGGGAGAGAGATGTATCATCTCTGCAAGGTCACATATTGTCAGGTAAGGGACTGGTCCCCACTAATGTGCTCTTGTTTATCTCTGCCTCGAACCCCAAACCAGCTGTTGCCCACACAGGCTGAGCCTTGGGGATGGATGGTGGTATTAAGAGCCTGACTTCCAATTCTAAGTAAGGGGCTTCATGCAAATGTCTACCCCTGTGCAAATTAAGTGTATTAGAACTAACATGGTATAGATTTGTAACATTTGACACAGGAATTTTCAACTTCTTGCTCCACAAGAAGTTTTTGAAACGTGCAATACCTGACTATTCAGTCAGGGTATTGACCTTTTTTCCCTTTGATTGTCAATTTTAAAAAAATGACAATAGCTACCCATTGTGAATGTATCAAAATTATACCTATTTAATTTTTTGGTCAGGTAAAAAATATGGTAATTTTAATAATTAGTTTATGTGTGCCATGAGATGAAAAAGATTGAAAACTGTTGATTTTATGGACTGCTAATAGTACATGTAAGATGTTCAAATGTTTCCTTAATTGCACTGAATAAATGCTAAGATATTCAAGGAAGAAATTAAAAATAAGTCCAAGACAAATAGTATTTAAATACAGTGTGTCCATAAAGTCATGGTGCACTTTTGACCGGTCAAAAGTCAAAAGTACACCATGACTTTACGTACACACTGTATATAAAAACATGGCTTAGTCCATTCAGATTAGTATACAAAATACCATAGAGTGAGTGGTTTATAAACAACAGAAACTTATTTCTCACAGTTCTGGAGGCTGAGAAGTCCAAGGTCAAAGCACCCACAGAGTCAGCGTTTAGTGAGAAGCCAATTCTTGGTTCACAGCCTGCCGACCTCTCATTTTGTCCTCCTGTGGTGGAAGGGACAAAGGAGCTCTCTGGAGTCTCTTTCTTTTTTCTTTGCTTTTTTATTTATTTTTTTTTTTTGTGGGAGAGACAGAGAGAGCCAGAGAAAGGGACAGATAGGGACAGACAGACAGGAAGGGAGAGATATGAGAAGCATCAATTCTTTGTTGCAGTTCCTTAGTTGTTCATTGATTACTTTCTCATATGTTACTTGACCAGGGGGATACAGCGGACCAAGTGACCCCTTGCTTGATCCAGCGACCTTGGACTCAAGCTGGTGAGCCTTGCTCAAACCAGATGAGCTTGTGCTCAAGCTGGTTACCTCAGGGTCTCAAACCTGGGTCCTCCACATCCCAGTCCGACGCTGTATCCACTGCACCACCGCCTGGTCAGGCTGGAGTCTCTTTTATAAGGACACTAATCCCGTGTATGAGGGCTCCATCCTCATGATCTACTCACCCCCCAAAGAGCCCCTCCTAATGCCATCTCTTTGAGGTATAGAATTTCAACATATAAATTTTGGGAAGACATAAGCAACCAGTCAGTCTATAACAAACACGTACATGTAAATGCTATTTCTCTTAGAATTATATTAAGTCCTGAAACAATGACTTATTGAACACTTGCCAAGGGCCTGCCTAGGTCTGGAAATATGGAGAGAATTGGGGATAAACAAGTCAGTCAACATTCATATACTCAATAATGTTGAAAACTACAATTATTTAAACATATTTACTTGGGTAATTCATATAAAGCTTCAGTATTTAATGCCACAAGAATCTTGACTATACTATATACTTCATGAATTAGTTGGGATTATAATATTTTTTTGAAAGAATGAATGACAGAAAATACAGATAAATTTGGTAATGTATTAAAGCATACTATAATGTACAAAATTTTTGAAAATCAAATGACAAGTTGATTTTTAGGATACAGAACACTGAAGACATTGCAACATATTAGGATCGATGTTAAATGTTTGTCACTAGAAAAGAACGGTAATAACTGTAAAGACATTATACAGCTCAAATTTGCTTGTATTTTACAGACTTTTAAAAACAGCTAAGAGGCTTATTTATGAAGGTCCCTAGATAATACTTTTTCAACACAGGGAATATAGAAATAAAACCTAGAAAAGAAACATTCAGAGCCTTTGCAAGTGGGGAGTCCCTAGGCTGGAATCTTATCTCCCAAACTGACCAACCACACAAAGGTCAAGCTTCTTCCTCAGGGAAGCGCAGAATCTTGAGAAAATTCCCAGAATTCCTGGACAACAAAGCAGAGTGTCCCAGAGGAGGAGGCCACCACTTGCCTTCTGCCTGGCAGGGCCCTAACCCTCATCCTGTTGTCCCAGAGCCCAGCCCTGCGTTGCTGCTTCCTTACTTGGGACCTACTTTGTCATACATTTATTTACATAAAATAAGGTAAATATCTTATATTGCAATGAGAAAATGCTGGAATAATGTGAATCTACCTCCCTCCTCACCTCAATAAGTTTATAGATCAAATGGCCTTTGAACATACTGATATTATAATATAGAGTTAACACTCCTATTACCCTTTTTTGGCAAAAACTGTGGTTTGCTCATTTTCCTCCCCACAATGTATAGCTTTGAATGGATTTGCTATAAGAAACAGAGATGATACACATTCCCTTTTGATTGAGAATAAAATTAAAAGAGCATATTAGTAATTCACCATTAACAAGTTATGACAGGAACAATGAGTGAAATATACAAAGGGATACGATCATTGTATTTTAGATTTTCAGACTAGCTTAACTTTCTGAAAACAAAAACGTGTTTTTTCCTAAATGATATGCAGCACTCTCCCTGGAAGCCAGTTTAGTGTAGCTTATGCTGCAAACTCTACCCTATTGTCACAGAAGCTTCTGGAGAAGGTCTGTCCAGACAGTGCCATTGTATATTTGCACATTCACTACAACAGTTTTCTCTATGGTCACACACACACACACACACATACACACACACGTGCTGTTAGAGAGTTTCATAGCTTAAGCTTTTGTTCCTAAACAGAAATAGATTGCTGAAAATTTCCTTCAGGAGGGATCTCACTCTTGCACAAGATGCCTTGCATACACTGGTGAAAAAGAACCCCTTTTATTCATAGGATTGGGAACCAGTAAATAAAAGCACTGGCAAACAAAGCTTGAAATAATTTTCCCTCCATATAATCCCCTTTAAATGGACCAGTTGATTTATGAATGGAGTGATCATAATGCAAACTCTGTTCAGGGAGGAACATATGTAAATGATTAGAAACTATTGGGGGTATCTTCATGGTGTATTAACTCTGATGTATGATATATTCATGGCGGCTACTAGACTGTGTGGCTATAGCTGCTTCAGAGTTGCTGTTTGCATACTCAGCCAACTTCATCAGTGGAGCCAAGGCACTGAGAACTGAAATATAAGGCGCAGTGGAAAACCAGATTGCTTAGCAACACGCGCCCTGACTGACAGGACAGACGGGGAACACAAGAAGCAGGGGCCACGGTTACTCCCACCAGCAGAGCTCACTGTTAGGGAAATGCTTGCCCACTTTCATTTTTCTTCTTCCTTAATTAAAATGAAAAAATACAACCATTCTGCCAGTTTACAGAGCAAGAAAAGATTTTTATAGCCAAAATACAAACAAACTTCCCAGAGGGGCTAAAGGCTTTGTCAACTAACACTCAGCGTAAATAGCTCTCTTTGATAAAAAGAACATGTTTTATTGGTAAGTTGACTGCCTAGTTATTTAGCATAGAACATTATTGATTCTGCAAAGAAAGTAATTATAATAAAGTTTTTTCCTAAATCTATAAGCAAAACTACCAACTTGTATACCATTAAAGTATTGACTCCAGCTAAGTGAGATCCACTGGAACCAACCTTGAATTACTGAAACTTTTTGAGACATTTCTAATTCTTTATAGTCATCTTCTCATAGTCCTTTTGTGCCTCGAGTCATTGCTAACTGAAAAGCTAAACACTTTGCCCAAAGTATAAGCTAAGTGCAGGGAAGTGGTAATTGTCTTGTTCCTCTCCTTTTTAAGCTTCCAGGGAGTAATATATACTGCTTATATTTTAAATAGTCCTTTAAAATATTTGAGAGAATGCTTATGAACTATAAAAATCAACAATTAGAAAATAAAACTACAAATAGGGAAGAAAAAAGAAATCACAGTTATCTCACAGGAAAACCCTTCTGGAAAATGTTTCAACACTTCTACTCCCATGAAGGAAAAATATTGAGCAAGTGATTGGAGTGTTGAAGTGTACCAGAGGAGAAAATGTGGAAACAGAGTTCACTATCAATATCAGGAAATCAATATCATCAGATCCTTGGGAACCAACAGGGCCAGGGTTGGGGAGATTTATGTTCTGCACTCAAATGGAGACCACATCCTGTTGCACGTGGCGCTTGCTTCTTCTAAATCTGGATTGGTAGTCTCAGGTGAAGGGTAATATAACAATAATACTGTGATAAGTTTGCATGGTGACAGATAATTACTAGACTTAGTGTGGTGAGCACATTGTAAGCTATGTAAATGTTGAATCACTATATTCTACACCTGAAACTAATATCATATTGTAAACCAACTATACTTAACTTTATAAAGTAGGTTGTCTCTTTTTAGAATTAAGTGGACAGGGATACATTTGATAGTCTTCCAAAAATAAGGTTCTAAACTGTCCACCAAATTTACCTCTCCTCCACTGCCTTCAGCCTTAGGGCAGAGGAGTACATTTGCTAATTCTACAGTTTTCCATGGTGGCCCTGGGCTGCGAATGCTGAGCGTGTTCCCCTTCTCTTGCTTACATCCCCAAAGATTGTTTCCCAGCTTGTGTAGCCCATATGGACTGACACAGAACTCAGGTGCCTGGTCTGGGGTTCACCCCACTCTCCCACTTTGAGAGAGGCAGACTACGCTAACTCCTGGCCTTCACCTACTCCCCACTGCTGATCTGTCTCTTGGTCCTAAGTATGGATGGATTAAACTGTGTAGTCAGGATCAGAGAACAAAGAGACATCCTCCCATTTCTACCTCTTTCTATCTCCAGCCAGTTTATTAATAAATTACCATCTGTAGAACATTTATTACTCGAATACCTGGCCATTTTTAGGAACAGCCAGACTGGAGAAAAAATCCCCATGTCATAAAAGTCATATTGACTTTAAAGCTGATAGTGAGTGCACAGACTTTCGTTCAGCCATGGTTAAAACTTACCATCTTGGAAAACTGTTTCAATAGAAAACTTTCCCTTTGAAATGATGATACTTGACTGTCGACACCAGACTTGCTGGCCTTTACCCCAGATAAACCAACCGTTTCATCAACAACCATTGACTGTCTCCACACTGCTAGTCATCATAACATAAGTGATATTTATCATAACCACAGTTTCCTTGGATAAATGTAAACTGTATATGAGGTGCATTACTGAGCCCACTATGTAAAGGAATACTCTGGCAAATCCTGTGGCAAAGTAATGAAAAATTTAATGGCAAAAACCTGCCTTTCTGGTGCCTGTTTTGTAAGTGTGTTGTTTCATGTTAGGGGACTTGCTAAAAATAGGGCTTGAATATGCATTTTCTCACACTAGTAGAATACCTTGTTTATACTTTTTTCCTGCATTGGGAGTGGGCAGGTTTATGTTAAAGGGAAGCCAATTAAGGGTAAACCCTGCCACCATTTAGGCAATTCCTCAGGCAAGATATTGGCAAGTAACAGTCAGAGACAGTATGTGATTGTTTCAGTGTACAGTCAGAATTCTGGCTTTGAATTCCAGTTCTTATGAAAGTCTCTAAACTTGAGTTCCCACTGCTAAAAAATATATGTCAGTGATAATTATAGCACCTTTCACATTGAGCTGTAGTGAAAACTTAAAGTAATAAGGTCATGAATATGATAAGTTTAGTACAGTACCTGACACAGAGAAAAATGCTGAGTAATTGCTAGCTAGCATTACCCACATAAAGACCTACTAGTTTGTTTTAAATGGAAAATGCTCAGAAATGGCTCCAGTGGGACATTGGATGTCCATATAACATTTATTATGGCAGCTTCAGCACCTTCCCTTTAAGTCCTTTCCCCCTTGCTAGCTACAGAAGAGTTGAATTGAATCAGAAGTAGTTTGCACTAGCTTTGAACAGAGGCTGGCAGCAGTCACAGGGCCTCCATCCCTCCCATCCTCATTGGCTCCCATCCACATTGTGCCAAGCAGATCATCAACAGGATATGGAGTCATCTTCCGTGGTCCCAGCTGGCTTTGATTGTGCTATGATGACTTGGCTCTTGCACACGCTAGGCTGAAAGCATGTCTCAACTTCACCTCTTGAATGCAATGCTGTTTATATTTGCCCAATCCTTCCCCCTCCTCTTGGGCCATTTAAAGATCATGCCAAATGCCTTGTTTCTTTTATCTGGAGAGAGTCTTCCATAAAAATATTTGAAACAGTTACTCTTATTGGCATTTTGCAGATCTGGAAGGGAGTTTTCATAGCTACATGGTCTTTCCCTCGTCAAAGTCTGGCTCCACATAGAGCAAAAGAGATCCTTCTAAAGTCTAAGCCAGATCATCCCACTTCTTTGTTCCAAACCACTCATTGCTTTCATTGCAGAGTAAAAAACAAAGTTCTTAGACAGCTTACAAGGCACTACACAACCTCCACTTATCCCTACCTCCTCTTCTTCTATTTTCCTCTTTGGTGGGGTTTTTCTGCACTTGGGAGAATTCTTGGGTTGCCTTGGAAATGTGACTTTGTTTTAATGATCTCTTTGATTTGCTAATAACTTTACTTTGCCTTATAAATAAAGCAGGTTTGGGGGTGAAGCTGTCTCTCTGTCTTGCCATCAGCTTGCAGAGGTCTCCCCGTCCCACCTTATTTCTCTTTAAGTTTATTTTCTTCACTCTGCATTGTTCTCCCTCAGGTACTTGGAATTACTAGCTGCGCTGGTCTGCGGCAGCTATTGGAAATGAAAACGCCAAGGAATCATGGGCTTCTTTGTAGAAGAGGAAGGAAGGCTATGCAATTCCAGGTAGAATCTGTACAGAGTGTCTGCTGACAGCAGTCACACAGCCTGAGAAGGAAGGGGGAGTGACTTTTACTCAGTACTGTTACATGCCACGGCACATACAAGGAATGTTACGTGTGTTATTCAATCAACAAAGAATGGTGTGAATTAGCTATTACTATCTCCACTGTAGTAATGAGGACTCTAAGCTGAGACTTAAGTGACCTGCCCAAGAACAAAAAGTGAATGTGTGACAGACTTGCACTGATATTCTTCACATCACTGTGTCACTCACTACAAATGCCAGCCCCTCCTGGGGGCTAAATGCCACAGCGGTCCTCATGTGATGGGCAGAATTTTGACCGCATTAAAGGTGCCCACATCCTAATAAGTACCATTGGGAATATGCTATGTTACAAGGCAAAGGGAAACCCAAATTAAGATCAAATTAAGGTGTAATAAACTGGTTCCGCGATAAGGAGATTGTCCTGGACTATTTGTGTGGGCTCAATGCCATCACAATTGTCTTTGTAAGTAAAAGAGGTAGACGGGAAGCCAGAGTCAGAGAGGAAGAAATGATAAGAGAAGCAGAGTGAGAAACTTAAAGATGTTCCACATGGTCTTCAAAGATGGAGGAAGCAGCCTTAAGCCAGGAATGGCGGTGGCCTCTGGAAGTCGGAGATAGCAAGGGAACAGACTCCTCCCAGAGCTGCCAGAATGACACTGCCCTCTTACACCTCGACTTAGCCCAGGAGCACCCACCCATTTCAGACTTCTGACTTCCAGAACTGCAAGATCAAGATCACAGACCGTGTTGTTTTGAACCACTGAATGTACGGTAATGTGTAACAGCAGCAATAAAAAACAAATAAACCTTATTAGTACCTTGCAATTTACATCAGGAGTTGGCAAAGTTTTCTATAAAGGGCTAGGTAGTAAATATTTTAGGTGTTGTGGGCCAAGAGGCCATATCGTCTGCTATTGAAGCAGGGGAACAGCCACTGACAACACAAGGTCAAGAAGCCTGGCCAAGTTGGACGAGGTTACAAAGTGGGCTGAATAGAGAGAAGCTTTTCTTGCAACCCTGAGGGAGTGGGACACAATAAGAGGGAACCTTAGAATTCTGACCTATTGAAATTAAATAGCACTTTTAGCGGCCTTGTTATAGTTCTGCAGCAGTATAACGCTTAATGCACAGCTTTCTCTGCTGGAGTTCGGTCCCTCTAGGGAGGCAGGGTGATGTGGTGCAAAAGAAAAAAAGCACAAGATTGGGAGGCAGAACACCTGGTTGTGGTTTTGCTACACTTGTGGACATGTGTGACCTGGGGTAAGTTATTTTAACCCACACATTATAGTTATTTCAACTCCAAAATGCAACAGCAAAACCAGAAGCTGATAAGCAGTGTCCTTCAGCTTTCTTTCTCTCTTGATTTCCAACTGTCACTAATCGGCGCAGGCCCACCAGGGGCGATGTAGGGCTGCAGGGTCATTTCATTTCTTTCTAAGTGGGATTTGTAGGGATGTGAGTCAATGTCATGGACACAGGAAGAATCCAACTGTAGCAGAGAGCTCCTTCAGTTGTTTGACCACAAGTAATTTATAGACTTGGAGGTGAAAGAAAGTGTAAAATGGATAAATAAAACTGCAGCTTAAGCAAACAGTGCAAAGAAGCAGGAGCCTGGAGAATCTTGAATTCAGAAAACAAGCTTAATGCCTGACCTGGTAGTGGTGCGTTCAGTGGATAGATTGTAGGATTGGGATGTAGAGGACCCAGATTTGAAACTCCAAGGTTGTTGGCTTCAGCCCAAGGTCACTGGCTTGAGCAAGGGGTCACTGGTGTGGCTGTAGCCTGCCCTAATCAAGGCATATATGAGAAAGTAATTCAATGAACAACTAAGGTACCGCAATGAAGAATTAATGCTTCTCATCTCTCTCCTTCCTGTCTGTCTGTCCCTATCTGTTCTTCCTCTCTGGCTAAAAGAAAAAGAAAGAAAGAAAAAATAAAATAAACTTAGCTGGTTCTCAAACATGAAACCCATGGGCACGTAAGAGACCAGACCAGCGTGCAGCAGCGGAGCAGACTGGGTTTGGTCCCTGCGTCCACTGAGAGAACATTCACAGGTGGCAGGTGTATCGTGAATCACTTTGCACTGAACTTTCTTGTGGGCTCCTGAAACAAGTTGTTGACTGAGGAATGAGAAAAGGGATGAGGAATACAAGTAGTCTTTTTCCAACCAAGAGAGGAGGGGTGCACATCACCACAGGGAAGGGGAAAGCAAGTCTTCCAAGAGCAGCAGACCATGCTGCATTATAAACAGATGCCTTTAAACTTGGCTGCCCAATACCATAGCCACTAACCATGTGTGGCTTTCCATATTTAAATTTAAATCCATTAAAAGCAAATGAAACTAAAATTTCAGTTTCTCAGCTGCACAACCTACATTTCAAGTGCTCAAAAGTCACATGTGGCTATTGGCTACCATTTGAGCCAAAAGAAATATACAACATTTCCTTCATTGCTAAAGTTCTGTTGCAAAACACAGCTCTAGACCTGTACTATCCCAATAATCACATGCGGTTATTTAAGTTAATTAAAATTAGAAACTCTGTTCCTCAGCATACTAACAGTCACATTTCAAGTGCTCAATAGTCACTATCATTGAAACATGGCAGATATAGAACATTTCTGTCATCGCAGAAAGTTCCATTAGACAGAATTGCCTATCAGCTAATTTTTCAGATCTCCTGGGTCCTCTGCATGACTTTCAGATCAAACACCATGACTGTCTCAGAAAAGAGACATGGTGAGAGGTAGCTGCATATTCAGGACCCTTGCTCCATGATTTAATCAAGGGGCTTTTCCACTTTTTTTTTTTTTTTGTCTTCTAGGTTATAACAGTAATTGCCAGCTGCATAGGTATTATGACAAGCACCTCCTGGCTCATGTTTCAGATCCAGTTTCCTACTGCCAGAGGAATGGAGGTCACTCCCGGACTTCCCCTTTACTATCCCAGCCCAGCTACTCACCTTGAAGCACTGTGTCAGAGGAATTTCCTAGGAAGGGAAGGGAGTGGGGGAGGAGTTGGAGTCTAACAAGAGCTGGGAAGATCTCACTGAGATTTTTAGGGCCTCAGCTGCCTCGCCAGTCATGATGAGTGCCCTCTTCCGTGATGGGAGAAGCATCCTCAATGCCAATGGGGTAGGAGGGTAAAGATGCTTAGACAGCTCTGTAGCCCACATCATCTGTGCACCATACACATTGACATACAAACCCTGTTTAGTTTTATACAGTAAGAGAGACAAAGAAAAAGACAGAAAACGTGTTTCTATATATGACAGACAGACTTTTTCAAATTATAAACATACACCTTTCTGAAGGTCTCTGATTCTCCACAAACATCCACTAAGGTTATACAAAGCACCACCCTCCCAAATGCTTCTAAAATTTGGGTGTTTTGTTAGTAGAAATATGTGGTGCCTCTTTCTAGCTTGTCCTCCTCTCCTACTTAAGAAACACTTCATCAGAGTCACTTGTCTGGGTTTAAATCACCCAAATCAATGCAGTTTTTAAAAGGGCAACAAATATTCTACTGGGGAAAGCAAGAAAATCCCAAATTTTACTTCGTTGGTTTTCACATTACCTCAGATTCATTAATCACATTATTTAGAATTTACTACAGTTTGCAGGAAGCACATAGGTGGGGGTGAGTGGCATCAGGAAATGTACTTCCTATATACAAAACACTGTCCTGTAGACGTCTGGAACAGCAGGAAGATCCTGGATGGAATTCATAAAGTCTCAAGGTAAGTAGCGTTATCTAGTCCAAAACCCTATTGGATACAGGAATCCCCACCATGTTCCCAAATGTGGTTCTCTAGACTGCCTAAACACTACAAGAGATTCATTTTATTTTGTTAATTTAAACCACCAAGGATCAGAACAGATCTTTCCTATTTCTGTCTTCCCCTAAATTCAGGTATTGTATACGTATGGGTGAAAAGACACGTGGCTATGTTCAGTATCTCTTAATCCCTAACAGTAAGTGAGAGTGCAGACTAACCCTTTGCTGAATTGATGCAGTGTTGACACTTTTTCAGCCTTTCCCTCCCACTACTGGGATAAACCTCCTTCCACCTACTGCATGATTATAGAAAATGATCCAAGTTTTTCCCCGCTGCCAATTTTCTACAGCGTGGGTGATGGAAGTAACTATATGCAGCATTTCTATAGTGGGAGCGACTGGAAGTTGTATGTTAGAAGCCAACTCTTGTCATTTGATACAGCCTCAGGGGCCAAAACCCTAACAGAAGGGAAGCTGATGAAGTCAAGTCAACAGTTCTGGTTCTGCCTTTTCCATGAACTAAATAGAATGTTTGTGTCTCCTCCCAAGCCTGGTAAACTTGTATGAGCTGGTTCATTGCCCCATTACAACTATGCAGATGACGTGCGTTTCAAACAAACCCCAGTGTTGAAAACACTCTGGCCTTTCCTCAGGAAAACAATGAGCAACAAACAATGAACTAAAATGCCCCTGCCTCCAGAGAAGGCACAGAATATACGCTATCTCAACAAAGTTAAATTATTCTTTTTAATAATACACATGGAAGAACATAGAAATTATCTAAGCTGGTTTAAAATCAAAATTAGAATTTATGCTGGCCTGGCCTGTTGTAGCGCAGTGGATAGAGTTTCAACCTGGAACACTGAGGTCATAGGTTTGAAACCCTGGGCTTGCCTGGCCAAATCACAAACAGCAAGCAACGAGCAATTAAAGTGAAGTGGCTATGAGCTGATTCTTCCCACTCCCTCCACTGCTCTCTTTCTTCTGTAAAATCAATAAAGAATTTATACTAAAACTTTAGAATTTAAAAACTTTTTAAACTTCTAAACTATGTAACAATATGAACCACCTGAATGTTAAAAGATAGACTAGGATCTAAATTTTTTAAAGATTTAATCCTTCAAAGTAAGAAAATAAGGAAGCAGCATATATTTAGTGATATCTAGTCTTAAGAGAAATAAGAAACTTCTCATGGATTGCTGTATGTTTCAAATGATTAATGATTATGGGGAAATTTGGATTCTCTTCTGAGTAAGGCCTAGTGATTTTTTTAGAAGAGCCAGTTGACCTTGTAATTCTCTTTTCATACCTTAAATGTGAAAATTAAATGACCAAAGATCATAGGTAAAAGAATTCAACGCTAGATTTCTTTGATTGTTACTTGGTTTGGGGTTTATACTTTTTTTTCCTCCCTCTTGGTTGAAGCCACACATTCTCATTTTTTTTTTTTTTTTTTAAACAGGGACAGAGAGAGAGTCAGAGATAGGGATAGATAATGACAGAGAAGCATCAATCATCAGTTTTTCGTTGCAACACCTTAGTTGTTCATTGATTGCTTTCTCGTATGTACCTTGACCGCGGGCCTTCAGCAGACTGAGTAACTCCTTGCTCAAGCCAGTGACCTTGGGTCCAAGCCGGTGAGCTTTTTTTGCTCAAACCAGATGAGCTCGCGCTCAAGCTGGGACCTCGGGGTCTTGAACCTGGTCCCTTCGTATCCCAGTCTCTCTATCCACTGTACCACCCCTGGTCAGGCCACATTCTCATTCTTCTAAACCCTTTTGAGCTTTCTGCATATTTCTTTGCCTCATTTATTCACTTCTCACTCTCTCTCTCCTTTTCCCTCTGACTCTCCTCTCACAATTAAACACCCTACTAAAGCCTAAGTTCTGTGGAAGTCATAGATGCCCAACTTTATAAGCAGAGCCATATTCCCAACAAGCTCAAGGATTTAGGACCCACTTTGGAAGACCACCAATACGTGAAATGTGTCAACCTACCCTTACATCCTGAGGGGCTCAGCTGAAAGGCCCTCTGGGTAGAGCCCAGTGAACCCAACTGCCATTATCCAGAAAATGCTTTTGCTTCTGCACCTTTTACTCACAAATCTTACCTCTGTCCACCAAGGTGATTTAAATACAAATCTTCTGACTTTGCTCTTCTGTGAAAAGAGGGCAAAACCCAGTTTCAGATCCCAGAGGAACCCTCTGCCTCCTGATTGGATTCCATTTTTAACGTCAGCTTGGAACACTAGACATTTGATCCAATAAATCAGAGGTCAGAAACTGCTCTCCAGAGGTTGGTTTTCAGGCCACATATTATAGTTACCCTAGAAAATAAGGGATGTTGTGCTAATGAATTCACTCTGGGAGTCTATGTGAGGACTGGTTATAAATTCAGTCACGATTCAGTCTCCAGCTCCTTCGTCTCCCATATGGACGGGCTTTCTCGTCGTTTCAGCATACCAAAGAGAGACCCCCACAAGGCATGCTTACAGAGCTCCCACACTTAAACCCTTCAATGTCATTATTTTTATGTCCCCTGTATATTTTGGGGTTACAAAGAATGTTAACCTTGAAACCTTACATCTGCATAGCACTAGACATTTTTCAAAAGGCTCTCAGAGACATGATCTCATTTGGCTTTGACAATGTCTCATAGTCTGACAGCCACAGAGAGAGGACAAGACATCATTGGAGGAGTCCTTCAGGCCAGAGTGTGAACTCTGGGGTCAGACTGACCTGAATTGAAATCCTGAATTTGCCATTGATTAGCCATGTAGTCTTGAGTAAATTATTTCATATCTCTAAGGCTCAGTTTCCTCATTTTCAGCCTGAGATAGTAATAGTACCTTCTTTAAAGAGTTAAGGGGGAGCCTGACCAGGCGGTGGCACAGTGGGTAGAGCGTCAGACTGGGACGCAGAGGACCCAGGTTCAAAACCTCGAGGTCCCTGGCTTAAGCAGAGGCTCATCCAGCTTGAGGACGGGGCTCATCTGGCTTGAGCACAGGCTCACCAGCTTGAGCAGGGGCTCACCAGCTTGAACACAGGATCACTGGCTTAAACATGGGATCATAGATAAGACCCCAAGATTGCTGGCTTGAGCAAGGGGTCACTGCTACAGTCCCCCGGTCAAGGCACATATGAGAAATCATTCAATGAACAACTAAGGAACCGCAACAAAGAATTGATGTTTCCCATCTCTCTCCCTTCCTGTCTGTCTGTCCCTCTCTCTCCCTCTCTAAGAGTTAAGGGCAATAAAAGAGTCATCCAGACCCATGTAAACGGTGCAGTAAATGTCAGCTATTATTATTAATAAATTTGCTTAGACCACACATAAGAGAAGTCTGCAAAAGAATATGCAACATTAAAAGTTCATCTTCTCGCCTGACCAGGCGGGGGTGCAGTGGATAGAGCATTGGCCTGGGATGTGGAGGTTCATCGAACCTGGCAACCAGGTTCGAGACCCCGAGGTCGCCAGCTTGAGCGCAGGCTGATCTGGTTTGAGTAAAGCTCACCAGCTTGCACCCAAGGTCGCTGGCTCTAGCAAGGGGTGGCTCAGTCTGCTGTAGTCCCACAGTCAAGCACATATGAGAAAGCAATCAATGAACAACTGAAGTGCCCAATGAAAAACTGATGATTGATGCTTCTCATCTCTCTCCGTTCCTGTGTGTCTGTTCCTATCTATCCCTCTCTCTGACTGTCTCTCTGTCTCTGTAAAAAATAAAAAATAAAAAAGTTCATCTTCTCTATATATTAGCTGGCCAGGACAAAATCTTGAGTGGATAATGGAACCCAAGAATGCAAATTGTGACATCTGTACTGAATTGTGTTAGCAATTTGTGAGCAACTGATACCCTGAAACTTAACAAGCTCAGCACTACAGAAGGGTTTTATCATTTGGTCTAGTGAGTAAAACTATGCTTATTATTTATCAACTACTATTTAAAAATAGTTGCAGTGTTGCTACTTCACTTTTAGATATGCATTATTCATAAATATAAATCATGTTTATAGTGATTGTTTTGTTGAGTTCACTATTTCTTGGGTTTCCTGGACAATCAGCCACTCTGACAACAATAACTTGATCTGCATGCCTACTCATTCTACTTTTCTAAAATTTCTTCTTAGATCTCTAAGCAATTTATGGCAAGATTTATCCCTTCTCTAAAATGAACTAACTTTGTAGATAAAGTAAGAAATGTGAGAATTATATATTTTGAAGTTTATTCATGCATTGAAAATTTTTTGATCCATGCCTGCTCAGCTCAGAAGGGTAGACTAGACTGTAATGGCTTCAGTAGGGACACAGGTGTCTTTGTGTATTAGACAGCTTTCTTAGGTACTGTAACCAAAAATAATTTTTCATGGGCTTCTAAGAACAAATGTTTTATGGTTTTATTCTTGCTTATTTTACAGGCCAAGAGTTGGTCATGATTCTGCCCCACATGTCTTCATTCTGGAATCAAGCCCACCTAGGTCATGTTGATCGTGAGGAAAAAGGAGAAATCAATGGTCAATCCACAGGATGGGCCTTCATGTTTTACCAGGAATAGGCACACCACATTCCCATTCCTGTTTTATAGGAGCAGGCCATGTAGCCAGGCCTGCCATCCATGTGTGGCAAAATGCATTCACACACAAGGTGGAACACTGCAGGGCCCGTGGCAGGAGTGGACATGTAGAGTTCTCCCACAAAGGGCAACCAGTGAGGACAATAACACAGTGCACCACACTGAGTTCTTGTTAACTTGGAATGATGTTCCTATCTGAGATCTCTGCTGATGGTCTTAGAGACATTCCCAAGATTTAAAGAGCACTATGGAGTGAATTGAAGATTCACTCTAGAGCAGAACAACTCTATTGTTCAGACAACTCTAGCCCACTCCCATTTTTGTATGACCCAAGAGCTATGAAGAGTTTTTACAGTTTTCAAGGGGTCATTTAAAAAAGAAAATGCAACAAAAAATCAAATGCATCATACAAGGCTTAAAATATTTATTATCTGACTTTTACAAAAAGCTTGTCAACCCTGGACTAAAACTCAATTCAATATTGGCCCTGGAATGTTTGTTTCATCTGCCCTGGAAGCAGTCCATGTCTATCCCAGATGAAATCAGCTTCTAGAAGTAAGAAATATAACCCTTAATTCACTGACAGCTGATCAGTATAGTTACTCCTCTAGATTCTAGAGTCTAAACTCCAAAAAATCTGTCCATCCGCATCTCTGATGTTGTACTTAACACATTGGATTGTAATTATTTTTCTATGCCTCTATGTCCCATAAAGGAACTATGATAATTTCCTTCAGGGAGAAAACTGAAATGTTCCACACTCTGCCTAGTATTTGACAAAGGTGTTTACAAAATGTTTTTAATAGAATTAAACTAAATTACTGGCATATCAGAAAATCTTAAGACAACAGCTCTCAATTTCATCATGAATCCCTTGCTCTTAAAGAAATTCCTGAGCTTAGTTTATTTATCTGAAATGTGGAAATAGGAATGTTTGTCACTGTAAAGCTTCTTTAAATATTTAGTCACCGATGAGAGAAGAAAGTTATATTCACTCCACTGCATTAACTGAAATCCAACAAAAAAGACCAAATAAGTAAGAAAAGTTTTTTATTGTGTTCAAAAAGTATTAATTGAGTTATAAGTAGGTGAAGTTCAATTTCATCAACTTCCAGTAGCACAAGAATTTGGTCAGAAAATAGTCTACTAATTGATGATTAAATATTTGTTTTCCTGTCATTATTGCAATTGAGATATTACCAATAGATAAAAGCCAATATTTCAGAACCTAAAAAAAGCCCAGGCCATCATTAAATCATGGCATTTGCTTCAATTTAACAATTTCTGTAATCCCATAGCTGTTTAGTTTCAAAGTAATCTGTCAGTCAGCAATTCTCAACCCTGATGCTCATTAAAGTCCGTAGAGGACCTTAAACTAAAAATACCAATGCTGGGGCTGATCTCCAAAAATTCAGGTATCATTGGTCGGAAGTATGGCAGGGGATTTTTATAATATCCTCATTTTTTCAAATGTAACCTTCTCTCAATTTTTCTTTATCTGTCTTTTCTAGGAGTTCTCATACTTACTACAGTCCCAGATATCCTATCATTGTCTCTTTTTTTTTTTTTTCTTTTGGCTCTATCCAAGACCAAGACCTCTTTCTTTTCTTTTCTTTTTCTTTTTATTTATTTATTTATTTTGTGGCAGAGACAGAGAGAGGGAGACATAGGGACAAACAGATAGGAACAAAGAGAGATGAGAAACGTCAATTCTTTGTTGCGGTTCCTTAGTTGTTCATTGATTGATTTCTCATATGTACCTTGACCGGGGGGCCACAGCAGACTGAGTGACCCCTTGCTTGAGACAGCAACCTTGGGCTCAAGCTGGTGAGCCTTCCTCAAACCCGAGGAACCCGCACTCAAGCTGGTGACCTCAGGATCTCGAACTTGGGTCCTCCACATCCCAGTCCAACGCTCTATCCACTGTGCTACTGCCTTGTCAGGACCATAATTCTTTACATTCTAATTTTTTGTTCTTTCCTGTTGGTTGGTTGGTTGGTTGGTTGGTTGGTTGGTTGGTTGGTTGGTTTTCAGTTACTGTATCTAAGTTTAGCATTTACAAATTCATTCTTCAACTGTATTCATTTCACTACGTTTCATCATTTCTCTTTTTATTGAAAATATTATATATTTTCTAATATTTTCCCCAACATTTTATTATAAAAAGTTCCAAACATACAGAAAAAGTTTAAACTAGCCTTCTTCATTTCTTTCACCCTATTTAAAAAAAAAAAAATAACAGACATCAGTGTACTTTCCCCTAAATATATCAGCTTCACATCAGTATTTTAAATAAGCTTTTTGAGTCATTCATAAGTTGTAGCAAGCTTGTGGATGATGTGGACCTTATCCATTCTTGCTAATAGTGTCCTTGCTTTTGGTCCTCAGAGCGCTTAAGAAACTTTTTTCTCCCTGTAAAGCCAGTAGCCATGGCCACCATCACAGCTGCCTGACTCATGCAGATCTGCATTTGACTCAGACAGACAGTAATGAAACAACGGATCCAAGAACTGGTGAGCCATTAGCTTTAATCCTACCTTGCACCTGGCAGGCAAGAAATACATACAGTGGAAAAACACTTCCCTTTCCATTCAGGGCTTCCAAAGCCCTGACTTATCCGAGTTTCTTAGAAACAAAGGTTTCTACCTCACCAGCCTTATTCACCTCTGTTCCCCATCTCCTTCTCTCTGCACAAACTGGCTTCTCCTTCAGCTCTCTGCCATCTTGGCTGCTTCTCTTCTCCTCCATGTGACCTTTCTCTGCTCTCCTTCTCTACTCTCCTCCAGCATGGGTTCCTCTGCCCCATTTTATAGTGTAAAAATCAAAACCTTTAATTCAATATACAAAGAAGTCTCTGATACAAAGTCACTTATCTGAGGCATAATGAGATTCCTCAAAAGGATGGGAAATGCTTGGTCTTAAAGCTAAGCCTTAAGCCAGGGGTCTCCAAACTTTTTACACAGGGGTCCAGTTCACTGTCCCTCAGACAGGTGGAGGGCCAGATTATAAAAAAAAACTATGAACAAATCCCTATGCACACTGCACATATCTTATTTTAAAGTAAAAAAAACAAAATGGGAAAAAATACAATATTTAGAATAAAGAACAAGTAAATTTAAATCAATAAACTGACCAGTATTTCAATGGGAACTATGGGTGCGGATGCATCCTCTGCTCCTCTTACTGAGCACCAATGAAAGAAGTGTCCCTTCCGGAACTGCAGTGGGGCCAGATAAATGGCCTCAGGGGGCCACATGCAGCCCACGGGGCCATAGTTTGGGGACCCCCGCCTTAAGCTATAATGACCCTACCTGCTTACAGCATGTCCCCCACACCCAATGCAAACTATAAGTGAGCAAACATACATATCTTATTTACAAACTTATTTGACCAACACTCACATTGCTCCTGAGATATTGCAGGTCAAATAAGTTTGTAAATATGATATATATGTTTGTTCACTTATAGTTTGCATGGGGTGTGCTAGACAGGCAGTAAGTTGGCAAAGTCAGTATAGCCTAAGCCTTAGTTTTAAGACTAAGCCTTTCCCACCCTTTTAATACTAAGATCTTTTCAACATCCTTCTAATACTAAGATCTTATCAAAACTAAGCTTTTCGCCACACCCTTGACTGTTGCATGATGTGGGGTGGTGCACTCTTATGAGGAATCCCACTTACGTTTCAGATAAATCTGTAGCTTTGTATCAGAGACTTTCTTATTTGTATATTGGCTTAAAGGCTTTAATTTCTACACTACAAAATGGGGCAGACCTGGGGGCACGCTCGCTCAGATCCTGTCATCAGATTTGTAGAGGAGAGGCAGCCAAGATGGCAGAGAAGCCAGTTTGTGCAAAGTTTGTGCAGCGAGAAGGAGATGGGGAACACAAGTGAATAAGGCTGGTGAGGTAGAAACCTTTGATTCTAGTAATAATACTTGGATGAGTCAGTGACTTTGGGAGCCCTGAATGGAAAGAGAAGTGTTTTCCAACTGTGTGTATTTTCTCGCCTGCCAGGTGCAAGCTAGGATTAAAGGTAATGGCCAGGTGACAGAGGAAAATTTGACTTTGGGTGATGGGTATGCAACATAATTGAATGACAAGATAACTTGGAGATGGTTTCTTTGAACATATATACCCTGATTCATTAATGTCACCCCATTAAAATTAATAAAAAAAAAGATAAATAAAAATGGTAATGGCCCACCAGTTCTTGGCTTTGTTGTTTCATTACCATCTGTCCCAATCAAATGCGAACATGCGTGGGCCAGGCGGCTATGATGGTAGCCATGGCTACTGGCTTTACAGACATTCTCTTTAAAAGCCTCTTTAAAATTCAGACAAAAGAGAGACAATGTCTAAGTTCAACATAAAGTATGTACAAGCTGAGTGGATCAATGTGATATGAAACTTCAAATAAACTTTTTTTAAAAAAAGGCAAAACAATAACTAAAAACAATGTCTTGCATCATGCATAGACTGGCAGTAAAAAGGGAAGGAAATTATCTCACTGATTAAACTGATGGTTTTTCTCTGGATATTTTCCAGCGGGTAATAAGAGAAAGGTTCTTTTCCAAGCACTTTGAAGGGAGTCTCTCCACTAATCTCTAGTTGCCTTTCAATACTGTTAACTATCACCGCCAGTCCCAATCCAGCTTCCTTTGGGCCCTAACCTTTACCTAAATAATAAAAATTTACTGAGATTAAATAAAACAATGTGAGGGACCCCTCCTTCAGGTGGCTAAATGAGTACCCACAATTACTGGTAAGGAGCAAATTGAGTTAATGGTCTTGGCTGGTGTTAAAACAAAACATGAGTTTTGATGAGTTAATTACATGTTAATGCTTGCCCTTATCATGAGTATATTTAAAGTTGTGCTTAGTAAAATTGTATAATGATTTTATGCATGTCCTTTGTTAATTGATCCTAAATGTTTTATCTTATGTGTAAGGCCAGTAGCTGCAGCTACCATCACAGTCGCCTGGTCCATGCAAGTTCGCATTTGATTAGGACAGTCAGTAATGAAACAAAGGAGCCAATAGCTGGTGAGCCATTAGTTTTAATCCTAGCTTGCACCCGGCGGGCAAGAAATACACAAAGTGGGAAAACACTTCTCTTTCCATTCAGGGTTCCCAAAGCCACTGACTTATCCAAGTTTCCTAGAATCAAAGGTTTCTACCTAACCAGGCTTATTCACCTCTGTTCTCCATCTCCTTCTCTCTGCACAAACTGGGTTCTCCTTCAGCACTCCGCCATCTTGGCTGCTTCTTCTCTCCTCCATATGGCCTTTCTCTGCTTTACTCTCTAATGTTAATCTCAGGAACCAAGAGAGAGCAAGCTCCTGGTCTGCCCCATTTCATAGTGTAGAAATCCAAACCTTTAATCCAATATACAAATAAGGAAGTCTCTGATACAAAGTCACTTATCTGAGGCATAAATGGGATTCCTCATAAGAGTGCACCACCCCTTATCATGCAACAGTCAAGGGTGTAGGCTTAGTTTTAAAACTAAGCCTTAGGCTATAAGGATCCTGTGTGCTTACAGCCTGTCCCCCACACCCAAAACAAACTATAAGCAAGCAAACATATATATCATATTTACAAATTTATTTGATCAACATTATGCTAGCAAAGAGAAAGAAAAGATCCAAACTTGCATGTTTCCTGAATCTACCAACCAGTGTTTTGAAAGATCACAGCTCTTTGTAAGTGAGCAGTCAATTGAATGTATCTTTGGATGCAAGTTTTCTCCATAGTCTCAGGTTTGTTATATATATTACAGTAAATGAAAGAGAATGCTGTCATTAACATCAACTCACATCAAAACAAATGCTCTTACTTTTTTGTTTCCTTCCTGTTACTAGAATACCGTCTGTTTTAAATTTTGTTAGCTTTATCCAAACAATCAGATCAAATATTTGAAGTCCATGTGTGCTAAATACTGACATTTCTACTATTTTAGGTGCAAGAATAAGGTCCTTTCAAGAAATTCAAAAAGTTCAAGATGTGTGCACACATCTCTTCTCACTTAATAACTGCACAATAGATAATACATACAACTATTCTTTTTATATTAATCTAAGCAAACATTAAGAAGGGAAAAATGGGAGGAGGGAGAAGAGGGAGGGAGAGGGGGGAGGGGCACAAAGAAAACCAGATAGAAGGTGACAGATGACAATTTGACTTTGGGGGATGGGTATTGTTGGGCAGATAAAATATATTATGCTCACTTTGTTAAAGATGGTGCTGCCCACATGGAAGTTCGTTGATATTAATGTGTGTTCTGGAACAGTCTGTGGGCAGGCCGGGTCGTTATAGCCTAAGGCTTAGTTTAAGAGTAAGCTCTTCCCCACATCCTTGACTGATTGGATGATGTAGGGTGGTGCACTCTCCTGAGGAATCCCATTATACAGAGACTTCCTTGTTTGTATAATTGGATTAAAGGTTTTGATTCTATGGAATAAAGTGGGAGAGACCAGTAGCTTGATCTCTCTCTTGGTTCCTGAGGTATTAGAGAGTAGAGCAGAGTAAGGCCACATGGAGGCCAGGAGAAGCAGCCAAGATGGCAGAGTGCTGAGGGAGAAGCCAGTTTGTTAAGAGTTTGTGCAGGAGGAGATGGGAAACAGAGGTGAATAAGTCTGGTGAGCTAGAAACCTTTGATTCTAGGAAACTTGAATAAGTCAGTAGCTTTGTGAGCACTGAATATGTGGGTTTTGGAGCCCAATGTGTGTTTTTGCTTGCCCGCTGGGTGCAAGCTAGAATTAAAGCTGATGGCTCACCAGTTCTTGGCTCCGTTGTTTCATTACCGACTGTTCGAATCCATTGCGAACCTGCACGGGTCAGGCTGCTGTGATGGTGGCCGCGACTACTGGCTTTACAGGTATGCAACATAATTGAATGATAAGATAACCTGGAGATGTTTTCTTTGAACATATGTACCCTGATTTATTAATGTCACACCATTAAAATTAATTTTTTTTTAAAAAAGGGAAAAAACTCTTTGGATGATGGGCATATTTTCGTTCTCTAGCAACCATCTCCACCAACTTCCAAACCAGACTTTTTCCTAATGAACATATAAATAAAACTTGTTCCTCCTCATGATAAAGGAAGTTGAATGAAAGCACAGTTCTCGTTTTGCGTAACTTCACACACAATCATGTAGCAAATGATGCCTCAAATGGTGACAGAGTGTTGGGCAGATAAAATATATTATGCTTACTTTGTTAAAGATGGAGCTGCCCACGTGCAAGTTTTAAGAGTAAGCTTTTCCCCACACTCTTGACTGATTGGATGATGTAGGGTGGTGCACTCTCATGAGGAATCCTCCCAGTATACCTCAGTTAAGTGACTGTATCAGAGACTTCCTTGTTTGTAGATTGGATTAAAGGTTTCGAATCTACGCTATAAAGTGGGGCAGACCGGGAGCTTACTCTCTATTGGTTTTCTGACGTTAGTATTAGAGAGGAGAGCTGATTAAGGCCACATGGAGGAGGCCAGGAGAAGCAGCCAAGATGGCGGAGTGCTGAGGAAGAAGCTAGTTTGTGCAGAGTTTGTGCAGGAGGAGATGGGGAACAAAGGTGAATAAGTCTGGTGAGCTAGAAACCTTTGATTCTAGGAAACTCAGATAAGTCAGTAGCTTAGTGAGCACTGAATGAGTGGGTTTTGGAGCCCAGTGTGTGTTTTTGTTTGCCCACTGGGTGCAAGCTAGAATTAAAGCTGATGGCTCACCAGTTCGTGGCTCTGTTGTTTCATTACCGACTGTCCAAATCTAATGAGAACCTGCACTAGCCAGGCAGTTGTGATGGTGGTCTTGAACATTGGCTTTACACAGAGTTCGAATTGTTCTTCGGTCTAAAGGTGCCAGCTGGGTGTTTTGATCTTTTGAATACCAGGGCCTAGCCAGGGTAGTGGTGGTGAAGGAGTAGACTATGAGCCAAACTTGGAGTCCTGGGCTCTCAGGGACACCATCCTGCCTCCTCTAGACTGCCACTCCTCCAAGTTCAGACCTCTGAGCAGAGGACCTGTTGTGTAGATAAAATATATTATGCTTCCTTTGTTAAAGATGGCGCTGCCCACGTGCAAAGCCATTGATATTAATGTGTGTTGGGGGACAGGCTGTGGGTAGGCCGGGTTGTTATAGCCTAAGGCTTAGTTTTAAGAGTAAGCTTTTCCCCACACCCTTGACTGATTGCATGATGTAGTGTGGTGCACTCTCATGAGGAATCCTCCCATTATGCCTCAGATAAGTGACTTTGTATCAGAGACTTGTTTGTTTATAGATTGGATTAAAGGTTTTGGTTCCTACACTATAAAGTGGGGCAAACCAGGAGCTTGTTCTCTCTCGGTTCCTGAGATAAGCATTAGAGAGGAGACCAGAGAAAGGCCACGTGGAGGAGACCAAGAGAAGCAGCCAAGATGGTGGAGTTCTGAGGAAAAAGCCAGTTTGTGCAGAGTTTGTGTAGAGAGAAGGACATGGGGAACAGAGGTGAATAAGACTGGTGAGCTAGAAACCTTTGATTCTAGGAAACTCGGATAAGTCAGTAGCTTTGTGAGCACTGAATGAGTGGGTTTTGGAGCCCAGTGTGTGTATTACTTGCCCACTGGGTGCAAGCTAAGATTAAAGATGATGGCCTGACCAGGCGGTGGTGCAGTGAATAGAGCGTCAGACTGGGATGCGGAAGACCCAGGTTCGAAATCCTGAGCTCGCCAGCTTGAGCGCGGGCCCATCTGCCTTGAGCAAAACCTCTACAGCTTGGACCCAAGGTCGCTGACTCCAGCAAGGGGTGGCTCGGTCTGCTGAAGGCCCACAGTCAAGGCACATGTGAGAAAGCAATCAATGAACAAGTAAGGTGTTGCGACGGCAATGAAAAACTAATGATTGATGCTTCTCACTTCTCTCCGTTCCTGTCTGTCTGTCCCTATCTATATCTCTCTCTGACTCTCTCTCTGTCCCTGTAAAATAAATAAATAAATAAATAAATAAATAAATAAATAAATAAATAAATGAGATGATGGCCCACCAGTTCTTGGCTCCATTGTTTCATTACCGACTGTCAAAATTTAATGCGAACCTGCATGGGCCAAGCGGCTGTGATGGTGACCGTGGCTCCTGGATTTTACAGGACCAGTGTTTGGGACCTATCTGAATGGGGAAGGCACAAAAGGAAGGAAAGAAGTAGGAGTCAGTGGAAACTATTTGAGGGCCTCATAAGGCAGTATTATTAAGTTGGGATTCTTGTTTTAATGAAACATGCTGGTTCTGTCAACACCACTGTTGCTATATAAAATTCTGTGTGTTTAAGCCTGCAAGATGCAAATAAGGGTTTGCCAACGTGTAGATCTCAGGGTTTTTCCAGTTTCTCCTTCTTCTGAGATAGCCATTTTACTACAAAATGAAGCTAAAAGTTTTCCTCGTTAATGCAGAACATATTAGAAATCTTTTGCAATGTGGCATCTTCTAGAAGCTCAGGGCTTTACAAGAGAATGACTCACATTCAACCAGTGCCAGCTCACGTTCATTTTCTTAATTGATCCCACTTTACAAATGGGGATTTGCAATATGGAAAGAGTTCAGACGACTTGTTTGCACAGCAGAATCAAAGACAGAGACTGTCTTCCATCTATCTGCACTCTTCCCACATCTGAGTTTTACTGAATGAATAAAATAAAATGCTCTTATTGACATGTCAAAAGATACACCCAGGTACTCTTCCTTTCTAAATTTAAAAGTTTGTTTTTATAATTAATGTACATAATCATGATATTGACAGAACAGCATGATTAAGCATAACTTAAGCTGCTTTACCTTTGTGAAATAGGGAAGAATTTCTTTTAAGGAACCACGTATTAAAATAAAAATGCAGCCTGACCTGTGGTGGCGCAGTGGATAAAGCGTCGACCTGGGAACACCGAAGTCGCCAGTTCAAAACCCTGCACTGGTCCAGTCAAGGCACATATGGGAGTTGATGCTTCCAGCTCCTCCCTCCTTTCTCTCTCTCTCTCTCTCTCTCTCTCTCTCTCTCTCTCTCTCTGTGTGTGTGTGTGTGTGTGTGTGTGTGTGTCTCCTCTCCAAAATGAATTAAAAAAAAAAGACAAAAAAAATAAAAATGCAGTACTTTGTTTAGTCTAATGCCAAGGGGAATTCAACAAACAAAAAAATTGGATTTTGAGCTGACAGCACCCAGAGACTTTCATAAAAGGTAACTTTGCACTCTAGGGTCCAGGATGATCTGGGAAGGAAGCCTTGGTTTCCTCTTTCTGCTGATTAAGAGTCTAGTGCTCCAGACACGGAAGGGAGATCTTATCACGGCCCTTGGAAAAGCTGCATTGTTATGTTGGTTTTTGTTTCCTTAATGCCTGAAAGAAAATGAAATAACGTTTAAAGTTCATTCTGGCTTGTCAGCTGTTCAGATGAAGTTCATTTCTTACCAAGCTTTTATGAACCTATGAGAAGATTTCAAAGGATTGAAGGATGGCCTAGGTACTCTAAAGAAGCTAGAATCCTCCAATACAATTATAGCCTCTCAACTATCTACTACCATTGGTTGTGCTTGTATTCACAATTCCCAAGTTATGTAGGACTTCTTTACAATGTATTACGCCCTGCCAATAAAATATGACATTAAAGAGGTTCCACTAGGTTATGCAAGGCTTTCTTTAATTCAGGGTATCTATATGTACATTACTGATGTCCAATTTTATTGGATATTGTTAACAGAAAGGGGACAGGCCTAAAGTGGGTCTGCATCAGGCCCACCTGTAGTGTTTGGGCTCTTGACTTCATGCAGTGTTGGGCAGATAAAATATATTATGCTCACTTTGTTAAAGATGGCACTGCCCACGTGCAAGTTTTAAGAGTAAGCTTTTCCCCACACCCTTGACTGATTGATTGGATGATGTGGAGTGGTGCACTCTCATGAGGACCCCTCCCATTATGCCTCAGATAAATGGCTTTGTATCAGAGACTTCTTTGTTTGTAGATTGGATTAAAGGTTTGGATTTCTACACTATAAAGTGGGGCAGACAAGGAGCTTGCTCTCTCTCGGTTCCTGAGATTAGCATTAGAGAGGAGAGCAGATTAAGGCCACGTGGAGTTGAGGAGAAGCAGCCAAGATGGTGGAGTGCTGAGGGAAAAGCCAGTTTGAGCGGAGTTTATGCAGGGAGAAGGAAGGAGATGGGAAACAGGTGAATAAGTCTGCTGAGCTAGAAACCTTTGATTCTAGGAAACTCGGATAAGTCAGTAGCTTTGTGAGCACTGAATGAGTGGGTTTTGGAGCCCAGTGTGTATTTTTGCTTGCCCACCAGGTGCAAGCTAGAATTAAAGATGATGGCTGTTGGGCAGATGAAATATATTATGCTCACTTTGTTAAAGATGGCGCTGCCCATGTGCAAGTTTTAAGAGTAAGCTTTTCCCCACACCCTTGACTGATTGGATGATGTAGGGTGGTGCACTCTCATGAGGAATCCTCCCATTGTGCCTCAGATGGGTGACTTTGTATCAGAGACTTCCTTGTTTGTAGATTGGATTAAAGGTTTGGATTGCTACACTATAAAGTGGGGCAGACCAGGAGCTTGCGCTCTCAGTTCCTGAGGTTAGCATTAGAAAGAAGAGCAGATTAAGGCCATATGGAGGAGAAGAGAAGCAGCCAAGATGGTGGAATGCTGAGGGAGAGGCCAGTTTGAGCAGAGTTTGTGCAGAGAAAAGGAGATGGGGATCAGAGGTGAATAAATCTGGTGAGCTAGAAACCTTTGATTCTAGGAAACTCGGTTAAGTCAGTAGCTTTGTGAGCACTGAATGAGTGGGTTTTGGAGCCCAGTGTGTGTTGTTGCTTGCCCACTGGGTGCAAGCTAGAATTAAAGCTGATGGTTCACCAGTTCTTAGCTCTGTTGTTTCATTACCAACTCTCCGAATCTAATGCGAGACTGCATTGGCCAGGCAGCTGTGATGGTGGCTGCGAATACTGGCTTTACAATGGCTTACCAGTTCTTGGCTCCGTTGTTTCATTACTGACTGTCTGAATCTAATGCGAACCTGCACTGTCCAGGCTGCTGTGATGGTGGCCTTGGCCACTGGCTTTACATTTGGCCTAGTCAGCAGGATTCGATACAGTTTGGTATGGAGCCACCACCTTTGAGTGGTAGAGTAGAGGACTGGCTGTTGTTATGGTTCCCCATGGCTATCCTTTTGGGGGATGTAGGCTGGCTGGCTTTTACAGCCATGCGTGAGAAAACAAAGAGCTTTGTGGAAGAGGCTGCCCAGGTACCTGCAGGCTGAGCAGCGGAAGGAGCTGGAGCAAACATGCAAGAAAGAAATGCCAACTCTGGAGCTGGAGCAAGCACCAGAGGAGGAGGCAAACCAGGTTTGTGAGATTTGCTTACAAATGGAGCAGCTGCTGGAGAAGGAATCATAGGTTCGTGAGTTGCAGATTGCCCTGGACGTTGTGGAGATTTCCGAGAGCCAGCTGCGGCAGGAGGCTGGTGCTGAGGCTGGGGCCAGGGCAGCAAGCCCCACGGCCGCAGTGGCCCAGTGTTCAAGGCAAGCAGCAGGAGCTGGTGTTTTCAGTTCTTCTTTGGAAGATGAGGAGAATCGGGCCGGAATTGCAATCTACAGCCTCCAGAAGGTGAGAGCCCAGCAGCAAGGAGTAGCTACGCTCCTGGTAGGTCTGTGATTTGGGAACATAAGGGTGGATGCCATCATGCTCCCCAGAGCAGAGATGGAAATGCTGGCTGCCATTACCACATGCTTCTCTCTAGGACAGTGTGAGACCTGCCATGATGGCAGGAATGAAGGGGGAGGCTAACGCCCCGTGTGCATGGACTGATTTCCTGGACTATGACCGGAGTGAGCACAGGCTCCTTTGTTGACTGGACTTACGGATTTTGGACAATGTGAAATACCCTGATGGGGGTGGGGGATGGCTTTGATGGAGGCCCTCCCCCCACCCTGGGAAGCTTTTCAAATGGCAAGAAAGAAGGCCAAGGACATTTTGCGCTTTTGGCAAAGTGCTTAGAGACTGGTGAAATGTACCTTTGTAATTGTTGAAACTGTATGATTTGTGTTATTGCTGTAATTCATGTAATGTGCCTAATTTCCTTGTACAGGGATGCCAGTGGTGTAGATTGTGGGTAGTAAAGTGAGCATAGGGGTGGATTGTTGGGCAAATAAAATGTATTATACTCACTTTGTTAAAGATGGCGCTGCCCATGTGCAAGTTTTAAGAGTAAGCTTTTCCCCACACCCTTGACTGATTGGATGATGTAGGGTGGTACACTCTCATGAGGAATCCTCCCAGTATGTCTCAGATAAGTGACTTTGTATCAGAGACTTCCTTCTTTGTAGATTGGATTAAAGGTTTGGATTTCTATACTATAAAGTGGGGCAGTCCAGGAGCTTGCTCTCTTTGGATTCCTGGCCACTGGCTTTACATGCAGTAAGATTTCACAGCATGAGCCCAGGTGATTTTGCGACTTTGAGAGCCTGTTTATTAAAGCTGGAGACAGTGAAGCAAGGAAGAGCCTAGGACAGAAAAAGCAACAGGAGAGAGATTAGGCAAGGCAACTTGGTTCTCTAGAAACATTATGGGAATATAAATGAACTAATGTGGGTCTGCTGTGGCTCATTGGAGAGTCAAAGAAAAAGGGCCTTTGAGACAAGTTCAGAGGGTAACCTGGGGATAAGCCCAGACTCCCCTAGTAGCAAGTCTCATGGGTACCTTAGGGTTTAGGAGATGCACACCTGTGGGGAATAAAACAGGAAAAGGAAAGGTATTGGCATGTTCCCCAGAGGGGAAGTGCATGATGGGTTCTTTTGTCTTGAACGTTTTAAAGGATGGGGCTTTTAGGGGAAGTCTTAGAGAAAGATCTCAATAGAATACTTATCAGTTTTATGTTGATTTGCCAAAATGGAATTTATTCCCTTAACTTCCTCTGTCCTTGGGTGTGGTTGGCACAAATGGTATTAATTGGATTTCTGCTATCTCCTGGAGTAAGATGATTTAAGCTAATTACCCTCTGATTGGGTATAAACCATTTACTCTCAAGCATCCTTGGTTTGGGGAAGACAGGATTGTGTGATTTACCAGATGGCTGTAAACGATTTTGTTGTTTTACTATCTGTCTCACTTTCCATATTCCAGTTATCCTGGCTTACTGGCCTCATTATGGGCAAAAAATATGGCCTCTAAAACTTCTACTTTTTGAAATCTATTGTTTCCTTTGTGGCAATGATGTGATTGAGTTCTTTAAATGCCCATCATCATAAAAGAACATACATTTTCTATAGAATATCAAGTCATATATAAAGAATGAGGCAGCCTGACCAGGTGGTGGCACAGTGGATAGAGGGTCAGACTGGGATAGGGAAGAACCAGGTTTGAGACCCCGAGGTTGCCAACTTGAGTGAGGGCTTATCTGGCTTGAGCAAAAAGCTCACCAATTTGGACCCAAATTCGCTGGCATGAGGAAGGGGTTACTCAGTCTGCTGAAGGTCCGTGGTCAAGGCACATATGAGAAAGCAATTAATGAACAACTAAGGTGTCTCAACGAAAAACTGATGATTGATGCTTCTCATCTCTCTCCATTCCTGTCTCTCTGTCCCTATCTATCCCTCTCTCTGACTCTCTCTCTGTCCCTGTGTTGGGCAGATAAAATATATTATGCTCACTTTGTCAAAGGTGGCGCTGCCCACTTGGAGGCCCGTTGCCCAAGTGATGATATTAGTTGCCCTCCTGCTTGGGAATGAGCATGATTATGTTAATATGTGTTGGGGGAGGGTTTTTTGCGCCAGAAAGGTTTTAAAGAGAACAGGGATTACGTTCTAGGAGGAGAGCAGAGAGGAGAGCAGATAAAGGCCACATGGAGGCCAGGAGAAGCAGCCAACACGGTGGAGTGCTGAGGAAGAAGCCAGTTTGTGTAGAGCTTGTGCTGGAAAAGGAGATGGGAAACAGAGGTGAATAAGGCTGGTGAGCTAGAAATCTTTGATGCTAGGAAACTCGGATAAGGCAGTAGCTTTGTGAGCACTGAATGAGTGGGTTTTGGAGCGCAGTATGTGTTTTTACTTGCCCATCGGTTACAAGCTAGGATTAAAGATGATGGCCCATCAGTTCTTGCCTCCATTGTTTCATGACCATCTGTTTGAATCCAATGCTAACCTGCATTGGCCAGGCCACTGTGTGGTGGTCGTGGCTATTGGCTTTATTCCCTGTAAAAAAAAAAAAAGAAAAGTATGAGGCAAAATTAAGTTTACAGTTGAGTATGATGAACAAAGAGTTTATTTTTTTATTGTGATTTATTTTGTATTATTTTTCATATTAACAACAGTAAATCTACTTTTGCCCCTCCCTGTATATCTCTATTATGTCGAGGGTGTTCCTTATATTTTTCAAATTTAATTTTTTTCTTATTTTTATATGTTTAGTCTATTAAACCCTGAAAGAGATATATTGAAATCTTCTAGAACAATTGTTTTATTTTTAAACTCATTTTATATACCTATGAGTTTTTGCTTTATATTCAGTTTTATATTATTTTGGTATAAAAACTTATAAGTGTAATAAAGTCTTGAGGCTTGCATATTTTTATTGTTAAATAATATTTCTCTTTGCCCCATTTAATATGTGCAAACATGTTTTCATGGAAAGCTGTATAGTGTCATATCTCATTTTAAACCATTTGATCAATGAGAAGTTTCAAATGTAAGAAAATCACTGTTTTCTCTGAATTTTAAGGAACAAAAATTGATAAAAGTATGGAAAAATTTGGAGTTGTTATGTTAAAGAAATTAATTATGAGTTATTCTTTGAGTCCATTTCTATTCATTATGATTATAATTATTTGTGTCACTAGCAGAAATAATTTTCAAATTAATTGAATAATTCTTTAATTTTAAGCAATGCTGTTAAGGCAAAAACAACTGTCCCAGAAGATACTATATCCCTATTACCAACTCCACCTTCTCTGCCATCTGCTCACCATCAAACAATTTAATTTGAAAACAAAGTAAATATGTCTGGTTACCACTTCTGTGCGAGAATCAATTTTGGGAAGAACCCATACCTACTTGTTTGCATTTTTTTTAGTAGGTAAGGAGTCAACAAAATTCTAAATGAGTGGAAGGAAGAGGCAACAGAATTCTTTTGGCTTCTTCTCAATGACCTCTTTCCTGCTTCAGGGAACACCATGACTTAAGATTAAAAAGGTTAGAACACACTGATACTTTTTTTGTATATATTAGAAATAGGGTATTGAGAAAATATTTATTGACTAGAAACTACAAGGCATTCTTTCAGTTGATCTTAATAAATCTAAACTACTTTACGTTTTGACAGGACTTGCAGAGATCCAGAATAATTGCTGCTGCTACCCCAAACAGTAGAAGAAATTTGTCAGTAGAAGAATTTGTCAATACAAAGCCATGGGCTCCTTCCATCCTCTAGGCAAAGAACCTACTTAAGTTGGTGTAATATTTCCAATAGTCTGCTGCCCTAGAAAATGGCAATAAATGCTTTCCTACCCATTGTATACATAGGGGCAATCAAAGCAATTCTGTCGGTAAATGACCCTTCATCATTTTTTGGTGACAGCTGGAAGGAAGTCTTTAGAAACTTGTCTCAGAGGGTGCCACAGGATGTCCAAAAAATGCAACTTTAAGCAAGAATCTCAAGGGTGCCAAGTTCACACATGGCTGAAAGACGTTTAATCTCTAATCAAACAAATAGAAACAAGATGGTCAGAAAGACTACAGAGGGTACCCATTCTATTACCCCAAATTAAACTCTTTACCTTTCTCCAAAAAGTAGAGTGGCAGCTTGTTATTAAATTTCTTTTTTGCATGCCAAATTAGAATGTTCTAGGTATGTATCACTTAGAAAGAAAAAACACAGAAAAGGAAGATATTTATGCTCAAGCAATGAGAACATTATTTTATCTGTCTGTCTTCCTATATAAACCTATAGCAAGGAAAGAACTGAACCCTCAGTATATCAAGATGTTCTGATTGATTATACAAAATTTCAGTTTCTAGAGGCAAATTTTTCATTCAGTTAAGTAAAGGTAGTTAACAATTCCTTTCCAATCCATTTCCTTCTGTATTAGATGATCAGTCTTCATCCAAAAAGTGCAAAATGGTAGAAGAAAAATCATGGAAGGTTGCTGATTATGGAGAGTAAAGTAAACCTCCCTAGCAAAGTGAAGGGAATACAATTTGCATCAATGCTTTTGGAAGAAAATAACTTCTGGTCAACCAGAGAGGCTTCAGGAGTGGGGGAGGTGGTGAAGAATCTCCAATATGTGTGTTTTTCATTTAAATTAAACTATGCCTTCTTGGGTCAAGCCAGGATCCAAAGTATTCAGAGAAAGTAGAATTTCATGTGATATTTTGAGTCCAAACAGAAACAGGAAATTCCGATAACCTCTGGAGAAAGAACAAGTTCCCTTGAGAAGTTCTCACTTAGTTTTCTGTAGGAGAGAGTTCTGGATGGTTCGAATGACATCCTAAAACATATGCAAACAATCTCAACATATCCTTAATGTTCAGTAAAGTTCAAACAGCCTGGAATTGTATTAAGACTTGGCATATACTGTACTGCAAATGGGCAAAGTTAAGTTCTGAAATCAAAAAGGAGATGAAAGTGGTTATTCATATTATTCATGAGATCCTGCCTACCCAAAAAATTCAATCATTGAAATAATTTTGTTAAACATAATATCTTGAAGTCCCTTATTCAATTAAACACACTGTAAGTCACATGAGATGCACATGTTTTTACCACCCAGAACAGTGAATCATGCAACAAGATTAATTTCCTATCATGTTACAGAATGAAAAGGAGAAAAGGAGAGGAAAATCAACATTTATTTAGCTTTTTCTTTGTGCCTTCATTCAGCTAAGTTTTTTATATAACTTCTTTCATTGAATTCTTATAACATTTTGATAAAATAAATATTATTACTGGTATTTTTTAATTTTTAAAGTTGAGAGAATTGAGACTTAGTGATGTTTTAGTAACTTGTCCACAGCTTTATAGCTAAGAAGAATCTGGTTTCGAATCCAAGTCGTTCTGACTCCAAATCCCACCAAGCTAATATCCATCCAATGTGTGAAGGAGGAAGGGAATACCAGAGGAACAGAACCAAGCTGCTCAATAGAACTAGAATGTGAGAAACATATGTAATTTTATATTTTCTTGTAGTCATATTGAAGAAGTAAAAAGAAGCAAGTGAAATTAATTTCAGTAGCATTTTATTCACACCAATGAATCCAAAACACTAGCATTTCAACAGGTAATCAGTATAAAATTGTTAATGAAAAAATTTATTTTTTATACTAAGACTTCAAAATCTAGTATATATTTTATGTTTATAAATTACCTTGCCCTAGCCAGGTAGCTCAGTTGGTTAGAACATCATCCTAATACACCAGGGTTGTGGGTTCCATACCCAATCAGGGCACATACAAGAATTAACTAGTGAATACATAAATTAATGTTTCTCTCTCTCTCTTTCTCTCTCCCTAAAATCAATAACTAAAACAAAGTTTAAATTTAAAATAGTGTTTATAAAAAAGTCATCTTGATTTAGACTAACCACATTTCACATACCCAACAGTCACATGTGACTAGTGGCTACCATATTGAACAGTGCCACTTTAGAGCACTGACTCCTTGCAGATTTATACCATTCACAAATTATATCGTTATACATTTTGTTTTCACTTAAATTGCTTATTAAAATTTTGCCCAAGACCAGTTCCTCAAAATGTTAAATTAGAGTTACCATTTGACCTAGAAATGTCACTCTTACGTATATACTCAAGAGAAATAAAATAAAACTAAAACATTTCAAAGAGAAATAAAAAAATACATCTATACAAAAATCTGCACTCAAATGTTTTTATCAGCATTACTCAAAATCATAAAAAAGTGGAAGCAACTCAAACGTCCATTGATTAATGAATTGGTAAATAAAATGTGGTATATTCATAAAATGAAATATTCAGCAATAAAAAATGAAGTACAAATACATGTCACAACACAAATAAGTCTTTAAAATATTATACTAAGTGAAAAAAGCTGGTCACAAAAAAAGCACTTATTGTGTGATTCTACTTATAGGAAATACCCAGAATACACAAATCTATAGAAACTGAAAGTAAGTTACTGGTTGCTTAGAGGGAGGTTGAAAAGATATGGAGAGTGAGTGACTGATAATGGGTATAGGATTTCTTTCTGGAATGATAAGTACTCTAAGATCAATTATGCATATACAAAAAATTATTGATTTGTACAATTTGGATGGGTAAATAGCGTGGTATATTAATTATATCTCAATGAAGCTGTCATATAAAAGAAATAAATACACTCATTTGGACCCTAAAAAAATACTGAGCAAGCCAAAGTTTTAAAAAGAATTTTCTAAATAAATAAATATGTGCAAATCAATAATCATTAAATATGTTTCTAAATCTACTAGTCCTCCTGCCTGTACAACTTTGGTCTATGTCCCTGATTTTGCCTTCAAGGAGAAAAATCTATCCAACAAACCCCTAGGGTGGAGCCAAGCACTTTGTTAGGTGGTCAAGATAAGGTCCCTCTCCACTAGAATGCGTAGTCTAGAAACATTGACATAAAAAAAAAAAAAAAAAACACTGTGAACAGGACTGTCATGAGGAAACTATATAGTGAGTGTCTCAGATTTTTTCATAAAAAAATAAGGGTAGCATCTGACCAGGCGGTGGCACAGTAAATAAAGCTTCGTACTGGGATGCGGAAGACCCAGGTTCAAGACCCCGAGGTCGCCAGTTTGAGCGCAGGCCCAACTGGCTTGAGCAGAAGCTCGCCAGCTTGGACCCAAGGTCGCTGGCTCAAGCAAGGGGTTACTTGGTCTACTGAAGGTCCATGGTCAAGGTACATATGGAAAAGCAATCAATGAGCAACTACGGTGTTGCAACGAAAAACTCATGATTGGTGCTTCTCATCTCTCTTCATTCCTGTCTGTCTGTCCCTGTCTATCCCTCTCTCTGACTCTCTCTCTATCCCTGTAAAATAAATAAATAAATAAACAAACAAACAAACAAATAAATAAATAAATATAAGGGTAGCATTTCTTAGACCTTCGAATGCAATGACTCTGCTAAAGGGACTCATTAAAATAATTTGTCTAGTTTGCTTTTAGTGACATTATACTAAGTCATGGGGACCTCATTTTCTTGTTAAGCACTCTTCAGAACAAATCATAATTAATTTTCTTTTACAGAGTTTTCTCAATGTTTCTCATCAAGCTCACTGTTTCAATATACTCTAGGTTTCAACTCTTCCCACTTTTTAAAAATAGGGAAAATATTTGGCAGCTCCAGTCTTAAGAATTTTTCTCATTTCATGAGGATTCCTCAATGAACCGAGGTTTGGTAAGCAAAGAGCTGTCAAAATTTAACTCAACACATGCAACAGTAGACATGTTCGCAAATGTTTTTAGCAGTATTCTACATAAATGAAACAATACAAATATCCATCAACAGTCGAATGCTGCAAAGTCATTGGTTTTCCATAGCATGGAATAATGCACAGCAGTGATAATGAATGGATCAGACTTCATGCATTAATGGGGCTGAATTTCAAAAACAACATTGAGCCAAAGAAAGTAAATTAAACCCTATTATTTCATATAAAGTTCAAATACAAGCAAAACTAAGTTCACTATTTACTGATACACTCACAGTACAGATATACAGACACAGCAGAATAGCAAGGTTGCAATTAACACAAAATTCAGGACAGAGGATATCTAGGGAGTGTGGATGGAGTAGATATGCAATCTAACCGGAACACACAGGAAACTTCTGGGGTACTGGTGATGTTCCATTTCTTGGTATAGATGGTAGTTTAAAAGCTGTTTGTTAATTTTGCTGTCTGTACTACACATATATATTTTCACATTCTGCTTGTATATTTTACAGTGTTTTAAAATACAAAAGCAAACTATTACAGAATACCAACAATTCTGTGCCATTTTATCAAAAATGAAAATGTAGGTTCACATTCTTCCTGGTGAAGCAGGTTCTTATAGGCCTCTAGTATTTTATGCACATATTATTCTGGTTTATTAGTCTACAATAGATCCTGCCTTAGCTGGATTTTGAAATTTAGTACTACTTAAAATATATAGATTCCTTTGTCCACGAGGAGCTTTAGAGTTTGGCAAGACATTTGAGATCAAGGATTCCTGGAACCTCAGGAGGGCTGCCAGGGTGCCAGCATGCTCCTCCTGCCTCATCCCTCTTCTGGCTTATGGCCTGGTCAGATCACACTCAGTGAAAGGGACGTCAGGAAAGCAAGCAGAAGATGTGCACTGAGACCTATACCTTCATTTATTAAATTATCCTCGGACAACAAAAACTGTGAGTGATTGGGGGTGGAGTTCTAGTAGTCCCTTGGGCAAGCAATAATGGAAAAAGCCCTAATCTACCTACTCATCATGCTCTATGGATCACGCTTCTAGACACCTGGCTGAACAGAGCCCCGAAAAAAACTTTGATGCAAAAGTTGCCATTGCATTTAGTAAATGAGTTTATCTGAAGTGCACTAAGAGCTACAAGGTTGAAAGGCATTACCACTGACTCAGAGACTCTTACTGCCCCTCTGGCCAACCAGCCAGAATCTAAGAGCCAATTCTAACTATTAGTTCTAAACACTGCAACAAACACACCAGTTATGTCTCCGGCAATATTCAGGTATCTATTCTGCAAGAAGTAATATTTTCACGAGTTATCCAGTAAGAAAGAACAACGAAAGCCTTTAACCTATGCCACAGTAACTTATTCCCAAATAAACACATTTAAAAAGATAAGACATTTCAGGGAGTCTCAATTCTTTTTTAAAAAATATAATTAAAGTATCTTTTCTAAATCTGAATTTGCACAGGAATGCATTTCAGCGGCCTCCAGAGGTCAGCTGTCCTGAAATGGCTCCCCAGAATGAACTCACAACTCAGTGGTCTTGTTGAGCACGGAGCTCTCTGCCCTTCCTCTGAGCCTGCCTGAATTTGCTCAGCCATCCCTCCACTCTTGCTGGAATCCTGACCAGGGTGGGGTTCACAAAGGGGAAGTGGAAACATGTGTGCCTGCTTCTCTAGTCCCTTCTTCTGCGAGCTGTTGAGTATCACAGCCTGACAACGCACCCATGAAGTCGCTCTTCTCTCTCTGTGGCACTCTCTGCATTTTGCAGAAAATACCTCAAATAGCCTAAAACTGTCTTATCTACCTCAAGGTGGGGAGAGACAATGACTCTCATGTTCATCAGTCAGGTTCATTTGAGACATACTCAATTTAGTTACCCACTCCAGATTCTAGTGGATGTGGTCTATCCTTCACTGATGCTTAGGAACAGTAATGGAGTTAGAATTACTATGTTTGCCTGTTCTTTGTGTATGAGTCTCGTCCGGTCCGCCGAGAGGAATCACACACGAGGCCAGATGGGGAAAACAAAGTTTATTGCTACACCTGGGTGCAGATGGTCTGAGGTCGAAAAAAGGCATCAGCAGCTAGTGTTGCTTATAGAGCTACTTTTATAGGGGCAAGTGTGGGAAAGCATTTGCTGCACAAGGGCAATAAGATAGATGTTCATCAGAGGCGTCTATGTCCGTTGCTTGCGGTTAATACAGGATGTCTGCCTCAAAGGGCGTATATAGTTTCCCAGAGCACTCGGCCCTTGGTGACTTTGCATTTGTGCAGGATTTCAGCTGCTGGTTATCTTCCCATGGGTGAGGTGGGGAGAGAAAATCTTAGCTCTTTCAAGTCTCTTTCTATTTTACTTGTTAATTCATAGCTGTAGGGTGGGGGTGGTTGGGTGAGGGAGATGGAGGGATAGAGTAGAAAAGGACAAAAAGAAAAACTGATGGATACAATCAATGATCAACAATCAACCATGTGGAGATTGCCAGGGGGGTGGGAGGTGGAACAGGGTATAAGGGTAACAAATGGTAATCGATGAAGACTTGACTTGAAAGGGTGAACACCTAATACAGTATACAGAGATGTGTTATAAAATTGGTCAGCTCAAACCTGTATAGTTATGTTAACCAGTGTCATCCTAATAATTTTTTTAATAAAAATACTACTATGTTTGCATGTGACTTTTATCGCAGATTTTGGTCTAGTTCAGTGGTTCTTAACCTTTTTTGAGGTACCGAACCCACCAGTTTCATATGCACATTAACCGAACACTTCTTCAGTGATAAATAAAATATGATATTTTTTCCAAATTCAAGACATAGGTATATGTTTTTTTACTGGTGCACAAAATGAGCCATGCATGAACATCACCTTGCTCAAAGAACAAAACCAACAAAGTGCATGAACTCACAACAAATTATGGTATTACTTTATTCTGACCTCCGCGGCAGAGGCTTCTCCAAACCCCTGAGACCGACTCATCGAACCCCTAGGGTTCGATAGAACCCAGGTTAAGAACCACTGGTCTAACTAAATGGCCATGATTTTCACCTGTCTTTGACTTTGTCCAACCTCATATATTGGCGATTCCTAGGATGGCCTTACGTTAGAATTGCTCAGATAGACTTTTAGAAATAAAGACCACTGCCTTGGCCCCATCGGGAGATTCTGATTGAATGGGTCTGTGATGGGAGCACAGGACCTGAACTTTTTAAAATTCCTCCAGGTATTTCCTAAAAAAAAAAAAAAGTGATCAGGGTTTAAAATCACTGTATAAAGCATTGAGAGAAAACATTGAAAAGATTAAAGGGAGCCATAAACCAGAGATCTTTCTTAAGCTATTTCTCTCTTTCTAGTTAAAATTTAGGAGAGGAAGAGGGGAAGAAGGAGCACCTGACTGCATCTCAAAATGACAGCTGTGGATGGAACATAGAGCCTGGGAACATAGAGTTGTGGGAAGTTATGAATTGACAGTTTATCCTACCACTTACTTCATAGCTAGAACCATGGAATGAGAAAGGAAGGACAAAGGGGAACCACGTTATGGCTAGGTATGTCTGAGCAGAGTGCGGAGAGCCTTCTCTTCTGCCAACACAGCAGAGAGGAGAAATAATGGCTATGTTTTGGAATCCAGTGGACCTGGGTACCAATTCAAATTCTGACCATTAGCTACTATAACCTTGGGTATACTACCTATTTTCATCTGTAAAACTAGATTCTTGATAGTAGCTACCTCTTAAGGCAGTGGTTCTTAACCTGGGTTCTAAAAAATCCTAGGGGTTCGATGAGTCGGTCTCAGGGGTTCGGAGAAGCCTCCGCCGCAGAGGCCAGAATAAAGTAATAGCGTAATTTGTTGTGAGTTTATGCACTTTGTTGGTTTTGTTCTTTGAGCAAGGTGATGTTCATGCACGGCTCATTTTGTGCACCAGTAAAAAAACATATACCTATGTCTTGAATTTGGAAAAAAAAATCATATTTTATTTATCACTAAAGAAGTGTTCGGTGAATGTGCATATGAAACTGGTGGGTTCGGTACCTCAAAAAGGTTAAGAACCACTGTCTTAGGGTCTTGTGAGAATAAAATGAGATAATGCATATAAAGACCTAAAATGGTCCCAGTTATCTAGTAAATGGTAGGTTGACAGTAGTTTGTTAGTCCCCATATGATAGGGAACCCAAAAGTTAGAAGTTTGGCCTTAGTAATAGTAGCTTTTAGTTGTAATGAATAGGAAATTATGTAAGGGTTATGAAATAGTTAATCTGCTTGCTAATCATTCTTAATGGCTCTCTGACATTTAATGTGAAATGCAGAGAAAAGTTTACCTATGCAGGAATATCAAGGAGAGTTTATATTCGGGAGGTACTTGAAGATTAGACGAGTTTAAATCACAATTGTTGTTTGTAAAAGCCTCCCTCACAGGATTTACTGTGAAAAGTTAAGGCTATAAATTCATTTGAAACTTAGTCCACGAATCTTAAATCTTTGCTTTGTATTCTAAGGGAATAGGGAGTCTTTTTCACAGACAATTCCCAGAGGCAGATGATCTCTGAGGTGCCAGGTCCTGGCTATTTTGAAGATTTACCAGTGACAGCAGATAGGATCATGCTAATCGGGCCTGTGTCAACATCAGAAGAACTTGTGGGGGAGACATTTCTGCCAACTAAACCCCTACCTCCTACACATTGTTATGTGACTAACTGCACCAACTTTGCCCCTGAATTGTATAAAAACAGCCAGCAGCAGGAGAGTGTGAAGGCAGTTCTTTTGGACAGGAGTCCCTTGCCTTCTCAATTTGAAGACAACCTCAATAAAAGACGCTCTTATATCGCTCAGATCCATCTCTGTAATTGATTGGCAGTGAAGGGCAACTGAACCCCAGCTTGTTCTGGAAACACATACAGTTGAACTTCTGCCTTCCCATTCACCCTGCTCCCTTATAGTGAATGAGAGAATGTCAAAATGGAAAGTTAATTGACAAGTAAAACAAATGTTCTTAGTTGGTGAGGATCTCTGTTTATTGATTGACAATTTTCAACCAACATTTACTCAGCATTAGGCAAACCTATTCTAAGGGTGCCATGTGATGCTAATATTATCATAGTGTCTTGGTACATTGTGGGTGTTATTAAAAACACCATAGACAACTTAAACAACAAATATTTATTTTTCATAGTTCTGTAGGTTGGGAAGTTCAAGATCAAACTGTTGGCAGATTGATTGTCTGGTAAGGGTCCTGTAAGGCCAGGAGCCGCCATCATGGCCATTCACATGCAGGTTCCCATTGGATTCGGGCTGACGGTGTAGAAATGGCAGAGTCGGAGGATGGTAGGCCATTCTGTTTATTGGTGTCTCACCAATACAGGCAAGCCACAATATAAGACAAGGCAGAAGCAGAAAACCAGCTTTTCCCATGGAGGCCAAGGGATCAGGGAGGCCCCTGCAATGGCAATAGCAGGAACCGAGAGAGCTCAAGCTACTGGTCTCTCCCACTTTATACTGTAGAATCAAAACCTTTAATCCAATTACACAAACAAGGAAATCTCTGTATAATGGGATTCTTCAGGAGAGTGCACCACCCCACATCATCCAATCAGTCAAGGGTGTGGGGAAAAGCTTACTCTTAAAGTCAAGCCTTAGGTCATAACAACCTGGCCTGCTTACATTACAGCCTTTCCCCCACACCTATCCCAAGCATAAGGGCAAATAATATCACCTGGGTGACGGGCTTCCATGTGGGCAGTGCCATCTTTAACAAAGTGAGCATATTATATTTTATCTGCCCAACAGGTCCACTTTTTGGTTCATAAATGACCACCTTCTCTCTGTGTTCTCATGTGGTGTAAGAGAGTGAGGAAGCTCTCTTAGAGTCTCTTTTGTAAGAGCGCTATCCTTTTATAAGGGCACTACCTCACATTCATGAGGGCTCTACCCTCATGGTCTAAACCTCCGAAAGTTTCCACTTACTAATACCATCTGTAAAGCCAGTAGCCACAGCCACCATCACAGCTGTTGGGCAGATAAAATATATTATGCTCACTTTGTTAAAGATGGCACTGCCCACATGGAAGTTCGTTGATATTAATGTGTGTTCTGGAACAGGCTGTGGGCAGGCCGGGTCATTATAGCCTACGGCTTAGTTTAAGAGTAAGCTCTTCCCCACACCCTTGACTGATTGGATGATGTAGGGTGGTGCACTCTCCTGAGGAATCCCATTATGCCTCAGATGGGTGACTTTGTATCAGAGACTTTCTTGTCTGTAGATTGGATTAAGGGTTTGGATTTTCTATGCTATAAACTGGGGCAGTCCTGGAGCTTGCTCTCTCTCTCTCTTGATTCTTGAGTTCCTGAGGTTGGTATTAGAGAGGAGAGCAGATTAAGGCCATGTGGAGGAGAAGTAGCCAAGATGGCAGAATGCTGAGGAAGAAGCCAGTTTGTTAAGAGTTTGTGCAGGAGGAGATGGGAAACAGAGCTGAATAAGTCTGGTGAGCTAGAAACCTTTCATTCTAGGAAACTCGGATAAGTCAGTAGCTTTGTGAGCACTGAATGTGTGGGTTTTGGAGCCCAGTGTGTGTTTTTGCTTGCCCGCCGGGTGCAAGCTAGAATTAAAGCTGATGGCTCACCAGTTCGTGGCTCCTGCGTTTCATTACCGACTGTACGAATCTAATGTGAACCTGCACGGGTCGGGCTGCTTTGATAGTGGCCTTGACTACTGGCTTTACAACAGCCATCTGGCCCATGCAGATTCACATTTGATTCAGACAGACGGTAATGAAACAAGAGAGCCAAGAACTGGTGGGCCATTACCTTTAATCCTAGCTCGTACCCAGCGGGCAAGAAAATACACACAGTAAGAAAACTCTTTTCTTTCCATTCAGGGCTCTCAAAGCCACTGACTTATCCGAGTTTCCTAGATTCAAAGGTTTCTACCTCACCAGCCTTATTCACCTCTGTTCCCCATCTCCTTCTCTTTGCACAAACTCTGCATAAACTGGCCTCTCCTTCAGCACTTCGTTATCTTGGCTGCCTCTCCTTTGCAATGCTGATGGCAAGAACCCAGAGAGAGAACCCCTGGTCTCCCTTGTTTTACAGTGTAGAAATTAAAGCCTTTAAGCCAATATACAAATAAGAAAGTCTCTGATACAAAGTCACTTATCTGAGGCATAAATGGGATTCCTCATAAGAGTGCACCACCCCACATCATGCAACAGTAAAAGGTGTGGGGAAAATCTTAGTTTTGATAAGATCTTAGTATTAGAAGGATGTTGAAAAGATCTTAGTAAAAGGGAGGGAAAGGCTTAGTCTTAAAACTAAACCTTAGGCTATAATGACTTTGCCAGCTTTCAGCCTGTCTCCCACACCCAATGCAAACTATGAGCGAGCAAACATGTACATCATATTTACAAACTTATTTGGCCAAGACCATCATATTGAGGGTTAGTGTTGGGCAGATAAAATATATTATGCTCACTTTGTTAAAGATGGCGCTGCCCACAGGAAGCCCTTCACCCCGGTGATATTAGTTGCCCTTATGCTTGAGATGGGAGTAATTATATTATTGGGTGTGGGGGACAGGCTGTAAGCAGGCAGAGTCCTTATAGCCCAAGGCTTAGTTTTAAGAGTAAGCTTTTCCCCACACCTTTGACTGACTGGATGATGTGGGGTGCTGCACTCTCATGAGGAATCCTCCCATTATGCCTCAGATAAGTGACTGTATCAGAGACTTTCTTGTTTGTAGATTGAATTAAGGGTTTGGATTTCTACACTATAAAGTGGGACAGACCAGGAGCTTGCTCTCTCTTGGTTCTTGAGGTTAGTATTAGAGAGGAGAGCAGATTAAGGCCACGTGGAGGAGAGGAGAAGCAACCAAGATGGCGGAGTGCTGAGGAAGAAGCCAGTTTGTGCAGAGTTTGTGCAGGAGGAGATGGAGAACAGAGGTGAATAAGTCTGATGAGCTAGAAACCTTTGATTCTAGGAAACTTGGGTAAGTCAGTAGCTTTGTGAGCACTGAATGAGTGAGTTTTGGAGCCCAGTGTGTGTTTTTACTTGCCTACTGGTTGCAAGCTAAGATTAAAGCTGATGGCTCACCAGTTCTTGGCTCTGTTGTTTCATTACCGACTGTCTGAATCAAATGCAAACCTTCATGGGCCAGGCTGCTGTGATGGTGGCCTTGAGCACTGGCCTTACAGTTAGCATTTTAACTTGTGAGTTTGACAGGAACACAACATTCAGTCCCTAACATATAGCCATGATACAGATAAAGATGTTGTTGGGCAGATAAAATATAATATGCTCACTTTGTTAAAGATGGCGCTGCCCATATGGAAGCCAGTCACCCAGGTGATATTATTTGCCCTTATGCTTGGAATGGGTGTGGGGGAAAGGCTGTAATATAAGCAGGCCGGGTTGTTATAGCCTAAGGCTTAGTTTTAAGAGTAAGCTCTGCTCCACACCCTTGACTGATTGAATGATGTAGGGTGGTGCACTCTCCTGAGGAATCCCATTATACAGAAACTTCCTTGTTCGTATAATTGGATTAAAGGTTTTGAGTCTATGCTATAAAGTGGGAGAGACCAGTAGTTTGATCTCTCTCTCTTGGTTCCTGAGTTCCTGAAGTTAGTATAGAGAGGAGAGCAGATTAAGGCCACATGGAGGCCAGGAGAAGCAGCCAAGATGGCAGAGTGCTGAGGGAGAAACCAGTTTGTGTAGCGTTTGTGCAGAAGGAGATGGGAAACAGAGGTGAATAAGTCTGGTGAGCTAGAAGCCTTTTATTCTAGGAAACGCGGATAAGTCAGTAGCTTTGTGAGCACTGAATGTGTGGGTTTTGGAGCCCAGTGTGTGTTTTTGCTTGCCCGCCGGGTGCAAGCTAGAATTAAAGCTGATGGCTCACCAGTTCTTGGCTCCGTTGTTTCATTACCGACTGTACGAATCTAATGTGAACCTGCATGGGCCAGGCAGCTGTGATCCTGACCGCGACTACTGGCTTTACAGATGTGAAGTTGGTTACAAAGTCCTAAGTGTTCAAGCTGAAATTTGGACCCAGACCTTCTAACTCCAAGGCTCCACTCCTGTCCTTGGTAAGCTCATTTGGTCTCATGGCTTTAAATATTATCAATAAGCTTAAGTTGTTTTGGGGTCAAATAAGTTTGCAGATATGATGTATATGTTTGCTCGCTGTTTGGCAGATAAAATATAATATGCTCACTTTGTTAAAGATGGTGCTGCCCACATGGAAGCCTATCACCCAGGTGATATTATTTGCCCTTATGCTTGTGATGGCTGTGGTGGAAAAGTTGTAATGTAAGCAGGCCGGGTCCTTATAGCTTAAGGCTTTGATTTAAGAGTAAGCTCTTCTCCACGCCCTTGGCTGATTGGATGATGTAGGGTGGTGATGTAGGGAGGAATCCCATTATGCCTCAGATGGGTGACTTTGTATCAGAGACTTCCTTGTTTGTATAATTGGATTAAAGGTTTTGAGTCTATGCTATAAAATGGGAGAGAGCAGTAGCTTGATCTCTCTCTCAGTTCCTGGGTTCCTGAGGTTAGTATTAGAGAGGAGAGCAGAGTAAGGCCACGTGAAGACCAGGAGAAGCAGCAGAGATGGCTGAATGCTGAGGAAGAAGCCATTTTGTTAAGAGTTTGTGCTGGAGGAGATGGGAAACAGTGTTGAATAAGTCTGGTGAGCTGGAAAGCTTTGATTCTAGGAAACTCGGATAAGTCAGTAGCTTTGTGAGCACTGAATGTGTGGGTTTTGGAGCCCAGTGTGTGTTTTTGCTTGCCCGCCGGGTGCAAGCTAGAATTAAAGCTGATGGCTCACCAGTTCTTGGCTCCTGTGTTTCATTACCGACTGTTCGAATCTATTGCAAACCTGCATGGGTTGGGCGGCTGTGATAGTGGCCTTGACTACTGGCTTTACACTTGCTTATAGTTTGCATTGAGTGTGGGGACAGGCTGTAAGCAGGTAGGGTTCTCATAGCCTAAGGCTTAGTTTTAAGACTAAGCCTTTCCCACCTTTTAAATACTAAGATCTTCTCAACACTAAGCTTTTCCCCACACCCTTGACTGTTGCATGATGTGGGGTGGTGCACTCTTATGAGGCATCCCACTTATGCCTCAGATAAGTGGCTTTGTATCTGTTGGGCAGATAAAATATATTATGCTCACTTTGTTAAAGATGGCGCTGCCCACATGGAAGTTCGTTGATATTAATGTGTGTTCGGGGACAGGCTGTGGGCAGGTTGGGTCGTTATAGCCTAAGGCTTAGTTTTAAGAGTAAGCTTTCCCCCACACCCTTGACTGATTGAATGATGTAGGGTGGTGCACTCTCCTGAGGAATCCCATTATGCCTCAGATGGGTGACTTTGTATCAGAGACTTTCTTGTTTGTAGATTGGATTAAGGGTTTGGATTTCTACATTATAAAGTGGGACAGACCAATAGCTTGATCTCTCTCTTGGTTCCTAAGGTTAGTATTAGATAGGAGAGCAGATTAAGGCCAAATGGAGGAGAGGAGGCAGCCAAGATGCTGGAGTGCTGAGGAAGAAGCCAGTTTGTGCAGTTTGTGTAGAGAGAAGGAGGTGGGAAACAGAGGTGAATAAGTCTGGTGAGCTAGAAACCTTTTGATTCTAGGAAACTCGGATAAGTCAGTAGATTTGTGAGCACTGATTGAGTGGGTTTTGGAGCCCAGTGTGTGTTTTTGCTTGCCTGCGGGGTGCAAGCTAGAATTAAACCTGATGGCTCACCAGTTCTTGGCTCTGTTGTTTCATTACTGACTGTTCAAATCTAATGCAAACCTGCATTGGCTAGGCGGCTGCTGTGATGCTGGCCCCAGCTACTGGCTTTACAGTATAAGAGACTTTCTTATTTGTATATTGTCTTAAAGGTTTAGATTTTTACAGTATAAAATGGGGCAGACCAGAGGTTTGCTCACTTTCGATTCCTGAAACTAGCATTGCAAGGAGAGGCAGCCAAAATGGCAGAGTGCTGAGGGAGAAGCCAGTTTATGCAGAGTTTGTGCAGAAAGAAGAAGATGGGGAACAGAGGTGAATAAGGCTGGTGATTTAGAAACCTTTGATTCTAGGAAACTCAGATAAGTCAATGGCTTTGGGAGCCCGAATGGAAAGGGAAGTGTATTCCCACTGTGTGTATTTCTTGCCCGTCAGGTGCAAGCTAGGATTAAAGGTATTGGCCCACCAGTTCTTGGCTCCATTGTTTCATTACTGTAAAGCCTGTGGCCGAGGCTACTATCACAGCAGCCTGACCCACGCAGGTTCACATTGGATTCGTACAGTCGGTAATGAAACACAGGAGCCAAAAACTGGTGAGCCATCAGCTTTAATTCTAGCTTGCACCCGGCGGGCAAGCAAAAACACATACTGGGCTCCAAAACCCTCACATTCAGTGCTCACAAAGCTACTGACTTATCCGAGTTTCCTAGAATCAAAGGTTTCTAGCTCACCAGACTTATTAACCTCTGTTTCCCATCTCCTCCTGCACAAACTCTTCCTCAGCACTCTGCCATCTTGGCTGCTTCTCCTGGCCTTCACGTGGCCTTACTCTGCTCTCCTCTCTTCTACTAATCTCAGGAACCCAGGAACCGAGAGAGGGAGCAAGCTCCCGGATTGCCCCAGTTTATAGCATAGAAAATCCAAACCTTTAATCCAATTATACATTCAAGAAAGTCTCTGATACAAAGCCACCCATCTGAGGCATAATGGGATTCCTCCCTACATCACCACCCTACATTATCCAATCAGTCAAGGGTGTGGGGAAAAGCTTACTCTTAAAGCCAAACCTTAGGCCATAACAACCTGGCCTGCTTACATTACAGCCTTTTCCCCACACCCATCCCAAGCATAAGGGCAAATAATATCACCTGGGTGACGGGCTTCCATGTGGGCAGCGCCATCTTTAACAAAGTGAGCATACCATATTTTATCTGCCCAACAATTACCGTCTGTCCAAATTCAATGAGAACCTGTATGGGCCAGGCAGCTGTGATGGTGGCCGGGGCTACTGGCTTTACATTGTTCCAAGCAAATATCTCTAGCACAGACTCATCTGAACTTTCAATTCATATATCTAACTGTGTCTTCAATACTTCTAGTGAGATGTGTAGTAATTATTTGAAATTTAATATGCACAAAACTGAGTTCCTGATAACTGTCTCTCCTCCTCAAACCAACCAACTTTTCTCAGATTCCACAACAATCTCAGTAAATGGTGACAGGAAGTAGAATATGCCACCGCAAATAGTAACGGTAGGCATTAAGGACATGCCACCACAAATTATGCTCCTTTAGGATACAGATCATTTTGAGCTGTTGCCACTTGAAAACAGCAAATGCAGGGCGAGACTTTTTCTGAACTTCCCTTCTCTCTCTAAAGAGTAATACTCCAAAGGAACTCAATTGTCATGCATTTCCTCCCTGGGAGTTTCCTCAAGAGGAAAATTGAACTCTTATCACAGATGCTGGAAGTGAACACCACACCTACACAAACTATCATTTCTACAATCTGTGCTTCTAAGGACCCACTCATCTTTCTTAAAAAGCATTTACTCTCCCCTAAGAAGCCCATAACCTCAGACCCCTTTCCTTATTAAAACTTTATTTAATCCTAAATTTTAACACCACCTCATTTTTCCTGGGTTACTCCCATTGCCAACTCTCTGGCCCACAACACCACCATCTCTAGCTTATATAACCACTAGTCCCCTTATAGTTTCAGGTCCCCACCCCATCACACTGTAGTATATCTTTCACGCCAAAGTCAGAGTGATCTTGTTAAAACATAGTTCATATCACACCTTCCTCTGGTCAAAACTGTCCAACAGCTTTCCATCTTATCTCATGACCTGCATGTAAGCTGTCCATGCCCATGCCTATCTTTCCTTCCCTGTCTTTTTTTATTTATCTCTTTTTACAGGAACAGAGAGAGGTGAGAAGCATCAATCATTAGTTTTTTGTTGCCATTGCAACACCTTAGTTGTTCATTGATTGCTTTCTCACATGTGCCTTGACCGCGGGCCTTCAGCAAACCAAGCAACCCCTTGCTGGAGCCAGCGACCTTGGGTCCAAGCTGGTGAACTTTTGCTCAAACCAGATGGGCCCACGCTCAAGCTGGCAACCTCAGGGTCTCGAACCTGGGTCTTCCGCAATCCAGTCCGATGCTCTATCCACTGCGCCACCGCCTTGTCAGGCTCCTTCCCAGTCTTGTCTCCTAATTCTTCTCTCTCCCTCATTCTTGCCTCACTGAGTGCACTATCATTGAACATCCTGGTACTCTCCTGCCTTCTCTTTTTGCATCTGCCTGGAGTACTCTTCTCCATTACCTTCATGGCTAGCTCCCTCTCTTCTTTAAGGTCTTTATTCAAATGATATCTTGCCAGATAGGCCTTCCTTCCCAAACACCCTATCTAAGATTATAAAACACCTTCCACCTCACCTTTTTTCCCTGAACTGGATCTCAATGTGCCACCCCAAAATATGCCACTCAATCATAAGAATTATGTTGAGCTAAAGGCAACTGAGACAAAACAGATACAGGAAGAGCTCTCCGTTCTTCCCCATCTGCCCAAAAGCACGGCATAAATTTCCCCTGTACAGGTGTCCACACACTAAGAAGAGAACAATTCTTATCACCAGAGGTGTGTCAGCATAAACAAAGTTTACTAAATAACCCTTATCTGCCATTAGTTGTTTCCATATACTTCCCAGTCATCTTCCCACAATTATTGGCTCCAGGAGGTCAAACTCCTTCTTTTTATACAGTCATTTCTCGACAATTTATCACCTTTTGTCAAAATGGTATATAAGGCCTGAGTCTAAACCACCTTTTCAGCTTTTTTACTTCTTTTCTAAGAAGCCCATGCACATAAAATTAAAATCTTAATAAAGTTTGTGTGTCTTTCTCCTGTTAATCTGTCTTCTGTCAGTTTAATTCACAGAACCCAGCCACTGAATGTAGAGGGAAAAAAATGTTTTCTTCCCCGACTATCACTTCTAATGTACCATGTATTATTCTTGTTTATCTTGTTTGTGGTGTGTCTTCTTGCACAAGAATGTAGATTCTGTGAAGGCAGAGATCTTTGACTGTTTTGATCACTATTGTCTCCTTAGCACCTAGGAGTTTTCCCAGGACTCAATATATGTGTAAAGCCAGTAGCCACGACCACCATCATAGCCACCTGGTTTATGCAGGTTCACATTTAATTCAGACAGACAGTAATGAAACAACGGAGCCAAGAACTGGTGGGCCATTAGCTTTAATCCTACCTTGCACCCCGCAGACAAGAAATACACACAGTTGGAAAACACTTCCCTTTCCATTCAGGGCTCCCAAAGCCACTGACTTATCCGAGTTTCCTAGCATCAAAGGTTTCTACCTCACCAGCCTTATTCACTACTGTTCCCCATCTTCTTCTCTTTGCACAAACTCTGCACAAACTAGCTCCTCCTTCAGCACTCCACCATCTTGGCTGCTTCTCCTCCCCTCCACGTGGTCTTTCTCTGCTCTCCTCTCCTGCATGGGCTTCTCTGCCCCATTTTATAGTGTAGAAATCAAAACCTTTAATCTAATATACAAACAAAGAAGTCTCTGATACATAGTCACTTATCTGAGGCATAATGGGATTCCTCAAAAGGGTGGGAAAGGCTTAGTCTTAAAACTAAACCTTAGGTTATAATGACCCTACCTGCTTATAGCCTGTTCCCCACACCCAATGCAAACTATAAGCGAGCAAACCTATATATCATATTTACAAACTTATTTGACCAACAATATGCTTAATAAGGGTTGGTTGAGTGACTAAGTAAACAGATGAATGAGATACTTTCCCCTATGTACCTGGGAATACAGATAAAAACTCTAGAGTTCTGATATTAAGTAGAGACTTTTACAGTCATAAAAATATTCTTAATCATTGATGCAAGTAGCCAAGAGGTCAAAAGTGCAGGAAATAATTCAAAACACTGGCCTACATGCCAGAAGGGATGTTTTTATTCTTGGTATTATGCCACTCGATGGAGTCTCAGACTTCTTGAGCAATTAGTATTATAACTAAATTTTTCTGTAAGAATCAATAGGTATATACCTATACACACACACACACACACACACACGCAAAAACTGTCTCTAAAAACTAAGCATTAAAATACTATATACTAAAGAATGCATTAGAGAATAGCATGGTCACTGTAAAGTCAGTAGCCATGGCCACCATCACAGCTGCCTGGCCCATGCAGGTTTGGGTTTGATTCGGACAGACGGTAATGAAATAATGGAACCAAGAACTGGTGGGCCATTAGCTTTAATCCTAGTTTGCACCAGTCAGGTGAGAAATACACACAGTGGGAGAATACTTCCCTTTCCATTCAGGGCTCCCAAAGCCACTGACTCATCCGAGTTTCCTAGAATCAAAGATTTCTACCTCACCAGCCTTATTCATCTTTGTTGCCCATCTCTTTCTCTCTGCACAAACTGGCTTCTCCTCTCCTCCATTTGGCCTTTCTCTGCTCTCCTCCTAGAACTTAATCCCTCTTCCCCGGAACAACGTGATCTCTCTTTTGTTTAAAACCTTTTGGCACGAAAGTTCTCCCCCAACACACATTAATATAATCATGCCCATCCCAAGCAAGAAGGGCAACTAATATTGCACATGGGCAGTGCCATCTTTAACATAATATATTTTATCTGTCCAACAGTCACTTAGCTGAATTAAAATGATAAGATGAGAAAATCTGAATGAAAATTGGTCTAGGATGAAGTTCAAAATATCTGTGGGCCAAAGTGTCATCCTACAATTGTGAAGGGAATTCCCATTGTTGGCTTAGGTAAGTGGGTATTAATAAAAGAGAAGGAGCAAAACTGCCCAAGCTTAATTAGGTCAGAAGCTATAGCTTTATACGCACTCCAAAGGATAACAGCATTACCTTGCCAAGAGGATTAACACTCCTCCCTCCCTCTGTGTAGGGAGGAATGACCAGCTTTCCAATCTCCCTGGGATACAACAGACCTTTATTACAGACTACTAAGAGAGGAATAAAAACAGCAGGAGAAATTCCTCTTCTGGGTGCATGCCCAGTAGAAGCCAATATAATGAGGAGGAAGGTCCTTCTACTATAAGGTATGAGCTGTAGTAGCCAAGACGGTGACCATAAAGGCCCGTCTGCAGACCCTGGGGAAAGGATTGGCTTGGGTAAGGAACACAAGAATTTTGCAGAAGGTCTAGGAAATGGATTAGTTAGGAGTTAGTTTTAAAAAGGTGCCTGGTCATCAGACCGGTGGTGTGTAGTAGATAAAGCATGGACCCCGAATGCTGAGGTCTACAGCTCTGAGCATGGGCTCATCGGCACAGGGTCACTGGCTTGGGCAAAGGAATCATCCACATGATCCCAAAACTCACCAGCTTGAGCCCAAAAGTCACTGGCATGAAAAGCCTAAGGTCACTGGTTTGAGCAAGGGGACACTGGCATGGCCCTGTCAAAGCACCTACGAGAAGTTCAATGTGGAACTAAAGTGAAAGCAGCTATGAGTGAATGCTTCTCAACCTCTCCCCTCCTGTCCTTCTCTCACTCTCTCGCTCTCTCAAAATAAAAATAAAGTGCGTGGTCCTTCCCAAGCCGGAGATAATATAATCCAAGCTTAACAAAGCTCTCTGTCTCTTGCTCACCCAGAAGTCCCAGCAGGCTCCTGGAGTAAGGCAGCTGCACAGACTCCGAGCAACACTTGAAGCCGGAGCCTGGGCATGGCAATGCAGTGCCAGCCGGAGTGCATCTGGAAGAAACGATGTTAGCGAGACAAGGACAGAGGCTAAACAGACCAAGTTTCAGCATGGCACAGAATTTGTGGACACCAATCTTTGTTCTGGGCCTGATCAAGACAAGGTTGGATTATTTCCACAGCAGGACATATAGAAATGAGACATTGGGAACCTGGGCACAGCCATTTATTTCAACCCCAATGAATCTTACCACTAAACCTCATCCTCCTGTGCATGGGTCCCCAGAAATGCTTTTCTCTCAACTCGATAAAAGGACCCCATTTCCAACAGCAACACCATAAACTGCAGAAGCTGGGACTTTGGCCATAAGGGACTTAGTTAGCTCAGGGAATGTTCCCTGAGTGCTTTTCAGTCACACCCACTACTCCACAGTGCCCTTTGTAAACCCAAACGCCATCTTGTGCACATTTCTGTGTATTTGAGAAAAGCTTTTGCAGTTTAATTTAGAAAGAGGAAAGAAAACCAACTTTGGGGAAGAAGCTCTCCTGCCATCTGCTTCCTCCAGGAGTATAGATTCCTGATACCTGGATGGACTCTCAGACAAAAAAAAAAAAATCAGGATTTTTCTGTTGCAAAACAAGAGTTAGCTCCTGGCTGTTTATAAATCTCTCCCATCTTTCTTCTAAAAGAATAGTTCATGCATGTCAGTTCTAGGTTTTATATTCATTCAAATTTACATTTTTCTTCAGGTAGAAGGCACGATCTGCAATATGGATTTTATCTTTTTGTTTTTCACCATTTAGGATGTTGCATAGAATCACCACTTCCTTGAGGTTGAAATGCAAGGAGAGGTACAACCTCCGATTTTTCCTTTCATTCATATATGCTTCTTCATCTCAGAGTGCAGTCTCATTCAAATCAAAGTAACCCAAGAACTAGTTTAGCAAGTCCCCACACCCACCCAGCCTCAGCTGGGCCTGGGATTTTTGACAGCCTGGTGGAACTGATCCAGGAGGTTGGCCTTCTCAATTTCTAATCTCGTGGCTCTAGGTGGGTCATCACTGGATGAGCCAAGACTGAGTAACAGAGTGGCAAAACCCACGGGAGGACCCTGAAGTTCTTCAATACATTAGTTTCCTGTCTGCTTTTATTATGGTAGCTTTCCTCTGACTGAGTACAGGGATTGCCTGTTTGTAGAGGTAAAATGTGACTTTATAATCAACACTTTGGTGAAAACGAAAAAATTTACTCCTTTCCCCAATGGCTTTAGCAGGAGGTTTCTACTAAACTTAATTTAACTAAATTAAATTAACCACACTCAATGGCTAACTAATATACCCAAAACTGCCAGGAAAATGGCATCATTTTAATATAGTACAATAAGCAATATCTCTAGTTTTTTCTGCTCACTATTTTATTTAAAACTTCATCTTAATAACCTACTCAGGTGAATGAATTATTTCCTGATATCCTAGTATTTAAATAGACCCAACATTATCAATGATGTGAGAATTATCAACATCATTTTATATATATACCATTCAGCATACAGAGGGAGTTTTAATTTAATAAGTTCATGTTCTGGATGGGTATTGAGAAGAACCTAGAATTCCAGAAGAGCTATGGAGTTACATTCTAATATTCAATGTAACAAACAAAGAAGTAGATACTGGATCTTAGTAGAACTCCACCTACCATGAGTAACCACAAGCCAGAGACTTGCGGTCACTGTGGCAGCAGCAGCTGTTTTTAGGATGCTGTGTATCTACTTGTCTTATATCCAAAAGAGTAAACTCTGCCTCCAATTACCATTGAGGCTGAAGTCATAGGAAGGCTAAAGCTAACACCTGTGAACATTCAAGAAGTTCCTTCAAGTATTCAAGTGAAATTATTCGGAGAACTCATCTTACATAAGTGTAATGCAAACTCGGGTGTAGTTCCAAGGTTTTTGCATAGATTTACCCAGATCACATTTAATTTTTGAATGTATATAAAAAGTTCTTAGTAGAGCCTGTTTTAAAAAACTTATAATCCTCTTCTGCTAAACAAATAAAAGAAAATATATATTTGCATTTCACAAAGAAGCAAAGATAGACCAACTGAGTTAAAATTTCTCAGATGTGGCCAGATATCCAGTGCATAAAGTGTCCATCCACAGGGTCCTGGGTTTGAGTTCCAGGTGAGGGCATATAGGAGAAGCAATTAATGAGTATAAGTAAATGGAACAACTAAGTGAAATGAGTTGATGTTACTCTCTCTCTTTCTTTCTCTTCCTCAAATCAATGGAAATATTTTTAAAATTTCACTAAAGCAAGTATTTAAGTTGCTTACACAAAGCTTTTCTATCTTTGTTCGCATGGTCACAAAACAATAAAAAAAAAAAAGAGGTCCACAGAAGGTTTACTGAAGCTAGGCTTCTTGAAAGAAACTGCCTAATCATATATCAGCTCTGGGTGGAAACCAAAGAAATGCCTGTCCAACAGCATCTGCTATTTGGTTCTAAATCTATTCCTCTATCGCTGTCTTTATGTTCTTGATTTGATTCCATCCATACTCATTTGGTGCCAAGGCAAAACTCCACAGTGTTCTGCAAAAGTCTGTGGTTAGGTTCCATTAAACAGAATATTAAACCAAGGTATCTAACATTTGTGCAGACTCTATTCAAGGTATTTTGCCTGTATTATAGGACTTACTCATCCTTATGACCCAAGGATTTAAGCACTGAATGCCACCTCACTTCAAAGATAAGTTAACTGAGACAAATAAAGGAGACTTGGCCAAACCCTCAGGATATGACTGTCAGGGCCAGGCAAGTAAGCTCCAAGCCACCTGGTTACAGTGCCTTTCACTCAGGCAATGTGCCTAGAAAAGTGCAATTAGAAAGAAAAACATTTCACATTTGACTGTCAAATCTTTCAGGTATTCTACATAGTTGATCTCAAATTTATGAAAGCTTATTAAATTTTTATATTCTCTTTGTGGTTCTAGTAAGCATTTTACCATCCCACTTTACCTGAAGATTTGTTACTTAGGGAGAAAATAGTTTCTGAATTTTTATTGGTAATCTATCCTAGTTAAATAAATTGTTCAGCTCTGCACTTGGCCTTAAATGCTTAGCACAAATTTTATTCATTCAGAATTTATGAAATTTCAGAAATTTAAAATATGTCAGTGCAAGTTGCACAACCTTAGGAAAAATGTAAGTTGTTTCTACAGTTGATAAGTAATCAACTTTAGCTAATAACACAACATTATATAGTAAAGTTTGAAGACCAAACAGATCCTGGGGAAGACACTTATGAATAATTTTGTTATTATTTACTTTACCTTCAGATGACAAATTTACAGAAGTAGTATTTATAGTACAACTTTCACATCCAGACAATAATCTCAACAGTGTTATACTCAAATATCAAAGGGCAACATGACTTTTTATTTCCTAGAAAAGGTTTCCAGCACTTTCTACATTAAAGATTTCTTTAAAAGACAAGTGCCATTACATACAAATATATGAAGTTTAACATTTGCACTCCCTCAGACCAGTAACCACTAAATACAAAATAGAATTCTCATCTATAGCCTTTTAGATCTGATAAACATTGTTGGGTTTTCCCACACCATCAGAGCTGACTTGTTTCCAGTCATATTGTTATACAAGTTGCCACAAGAATGTAAAAGCTTTGAAACAAAACTTGGCACCCATACTGATAGCATGAACCTGCAATGTGAGGTCATGCTATTGTTGACAGTGTTTACTTCAGCAAATAGGAATTTGTATTCTGCATTGTTCTTCAAGTATCAACAAAACATATAATGAGAATTTTTTAAATTGTATTTAATCCTTCAAATAAACTAAGTTCTTTAGATCCATTCATTCATTTATACAATTAATAAGCTCTGTGAGGGCAAGAACCATATTTGCTTTGCCACTCTTCTTTGTATTCTTCATGGATTTTACAAAAAACACTAATTAAAAATGAATACACACACACACACACCTATATACAAACATATGCACGTGTTTATACTTGAAGTGATCTGACATACTCTAAGTAGATTCCCCCAAACTATAATAGAATGGAGGGAGCCCAAATGGACGAGAATGAGCACTTAGATTATTGCACTAATTCAAGCAAATACTGTAGGAGCCACAGATTAGGAAAGTAGCCATTGATTTGAAGCAGACAGTCCAGCTCCAAAGCCTCTTCATTATCTTGCCTTAGCTTGAGCAACCTGCCTAGAAAATTACAATTAATAATAATAATAATAAAAAGCCATCACACTTAATTTTCAGATTTTTTGGAGATTCTATATAGTCAGTTCTAAATTTGGATGAAAGTTTATTAAGCTTTATACTCTCTTATATATCTCAGTGAGTAATTTATCATCCCACTTCACCTAAAGGTTTTCAATTTGGAAAAATAAGACGAACAAAAAACAGTGATTTACCACATTAGTAGTCTATTCCAGTTAAACTATCCAGGGAAACATTTAGAAGAGAAATGATGGGATATAAGGGGGTGGATGCAGGGGAGTATGAGAGAGACAGAGAGGGAGGAAGAGACAGAAAGTGAGAGAGAGTTAGGATGATGACACAACCCTTTCCGTTTTGAGAAACTCAGTAGATGGTGGTACCATTTACCAAGACAGGGGAATGCTGGAGGAGATTCTTCCCAAACAGCTATCTTAAGAACCTGCCTCCTCTTGAGGCAAGATGGCAAAACAGAGGTACTTTGGCCTCCCTATGAGCCTCCGAAATCACTCTCTCCTGTTAGGTTTGCCATGAGTGTTGCAGTCAACTTCTCAATTGATATCCTTGATGTTATATTTTATCATTACCTTGTTTATTTTACTGCAGATATTTTTTTCTGAAATGCTCCAAACAGTCCTGATCAAGTTAAGAGCCAAGTGTATTTCATGGAGAATGAAGATATGTCCTAACAACTCAGATATCTCTTGCAGAGCTGTTTCTTTGATATCATGGCTAACTGATATTGTGAATGACCCAACTGGCCATCCCACCGTGCTACAGTCTGTTGATTCTTTAAAAATCACAAGCCTTAATCCTAAAGGGTTTGAATTTGAGATGATAAAGCATCTTTTCTTTAGTAGCACATCTTTAATTTGCATGTCATAAGAGTTTAGCTCTCACATGGAGTTACAGAGCTAGCTAACCAGGGAGCTAAATGTTCAGGATGAAGCATCGCCCAGCCCTCAACAGAGCATACCATGGCAGACCCACTGAACCGGCTGCAGGCAGATTCACCTGAAAACAAGTCCTGCCCGAGTTCCTCTGGTTACAGAGATGCCAGCACTCATAAATGTTTGTCTACCTCCAATTTGAGAAGCCCATAGTTCAAATTCCATATCAAATACCACAGGACAGAAAAAAAACTTCTTTTTCTCATTTGAATCATTCGCGTTTCTTAGAACATTACTGCTTCTTTCTGCAGCCAAAGCTATCTTTAGCTCTTTATCATATAAAAGGAGAAATTGGATGGAAACAACGTGTGCTTTCCCCACAAAGCCTGTGGATGTTCATGCTGGTAGGCCTGCCTGTCTCCTTCAGTGCTTGTCTGGCCTCCCCCAGGCCTGGAGTTCTCTTCTCTGCCCATCACAGGCGCCTCATGAGAGTTGTCTGGCTGAAGTCATGCTCTCTAAAGCTGATGTCTTTCATCAGTTCTGGAAAGGTCCTTGTAGTTGTTTCTTATTGACTCTCCCTCTTCTTTTTTGCCTCTTCTTCTGAAGACACTTACAGGTCACTTAGATTTTCCTCCTCGACACACCATGTCACTTTATCATCAGCCTGTCTTTCTGTACTGCATTCTGGATCAGTGCCACGGATAAAGTTTTCAGTTCATAGATTCTCTCTTAAGCCCTTCCTAAGTAATGCTTTGATCTGTCATTTAAGGTTTTTAAAGACTTTTGTTTTCATTTCCAGAAGTTTGACTTTGTTCTTTTCAAACATTCCTTGTCTTCTTGGGTATTGCTTTTTTCTCATGTCTCCTGTTTATTTGCTTATTTTGGTCTTTAATCAGTGTAAACATACTCTGTGGTCTCTCGCCAACTGTTCTATTGTCTGGAATTCTTGGCCGTTCACCTCTGCTGTTGGTTTCACCTGCTGACATTTGCTCATGGGGAGATTCCCCTGTGGGATGTGGAATTTGGGGTGGTGAGCTCATGTTCAGAGAGGTTTGCCTGTGGGAATCCTGCTTGAGGGCATATCACTCCTCCAGATTTGCAGGAGCATTTGCTTGTTTTAGAGGTTCAAAGAATATCAGCAACCTGAGATGGATTCTTATGTTAATTTCTTGGCTTTGGGAGTTCCTTGACCAAGCAGGTAATGCAAATTCAATCCCAAATCCATGTGACAGTAGGCCTGTGGTAATAATTCCTCAGGACACTCAGAGGACTTCTAGTATGATAAACCACTTCTAAGTGTAATTCAGCAGCATTTAGTACATTCAAAGTGTTATGCAACTTTCTGGTCCTAGAATATTTTCATCACCCTAAAAGGAAACCCTGTACCCAACAAGCAGTCACTCTCCATGCCCTCCTCTTCCCAGACCCTGACAAACACTAACCTGCTTTCCAGGACACGAAACCCAGCCCAAGACAGACAAATCCCTTTAGCCATAGGAGGGATTTTCCTCAGGTTCCCAGATTTATGTTGGAGTCTTATTTCCTGTCCCCTCTCTTTTGCTGACCCAGAGCTTGATCTCTTCTTACCCAAGCTGCTGGTGTAAACCCTTTGCACAAAAATTTATTCTTAGTATAAATACTGAGTTCCAGGCTCTGAGCAGGTATCTGTGAATAAACTACACAAAAACCCTGACTTACTTTTTAGTAGAAGGGAGCAGAAAATAGTAAGTTATAAAGTAAGTACAAAGTGAGAACTAGCAGTGGGGAGTAAAGAATGAGACCCAAGTTAATGGTGGGAGAGAACGCATGCCTCAAGGAGCTTCATGGGCCACTGAGGCTTTTATTCTGAGAAAAGGAGTGGACTCTGGGTTTTATGTGAAGAGTCTCCCATGCCGTGACTTTCACTTTAAGAAAATTCTTATGGTCAATATATTGAGATCAGGCTGTAAGGATGGATATAGAAAGCTGCTCTCAGAACACCGCGGCAGTAATCCCCTGGAAATGGTGCTGGGTAGCACCCAGACAACAATAACTGTAGAGTAATAAAAAGTGGCTGAATTTTCTATTTATACTGAAAACCGAATCCACAGGGTCCTCCTAACAGATTGATTTTATCATAGGAGAAAAAGAGTCATCAGGATGTTAAAGTAAGCACAATAATGCCCCCACCCCACCCCCAAAGAAAAATCGACATTCTAATCTCTGGAACCAGTGAGTTATGTTGATGGGTTACATGACAAACAGAAATGAATTAACCCTTTGAGTAGTGTGTTTTTTTCATGCGCGTTGACCCCAGGGAGTGAGTTTTTTTTTTCAAAAAGTGAAATCAGTTCCAGTTACAGTTTTATTCACTTAAAATCATGTTTGTTTGATAACCAATTTATGAAAACAAGAAGAACATACATTTGCCTTTTTTAATGTTGCCTTATACATTTTTAAAATAAAATTTTTTGTTATGATCATACTCTGGATGGTCAGGAGACACAAGGACGTACATGAGCGTTCTGACCACTCAAAGGGTTAAGGCTGCAGACGGAGCTAAAGTTTCTAATCTGATGACCTTAACATAGGAGGATCATCCTGGCTATCTGGTTGGGACCAATATAATTCCAAGGGTCCTAAAGTAGAAGAGGGAGGCAACAGACAGAGAACCAGAGAGACAGCAGCCTGAGAAAGACAGGGTCCAAAGGTACTGACTTGGAAGTCGGAGGAATAGGGCCTTGAGCGGAAAAATGTCGGCAGCCCCAGAAGCTGGACAAAGTAAGGAAACCAATTGTCTTCTAGAGCCACCAGAGGAGCACAGCACTGCTGACCCCTGGACTGTAGCCCAGGAAGACCCATGTTAGACTTCTAACATGAAAAATATAAGATAATCTGTTTGTGTTATTTTAAGCCACTAAATTTGTGTTAATTTGTTACTGCAGCAATAGGAATCGAATACAGATGGTGCGCAAGTTTTGTCCCATGCAAGTGAAAGGATGGAGTTGCCATTTGGAGGCATGGGGATGTCGGTAGGTGGCGCAAGTCTGGGGCAAGAATCATGATCTGAATATGTTCTAGCCCTAGAGAAAATCTGGCTTGTGTATGCCAAGGAACATGTACATACGTGTTCATAACTGCATAAGAGTAAAAGAGTTGACACCTCCCAGTGTCCGCTGACAAGAGAATGAATAGACAAATGGTGAGACAGTCACACAATGAAATATTACAGAGCAGTGAAGTCAATGAACTACATCTTGCAGCAACACGGACGAACCTAGTTGTACATTTAAAAGAATACCATTTTTTGTGTGTGTATCCAGTACTGAATAATGTTTTTAAATATCCCTGTGACTGACTGCCAGACTGCTGCACTCTTTCTCTCACCCCTCCTGCCACCATCCACAGCTGCAGAATCAGCGCATGGGTCTTCCAGCCTGGTTTTCAGTTTCTTCTATGCTTGCAGCCCAGAGGACTTCTGAGAGCTCAGTTACACATTTAAAAGGATATTGTAACATTATGTCTGGCGTTACTGGATATCAAACATGGGAGAATGCTTTAATTATCTCTCTCACTATATTGCTTATTAAAAATTCCTGTACCTTATACGTTAATCAATAAATCAGAATTTCTGGGTGAGGACCCAAAGCTGCTTTATGCTTTTAAAGCTCTATAGGTGATTATGAGGTAAAATCACTGTAGTAAGCACTTTATAAATCACTGATTGACTACTTGGGTATGAGGATGGGGTGGGGGAATGGGAGACTATTCTCTCTGGAAACTATGTCTAATCCTGGGACTCCAGGATTGAGGCCTACATGAGCACATCTGGTGACCCAGTGAGGCAGACCCACCAGATGTCTGTTTGCAGGAGAGGCTAAAGGGCTCTAGGGAGATAATAAGCCTAAAGGCAGAAAGAAACAGGCACACGATTAATTCCAAGCGGAATTCAATGTCTGTGACTCAGGTCTCTGTGGGAAAAGGATGGGAGTCAGACACACTAAGTTCAAATCCTCCATGATCTTGGCTTTTACTCACCTCTCCACTTCCTCACTGGTTGTACCTATTGCTTGAGACTTCTATAAATGCTAAAGGAGGCCAAGTTTGTCTGAGTTATTTGCATAGTGCCTAGAGCAGAGTATGTGGACTTAGTAAACATTAACTTTATAAATTGAAATGAAAATTATCCTTTCACTCAAACCTCTGGTCTCTAGTTGACATTGGAGCAGACTACAAAGAAGAAAGAGGCCAGAGAAGATAAAGGCAGTCACCCCTGAATGGCCATACAGACAGGGGTGGCTCTTAACAGCTAGAAGACAAAGTGCCTGGCAGACACTTAGACGACCCCCAGCACAAGGGGTTTGGGTGTCTAGTAGAGACCTCAGTACAGGAGTAAGGACAGCTATGATCGAGTTGCATTAAAAACTTTGATGGGTTTACTTTGAATCCCAGTGTAGGAACCATCTTAAGCATAAAGATGAATTTTGATCCTAAAATAAACAATAGTTCAAAACACTCTTATTTCAGTGGAGATGAGCACAGTCAGTAGTGCCTACCTTGCAGCCCTGTATTCTCCTAAATCCAGTTGTAAAGCCAGTAGTCGCGGCCACTATCACAGCCGCCTGGCCCATGCAGGTTTGCATTAGATTAAGACAGTCAGTAATGAAACAACGGAGCCAAGAACTGGTGGGCCATCATCTTTAATTCTAGCTTGCACTTAGCAGGCAAGTAAAAACACACACTGGGCTCCAAAACCCGCTCATTCAGTGCTCACCAAGCTACTGACTTATCCGAGTTTCCTAGAATCAAAGGTTTCTAGCCCACCAGACTTATTCACCTCTGTTCCCCATCTCCTTCTCTCTGCATAAACTCTGTACAAACTGGCTTCTTCCTCAGCACTCCGCCATCTTGGCTGCTTCTCCTGGCCTCCACGTGGCCTTACTCTGCTCTCTTACAGCATGAACTCCTCCTAGAACGCAATCACTCTTCTCTGGAACAACATGATCTCTCTTCCTTTTAAAACTTTTTGGCGCAAAAGCCCTCCCCCAACACATATTAACATAATCACGCCCATCTCAAGCAGAAAGGGCAACTAAGATTATCACCTGGGCAACGGGCTTCCATGTGGGCAGCGCCATCTTTAACAAAGTGAACATAATATATTTTATCTGCCCAACACCAGTGGTGGGTTGATAACCCAGCTCTCAAAAATAAAAATAAAAATGTTTTAAGTCCTTACCTATAACCTTTGCCAGTTTCTACGGTGTCAATTCTCCTCCCATGGCTGATGCCAGCAGAGGTTAAAGAACACGAAGCGGGGAAGAGAAGTGTTCACCTGGCTGTCATGCGCCCAGCATACCCCTGCTGCATTCTTCAAGTGGCAGGGAGGGCCTCTAAAAGCCAGGTGCAGTGACAGAAACCTTGGAATACTGAAGTGATTATGCTGCCTCTGCAGAAGGAGCAGTTTCAAGCCTTAGCTCATCTTTACCCTGAGACTACCGTGCACAGAATGTACACTCGCAGCCTGAAAGGGACATTTACTGCCCGTGAGGGAAGTCATGTAAATAATCTATCAATCACCCTGTCCGCAGACTCTGTGATAGTAGTTTCTACTCTGTTATTGTAGCCCTCATGCCTTTGTGAAAAAGAGAACATTTTTAAAGTGCTGTTGGAAACAGTTTACAATCCTATACATTAAAGGGTATTGTGATATGGAGTTCCAGTTCTAGGGATTATACCAGAAACTCAAATTTTATTTTAAAAAGTAAATAAATAAGGTCAAAGGTTTTTTTTTTTTACCATTTTATCTATAATAATGGTTCATTAAAATAAAACTGACTAAAAATGTTGAAATTATGAAAAAAATCTAACAGCATGTGTCAGAATCCTCCAAATAGCAGTTAAAACACAAATTTCAGAACCCTACTTCCCACATTTCTGATTCAATGGACCTGGGCCTCAGAAGGTGCATGTCTAACAAGTTTCCAGGTGGTACGAATGCTGCTAGTTTGGGGACAAGACTCAGGGAATGACTGCTTTGCATTCATGGTACATTGGAATTGGTATTTCTCCTGAACTAGTAGTTATTGATAGCTAGTATCTTTGGAAATTAATTATTCACCATCCATTAAAATCGACTTGGAGCTTCCTGTTACACAGGAGGAACTAGCAATGCATTATTCTTGTGCTACACTCTGCTCAACTACCCGTGTTCATTAAACAGATGGCAATAAAAACTTTAGAATCTGTCTGTTCAGACTGAAATGAGACTTGCAATAAACTGGTAACACTAACATTTAGTTTTAAATGAAATTTCTCTTAGGCGTTAGAAGGCTGTGTTTGGTTCTTTTGCTCCTTACTGGTAGCAATTATTTTATATTCAGTCTCAGCAAATAAAAGAGTTACACAGCTTGCTTGAGATTGCACAGCTAATAGCAGATTTTAAAAAGTCTCAAAAACAGAGCTTTATCCTTTCTGCCTCTCTCCAGTGCCAAGAACACAGCACGTGTACCACAAGTGCACGTGGACGAGCGCTATGGAAGGGAGGGAGGAGGAGGAAGGCACCATGTCTGCAGAGTGCATCTTCAAGGCTTTCAAGCGGAGTTCGAGGTCGGTCCTCACGGTTCTGTATAATTTAGGCACACTGAATTCCCAAGCTTCCGTTTTCTTAGGATGAAGTTGCTCTATTGTACAAAGGTGGTTGGTATGACAGCCTATGCCCAGGAGAGACTAAAACAAAAAACACCAAATGCTATTTTTAACAGTTGCTATAATCAGGATGTGAGGGTCATTGTTTAAAAATCACATCTCCTAATAGAGAAAAATAATTTTAATTGAGGTTGTTTGTGTTTTTTTTTTTTTTTTCTGTCTCACTCACAATACTCTTACCTCCTTTCCTAACTGGCCTGAAAACTGTTATTTCATCCTTAGTATTATTTTTTAGTTATTGTTGTTGTTGTTGTTTTAATAACCTTGAATTGAATTAAGAGTCACTGTCTGCTCTTTAATTCTACACATATTAGGCATGATTGTCAAGTGGGGTTTTCCTGTCAGGTTTCAAGGTCACTTTGCACACACCACCCCAGCTGTCCCCTCACTCCAGCTTCCCTGTGAGGCAAACAGGAAAACATCAGTAAGTTGGACCCGGGTACGTGCATGCAGTACACAACATGTTACATATTATATGTTATATGTTATAAAGCATAATCACTCCTGCCTTGATCCTACAAATTAGCCCGATGTCACAGGTTTAGTTTTTTGTGTGGTTGCATTGTTTTAATTTTTCTCTTGGTTGTCTGATAGATTTTAAGGTTGATGACCAGGCATTTCAGAAATGAGATGCGTTCAGTGGCATTAGGGGTAAATAACTCACTGAGTGACTTAACTCAGCAGTTCAGTCCCCTGTGCTTCTGTGGTTTACGGGCCTCAGGGTGGGCAATCCCTCAGGGGGCTGCCTAGAGGGGGATAGGACTTCTGATCTTCATTTTATCCTCTCTTCAATGAGAAGAAAGTCCTCTTAGTAAAACATAAGTTGTTTCTAGAACTTAGGATTCTCTATATAATAGGTAATATTGTCCAAAAATGCTATTTATTCAGCTACCTTAATCTGTCCAAAGATGTACTCAGCACTCTAGCAGTGACCATGGAAGGTGAATACTACTGTTTCACTTAAAATATAACCATGCCTTGTGTAGGGATGTTAAGTCAACCACAGATCCTAAGACAGTGGTGGTCCCATAAGATCATAACGGAGCTGAGAAATTCCTATAGCTTAGTGACATCACAACACACGCCTCCTGTGTTTGTGTTGAGGTGGTGTGAGCACACCTGCTGCGTTGCAGTCATAGAGAAGTAGGGCACATGCTATTCTGTGCAGGACACAGTACTTGGTAATGATAATAAACAACTATGCTACTGGCTTCTGCGTTCACTGCACCATACTTTCCATCATTATTTTAGAGTGTGCTCTTTCTATTTGTAAGTAAAAAGTTTTCTCTGTAACAGTGTGCAGTTACCCCAGCAGCAGCCTTATACACAGTTATTAAGTGACCGTGTCACTTGATTGCATCATTTTCTCTGGTGCTTTATGTAATCTCGTGTTGTTTTGTACAATAACACACTGTACAGGCTTGCAGCATAGGAGCTGTAGGCTGTACCACATAACCTAGGTGTGTAGTAGGCTGTTCCCTCCAGGTTGTGTAAGCATACTCTCTGATGTTTGCACAGTGACGAAATCACTTAATGTTACATTTCTCAGAATGTATCCCTGTCATTAAGGAGTACGTGACTGTATAGGGAACAATGGCTTAGAGAAGCTCGGTAACTTGCTATGACAGACTAAGCCAGTGTTATTTGTCTCTAAATAATAACAGCCAATGCTTATTAGCTTAGTCAGCTCGGGCTGCTATAACTAAATACTACAGACTGGAGGTTTCAATGACACACATTTGTGTTTCACTTCAGAAGATTGCAAAGTCCAAACTCAAGGTGATGTCTGATTCAATGTCTGATGAGATCCCTCCTCCTGGTTTGCAGAGGACCAACTTCTCACTATGTCTTCAAGTGTCAGAGAGGAAAAACCCTAACAACTCTATTCTCTCTACCTCTGCTGAGAAACACACTAAAGGTCATTTTGGGAGCCCCGCCATCATGAACTCATCTAAAACTATCTCCCAAAGGCCCCACCTCCTAATACCACTACATTGGGGATTAGAGCTTCAACATATGAATTCTAGCGGGTGCAAACATTTATCAAGTTCTTTGTCTTGAACCCTCTATCTATTTTATGATCCTCACAGCAACTCCAGGAGGGGATTATTACTGTACGCATGATGAGATGACAACACAGAAAGGTTAAGCAAGCTGCTCCAGGACACACAGCTAGATGAATGCAGAGTTGGGATACAAACCCTGGCAATCTGCTGAGTACAATGCCCTCAACTTAGGATCAGCTTCTCCTGTGATACCACAATGACTCTTCCCTAGAACTCTAGCTTCAGGATAATATTTTGTCACAGATAAGACAGTCAAATGAACTGGTGCTTGGAGACCTGGGTTCTAGTTCTAGTGATCTCTCCATCTTCCTATGCAACTTGGACACATTCCACAGCTCTTCTGGGTCCTATTTTCTTTATGAAATGAAGGAGTGACAAATATCTCTATGCTGGCTCTGAACTTTAGTATGTTTTTTTGCTTTCCCAGTCAGCAACCCCTGCCCCAGGGGCTGACTGCACCCCCATTGCTGCTGACTAGGATGATAAGGATGAGCTGAAATCTCAGCACATGCCAAGGGCTGAGCTGTCCCTTGATAAGGACTATCTCTAGAGCATCTCCAAGTCAGCTTCTGGATACAAGCTCACTCAACAGAAGCACACTGCCACAGTTCCTTCTGTGGACAGGAGACACACTCGTGCACGCACGTGAACCTTTCACCCAGGCTGGCGTCACAGGTGACCACGCAGCCACATGGGCCCCACGCTCAGAAAGGCTCAGCACCTGATTGAATGTGAACGCTCTGCAGTCACCGTCTTACCTTCTTAGTAGTTTTGAATAAGGAGCCCTACATTTTCATGTTGCCCTGAGCGTCCGTCCAATCTATGGAGCTGACCCTGTCCCGGCCCAGCTGTGCCCCTTGTTCTCCCAGTCCTCACATTGGGTTCTCTCTTAACTGTGATCACGCATAATACCCTCATTTCATAAAGAAAGTAGGACCCAGGGGGATGTACTGGGGAACATGGGAGAGGGGAGGAGGTATTGGGGGGGACACTAGAATCTATGTAAACACAATAAAATAATAAAAATAAAATAAAGATTAAAAAATAAAATAATAATAAAAAAGAAAGTGGGACCCAGAAGAGTTATAGGGCATGTCTGAGTCACATAGGAAGATTGAGCGAGTACTAGAATAAGAACTTAAGACTCCAGGTCCCAGTGCACTTCTGTCTTTCTTGTCTATGACACAAATTTTTCCCCCTGAAGCTGGAGTTGTAGAAAGGAATTGTGGTGATGTCAACAGAAACCATCCTGAATGGGAGGGTGCTGGCTCTGTGGATAGGTGTGGGTTCTGGAACAGACTGCCTGGGTTTGTCTCCCAGTTCTGCACTTGCCTAGCTGTGTGACCTGGAGCAGGTTACTTAACCTCTCTGTGCTTCCATCTCATCGTTTGTACAATGGAGATGAGAACAATATTCTCCTTATAGGGCTGTTGTAAGTTTCATTCTAGCAAAATGGGACCTTTTAATCAGCAATTATTATTTCTGTGACTATAGAAGAAAAGATATAGTTCATTGTCCTTTTTTTATTCTTTTTTTCTGTTCTGACCAAAAAGAAAAAAGAACAAAGAGATGCCATAGGAGTGAATGTTCTGGTTTTCCTTACAAAGAACGTGATGTCATTTCAGGTCATTAGTACTAGCTCAGGGAACAGGTAAGATGCTAACTAAAGAAATTAGGGTAGATAGCTATTTAAAGTCTTGAAGACACTAAGTAGAGATCAGATCACATCTGAAAGATCTGAAAGTTCCAATTCCCAGCATCCCTGAGGGTTCTGAATCTTCTGGAAACACCAGGACAGGACAGTCCAGAAGAATTCTAACCTTAAAGAAAAGAACAGATCAAATTCAAATCAAAGAGATTAATCAAAGTTGGGGTTGACGCAAACTAAAGTATTAATAATTAGGCAATTACGTTAAGTGGAACTCTAAGATAATGACTGATATACATGTGTCCCTTTCAAAATGACATAACATAGACTCCTGGAAATAGCTTTAAAACCAAAGCACGGGATGACAGGGATAATGCCACAAAAATAATTATGATGATAAAAAAAGAAATGTTCAAGCCTCCCTTTGTTCTTTCATAAACAGTTGTTCAAAGGACTTCACCCCCTCAGCACATGTTTTTCACAGGCAAACACCCAGCAAGCCCCAGGCATGTTGGTCACACATATTCTAGGCCCAGTATAATGGTCAGTTATGCAATCAGGAGTGAATCAAAAACAAATCAAGAAGATATTAGAGACTTAACTTTGAAGCATACACTTCCTGCTACTCCTCTTCCAGATTTCTGGACTGAGTTTCACTGGAGAGGATCCAAGATTGCAAGATGAGGTGTTTTTAAAATGCTTGTAGTTTACTTGGTACGATGACCCAATATAAAGCAAAGGGATAAACTGTCTCCTGAGGCTGACAAAGGACTGCAAATTTCCCCAGTCCACACCAGTGTGATCGAAATCGCCTCATTTTGTTATTTGCTGTTTTATATAAAGTTGTCCTAAGCCTGAAACTTTGACATAACATTTGTGCTAATAAAATGCCATTTTGATTTTTTTTTTAAACCAACGTAGAACAGATTAGAGAATAATTATTTGTCTCTATTATCCATTAATAATGATTATATAGCTAAAGAAAAATTGTGTGCACTGAAACCCTGTTTTTAAACCCCCCAGGGTTTGAAAAAATATGCAGCCCCAAACTTGAGGTACATGTGTTCCCCCAAACTACAGAGAAAGTGGCCAGGAGGAGAAAAGAAGCTGCCTCTGGGGGCGGTTGAGGCAGAAACGAGCAAGAACTGTGAGCAGCAGAACCTGGTATGTGGGGGGTCTCCAAAACTCCAGATCCTGACTCATAAAATGGTCCTAATAGTGCAGTCAATTTAAAAATGAACAAAAAAGGGGATTTGCCATTTAATTTCCATACAGAGAAAAAAAGAAACTTCTTTCTTTCTTCTCTCTCCCATATCCTTCCTTCCCTTCCTTCCCTTCCTTCCCTTCCTTCCTTCCTTCCTTCCTTCCTTCCTTCCTTCCTTCCTTCTTTCCTTCTTTCTTCCAATTCTAAATTTCTTTGTAGCAGCAAGATGAAGCAGATTTATTTTGAATTGTCCCATTTCTCTGGGGGAGTAAGCAATTCACTGAATAATGGGAGATCATTCTCAAGGTTCAATTTTTCGCATTGCCAGTGCTGTAGACTTGGAGTTATGCTAAAAGCTGATGCTTGTCATTTAATTTTGCCGGGTCAAAACACCATACTCTTAAGAGAAAGTTTAATAATGTCCTTTAAGAAAATATATTTCTAGAAGAGAAGAAGTGTGTGAAGGTAGTCAGAAGATAAAAACTTCCGGTTATGAAGTAAATAAGTCGTGAGGATGTAGTGGACAGCAAGGTGGCTATCGTTAACAACATGGGATTGTATTGTATTGCATAAATCTTAAAAGTCCTCATCACACACACACACAAAAAATGTAAAACAATGTGTGCTGATGGATACCTAGACTTATTGTGATGATCATTTAGCAATATATACGTATATTGAATTATTAGGTTGCACAATGAAAACTAATATAATGTTACGTGCCAATTATATCTCAATTTAAAATTTTCAAATATAATTCTTTTCAAATGTTTTATAGCAGTGTATCAGTATTCAAAGTCATGATAGCACTTTCCATTCCCCTTCCCTAATCAATTTTATAGCACTTATTTCTATGTAACCTTTATGTATTATATATTTACCTTGTTTATTACCTGCCTCCACTATAATGTACATTCCACAGGGAGAGGAATATGTGGAACCGTGCCTGGCATGTTACACTTATTTGATTCATGTCTGTTAAATGAATGGTCTATGTATATCACTCAGCACAGCCCTGTGCTTATTTACTACTATTTTATTGCCGCAGACCAGCGCAGCTAGTAATTGTCTAGGTCCTGGGTGAGAATGGTGCGGAATGAAGAAATAATCTCAGAGAGAAAAAGGATGGGATCTGGAGGTCTCTGCATAGTGGAGAGCTTGCAAGAGCAAGTCTCCACCCTCAAACTGCTTTATTTAAAGGGCAGAGCAAAGTCATTAGCAAATCAAAAAGAACTTTGAAAAACAAAGTCACATTTCCAAGGCAACCTAAGAATTCTCCCAAGTGCAGGAAACCCTCCACCCTACATAACATCTTAAGTTCACAAAACAGAGGAAAAACATAGCTAACACGGAGGTGTGGAGAAGGGCATGTAAATTGCCTTTACCAACTTAAACACTCAGAAGTTGTGGGGAAGAATTTAGCCTTTAGCAACTTAATCAAGCAAGTGAGGTGGTGGGGTGGGACGAGTACAAATACTCAGCTTCATAGCCAGTATGGAGTTGTGGGAAAGAGCTTAGCCTTTAGCTTAATTAAGCCTTATACTGTGAGGGTTTTGCCAGCTTGCAGTCTCTCACATTTTATGTTTACAGTATATTGTGTGTGCTACTTAATACTCTTAATAAATAAGTTTAAAAACTAAGGTGTTCTAAAAAGTAGTTACCAAAGTGGCTAACCCCAGGTAGGAATAAGAAGTGACTACTACTAGGCATGGGATTTTTTATAGGGGAAACAAAATGTTCTAGAATTAGAAAACCCTATGAATATACTAAATAACATTAAAATGTACACTTTAAATGGGTGAAATGTATGGTATGTTAATTATTTGAAAATAACACCTTTAATTTTAATAATAAAAATTAATTCAGCTAACTTAAAAAAAATACTAAGTTTGTATCTACATTAATTTTAGTTTGCTAACAACTAATGGCTTCAGGTAAGTAGCATCGTATGAGATGATCACTTCCAACCCAATAATCAGAAGAGACCCCTTCACTGAACATGGCCTCTAACTAGCTAGACATGGTAATTGTAATCGCTATTACAGGGGGTCCTTTGGTTACGACAGTCTTGACATACGACATTTTGAGTTTATGAAGTTCACTCCTATAAAAACGTTAAAAAGCTGAGACATGAGTGTTTCGGCTTACACCATTAGCATCACACAGCAATGACAAATTCAGTAAGGTCTACAGAGCTGTTATGGATGCCTTGCAATGCTATAGGCAGATTTTGGAAGAGAAGTTATCAACCTTCCAGGCTAGACTGGAACAATTCTTTAAGAAGGTAGAGAGGCCTGCAACAAATTCTGTACTCTCTTCATCAGCCACTTCTAGAGAGGAAACACCTGTAGTTCAGGTAGAATCATCTCTGGCATCTCCTGCATGTTTCTTAGGCAATCCTGATTCACCTGACCCAGTATCTCCAGCACCTTCTATAGGTTCTCCTGCCTTTCCAACTTCCTCCTTCCAATAGGCCACTGTCTCCCACCCTGCAATGCCCCTTTCGGTGTGCAAGCCAACCACAGGAATAAAGGTAAGGAACTTTTATTTACACTCAGTTTTCCATCATTTTTTCTATTACTACAGTACAGTATATTTATGTCTTTTTCCTTTTTCTGTGGCTTAGTTGTGTTTTTATATTCTAGATTATGATTTTACAACTGTGTTAGGATAGGTAAGTAAGATAAGTTAGGGTGTGTTTCGACTTACACCAAAATTCGGGTTACGTCACTGTCGTAGGAATGAAACTGTGTCATAACCCAACTGTACTATAAATTGACAAAAAGACAGACTAAATAGCTAAACATAAACTTGCTGATTGTCAAAAGCAAATTAAATCTCTAATTTGTTAACAAGAGCATAAAAATATGCCTTTTGGATGTAAAAAGAAATGTTTCCTTGGGATTACAACAAACCATGCAGCTAGCTCAGCGAATCCACTAATATTTATTACTCCCTCTGTTTCCCAGGCTCATGTGTTAAGTAAGTTAGTGGAGACAGGGACCAGGGCTTTGACTTCTTTGGTAGTGTGTTAAGTGCCTGAATAGATTCCTCATGAACCATGAACTCCATGTTTATTTTAACAGCTTCCCTTGAATTTAATGCCTACTCAGACTTGATGAGTTGTCACATATATTAACACACACACACACACACACACACACACAGAGCATAGCCCACCACTGATATTTGATAGACTACTAACTGTAATACGCAGTATTTTCTCAAAAGAAAAAGTGAAGCCTACGAGTGCTTAAACAGACTTTCCCAGACAATTCCTTTAGTTGAGGATGCGTCTGGGGTATAATAAATTTTCCTGGATGGGCCGTGTTGGATCATTGTGGTTTTAATTTATGTTTTATGAATGTTCTGAAAAGAACGCTATCTTCTAATTACTTCCATGGAGACATTCAATGCTTCTGGAAAGGCTTGTATGGTGCAGTCCAAGACTTGGGGCCTCAGGCGCTAGCGAATTAAAATACTCAACCTTTTCTACAGCTCTTTTTCCAGGCTATTGATATGCATGCACTGTCATTAAGGGCGTCACCATTTTAGAACTCTGGGAAGAGCTGAAGTTATTGTACTGGTCCTTTTCTTTCCCTTCAGTGTTAAGTATTAACAACTGGCAGAAATTGGACGAGACTTCTAGACTTCCTATTTCATTTTTGGTGTTTCAGTTTATACAGGTAGCAATTATACATTTTTAACTGAATCACTATTGTTCTCTTAAGAAGTGAGGCAATTTAAGCACACCATTGAAGGCTGTGCCTCTCTGCTGTTCTCCAAAGATAATCCACTAGCTTGTCTAAAAAGTGAGCATTGTATTACAAAGCTATGATTTAAATTACATCACCTTTCTCCTTAGGACATATCTAGAGCCTCCAAGGTAAGCACAACAGGAAGATCAATTACATGTGTTTGATCCCTTAAGACTGATTGATCAATGGTGTTTACTTCACCTTGTTTCAAACCGAATTTTGTGGCATTGAAGAACTCTTTGAGAAGCAGTCATCAGCTTACCCTCGTGTCCTCACTCGCAGCAACATACAAACCAGGGCTGCTCAACCTCTGAGCCATAGATGGGACTATGTGCCCCAGAATTTTGTGCAGAAAATATTGTGTGGTACTTTTTATTGGGGAAACAGTCTATGGTTTTCATCAGATTATAAAAAGCATTGGTAAACCAAAAGGTTAGGAACTGGTCTGACTGAGAACATCACTGCTCGTGCCTAGCCAAGAGCAACATCATTTCTTAAAGTTTCCTTTTGGATCTCATAACTCCAGACCAAGAAAAGGGTGAATAAATGATGGTGGGGCCCGACCTCCATGTGTCTCACTGGTTGGAGACTCCCTCAGTCCTCTTCTTCAGTTGGGAAAATTTTCTCTGTTAATGAGCTCTTGTACTAATGCGAAATGCATAGTTCAGGAAAAAGAAGCTCTTCACGTGACCTGACTTGAGGAACAGTTTCAGATATTATTAGCTTCAGTTTTTGGAGGGTGGATGCCATTGGTAAGAAGTCACCAAAGAGTAGCCTATTCCTTATAAGAGTTAGAAGTTCAGGTGTCTTAGGGCTGAGCTTCCATCAGACTGTAACTTGGACCCATCTTCAGTGTAGTGAAACTCCCACTCACTTTCACCACCATCATGGATCATCACTACACCTGATCCCCACCCAGTAACCTTGAACACCAATGGATGTCAAAGTCAATCTCAAAGGGGGGAAATGTCTTAAAAGGACGGCTCTAGAGAGAGTACTCAGGAATCAGAATTGGAGATTAGGAATTTAAGAAGGGTGGTGGTGATTATGAACTGAATGTGTCCCCCAAAATTTATATGTTGAAACCCCAATCCCCAATGTGACAGTATCTGGGGAAGGGGCCTTGGTAGGTAAATGGGTCATGAAGGTGGAACCCTCATAGTGGGATTAGTGCCCTTATAAGAAGAGACACAAAAGCGCATGTTCTTCTTTCTGCATTTGTCCATGTGAGGATAAAGAAAGAATACAGCCATCTGCAATCCAGGAAGAGTGCTCTCACCAGACCCAACCATGCTGGCATCCTGGTTTTGAACTCCCTGCCTCCAGAATTATAAAAAAATCTGTTTCTGTTGTTTAAGCCACCCAGTCTAAGGTATTGTCATAGCAGCCCAAACTAAGAGAGTGGTTCAGACAAAACTAGAAGTCTCCTTTTTAATATCAGCTACAAGAGTCCCAGACTCCAATAATAGATGAACTTCATATGTGGCTGGAATGAGTCCAGGCATGGAGCCTGAGAAAAGACGGCTAACGATGCTTGAGATTAAGCATTCCCACCATCTCCTACTCTTTTTGCTTTGGTCTTCCTCCCTTTTAAATCTTATAAATATCATGTGGACTTAAACCAGTTCTTCCATTTACTGTCATTTAATTTCTCTAGATCTTTTATTTCTTCAACAGGAAATGATATTGACCTCATAGAGGTGCTCTAAAGGATTAAGGGTGACAATGTTCATTAAGCTCTTAGCCACAACCTGGAACCTAGTAAGAGCTTACAAAGCCAAGCTATTAAAATTACTTCCAGCCAATTCCATGAAAATTAGACAGCATGCTGTTCCTGGCACCCAAACAGCTCCACCCATCCTTCTTCTTACAGGCCCTTTTGCTAACTTTGACTCACTTTTCATACCTGGATTACATGTTACTTTCTTAGGAAAGCTCTTCTAGAAACTTCAGTCTAGATTAGGTTGCTCATGGCACACATCTATAGCCATGCAATATTGTGTGATGTTTCTTCTGTAGAACTATACACAAAATGGTTTGTTTACTGCTATCTACTCCTTTTCTCTCCTCTACTATAGGCTCCATGAAGGCAGAGATGAAATCTTCTGAATTTTCTTTCAACAATGAGCAGACTGTCTGGCATTTACGTTTGCACAATAACTACTGGTTGCAAGAATGAGCAAATGAATCAATGAATCAGTTCTTTGTGAGGACTTGACATTTGTGAGAACCTATATAGTCTACTTGTCCTTTACCCTGCCCTTACATCTTCTTCCTAATAGTATTTAGGAAACGGCATTATTTTCCCATTTAGAAATAAGGTACTTTATGCTAAACATATACAAAAAGATCATCCTATTCAATATGAATATTTGTTTCTAAGTTCAGGGTGTTTTATTTTCTTTGTCCTTAAAAGAGGTGTTGTGAACTATTGTTACCAATGTGAGCAAAGGAGATCTTCCTGCCCTCAGCTCTTGGAGCCCCAGGGGATCGGATGTGCCCTGTAGCATGTCCACAGGATGTTATGATCCCCAACCTTTCTCCAGAGTGGGGATTTTCCCCCATTGCCTCTGAGCTTGTCACATCCCAGTGTGACCAAATGATCATCTTAGTTTGTGAGGAGGGCCTTTCACTGGGTTCAACTCCCAGGGCTATCACAGTTTAAGGAAACAGAAATAACCCAGATCTACAACTAAAAGCAGACTGACACTTTGTGTATCCATCAACATACCATTTGGTCAAAACAGTGAGTAAGTCTCTGCCCCTCCCCTTTTCTATACTAGCCTGTTCTGTTCTCTTTTATGAATGGATTTATTTTTTCCACATAGAAATGTAGAAATAACATATTAAATAAATTACCCAGCTCCTCAGCCTTCCCGAAATTGTCTGCCCTTCTCTTTTTTTCACAGAGAAATTATTTTGAAATCTTGTCAAGTAGTAGTTGACAAATTTAGTCTTTGTAGGTACAGTGGATAATGTAGACATAAAGAAAGTTATATTGAGCTAGGAATCATTCAGGTTCAACATCAACATCAAAATTAGATGAGAATAGTCTAGCATCTTAGCAGCAAGCTAGATATGTAAGTGTAATCAAGGTTTAAAACCCATTAAGTCTCAGTTTATCCATAAAATGAGGACAATAATTTAATTAACATAAAGTAACCTGGTTCAGACAATAATTGATATAATAATTGGCTATTATAATAATTGTCACCATCCTAATCATTGCTAAAGACATGCAGTTCAAAGGACACAGCCCAAATGAGGAACTTAGCTATTATTCATTCTATAGTGTAGAATAAACTTGCAGCTGCCTTTAGTTTTCAACTAAGTAAAGCACTGTCCATTCTTAAATTCCAAGCACTCAAGCTAATCACAGTTGATAGAGAGGAAATATCTTAATTTAGCTGGTTGTGCAATATTTAGCAAAAAGGCATAGGTATTTGTGGGGAGGGGTAGGGGTAGGATTCCCAGAACAGCTCAACAAATCAACATATGATTTGAAAATAGCCTTCCATATTGTTAGTGATTTGTTTCAGCATAATTTTAGTTTTATAAATTTAGTCCTACAAATATTACCAGATGGTATATGTTAACACTAAGACCCCAAAGATCACATTTTTACAAAACATTTTAAAATTCTCAGTGAAAGTCCTGGCCACTTGAGACATCTTTATTGACCTCTTTTGTCTTTGTTGACAGCAGCTAACAGGCATTTATAGATTTCCAATTCGAATGGGACTGAGTACTTCTAGGTTCAAGAGTACTGTCCTATGTTTCAAGTTCTATTAGAAGAAGAAAAAAAAGATTTCACTTTAAGCCTTACAACTTCTGTGATGGTTACCCTTATGTGTCAACTTCACTGGCCCATGGGGTACCCAGATATTTGGTCAAACATTATTCTGAATATTTCTGTGAGGATGTTTTGAATGAGTTTAGCATTATTCATGGTGGTCAAGATATGGAAACAACCAAAATGTCCTTTGATAAATGATTCGATAAAGAAGATGTGGTACATATAAATAATGGAATACTACTCACCATAAGAAAAGATTAAATACTGCCATTTGTGACAACTTAGATGGATTCTGAGAATATCATACTAAGCGAAATAAGTCAGACAGGAAAAGTCGAGAATCATATGATTTCACTTATATGTGGGATATAAGACTGAAAGCAACAAATGAAAAAACAAGACAAACAAACAAATAAAAACTCATAGACACAGACAATAGTGTGAAGGTTACCAGAGGGAAAGGGTAAGGATATAGTAGAGGATAAAGGGGATAAAATATATGGTGAAGGAAGGAGATTTGACTTTGGGTGGTAAATACACAATTTAATAAACAGATAATGTATTATAAAATTGTACTACTGAGACCAGTATAATTTTATTAACCAATCTCACCCCAATAAATTTAATTTAAAAATACACATTTAAATCAGCAGACTGATGGCCTGACCAGGCGGTGGCGCAGTGGAGAGCATCGGACTGGGACGCAGAGGACCCAGGTTGGAGACCCCGAGGTCGCCAGCTTGAGCGCGGGCTCATCTGGTTTGAGCAAAGCTCACCAGCTTGGACCCAAGGTCACTGGCTTGAGCAAGAAAGAGATTACTCAGTCTGCTGTAGCCCATGGTCAAGGCACATGTGAGAAAACAATCAATGAACAACGAAGGTGTCGCAACAAAAAACTGATGATTGACGCTTCTCATCTCTCTCTGTTCCTGTCTGTCTGTCCCTATCTATCTTCCCCCCTGTCTCTGTATCTGAAAATAAATAAATAAATAAATCAGCAGACTGAGTAAAGCAGACTGTCCTACTTAATGTGGGTGGGCCTCATCTAATCTACTGAAGGCCTAAACAAAATGAAAGGCTGACACTACCCTGAATAGGAAGAAAGTCATCCTACTTGACAGCCTTTAAGCTGACATGTCAGTTTTTTTCCTGCCTTTGGGTTAGAATGAAAAACATTGGCTCTTCCTGGATCTTGAGAATGCTGGCACTTGTACTAGATCTACAGCATTGGCTCTTCTGGTTATCAGGCCTTTAGGCTCAACCTGAGACAACAACATTAGCTCTCTTGAGTCTCTAGCTTATGTGCTAAATATCTTGAGACTCCATAATTACTATATATACATATAAACACACTATATATACATATGTATGTACACACACACACAAACACACCCTACTGATTCTGTTTCTTTGGAGAACCCTGACTAACACAACTTTATACCCTGCTTATACTTTAATCAGACAATTACTCAAGCAGGACATGTCAATTCACTGAGCAGTTCATTCTGCATGTCCCTCCCTTTCTCTGCCTATGGTGCCCTCCACCATTTTCCTGGTATAACAAACATACACTCAACCTTCAAGATTCAACTCAAATGTAAACTACTTCTGGATGTCTTCCACAAGTTTCTTGAGAAAATTAGTTACTTCATTCTTATTTCTGTCAAGCACTGCGTAAGTCCCTCTGTTTTAAAACATATCATAGTTACATGTATGCCTACCCTAAAACTCTAGACCAGTGGTGTGCTGACAAACATACTGCTCACAGAAATTAGGAGATATTTCAAAATGAAGCAATAAAAAAAGGAGCATTTGATTTTTTTTATTAAACAAGAACATCAAAAAAGCAAACAACAAATCTAAGAAAGTTGTTTGATTATGCAAATGAAATGCAAAGCCAACTTTTATTTCACTGGTGAAAATGCACTATATAAAAGGCTGAAAGTACTGGAGTATCTGCATGTTCCCTGATCCCCTAAGTTTTGTGAGCAGTGTATTTATCACAAAGTTCATCACTCAGCACCTCTTTGTATTCCCAGAAGTTAACATGGTTCTGGAAAATGATAGGTGCTCAAAACTTCTGGACTGTTCTCATTAATGATTAAAATAGTCATGTTCAGGTTTAGCTTTTGGTAGTCAGGAAGTAGAAAATAAAATTGTCTTTGGAAAACACTTTATTCTCAACACATTCTTTCTTAAAAGTTTTACTCTTCTCAGGGCTCTTCCTGGCAACAAACTGTGAACCCTGAGGGGGGATAAAGATGTTTACAAAGAAGGGCTTCTGGTGGCTAACTAAGCTCAATTAAGAAACAAAAACAAAAATAGAACCTAACCTAGCAGTCATTTCTGCACAAGGGCCTCTCACTCAAACTGCACTTCACAGAGAAGCCTACCTCGGCACTAAACTGCCTGCATTTGCAATGAACTGCCTGCCTACTCTGTGTTTCTGCCATCTGAGCCAGCCCCTATAAAGGTTTCCTGAAATCCTATTTTAACCAATAGAACCAGAGCTTTCTCCATGTAATCAGAGCAGTGCAGCTCTGACTAATTAGGACAGTGCCTTTTTAGACCAATCAAACTACAAGGATTTGGTGTTGTCATTTGCATGAGAGTAAACCATAAATTGAAGATTATATTTCCCCAGCTGGAGCTGAAATACCTCAGATGTCTGGTGAGAGCAGGGTGGAGCAAACTATCCTGGAACAGAGCAGAGCTGCCTAGCTGCAGAGAGCGCTGGCCCTGGAATAGCCCCACAGCACTGGCGTCTTCAGAGCCATACTGCATCAAATTGAGCTGTTCCACAGCAGTGCAGTTTTCACAGCCGTGCAAGATCACTGTTGAGCTGTTTGCATTGAATGAAGTTTCCTATTTCACTGCACCCCCAATTGGGGATTCCTGTTGATGTTGAATGGGCATCAACAACCATTTGTTGACAGAACTAATTCATAGAAGATAGTAGTGATAAAGCTATGTGTTAGCAATTAAATATATATATTACTTTGAAAGATAATGTCTATACAAGACAATCCTTAATCCAAAATCACAAGAAGTCAGTAGTGGAATTTCATATTTATATCATTGAGGTAGAAACATGGAGCCTAACAGCATTTTACCAGAGTACCTAAAGTCATATAAAGTAGCCATCTCCATGATGTAACAATAGTCAGTGCCTCTATTTTTTAAATCTGGAATCCATAATCAGCTCTATAGACCTTGTAACAGAGTAGAAGTTTTCCCAATGGACCTCCACTTACCTAACTCATCAGGTTAACCAACACTCAAATCCATCTGAAAAGCATATTAACTGGGACCCACATGTGGAAAGTTCAAAGCTAGTAGGCTTCTCTCTAGTACAGCCTCATGTTTTAGATGCAATCATCTAGCTGTGAGCTTATCAAAATTAGCTGTGTTTGTTCTAAAGTCTTATTTTAAATATAAATTAAACTTATTTTAATTAAGGATTTAATTAAATCAGTTAACTATTATGAAAACCAACAAAACATGAGTGTAAAAGAAGTTTTTTTTAATGAAAACACAGTTGAATTCTATGCAAAAATGAGATAAAAGTGAGAAAGTGACAGCAATTGTTGTCAAAGTAAATATGAGTAAAGCAACCACAAAGGACTAGAAAGAAGGGACTCCAAAATCTAGAATGATTATATACTTTGTTCATTTCACAAATTCTCTTAAGTTCTACTTCCATTATTAGAAAACTGAGGTTAGAATTCATAGTGTATAGGAAATTATTATTTACCTAAGAAAGATGATACTACACTTCAATCAGCAGAGCCAAACTCAAAAAATGTAAACAAAAATTCCCCACCCCTACATTAAAAGATTGGCAAAAAATTATATATGTATATGCATTAAGTTAAAGAAATTACATCACTTTTTAAAGTGATTCCCTACCTTAAGTCTCTTCTTCAAACAAATAAACAGCCTCTTGTCTCACGTGACAGTCTCAGTCACTTTAAAAAGATGTCCTACAAGCTTCTTAAACTTATCATTAACCCAAAATTTATGACAGCTGTTCTCCCCGCATATGGCTCTAATCTCTGTTCATTTCCTTCTCACCATTCTGTCTCACATTCCCAACCTCGCAAAGGAAGAGAGGAGAGGGAGGGGCTTTTGATTACTTTATTCCTCCAAAGCTTGCCAGGTCATTTTAAGCAAATAAGGATGCTTCTGGAACTGAAGGCCAAGAAAGAGGAAGTAACAGAACCAAATGGCAGAGAAAGAATAGTTGGCTTGACAGGAAATGAGAAAAAGGATGAATAAAGAATTATCAAAAAAATTAAAAGTCCAGACACACTGACCAAGATTGGAAATCACGAAAGAAAATTGTATTTTTAAGTCTCACTTCCAATTATTCAATTTGGCTCCCCGTCTTGAAGGATCAGATAGATATAAATGAGTCATATATTGACCCCATACACTTCCTACAAGATCTCAAATTGTTCTTTTTACTCTCATTCAATCTTATTGATAGATTACCATACTTTTGATGTACCACAAAGTTCAAAAATAACAAGTCCCATTAATACAATTAAGCAAAGAAAAGTCAATCAGTAGGATCTTAAAAATGGAATTAAATGTGGAATGTTTCTGACTGGGAAAAAGTAAATTTAGAGCCATAGCTTGACCTCTAGCTTGGAGTGAAGAGAAGTAAACCGTATTAGCTCTGCAGTTTGCCCTTGTCCTTAGTCATCCATCATCTGCGTCACATCTTTTTAGAGTTTTGGCAACACTCCCAGGAGTCAGGTAGCATGCACTATTAGAGTTGTCTGTACAAATCGAAGTTTTACACTTTTCCTAGCATAAAAAATGAAGGAGCCCAGCTGATCAATAGGAACCAGGATATCAAGCAAAACTAGCCAGAGACCTGCCCAAAAGCAATAAATACCAGACTCTAGCCCAGGACCAGTCTGGAAGACATTCTCCCCTCATGTGTTTTCTTGGTGATATGTTTGGGAGGATGGAAAGGCAGGGAGTTTCCCTGATAGTAATCATCCTTCATATTTCTTCCTCTTCAATTATAGTCTTTGATGATAGTACTGCAATTATTTTTTTAATTATTGAATAGTTCCATTTTTTTAATTATTGAATAGTTCCATTGTATGAATATATCTCAGTTTATGCTCCAATAGGATGAACACCTAGGCTGTCTCAAGTTTTTGATTATGATCAGTAGATATTCTGTGGATATATTTATATAAGTTTTCCATAGATGTATATTTTTATATCTCTTGGATAAATATCTAGGCTTGGAATTTTGTCTGTATATTTTGTTGTAAATGAAACTGTCAGATCTTTTCCCAAAGGACTTGTACCATTCCATCCAACAATGTATGAGCCTTTGTTTCTCCATGTTTTCACCTCAACCCAGTGTACTGTCAGCCTTTTTAATTTTACCCATTGTGGTACATGTATAGTGGGACTTTTAAATGTCCACATTTTATACTTTATGTGTGAACCTTTACTACTCCAATTTATCTTTACTACCCAATTTTATCACTGAAATTTACAGTGGAGCAAAAGATGCCATCTACTCAATATAAGTGAAAATAATTTCTTGTCTCCTACTGATATGATTATACATTCTTATTCTGGTGAGCATTAATGAAATAGTAATAAATTTGGCTTTTATTTGAAAAGAACACAATGCTCCACTTATGACCCACAATTTGCTGCCCAATCCTAACTAGAGCAAATTTTACAAACCCAAGGCCTCATAGCAGCCTTCCACTTGCAGGTTATCTGATGCCATTACAAAGATTAAGCAAAAAATGCTTTAGGCTTAAAAGTTCAAAGGTTCATATAAAGCAATAGAAGGGGCAGTTGATGGTCAAAACCTGTTAAAAAAAATGTATGTTCAGCCTGACCTGTGGTGGTGCAGTGGATAAAGCGTCGACCTGGGAATACTGAGGTCGCCAGTTCAAAACCCTGCACTGGTCTGGTCAAGGCACATATGGGAGTTGATGCTTCCAGCTCCTCCCCCCTTTCTCTCTTTCTCTATCTCTCTCTCTCACTCTGTGTCTCCTCTCTAAAATAAATAAATAAATAAAATAATAAAATAAAAAAACCTTTAAAAAAATGTATGTTCATAACTGCCATATGCAAATTATTTTTAAAATATGTAAAAATGCTGCTTTTAAATGCATTTTCTTTGCAAAGATGGCAAACTGTGTCCTTGGCAGTTGGTTTTGAGAGAATAATCTTGTCTGAATGAGCAGAGCAGAGCTAATGGGGTAATACTTATCCTTACATTCAGAGAATGTGGGCTGTATGACACCAGTGCTGTGAAATGTAGTACAACTTGGTTTTTTACATTGACCTGGAATGCTGAGGTCACCAGTTCAAAACCCCTGGCTAGCCCGGTCAAGGCACAAATGAAAAGCAACTATGAGTTGATGCTTTCTACTCTTCTCCTTGCCTTTCTTTTCTCTCTCTCTCTCTCTCTCTTTCTCTAAAATCAATAAATAAAATCTTTTTAAAATAACAAAACTTGGCGTTTTGGCCTATGAAATTATCACTTTTGTAATTTTTCTGACTTATTAAGAATGGGTAGTTACTAATTCTTTATGTTCAATAGGTTTTATTTATATCCATTAAATCAAGCTAGTTAATTGGGTTCTCAGATCTTTTATATATTTATTGATTGTTTTTGGCTACTCAGTTAATAATTGTTGAAAGTTTCAATTTTTAATAAATTATAATTTATTATTTTTAAGTTTTAATTTAATTTAATAATTATTGAAATTTTTATATAAGTTATGGATCTATACATACAATCCCCAAAGATATATCTTTGGAAAGATGGCTAATTATCTGCCCAAACCGGGGCTTCCTCTCGTTGTATAACTTTGTAGCTGGAAAGGAGTAAGCAGTGTGGGTTAAAGGCCCAGCTTCCCTTGAATCTAGGTGAAGCCATATAACTAGTGCTTACCAATGGATAGTGTGAAGAAATAAGTCATTTTTTACTCAAACTGGTAACAAGCCTTGTACCTTCTCTTTCTTCTCCTTCACAACCTGCCAGCTTGATGGAGCTAAGCATAGTGATCTTGGAAGCCACACAAGAAAGATAGCAGAGTCACAAGATGTAAGGAGTCTAGACCCCTGAATCATCTTTGAAAGAGAGCCACCCATCAGCAAAACCCATTGAACTTTACAGGCATGAGAGATAAACTTCTATCATAATTGAGCCATTGCACATTTGAGGTTTGTTTGTTATGACAACTAGCATATTCTTTCTAAAACATCACTCCTATTTTAAACTAAAATACATTACCATCCTTAATGGTATGAACTTATTATCTGACCCTAAAAGCAAATGTTTCAGAACAACAACAACAAAATGTTATTTGTTAGCTATAAAAAGTAAGAATAAATAAAAATATATAATAAAGGAGTATTTGTTTTAATATAACCAGACTGTCTTTTTTAGTCATTTACAAGCCTCCAGAACATGTTTTTTCATATATATATTTTATTATTATTAATTCTAATGGGGTGACATCAATAAATCAGGGTACATATGTACAATGAAAACATCTCCAGGTTATCTTATCATTCAATTGTGTTGCATACCCATCACCAAAAGTCAAATTGTCCTCTGTCACCTTCAATCTGGTTTTCCCTGCGTCCCTCCCCTCCTCCCTATCCCATTCTTCCCTCCCTCCCCCATCCCATAACCACCACTCTCTTGTCCATGTCTCATACCCTCACTTTCATGTCCCACCTATGTATGTAATCGTGCTGTTCTCAGTTTTTCTTTTTTTCTGATTTACTTATTTCACTCCGTATAATGTTATCAAGGTACATCCATTTTGTTATAAATGATCCGATGTCATCGTTTCTTATGGCTGAGTAGTATTCCATAGTATATATGTACCATAGCTTTTTAATCCACTCGTCTTCTGACGGACACTTGGGCTGGTTCCAGATCTTCGCTATTGTGAACAATGCTGCCACGAACATGGGGGCGCATTTCTTCTTTTCGAACAGTGCTATGGTGTTCTTAGGGTATATTCCTAAAAGTGGGATAGCTGGGTCAAAAGGCAGTTCGATTTTTAATTTTCTGAGGAATCTCCAAACTGTTTTCCACAGTGGCTGCACCAGTCTGCATTCCCACCAGCAGTGCAGAAGGGTTCCCTTTTCTCCACATCCTCGCCAGCACTTATTCTGTGTTGTTTTGCTGATAAGTGCCATTCTGACTGGTGTGAGGTGATATCTCATTGTGGTTTTAATTTGCATTTCTCTAATGATTAGTGATGTTGAGCATTTTTTCATATGCCTATTGGCCATCTGTATGTCCTCTTTGGAGAAATTTCTATTCATTTCTTTTGCCCATTTTTTGATTGGGTTGTTTGTCTTCCTGGTGTTGCTTTTTATAAGTTCTTTATAAATTTTAGTTATTAACCCCTTATCAGATGTGCTGTCAAATATGTTCTCCCATTGTGTGGTTTGTCTTTTTATTCTGTTCCTATTGTCTTTAGCTGTGCAAAAACTTTTTAGTTTGATATAGTCCCATTTGTTTATCTTGCCTTTTATTTCAGTTGCCCATGAAGATAAATCGGCAAATATACCGCTGCTACAGATGTCGGAGAGCTTGCTGCCTATGTTTTCTTCTAAGATGTTTATGGTTTCACGGCTTACATTTAAGTCTTTTATCCATTTTGAGTTTGTTTTTGTGAATGGTGTAAGTTGATGGTCTAGTTTCATTTTTTTGCAGGTAGATGTCCAATTTTCCCAACACCATTTGTTAAAGAGGCTGTCTTTACTCCATTGTATGTTCTTTCCTCCTTTGTCAAATATCAGTTGTCCATAAAGCTGTGGGTTTATTTCTGGGTTCTCTGTTCTGTTCCATTGATCTATGTGCCTGTTCTTATGCCAGTACCAGGCTGTCTTGAGTATAATGGCCTTGTAGTAAACCTTGATATCAGGAAGAGTGATACCTCCTGCTTTATTTTTTCTTTTTAAGATTGCTGAGGCTATTCGTCTTCTTTTTTGGTTCCATATAAATTTTTGGAATATGTGTTCTATATCTTTGAAGTATGTCATTGGTATTTTAATTGGTATTGCATTGAATTTATAAATTGCTTTGGGTAATATAGACATTTTAATGATGTTTATTCTTCCTAGCCATGAGCACGGTATGTGCTTCCACTTGTTTGTATCTTCCTTGATTTCTTTTATCAATGTTCTATAATTTTCTGAGTACAAGTCCTTAACCTCCTTGGTTAAATTTACTCCTAGGTACTTTATTTTTTTGGCTGCAATAGTGAAGGGGATTGTTTCCTTAATTTCTTTTGCTGATATTTCATTGTTGGTGTATAGAAATGCCTCTGATTTCTGAGTATTAATTTTATATCCTGCCACCTTGCTGAATTCATTTATCAGGTCCAGTAGTTTTTTGACTGAGACTTTAGGGTTTTCAATATACAATATCATATCATCTGCAAATAATGACAGTTTTACTTCTTCTTTTCCAATTTGTATGCCTTTTATTTCTTCTTCTTGTCTGATTGCTGTAGCTAGGACTTCCAGAACTATGTTGAATAAGAGTGGTGAAAGTGGGCAACCCTGCCTGGTTCCTGATCTTAAGGGGATTGCTTTTAATCTTTGTCCATTTAGTATGATGTTTGCTGTCGGTTTATCATAGATGGCCTTTATCATGTTAAGGAATGATCCCTGTATTCCCACTTTACTGAGAGTTTTGAGCATGAATGGGTGCTGGATTTTATCAAATGCCTTTTCTGCATCTATTGAAATTATCATGTAATTTTTGTCCTTCCTTTTGTTTATGTGGTGAATCACATTGATTGATTTGCGAATATTGAACCAGCCTTGCCTCTCCAGAATAAATCCCACTTGATCGTGGTGTATGATTTTTTTCATATATTGCTGGATCCGGTTGGCTAATATTTTGTTGAGAATTTTAGCGTCTAAATTCATCAGGGATATAGGCCTATAATTTTCTTTCTTTGTGTTGTCTTTGCCCTGTTTTGGGATCAGAATTATGCTCGCCTCATAAAAGGAGTTTGGAATTCTTCCTTCCTCTTGAATTTTTTGAAATAGCTTCAGGAGAATAGGAGTTAGTTCTTCTTTGAATTTTTGATAGAATTCACTTGTGAAGCCATCAGGCCCAGGACTTTTCTTTTTTGGGAGTTTTTTGATAACTGTTTCTATCTCATTTGCTGTAATTGGTCTGTTTAGGTGTTCTGATTCTTCCAGATTGATTTTTGGAAGGTTATATGATTCAAGAAATTTGTCCATTTCACCAAGATTGTCTAATTTTTTGGCATATAGTTCTTCATAGTATTTTCTTACAATGCTTTGTATTTCTGTTGTGTCATTTGTTATTTCTCCACTGTCCTTTCTTATTTTATTTATTTGAGTCCTCTCTCTTTTTTTCTTGGTGAGTCTAGTTAAAGGTTCATCAATCTTGTTTACCTTTTCAAAGAACCAGCTTCTTGTTTCATTGATCCTCTGTATTGTTTCCTTAGCCTCTATGTCATTTATTTCTGCTCTGACCTTTATTATTTCCTTTCTTCTACTTGTCTTGGGTTTTATTTGTTGTTGTTTTTCTAGTTCTTTTAGATGCAGGGTCAAGTTGCTTATTTGAGCTTTTTCTAGCTTCTTATGATATGCCTGTAGTGCAATAAACTTCCCTCTCAGAACTGCTTTTGCTGTGTCCCATAAATTTTGAGTAGATGTATGCTCATTATCATTTGTTTCTAGAAACTTTTTTATTTCTTCTTTGATCTCATTGTTAATCCATTCATTATTTAATAACAAGCTATTTAGTTTCCAAGTGTTTGAGTATTTTTCAGTTTTTCTTTTGTGGTTAATTTCTAGTTTCATGGCATTGTGATCAGAGAAAATGCTTGATATGATTTCAATCTTCTTAAATTTATTGAGACCATTTTTGTGACCTAACATGTGGTCTATCCTAGAAAACGTACCATGAGCGCTTGAGAAGAATGTATATTCTACTGCTTTAGGGTGAAAAGTTCTAAAGATATCTATTAAATCAAGTTGATCTAGTGTCTCCTTTAAGTCTGCTGTTTCTTTATTAATTTTCTTTCTTGAGGATCTATCCAGTGTTGTTAGAGGGGTATTGAAATCCCCTACTATGATAGTATTGCTGTTAATCTCGCCCTTTATATCCATCAAAGCCTGCTTTATGTATGTCGGGGCTCCTATATTTGGTGCATATATATTTACAATAGTTATATCTTCCTGTTGAATTGTTCCCTTTATCATTATGTAGTGTCCTCTTTTATCTCTTACTACAGCCTTTGTTTTAAAGTCCATTTTGTCTGATATAAGTATTGCTACCCCTGCTTTTTTTTCATTTCCATTTGCATGAAATCTTTTTTCCATCCTTTTACCTTCAGTCTATGAACATCTTTTATTTTAAGGTGTGTCTCTTGTAGACAGCATATGTATGGGTCCTGTTTCTTTATCCATGCAGCTACCCTATGTCTTTTGATTGGATCATTTAATCCATTTACATTTAAGGTTATTATTGATATGTAGTTGTTTATTGCCATTTTATTCTTTAAAGCTGTATTCTTCTTTTGCTCTATTCTTTCCTCCCTTTAAACTGTTCACAAGAGGCCCCTTAGTATCTCTTGCAGAATTGGTTTGGTTTTTATGAATTCCTTCAGGCTTTCTTTTTCTGGGAAGCTCTTTATTTCTCCTTCAATTTTAAACGTTAGCCTTGCTGGATAAAGTAGTCTTGGTTGTAGGTTCTTGTTCTGCATTACTTTGATTATTTCTTGCCATTCCCTTCTGGCCTCAAGTGTTTCTGTTGAGAAGTCCGATGTCATCCTTATGGGGGCTCCTTTGTAGGTGATAGTCTTTTTTTCTCTAGCAGCTTTTAAAATTTTTTCTTTATCCATTAGCTTTGGTATTTTAACTATGATGTGTCTTGGTGTAGATTTTTTTGGGTTTCTCCTTAATGGAGTTCTGTGTGCTTCTTGAGTGTGTGGAGTGTTTCCCAGCCTTAATTTAGGAAAGTTTTCTGCTATAATTTGATTGAACAAAGTTTCCATTTCCTGTCCTCTCTCCTCTTCTTCAGGCACCCCTATGATGCGAATGTTGTTTCTCTTTATGTTGTCACAAAGCTCCCTTAGAGTTTCCTCACATTTTTTAAGTCTCTTTTCCTTTTTCTTCTCTGCTTCTGTGCCTTTGTTTATTGTGTCCTCTAACTCGCTTATTCGATCCTCAGCGTCATCCATCCTGCTTTTAATTCCTTCCATTGTGGTCTTCAGTTCTGATACTGTATTTGTCATTTCTGTCTGATTCTTTTTTATTATTTCAATTTCATTTTTTATACTTGTTATCTCTTTATTTAGGTGTTCATAATGACTATCCATTGTTGCTCTAATTTCTTTGAACATCCTAACTATCATTATTCTAAATTCTGCTTCTGGTAATTTGGTTATATCTGGTTCATTCAGGTCCTTCTCTGGGGATTTCTCTTGATTCATTTGGTTTGCATTCCTCTGCCTGCCCATTTTTTCTGTGTATAAGCAAGTTGTGGCCACTGGAGTCCAGTAGGTGTTGCCTTTGTGTTCTCTAGGTGTGGTCTATCTGCAGGCCCCCCACCCCCTCTGCCGGCTCCTAGGGTGGTTGGGTATGAGCGTTGCCAGCGCCGGCCCACTGTGGCTTTTGCTGTGCTTTCTGCCTCTCCTCCGTGGGAGGGGCTGTCATTGAAGCCACAAGATTAGCACCAAGGGTAGAGGCGAGCTCCTTTCCTCAGCTGCGGACCCAACCTATTTCCGGACTTCCGCCCAGAACCAGCAGTCGGAGCCTGCTCGCTACAGTTCCGTGGGTTAGGCGGGGCTTTTGACGTGCTCTCAGCTGTAAGCTTTTGCCCATCAGGAGCTTTAGCCCCGCCCTCGATGCCAGGGCCCTTTGCACAGGGTCGGAAACCAAGATTTATTGGGGCGGGCGTGTTTGCTGGCTTCCGCCTTTCGGAGCCCGCTCGTGCACGTATTAACGCTATCCGGGGTTTCTCCGGCCGGATGGGGATAGTAGCCGTGGGCTCAGCTGCGAGCCTCCGCCTGTCTCGGGGTCCACCCCGTTCCCGAGCTCGGAGCCCGCTCGCGCACGTATACTGGCCAACCGTGGTTTCTCTGGCGGGCGGCGGGGGGGGGGGGGGGGCGGACTGGTAGCGTCAGCTCAGCCACGAGCCCCTGCCCGTCCCTGGTCCTAGCCCGGTCCCCGCGGTCAGGGCCGGCTTGCGCAGGGCCTGCCTGTTCCTGGCCTCCCGCTTTGTCCCCGTAAGTGGGATTAAAGGCGGGCCCGCAGCTTCCGGACCGCTCTCGCGCTTACCCTCCGACCCTCTGGGCTAGACCGATCTCCCACCGGCTTGGCCTCTGCCCACGCCGACAGAACCGCCTTTCAGCGTCCTGCCGCCCCAAAACCTTAAGCAGCCCTCAGCAGAGTAGGAAGGGACCTAATACTCCACACTGTAGGCCTGGGAGCTCCCTCACTTGTTTCACAGCTCAAAACTGTCCAAACGCCTCTTCTTGGCTCTGGGACTGCAGGCTGGGGCTTGGTTCCTGGGACCCAGGTCCCTCCCTCTCCGCCAAAATCTCCTCCCGCCACACGGGTCTCTCCGGGCTGCCGTTTGCTCCGGGGAGCTGGGCAGCCCTCTTCGCATTTTCGCTATTCCTACCAGTCTCAATGTGGCTTCTTCTGTGTTCCTTGGTTGAAGAGTCCACTTAGTTTTGTTCAAAGTTGGTTTATCCAGGTGATGGTTCTTAAAATTGAGTTGTAATCCACTTTGGTTCTGGGAGTTGGAAGTTGGTACGTCCGCCTACTCCGTCGCCATCTTGCTCCCCAAGCCAGAACATTTTTTTGGGCCCTCAAATTATTTAGCATGACTTAATCTCACTCTTCATTCAATTCTCTCCCATATCTTCCAATATTAACACTTATGCTAATGACACTACTAATATACAGGTTTCACAATTCCTCAATTTCTTCTTTATAACTTTCATTTAAGACAGCAAATAAGAGAGTCAATTACTCAAATCCATCAGTTACCAAGATATTATACTCTAATATTCCTTGTCTTCCTCTTTTCCCCCTGAGTATAGCATATTTTATCTTCATGAATTTTAGTCTTTCACCTATTGTTCATTATTCACATTTATCCTTTCAACCATAAATGCTGAGCTTCCAGCTTGCCCCAATGGCTACTTTACTTAATTTAATGCTATGGGTATTCCCTTTCTCCTTCCTTCTCTTTGTACTCTACAGAGAGACAGTGTGTGTGTTATCCAGATGATTTTAAGTTGAGAAACCTCTCTCCACTCCTGTTCCCATGTGCAGAAGACATCTGGCTCAGAGTCACAAGACTGCTGTCCTTCTGGAAACAGACCTGGAGGCCTATGCCTATAACTTACTCTCTCCTATGCTCAGCATGGTATGGAGCAGCTATTGCCCTCTATGGTATCAGCATTACTCCAGAAGGTTTTAAAATCTAGACTCACAGGCCTGTGTTTATGCAGGTTTAGTGTCAAGTAGAATGGATTATGGACCAAGTTTCTGAGTGGATCTAATCTGCATGCCCAACAAAATATAGAAGAATTTACAAGAAGTAACTTGTAAGTACCAGAAGTCTTACAAGTGGAGGTAGAAGGTATATATATACCAGTATATAGCAGTCTCTGATTCTCATGAGAATCCTAGTCTGGTCTGGACCCCAGAAACAAAGAAGCACAAAGTACAAAATGTAAACCATGGCCTGAATATATAGTCTCAGAGGAGACAGATATAAAATCAATGGTTATATTAGGTTTGGGCAATATATGGTCCCACGATCCTCCACGTGTTAATTGAAGCCAGTTGAGCTTAACAAAGGTGCCATTGAAGATTGGGCACAGGCAAAGAAGTTGCAGACCTTTGGGGACTTTGAGCTCACACCACTGAGACCTCTGATCATGACAACAGATGCCAATTTGGGTTCCACAGGTACATAGAAGTTGCCAGCTTTTCTTGACCTCCTAGCCATTTGAATCTCAGTTCTGTACATCCGCTTATATTCCTGTGACAGTGCTTACCTTTTTCAGAGATAAGTTTCCTCCTTGCCTTTCAAAGCATCTTTTGGGCAAACTTTTTTCTCAGGCACTTAATTTCAGCTCTGTAACATTCCCTCGCTGTTTTATTTTCTTTTATTAATTTTAATGGGGTGACATTAATAAATCAGGGTACATATGTTCAAAGAAAACATCTCCAGGTTATCTTATCATTCAATTATGTTGCATACCCATCACCCAAAGTTAAATTGTCCCCTGTCACCTTCTATCTGGTTTTCTTTGTGCCCCTCCCCTACCCCCCTCCCACCTTCTCTTCCCTCCCCCCACCCGTAGCCACCACACTCTTGTCCATGTCTCATAGTCTCACTTTAATGTCCCACCTATGTATGAAATCATGCTGTTCTCCGTTTTTTTCTGTTTTACTTATTTTTATATACCAACAATGAACTGTCAGCAAAAGAAATTAAGGAAACAATCCCCTTCACTATGGCAACCAAAAAAATAAAGTACCTAGGAGTAAATTTAACCAAGGAGGTTAAGGACTTGTACTTGGAAAATTATAAAACATTGATAAAAGAAATCAAGGAAGATACAAACAAGTGGAAGCATATACCATGCTCATGGCTAGGAAGAATAAACATCATTAAAATGTTTATATTACCCAAAATAATTTATAAATTCAATGCAATGCCAATTAAAATACCAATGACATACTTCAAAGATATAGAACATATATTCCAAAAATTTGTATGAAACCAAAAAAGAAGACGAATAGCCTCAGCAATCTGAAAAAGAAAAAATAAAGCAGGAGGTATCACCCTTCCGGATATCAAGGTTTACTACAAGGCCATTGTACTCAAGACAGTCTGGTACTGGCATAAGAACAGGCACATAGATCAATGGAACAGAACAGAGGACCCAGAAATAAACCCACAGCTTTATGGACAACTGATATTTGACAAAGGAGGAAAGAACATACAATGGAGTAAAGACAGCCTCTTTAACAAATGGTGTTGGGAAAATTGGACATCTACCTGCAAAAAAATGAAACTAGACCATCAACTTACACCATTCACAAAACAAACTCAAAATGGATAAAAGACTTAAACATAAGCCGTGAAACCATAAGCATTTTAGAAGAAAACATAGGCAGCAAGCTCTCTGACATCTGTAGCAGCAATATATTTGCCGATTTGTCTCCCTCACTTTTTTAAGGGTTTCTGTCACAGCAGGGACTTTCTTCTTCTCTTTTCACCCTCCATGATTCCAGCCAGAAAAGAAGAAAATACGTTTATTTTTTTCATCCTTAAAGGTAGTACAAAAGAGGACCATTTAATAATAATAATATATATGTATTTAATATTATAAAATTTAATGCATTAGAGAAAAGGGAGGATCTATTGTTGATTGTCTTACCCAATGCTAAGATATAATTCAACATTTCCAGTGTAATAAAATATAGGGTTTGTATTTTAGAATATATATGAAAACTCTACAATATATTTAGACTTAGATAGGAAGAAATTACATTTAAAAAATTATGTTTCACCTCACCTGTGGTGGCACAGTGGGTAAAGCTTCGACCTGAAACACAGGGGTCACTGGTTCAAAACCCCTGGCTTCCCTGGTAAAGACACATATGGGAGTTGATGCTTCCTGCTCTTCCCCACCTTCTCTCTCTCTTTCTTTCTTTCTCCCTTTCTTTCTCTCTCTCTCCCCTAAAATGAATAAAATCTTTAAAAATCTATTTTAAAAAATTATGCTTCCTTTTTATCTAGGTTGTTAAGATCCTTTTGCAGAAAAAGTATTGTAACAAGACCCTAGGAAAATATAAGACAACACTGTACCCTCTAAGTTAGGTGAGATGCATTAGACAAAACTCAGGACTTGGATTCTAGTTTGTGTGATCTTGGCCAAAACACTAGACACCTCCAGGCTTTAAATTTCTCCATCTAAATAATGAGAGTGTCTTAAGCAATCCCAAATGTCTCGACCTTCTGATTACCTATCATTTCATCAAGTGCAATGTGGAGAACCAACAAATACCTTGACCTAGTGTACAAAGAATTTAAGTTAGGAAGAGAAAAATGATCTCCAAAAAGCAAGAGTTCATTGGCTTTAATGGGCAATTTTTAAGTGTCTTCAGTAATAATGTAGACACTTTATGACTTATTATCCAAATGTTTTATCAGAAACAGAGAGGATCATTTCACTGCATACATAGTTTAATACCTAAAGCCCACAAAGGAAATAGCAGAATTCTACAAGCTTTCTAAAGAATACCAAAACTTTAATTCTCCACCAACATTTGGTTAGTTTAAAAACACTTAGCATTTTTCAGAGTGCCCTTGGTCTTCAATGAAGAGAGGTGTGATATAATGTCTGGCCCCATTTTGATGTTTGACTCATTACAGCTTTCAAACTCCTGATTTTCCAACCCTTGTCTCTTCTGTCCTATGACCAGGCCAGCTGATAGGAAAGCCCAAGTGCCCTCCTCTGACGCTAGTGGGAAATTCAAATCACACAAGGTCTAGGACACATGTGGAAATCTTCACCTCTGGCCACCTCTCAATCATAGTAAAAGCCAAGCTGATCTCCTTTTCCTGCTCTCTCAAAACCTGTTTGGACCTGTTTGGGAGCCTGCCTTGCTCTCCCCAGAAAGCCTCAATATGTGAGTCAGAAAACATGTCATACCCTCTTGGTGCCTGTGTGCTATCATCTGTCTTGACATCCAAACCAATTTTGGGTGGGAGTCATCATGCCTCCACAGGATGACCACAAGAGAGGGGGACACTGCTGTCTTTGGTTTTCATAAAATAAACAAGGAAAGTTCATTTGCCCAATGATTTTCACTTAAGATACTATGCCTTCCCACAAATCATGCTGACAGGTCTGTGCCTGGAGGTAAAGCAAGATAGTAAGTCACGCCTTTTAGAAAGAAGGGACCCATCTGCTTTGAACATCCATTTGGGGGTTGGCATATGTTTAGTTCATTAGAACCAGGTTAAGATGGTAAATTAATTTCTACCTGTTAATAAACAAACATAAGAAAGTCCTTAGAGGTGTAATAATATAGGCAAGGTTCAAGGCAACCCATCAGTCTTGACCAAAAACATTTCCAAGGGTCTCATCATTTGGCAGAAACTCTGACAAGGAAAGGATTGGACTAGGCTTTAACCCTCGGGATTTTTAAAATAGCAAAGAGCACAGCTGCGTGTTAAATCATCAGAGAGTATACATTATTTAGCAATTCCTTTTATAACTGTTTGCACTACAGGTGCAATAGGAGAATGTTAATTTTATCTGCCAAGACATTTCCATTTTTGTGTCATAAGATTCTTCCTTAAAAACCTAACTTAAAAGCCCTAGTCAAGATGTTTTCTGTTGAGGCCAAACTGGGGCAAAATACTTTTATTTTTGTCTACCATAAGTGGGGTACTTTGTCGTGTTAAGCAGAGAATTTTCTCATTAATATTTCTAAGCTCTGTAATGCTTCCATTTTCAGCTGAATTAAAAATAAAAGACATCATAATAGGCCCAAACGAGTATTTTTATCAGGGTAAGAGTAGTAGTGACTGGTCTGGCTCCACAGGGATTATCGTGTTACATTCATAGAAAACCACCAACGCAATGCAGGAGACATTCAAGTTTGCTGGTAAAAGTAATATATAGTTGTATTGGGCTGAGGTCAGACTAATCTGGGTAAGAAAGAAAAATGCTCTAAAAAAATAAAATAAAGAATGAAAAGGAAGACAATATTCTCCTTGTTGGCTTGTTCCTCAAACTGGGGCTGGTCCAATACGCACAACCCGCTGCTTCCTGCTCACATATTCCGGAGGGGGGGGACTCAATTCACTCTTTGTCAATATTAAGAAATTGTGGAGGCATTAAAAACGGAAATACTGAATAGATCTAATGTAGTTGGGGACAAAGGATTTAAGTGATTTGGACAGAGGGGACAGGAGGAAAGCTGGTCAGCATCTGGGTCAACCAGTCTCCCATTGGAGGGAGTCAAAGACATGAGGTTTCTTGAATTGGGGACTTGGGGTCAAACAGGAATCCACTCACCAACTCAGAGGTTACTTGTGTTTCTACCACTGTTAATGTTTTATGGCACCAACCAAATGCAATGAGCTGATTTCACTTAGGACTAAATTTAAAAGAAAGTTTAAAAAAAATGCAATGCTTCTTAAATGTTCCATTTTTAATTTGCCTGTGTGTGTTTACTCATTCAGACTACAGTGGTGAGAATATACTTTACCTTTGCCTTTGAGGAAACACAGGCTCTGTATACATCAATGCCAAGGTGCACATCTATTTTAGGTCCAAAGTACAAAATTGTTTTAATGATGGCTTAACCTCAAGCCAATTTTGACTGTCAAAGGTTTCATTCCATACCAGAGAATAAAACTGAGAGGATTTTTTAAGTGAATGACCAAAGCATTATTTTGCTAATGCAATAAGCCTCAACTGTAAATCATGCCACGAAGTAAGTAGGTCACTGAAAACTAAAATGATATCAGATGGAGTCTAGGATTTCAGTTCAGCAAGATTATCTTTTTTGTAATTGTTGTAAAAAAAAAAAAAAAAAAAAAGCCCTATTTTTACTAAAAGCTTGGGTGGGGGAAGTTAGAGTGTTTTTAAAGCCATGTTACAAGCAGAAAATTCTTCATCTCAGGCCAAGTATTTATAATAACCCATAAGTTCACCTTCCTGCTTTAGTAGAATGGTATGCCGAATAGAATTTCATTGACTTTAAAGGTTGTGGGTCCTGTGGTGCCAAGGAGCCCTTGTCAATGTGGCTTTTCCATCAGGCTCTCGCCTTGCCTTTCCTGGACCAACTATACCACTGGGCAGCCAAATACTAAATGAGGGGAAATTACTCTTTACAGAATTCCAGCTAAAAAAGAGAGTGCTAGAATGACAATAGGACCACTTTGCAACCCCAATGAATGAGCAGACCTAGCCATGAATGGGCCACAAACATCTTAAAAAGAGAGGCAACTAGAGAGTATGTGCCTTGCTGTGTGGAAATGCACCACGCAGTCCATGATGGAGTCTTTGCCCACCCCAGCCCCCCAAAAACTAAACCTGAATCTGAAAAAGCTTTTAAATCTAAGCAGATATGTATAGGATATATAAGGAAGAGAGAAAAATGTTATATGATACCATGAAGGTGCAATCAGCAAAATCCATTTATGGAAAACTCTACAAGATAACCCAGTTTTTCAGCAAATAAATTACAAGGAATAAAAGGGGAGATAGAGGTGGAAAGGGAACCTGTACCCATAAAGGGACAACTAAGAGATGTATATCCATTACCAGACATGCCTTTATGTGTCTCGGTCATACAAACCAACTAAAAAATACTATGACACATATGATCTATTAATAATCAACTAGATATTTTATTAAAGTTAAGTGATCATAGTTATTTTTTTTAGGGGTAATAATAATATTTTGCTTATAAGAGAGAAAGTAAATCTTTATTTTTCTTTTTAACAGATCAGCTATTTAATTAGGTTCTTCATAATCAATTTGGAACACCATTTTGTGAAGATAAAGCCCATTCGTGAGAGCGAACACAGAGCAGAGGGAGCCCTGGAGTTAAGGAACAGCTTTGATTTTTGGCAGAATTTATCGAGTTCACAGTTTTCTGATCAACCTTGCATTGCTCTGTAATCTCGTTTCTCTTTCTCTGTTGAAGATCTCATCCTCCTGCTGTCTGGGTTTGCACAGCTTCTTTTTGAAGTGGGCATCCAAGAGGAGTTTGAGGATTTTCACAACGCTGATATCAATTTTGGCAGAGGTGGCAATGACAAATTTCTGTTGTATTCTACGCAGAGGAACTTGGGTAAGGCACGGAGGTCCCGGAGGTCCAGTTTTAAGTAGCAAACTACCGCTCAGCTGCCGGGAGAATCACCCTCTTGCTTCTGTGGCACCCAGTGAGGATGATCAGAATGGTCCCGGGGGTGATGCTGGCCCACAGTTTTGTCACATGCTGACTGAAGGGGTTCTTGCCATGGCACAAAAGCTTTTCAGTGGCATCTTCAGTAGGATAACATCTAGGCATTTTGCAAAGTTTAACCACTCACGTACCATCCTTCTCATCACCATCAACTAGTTTTGTGACGGTAGCAAGAACTTTCTCCTTTTTCTTTTCAATCCTGGATTTAGGGACTGAATACTTCCTCTTGTACATGGCTTTTCAGGAATTCACAGCCGACTGAGAATATCTGCCAATGCCTCTGACTAGGATAAGGTTTCAGCTGCAGTGGTGCTTCCCCTTCTTAGGCGTCTTGGCCATCAGGTTACCCTTTCTTTTTTTTTTTTATTTATTTTTATTTATTTTTTATTATTTTTTTTTTCAGGTTACCCTTTCTAACCTTATCACCAGCATTGGTCTTCTTGACTTCAGGTTTTTTCTCCTTCATATCCAACATCTCAGTTTTTCACCCACCATCTTGCAAGATGAGAAAAAAAGCAGGGAAGTGAATCTTTTAGAGACATAGACTGAAACAAAGGTTTATTTTAAAAATCAATTCTTATTTAACAAATTTGTATCTTTTTTAATTTAGTTTAATTTTTAGTGTGAGAGAGACAGACAGACAGACAAGGGCAAACAGACAAGAAAGGAAAGAGATGAGAAACATCAACTCATAGTTGTGGCACCTTAGTTGTTCATTGACCACTTTCTTATATGTGCTTGACTAGAGGGCTCCAGCCAAGTCAGTGACCCGTTGCTCAAGCCAATGACCTTGGGCTCTAGCCAGCAACCTTAGGCTTTAAGCCAGTGACCTTTGGGCTCAAGCCAGCAACCATGGGTTCATGTCTATGATCCCACTCTCAGGCTGGCAACCCCAAGCTTAAGCCGGATGAGCCCATGCTCAAGACAGTGAACTTGGGGTCTCAAACCTGGGTCCTCAGCATCTCACTGTGCCTCCACCTAGTCAAGAAAAAAATTGTACTTTCTAGAATTCCTCCTGGAATTCTCTCTTTCTGTTGCTTCCCATCTTCTCCCCACCCCTGACATTCCCTGCATTACACTTCAGTGATACCTCATACTTATCCCTATCTTTACACCTACATATTGCGCAATAATTTCTTTATGTCTCTACATAGACTGACACCATAATAAATCATGCCATAATTGATTTGGTATTCCCAATGCCTGGCACGTGGTAAATCAAGAAATAAGTAAATTAAGAAATGTGTTATGAAAACCAGTATTTTATTTTTAGTTATGGTACACATGTGTATAGCAGCCATGGAGGTTTTACCCTCCCGTTTTTTCATTTTTATTATAATTGACAAATAAAATAATAACATATTTAGTGTGCACAACATGATGATATGATGTGGCTATTGAGTTTTGAACTCTTTGATGCCGATGCTAATGCGTCTTTGACCCACAGGCCACCACACCAGTTTCACCCTCACTGTTGTAACCAAGTTTTCTTCCAAAGAGGCAATGATTAATGGTGATAACAGCTAACTTTAACAACCCAATTTTTACACATCAGGCACTATTCTGAACAGTTTACATGTTTCAAACCATATTTTCATAGCAACCTATGACATAAGAACTATTACAATCTTCCTCTGTTTAGAAATAAGAAACCCAAGGTACAGAGATGTGGGCAAACACCTAACATCTTATCTTCCAAGGGGCAGAGCCAGGATTCATGCCCAGGAATTCTGGCTCCAGAATGTTCTTGCTTGACCACACTCCACAATATTCTTGCTAACCTAGTACATGAACTTCACAAAAAACAGCAATTCTTGGCCATGTAGTTCCAAGCACCTGATTCATCAATTTTCATTTCATCCCAGCCAGAAAACTATCAGGAATAAATGCAACCTTAGGAAGATAAAATAATTGGTATATATGTATTGGTATAATGATGTCAGAATAATTTAAGACATTTTTCAGATGTTTAGTTGAATCAATCAAGGTGTTTCACACTTGAGTCCAGATATTTTGCTCAGCTGGTGAAAAAGAGTGTCTTTGCTCAGGATGAGATTAGAAGTGGCACTGACCCCATTGGTAAGACATCCATCATCCTGGAACAAAAACAGATTCCTAATTTAGTTCTCTCCTTTCAACCTCTTGCCACCATATGGGTATGCCTCCTTGTTTGAAATAATATCACAGTTAATCAAGGTTACAAAAACACTGAACATTCCTCCCTTGTTTGAGGAATTTGGGGTTGGTCAAAATCATTGTCGAACAAAATATCCAAGATAGAGTGGAATAGAATTTACTTCACCCTTCCTCCCCCCACACACACACTCTGAAAGAGAAAAAGAGTCTAACTGACTCCAGGATTCTTGGCTCGGCCATTACTCAAGCCACAAATACTTCAGTTATCCAATGAGTCAGCGTCCTTCAACCACACTTTAAATAAAGACTTTCTATCATGATGTTTTCACATATGTTTTACCCCCAATTGTGCACCCTATAAATGCTAAGCTGTTCAGATTTCTTTCCTCACTTCTTTCTGCAGAGATATGCCACATCAGAAATTCCTTGAAGACCAGGCTCAAGAAACAACAGCTTAGTTAATTCAAATGGTAATTTCTTGCAGCTGATCCTAAAATTATTCCTTTTTTTTCTTTCCCTTTCTTTCTTTTTCTTTTCCTTCCTCCCTTCCCTCCTTCCTTCCTTCCTTCCTTCCTTCCTTCCTTCCTTCCTTCCTTCCTTCCTTTCTTCCTTCCTTCTTTCTTTTTTCTCTTTCTTTGTTTCTGCATTTTTTTTTACTATGATAAAATATATGTACATGAAATGTACGGTTTTAGGCATTTCTTAGTGCGTGGTTCAATGATACAAAGTACATTCACATTGTTGTGCAACCATCACCACCATTCATCTCCAACTTTTTCATCTTCCCAAAGTGAAACTTCTGATAAGTTTCAGTTCAACACCAACTGCTCATCCCCTATCTTGTCCCTAGAGATCATCATTCTACTTTGTGCCTCTATGCATTAGTCCTTTGCTTTTTGGGTATTTTCAATAATCTAATAATAATTATAAAGGCAATGGATTACTGAAGCAAGAAAGATTCTATCTTTTTATACTTAATTTTCAATTTTTCAACATTTGATTATTAAATTTGGAAACAACCATTGGATCTTACTCTGATTCAGCCTACTTGCCTGCCAAACTGTTTTAGGTGCATTTTTGTGGTTCTTAATGTAGTCAAATACTGGACAGGAGAAGGAAAGGGGCTCTCCCTAAAAATAACAATGTGCTAGAAAAATCAGCTGCACCATTGGCTCACAAAGGTTCTTAATTATGTGTTTTTCAGTGGCATCTCTCTCCATGGAGCCTGTTAGCCATGGATAATTAAGAAACCTCTAAGTTTGAGGCAGTTGATTGAGTTCCTGTAAAAAGCTCTTGCCCACCTATTTATCAAATTTTTAAATAAATAACTTTTTCTCTTTCTCAAATGACTCTGAGCTGACATGTCAGAAAATAGGCAAAATGGTGAACTTCAGAAGGAAACAAACTATCTGAGTGACTTAAGTAAGTCAAAAGTGAGCAACCAGTAAATCAACCTCTCATTGCCAGAGGGCAAACGGTGAGGCAGAAAAGGCTATTGTTTGGCTGTACAAGCTTAGAGGGCAGGATGTGAACGGCAGGGGATGAGCACAGTCTGCAGTGCTGCGGAGGCCCGGGAGTTCCAGCAGACCTGTGGAGGGCCAAGTTTAACATGTGTGACTTCAGGCCTGACCATCAAATTCCTTAAGACTCATTTTTTTTTTTCTCATACACATGGGGGGGTGTGATTGCAGAGTAAAATCCATCCCTATCCCACACCCTTCAGCTCTATAATAAAAAAAGAAATATAAAGGGGGAAAGGGGAGTGGTAAGAAATGAGACTCAGCTCTTCAATAAATTTTCAAGAGCCTGACTTAACAATACACTTCTATTATTATTAGTGTCTTGTTTTAGAAATGTTCTCTCATCCTGAATCTTATTAAGTGATAGTATGCATAATTTTAAGATCTTTAAACAAGGTTTCTATTTATTTTGTTTTATTAAGCATGTATAGAATATACTAAGTATGATTTATGCATGATGTGTGGGGTTTTTGAGCTTAGACAGACCTAAAAAGTGAGTTTAGAAATGAAATAGTGCTTTTCTTTGTTTCATCAAGATGTTTTCTGGAACCTGATTATATCAGTATATATGCAACAAATGTTATAGTTTATATATTTGTTGCAAATCTTTCTGGTTGCACTAATAGGTAAAAGTTAGATGACAAAGTTTAAATTTTCATTTTACACAGTTGACAATTTTTTCATTTAAATATAGTTGGCCTACAATATTGTATTAGTTTCATGTGAATACTATAATAATTTGACATATATAGATAGATAGATAGATAGATATAGATATATATCTTACAATGTGACCAGTATAGTAGGTCTAGTAAACCATTCATCAGTGAAACCACTGTTTTTTGGCTATTACTCTCTTGATAGGCAAAATATGAAGAAAGAGGACTTGAGCCTTGGTGAAATTCTCCTTGGGATAAAAGGTCAACATTGATCATTCAACCCCTTTGAATTGATCCCACAATCCCTTTAATAATATCCTGAGAGCATTCTTGGTAGGGTAATTAAAGGGATTTTCTACCAGAACAGTCTGTACTCCCCTTTCTTACACACTAATTATCCTTCTAAAGGTCTGGGTTTGCCTGGAGGTCCCTCCGTCTAGACCCCCAATGGCCTCCCTCTGAAGAAAGCATTCATCTTTTCCTTTCAGCCCAAGCCTACATTATTTTGATTTGTATTTTCTAGAGGCTCTTGAGATGTCTGGAAACAACCACAGTTGTGGTATGAATTTACCCCCAGAAGGCAATGACCAGAAGAGATTTTATGGGGCTTTCAAACTCCTTTCCAGTGAAAACCCCAAAGAGTCGTTGGTTTTCAAAAGTGATCAAAATCCAAAACAGTGTTATGGTAAATCTATCATCCAGGGTCATGAGACAGTGCTGAACTAAAACAGAATCTTGAGCAAATGCTCACCAACCAAACCCAAAGTCTAAAAGATGTGATGGTGAAGTGGACACAGCCTAGAGCTGTTCCTCTTTTTTAGATAGAACAACAATAAAGCTCACTTCAAACATTTCCATTTTTCTTACATGGACTGGACATAGCTAAACTGTTTCTTCTGGAAGTGTTTTTGCCCTTCCTTATCCAAACATCAAAATGTAACCTCAAAGAGAACACATCTCAAATCCCAAATGTTTCCCTGCTCCATCCAGTTCTCTCTCCAGCTGAGAAGTTCATCACATCCCAATTTAGTAGCTATTCTTTTACAAGTTGCAGTAAACATCACAATAGACACGAACACACAGTGCAGGTAGTGAGAACATCGATGCCAAAAATATCACAAGCACCCCAGCAGCACACTTCCTTTCTCTGACTTCCTTTGGTACTTCAGAGACGGGTGCGCATTTGCCTTGCACACAACAAAGCACACTGCAGGTTTGTAGGGAATAATGTCCCTCTCGCTTTTCCTGCTCAAACTACTGTGTGTGCTTCTGGAGGCAGTGACCTGGGACAACACCAAGTCCTGTGGCTCAATTAAGACTGTCCATGACAAGATCATTTGTAAAGGAAGTCCACTCAGTGAAACATAATGAGTATCCTATTCACCACACGGAGATCAATGGTTATAACAGTTTAATAGTTTATTGGAGAACAGGACAAGAACAGCTTTGGGAGGGAGGAGAAAATGTGTCCTTTCTTTCTCCCAGCTCTCTGGCAGCAAAGGTTCTGTCTTCAGGTTGGAAAGGAAGGGCACAGCCCAGCAATTGTCTCCCATCCCCTAGATGTCCACAAAGACCCCAATCCCAGCTGCAAGACAGAAAAGGAATTTAAAAGCAGCAAAGTACAAATTTTAATTCTACTCACTTGAAGCTCTTTAATAAAAATGTAGACCTCGCCACATGCCTCAGCTGGTTAGAGCATCATCCAGATACACTAAGGTTGTGGGTTCAATCTTTGGTCAGGGCACAAGACTCAACCAATGAATGTGTAAATAAGTGGAAAAAATCAGTGTGTTTTCTTCTCTCTCTCTCTCTCTCTCTCTCTCTCTCTTCCCCTTCCACTTGCTCTGAAATTAATAAATAAAAAGAAATTTTTTAATAAATAAAATATGGCCTGACCAGGCTGTGGCGCAGTGGATAGAGCGTCAGACTGGGACGTGGAAGACCCAGGTTCGAGACCCCGAGCTTGCCAGCTTGAGCGCGGGACCATCTGGCTTAAGCAAAAGCTCTCCAGCTTGGACCCAAGGTCGCTGGCTCCAGCAAGGGGTTGCTCGGTCTGCTGAAGGCCCGTGGGCAAGGCACATGTGAGAAAGCAATCAATGAACAACTAAGGTGTCGCAACAGCAATGAAAAACTAATGATTGATGCTTCTCACCTCTCTCTGTTCCTGTCTGTCTGTCCCTATCTATCCCTCTCTCTGACTCTCTCTCTGTCTCTGTAAATAAAAATAAATAAAAATAAAAATAAAGAAAGAAAGAAAATATGTTCACAGCTCACTTATTTTTTATTGAATTTATTGGAGTGACATTGCTTAATAAAGTTAAGTAAGTTTTAAATGTACATTTCTATAATACATCATCTGTATATTGCATTTTGTGCCCACCATTGAAAGTCCAACTCTTTTTTATTATATATATATATATATATTTTTAGAGAGAAAGAAAGGAGTGGGGGTGGGGGAGGAGAGAGATGAGAAATATCCACTCAAGTTGCTTCACTTTGTTTATTGATTGCCTTTCAAAGATGCCTTGATAAGGTTGAGTTGGGAAGGGCTTGTGCCAAGCTTGTGACTTACCCCTTGCTCAAGCCAGCAACCTTGGGCTTCCAGCCAACAACCTTGAGATCATATTGATGGTCCCATGCTCAAGCTGGTGACCTTGGGGTTTCAAACCGGGCCCTCAGCATCCCGGGTCAATGCTAAATCCATTGTGCCACCGCCGGTCAAGCAAGTGTTCACTACTTTTAAAAGCTCTCTTCATATATATCTCAGAAACCCAACAGCCAAAGATGAATCTGTCTTCTCATATTTTTACGTCTGATTTCTGCTCTCAATTGGGAAATCTTGAGGATAGATACTAAAACTAACTGCTATTCATGATCCCCAGTGTCCTGACAGAATCATTTGCACATTGTTGGTCTAAATGAATCTTCATTAATTTTTTTTTAAAAAAAACATACATTCAAAATTTTCCTTTTCTTTTCCTTTTCGTTTCATCTCCCTTCATTTCCACAACTCTCCCTTAATTCTGTTGCTTATCCATCTTCCTCTTTGCTCACACCCATCAATCTCTCCTTTTTTCCTTCCAATTTTTCGTTTACAAAGTGCCTGCCTCCTTGTGTTAACTCAGGCTTTCAGAATGGCTCTTGCTAACTATGACAGAATTGGCAGGCGTTAGCTGAAGAAATTGTGAATGAATGAAATTGCCATTCACTTCAGTAATCTGAGACTCAGCACAGAAGAGTGAGAGGGAAACATGGTGGGAAAGTAAAAGATAAATGGAATTGTATCAGAAGAGAAATGGAATTCATTTGGGAGAGAGGATTAGCCACTTCCCTTCTATTATTTTGTTCTCAATTAATGGGAAAGAAAGAGACTGGCTTGTTGGCATCATTAACAACTCATGCCCAGCTGCAGGAAATGAGCAAGCACCTAAAAGAATACTGAAAAAAATAATATTCATATACCAGCAAAAGTTATCCACTGTCCTGGAAAAACTCAATCATAAATCGGAGCAAATTGGTGTTCATCTACTTAACGAAATAGAAAGAGCTTTCTATGGGCAGCCTGTGCCAACAAGACTGTTGTTGGACAGAAGATAAGGGAGGGGACTTCTGTGAAATGCCACAGCTAAGAAGAAAATTACTTCACACAGCAAGAGGCAATCACCCAACAGGTGCCTCCCATGCACATCCAACTATCAGAACAGATGTCATAGTATTCTATATATAATAAGAAGCATGAATGGTTCACCAAGGCAACAGCATCATATTCTGTCCAAGGAAGAGCGTCTATTTCTTATTTTATCTTGACTAATTTAATTTCATCATTGCATCTTTGCATCCTGGGCCATTCCACATGTGGAGGCCCTCGACATGTCAAAGTGCCAACGAAGATTGATTTCTGTTAGTTCCCTGTGTGTTTCAGCACCACACCCTGGATTAGTCATAAAGCGCCACGGAACACTAGTCTGTGCAGGAGCTAACAGGCAAAATCATTCCAGGAGGGTTGGATTTCCCTCCCACCAACTGCCAGAGTCATTGTGGTTCAACTGGCAGTTAGATCACTCCCTTCATCCACATTAAAATGAGCCTTACATAGAATGCCTCAAGATTGAGGTTAAAGGAGACAGGGAAAAAGAAAACAGGAAGGGAAAGAAAGATCACGTGTCTTTGCGCCTTCTTTTTTTAAATGAAGATACAAAGGAAAGAATAATAAATAACTTAAGGTCTTTGATATTTATTAATATAATTTTTTTCTTGGTAAAATAAAATATTGGTAATCGCATGACATTATTCCCACCATTCTATCCTTTTCATTTTTATTTTCACAATTTACTCTTCTGTCATATTCAAAAGACTTTGGGTCATAGATTCCATGCAATTCCTCAAATATTTTTCTTTCAGACAGAACATTAAATTGATTGCTGCTTTAAAAAAATTATTTTTACCTAACTCAAATCGTATCAGCTTCGTAAGTTTTCAAATGATAATAGTAATTTCCAAAAACAAACTTTTATGGAAAGAATGCACTTTTTCCCATTACATTTGTACCCCAGGTTAGACTTGACTGCGCTTGTGTCCTGGAGTTTACTTTAAAGTAAATCTTAAGAGAAAGTTAAATATTCTCCAGAGTGAACCTTACTCTGTAGTTGGCAGTTAAATCATATTTTCTAAAACCCAGACCTCCAAAGAGAAACTAAAGGTATTGATCTCAAACTACTGTGGCTTTATTTTAAATAATTCCATTTTAGGGCAGATTAAGTCTATTCATGGATCATCTTCAAAATATCAAAGCACTCTGTAGAGACGTACTAATTACGTCTCATAAATCTTCTTTTTGAAGGTGAAAACAATCACACATTGACAAAATTTTAGTTTTCTGTTCTGTTTTCCTTTTTGTTTCTAGTGGAAAAAGCAGAGGTCACAGGTAGTCCCAGAATTGTGCAATGCGTTGGAAAGAGGCGGCTGATAACATCACCCTTTTCTCTAATCTCACTAGGAAATAAGCCAGGTTTGTCCACACCTTCCTTGTTCCGGCAGAACAATTGCCCAGAAGGTTTACCAAGAAAACCTCTGACAAGTAGTGGGCATATCCCAGAGACACTGGGCTCCTGGACTCAGTCTCTTCTTTCTTTGATTGCCCCAGTCTCATTCTGCGTTTGGCAAATTGGGGCCCTTTTGCCTTCATGATTCTGGCAGATTCTATTTTTTCTAGTAACTGTTAAGTTTGAAGGCTTCTTGTGTTCTCCAATTAAATGCAATGTATCTATGAAAGGAGGAGAGTGACTCTTTTAGAAAATAGATCTGTTCCATTATACGTTCTTTCCTCTACCCCTTGTCCTAAAACAATCTTATGTATTCTCTTAATATTTTAGTGTCATTAAAGAAAATGTTCTAATGTGGGGAGGGGGACATGGGAGGTTTTTCAACAGGCACAGAGTTTCAGTTATGCAGGATGAAGAAGTTCCAGAGATCTATTATACACCATCGAGCCTGTAGATAACAAAACTGTACTGTACACTTAGACATTTGTTAACAGGGTAGATCTCATGTTATCTGTTCTTACTACAATAAAAAAGAGAGAGAGATTAATAGGAAATGATGAAAACAATTAAATAAAAAATATCCTCTAAGAGAAGTTAATATGCTTAAATGCTTGGGAACCTTGGAAAAGGACCTAAGAGAAACAAAAACAGAGGAAAGGCAAGCACAGCCCATAAACTGTTTCAACATTCATGAGGAGAGATTATGAGCAGGCAGAAAACAAAAGGTCCCTATGAAGGATGTAAGAGGTAAATTGTATCCCCATCTACAACTGCAGCATTGTTACAAAGGGTTCTTTAAATATTTCTGATGGGAATGAAATGAATTACGGCCCAGAAGAGGGGGGAGGGATGATGAGGAAGGGCAGGATGCATGTCAGACAAATGAAAATGGTGAATTTCCTTTTCAGCCATGCTTACCTGCCTCACCTCTTCAATGAGCTCTTTTTCTCTTCCTAATGAAGGCTTAAAAGTTAATTCTCTTCCATAATTTTTTTCTCACCTCAACATAATCTAGTTCATAATTGCTTGTATTTTGATCACCCCCAAAAAAATCCATGCATTGAATTATTTAAAGTATGAAAATGGGATCCTCATGTAATTGGTGAAAAGACATTTTTCCCTTCTGAAGTTTATAAATAGCCTCACCACTCATCATTCTTTGATCCAATCATCAGACAAGCTTTTATTCAGAACCAAATATGTTCCAGGCACTGTGCTATGGGCGGAATTTCCTCAACATCACTGTAAACAATGTAGTTTTCATGGAGGTGTGGGCCAAGTAAAATCCACACTTGGAATAAAATGTTTTAGACATCAGCGCTCACTCGTAACTTCTTTCAGACATCAGCATTGTTAGTAACGAACATTTTGTGAGAAGGAATTACCTGTTGCGTTACATCACTTAATCTTCACAACAACTCTGGGAAAATAAGCATCTGTTACTTCATGCTACAAAAGAGGAAACAGGCACTGAGTGGCTAAATAATTTAGGTGAGGTCCCAGAGGAGGCATTCCCACTGGGCTTTCCTGAGCTGCCACCAATGTCTTTTCAGGAAAATAATAGAGGAAGGCTGTCCTCCTAGGTAATCAGCCTTCCCATCTAATGTGAAGCATGCCCTTTAAAATACTCAGATAACTGTGAATTCCTGGTTTTAAAAATTTTATATGACCATGCCATGATTTGGCACTAGGTGTTTCTGAGTTTTGTTGATATATATAAATAATATATATTATATATAACATATACATATAATCTAACCTGGAAAAGGAAATTTTAAAATGTATTTCAGTTTATTTTTTTAAGGATGCCAACAGCAGAATATATGTTTGGAGAGCCTACTGGGCCTGAACATTCTCGGAGCCCCATTCCTGGTCATGCTGCTACACGTTAATCCAGGGGTCAGCAAGCGCTTTCTCTAAAAAGCCAGTTAGAACTGTTCTGGGTTTTCCAGGCTATCAAGTCTCTGCTGCAACTAACTATTCAACGGTGGCTTTGTAGCTCGAAAGCAGCTGCAGACAATACATAAATGAATGGGCGTGGTTGTAGTCCAATAACTTTATTTCAAAAACAGCCCCCAGGCCTGATTTAATCCATCCTTTTGTCAACAACTATTTTCCCTACAGTATATGCTTTAATGTCACATTTTAAACCTGGAGTCTTTAGGCTTCGGGTTTCTAAACTGTCTGAAATCTTTTGCAAAATGTTGTTTGTGTCTTTTCTTTGTATGGGCATTTTTCAGGGGTAAGGGCCCTAGCTCTCAGGAGACTCTTAAAGGTTCTATGAGTCAAAAAGGTTAAACCAGAGATTCCCCCCTGCAAAAGCCCTCATCCCTGCACTATTGTTAGTGACTTTCCTGTGAATTATGAGCAACACTCACATTAAACCATTACTTAGGTCCCAGGAATATTTTGCACAATTTTCAAGTCTCTGAACCTTTGCAAGTGCTGTTCGATCTGTTTGCTGAGGAAATTCAATATAGCCCAATTCAATTCATGAGCATCTATTTCTCAAATAGATCCTTCCAGCTAGGCTGCATGGTCTAGGAACAGTGAGTTAGATACACAAACGTACATCACCAGTCAGTGTGGCAGGGAGAGTAAAGATGCCATTAGAACAGGAGGTTGCCTAACCCAGATTTAGGGACATATCATGAGCAAGAGGCATCCCTGAAAAAAGTCATTCCCAAATTTTTGTGCCTTTCCACAATACCAAGTTTATTATGGGAGAGACCTCCCCAATAAGCCAATAGAGTCACACACAAGTTACACACAGAGAGGGTGAGCTTAAGCAACAGAAGGGAGCAGAGCGAGCGACTAGCAAGAAGTCTCTATCACTAGCGTGTTGGTGGCTGGAGAGGCAGGCATTGGTCTCAAGCTGGTGCTTCAGTGGTGGAGTGGAAGTTTAGCAGGTAATTATCCATAGGATAGCCAATCTTGAGAGTCAGGTGGTCATAGTTCTGAGTTCTTGCAGCCTACAATGGGTGGCAGTCAAATTTATACTGGTGTCCACATGGTGTCCTTATCCAGGTGTTTAGACATGTGGTTTTGGGTGTTCTCATTACACCCCATCACCTCAGTCTTGATGTAGCACTTGACATAATTGGCAACCATGACATGACTGACATGTTCATCATGACTCCATGCTGGATTGTCAAAGGTGTCCTAAAAATCTGCTCTGTTCTTGCTCTATACAAGGCATCAAACCTTATTTCCAGAAGGAAACTGATTAAGGGGAGCCTAAAAATGCACAGGAAATGTAATCTAGAACCAGAAGTTTGTTGAACAAAGAGAGAAGGGATGGGTAGAAGAGAAGATGCCTGCAAATGTCTGTAGACAAAACACAGTTGAGTGTGTCAAAGAATACAAGATGAAATGGGTAAAACACTAAACTAGAGACATGAAGGCTTGGATCATGATGGATCTTGTCTATAGGTTATATTTGTACTTTATTATAAAGACAATGAGAAGCCCTATGTGACCTGCTGACTAGCAGCTTTGGCATAAGTAGAAGCTGGTTAGAAATAGAATCACAGGCCAGACTGGTGGTGATGCAGTAGTTAAAGTGTCAACTTGGGATGCTGAGGTCCCAGGTTCTAAACCCTGAGGTCGCCGATTGAGCGTGGGATCATCCAGCTTGAGCATGGGCTTATCAGCCTGAGCATGGGGTCACTGGGCTTGAGTGTGAGATCATAGACATGATCCCATGGTTCCTGGCTTGAACCCAAGGTCACTGGCTTGGCTTGAGCCTCTGGTAAAAGCACATATGAGAAGCAATCAATGAACAACTAAAGTGACACAATTATGACTTGGTGCTTCTCATCTTTCTTCCTTCCTGTCTCTCTTTCTCTCTCTCTCTAAAAAAAGGGGAAAAAAAGGAGTCAAAGGCCCAACCCAGATCTACTGAATCAACATCTTCATTTTCAAATGTCCCTGGGTGAATCATATTCTCTCAGAAGATTGAGAAGTGCTTCTTTGTCCCGGGTGAACCCTATTTCCAATTGCACCACTCGGGTTTCCCAATGGCCCTCAGGTAAGAACCCCCCAGGGTATTTGGTAGGCATGGAGATTCCTGACCTCTCCCCTGGGCCTCTTCATTCAATGACTCATAGTTAAAGTCCAGGAATCTATTTTTTTAGCCAGTGTTCAAGGATGATTTTACTTTAGAAAGTTTGGGAAAACATATTTCTTGATCCCCAATTTAGTAAAGTTAATCGCTTGTCGGATCCCACAGCACTTTCTTCTTAATTGTAATATTTATTTATTTTATTTACAGATAAATAAAATTATTTATTTATTTATTTACAGATCTGTCGTTTATTTATTTATTTATTTACAGATCTGTCTTTCTTCACAGACTCTGAGCTCTTTCCTTTCGATCTGCTGTTGTATCACCAATGCCTGGCACAGTGCCTTACATTCAATCAATGCCCAAGCACACCCAAGAATAACAATGACCATCACAGGGCCTATTAGTATGAATCTGTGGGCTGGGCCAAAGGTCAAATATGACAGTAAAACAGAAAGTAGCTTCAGTTTGAATGAACAATTAATCAGTAAGATCTTGTTCTGAATATTTAAATCAATGTCAAAGAATGTTCCTGTTTACCAGTTCCAGCTGAAACTCTTCTTCACCCTATAACTGGACATCCTGGTCCCTCAAACAGCTGGAGACCAGGGCAGCCCCAGCCTGCATCCCTCCAGCATCGCACCCTGAAAACGCCTTCAAGTTATCCAACCCCTGCATTTGACCATTTGACCTTCTGTGACAGCAAATTCCTCTAGCTGACCACAAGCTACATAAAGTTACTTCCTTTTATTTGTTCTAAATTTCCTTCTTAACCAGTTGGCCTCATTTAAGAGAATAACTTTTGAAGGAGAAATTAATTCAGTTTTTATTTTGTTGTGGTGAAGGCAGGAAAGGGAATATAAATACTTTTTAAATCCTCTTCAGAATCTTTTTCTTAGTTTCACATTATATATTTTTTTCTGGGTATACAAATCATATGCATCTACTTTGAAATTTTCAGTAGAAAAAAAAATGCAAGGAAAATAAATCCTACCAGCTAGAACATTATGGTTATAGGTTATATTATCTCTTAACAGTGTATAGTTTTAAATAGTCAAATAGTCACATTAGCATTTTCTCATATGTAAATAAAATATATAGCTGGAATCAAACACAGTCGTGCAATGCTCCTGACATCTGAGATATTGCTACCTCCCAAGTGGAAAAGTGACGTGAGGACACATACAGCCAAAATGATCTGAGGCTCCAAGAGAAGCGGAGAGATGGGGACCAGATTCTGATGAGGAATTCTGACTTTGGAAATGAAGCAACTAGGAGAATTTGTCACTCTGACCCTATCTGGGTTTAAGGAAGAAGCTGAGTACCACTAGGACAATATGCAAGATCTATCTTCCTCTCCCAAATGTACCTGTCCTTGAGAAAATTCTGTGTAAGAACTTCTTTGGGGCCTTCTAAACCATTTCTCTCAGTAATAGCTCTAACTCCCAACTCTTCCGGTCTCTGAAAGGTATTGGGTGAGATAAGTGATAGTGTTCTCTCTGTTTACTCATTGACCAGGAAGAAAGCTCACAAGGTAATGAGTCACTTAAATTAGTCCATGGGAGAGCTGGGTTATGATGGGTAAGGGATGATCAGTTCCCTAAGGGATCTGAGGGAACAACCAAAGGGTCTTTCTCAAGATTGGATTTTTTATGGGCTTCTTTCTTTTCTTCTTTCTTTCTTTCTCTCTCTGTCTCTCTCTCTCTTTCTTTCTTTCTTTTTTATCTGAGTGTGACTTTGTTGTTTTACTTTTTAAAGGTATACACTCATTACAAAGCCATTAGGTGGTGAAGAATACAAATAAGAAATATATAAAATCATCAAACACCCAGCATCTGAGTTCTGTCTCCTGTCTGAGTTTATATATATATATAAAACTAATCATATATATACTTATCATATATATAATTAGTAAGAGAGAGAGACAAACAGATAGGGACAGACAGGAAGGGAGAGAAGTAAGAAGCATCAACTCATAGTTGTGGATAGTTGCGGCATCTTAATTGTTCAGTGATTACTTTCTCATATGTGCCCTGACCAAGCACTCCAGACAAGCCAGCGACCTTGGGCTCAAGGCAGTGATCCTACACTCAAACTGGTGAGGCTGTGCTCAAGCTGGATGAGCCCACGCTGAAGCCAGCAACCTTGGGGTTTCAAACCTGAGTCCTCAAAGTCCCAGGCCGTGCCACCACCTGGTCAGGCCTGAGTTTATATTTTGAAGGTAAAGAAATGAGGCTCTACCTCTGTTGTTGGTAATTTGGAGGACAGGGGCTGGTTTTTATTATTTATTATCCATTGCTTAAGAAAATAGATAAAGAGATATTCAAAGCTTTGAATTCACTACTTCAGTTTTCCAAGACCAAACTTTTAAGCTGCAACTGGACTGGTAGCAGTACTCTGCAATTCTCGGCAGCAGATTCTCTTCCTTGATTCCTGTCATCAAGAGCCAGTTTCCCACTGGGCATGGAGACGGTCATGAAAAGACAGACTGTAAGCTCCAGGAAGGGGCTTGCAGAAAAGGAAGAAAATTGAGCATTTCATCCCCCATAGAAAATAGAAGGCTAAATTTATATTGATAGTCATATTTAATTGTTGTCTATACTGAATAAGTACTTTCATCATCCTTTGTAATTATTCATAGCTTGGCCTACTCTTGGTATACTAAATTGTCTTTCAGGATAAGACTTAAAAATATTCTCTCTCATCAGATATAAAAAGTTCTGGGAAAGGGTCAGTCTTTAAATAAGATTAAAAATATATAATCCAATAATTTTCAGCTATCTCGAGGATAGAAGGAGAAATGGAATAAATTCATGAATCCAGAGATGCAGAGAGAGTATCCAAAGACAGCATTACTTGATGCTGGTGTTAGGCAGTCTCTGTAATACCTTCCGAAATAGAACTGTTCTGGGCAGTTCCCTGATATCAGCTCTAATATTGATTAATTCTGTAAAAATTTATTTAGCAGCTACTATGTAATAAATTCTATGCCAGGCACTGGAAATATAAAGATGAAAAAGACATGGTACCTTTTCTTAGAAGATCGTAGTCTACTAGGGGTGGAAGCAGATAATAGCTCAATTCTAATCAATGCTGTATTATACTATAATAAAGGCATGAGCAGATCAAATGCTGAGGGACCCAGGAGGCTCTAGGTAGGTATGCATGTCCTCACTTAAAAACTTATTCAAGGGATATGTAGCTTGAACTTTTCTTCAAGTGCCAGGCAGAGAAGGAGGGGGGGCCATAAGGCAAAGGAGCCAGTATGTTAAAGGCATGTAGGTGTGAAAGGGCTGAGTCCAGAACCATGAGCTACTAATGTCACTGAGCTGTAAGGTCAACATGTGATTGGAGGAGGAGGGAAGACAGAATTAAAGCAACCTAAAAACAGACTGTGAAGGGTTTTACTCACCATTCTAGAGAATCTGAAAGTGAAAAAGGAGAGGGAGCTGATGGGATCAAATGTGCTTTTGAGCTAGTACTAATCCTTGTGGCAGTGGTGAAAAAGGCTGGGGTGAGAAGAGATTGGCAGCAGAATTAATCATGAGGCTCTTGCAGTTTTTCAGGCAACAGAAGGTACACATTTGAGCTACGGTAATAGAATGGGGAAGAAAGGACAAGGAACAGACTCAAGAGATATTGTGATAATAAAATTTGCAGTTAATGAATATTCCAACAGGAACAGGTTTGAGTAAAGGAAGATTTCAAATAGTTTTTCTTGTAACACAGGGTAGATGGTGACCATGCTAACTAAAGAGAATTTAAAGGAGCAATGCATTTACAAGGGAGAAGGAATTATAGAGAAAAGGTAATGGTCTCAATTCTGCAAAAATGTTAGGTTTGGGGTGTTTCTTCAATCGGCAGATGGGAATTTGATCTAGGGCTCAGGAGAGATGTGGCCCAGATATCTCGTTTAAGAAGTCCCCATTGACACAAGTCAATAGTTGAAGCTATAACTTTAGATGGCATTATTCATTCATTTCACAAATATTTTATCAATCTGCTGCATGCCAGGTGATGAACTAGCAAAAGCATAAAAGAAAGAATAGATTATAAGGGTAGAATGTCAGAGAGTGTTAATATTTAAGGCACTGGATATTAAATCTTAAGTAGAAAAAAATTCAATTAGGAACCTGGCTAAGAATTGAGATTCTTAGGACCCACATTCGTGATCCTGGTCTTATTAACCAGTACCCCAGGTGATTATGGTGCAAGTAGTGCTCAAAGAAACATGATCTCAAAGGGTGGCTGGAGGAGATGGAGTCAGTGAAAGAGAATGGGAAGGGATACAGAGAAGAGAAAGCCACATTGTGAGGTCCCTTTAAGATCTAGCCCTGAACCTAACCACTAGTAGTGCGGTGAATAGGGTGTTAACCTAGGATGCTGAAGTCCCAGGTTTGAAACCCCAAAGCCTTCGGCTTGAGAGCAGGCTTACCAGACTGAGCACGGGGTTGCTGGCTTGAGCATGAGATCATCAGCATGACCCATGGTCACTGGCTTGAGCCCAAAAGTCACTGGCTTGAAGCCCAAGGTTGCTGATTTGAGCAAGGGATCATTGACTTGAAGTCCAAAGTCGCTGACTTGAAGCTTAAGGTCACTGGTCTGAGCAAGGGGTCACTGGCTTGGCTGCAGCTCCCCGGTCAAGTCATGTATGAGAAGCTATCAATGAACAACTAAAGTGCCACAAGTATTAGTTGATGTTTCTCATCTCTCTCTCTCTCTAGCTAAAAAAAATAAAAATAAAATAAAAGATTTAGCTCTGATTCTCAAGCTATACAGTGGATCATGGGATTTAAAAACACTGCATAAAGAAGTATTCATTGTGTTGATTCTAGAACTCACTGTCCTCCCCTTTTGACCCCTCTGAGCCTCAGTTTACCTGAGGACAAACCTTATCGGGGCTCTCCATTCTCTATGTCACCTGCTTAGCCACTCATTCTAGATGCTCTGGCTGGGCACGTTCCTGCCTCCAGGCATTTTCATTGACATCTTCTAATCTGAACTACATGTAATCCTTTGACCAATATTTTTACCAGCCAGTGAGTCAATAATGCGCCCCCTTTTAGCATAAGACCTGCCACAACTGTGAACCACTCTGTGGGTTGCTCATCCAGGCACTGTCAGGACTAGATATAGGAGGGAAAACAAACAGTCATGCAAGTACCATGAGAAATTATTTATCCAAATTTCTTATCTCATGGGAAATTCTCTCCTACCATATCTTTGACCAGTGGTCATCTAGCATCTTTGTGCTTCGCTCCAGAGGCACCAAGACAACCTGTTGTAATGTTGAACAAGCTTTATTCCTGTCATGAGCCAAACCCTGTAACAATGCCACTTGGTGATCAAGTTCTGACTTCTGTGTCCACACAAAGCAGGCTTCACCCAAGTTTACAAGCCAACCCTTATATATGAAAGCCTCCATTGTATTTTCTTTTTCAGGTTAAACGTCCCTAGCAGCTTCAACAGTCCTGTCTATAATGAGCTACTGTGCCTCTTTATTATTCTGCTTGTTTCATCTAGAATTTAGTGGCTTAAAACAACATAAATCTATTATTTGACATTTCTAGAAGTTAGAAGTGCAAAATAAACCTTGCAGGACTGAAATCAAGGTATCAACAGGGCTCATTCCTTCTTTCACCTTCAAAATTCATCACTTCATTATCCCTCTGTGTCTCTTATATAAGAACACTTGTGATTACATTCAAGGCCTACCCAGATAATCCAGGATGATATTCCCATCTCAAAATCCTTAATGTGATCACAGATGCATGTCCCATAAAAGGTGACATTCACAGAATCTGGGGGTTAGAATTTGGGTTTCTTTGGGAGCTGTTATTCAGCCTATCACAAATACTTCAATCAAAGCACTCTGAGACATCACTCCTCATTCCCTTCAACCAAGTTTTGCCATCAACTGAAACCCTCGTGCTATTTTTCCCATCAATAGCTGTTGTGCCTGTGATGGCCTTTGGGACCTCCTCCTTCTGGGCACATGGTAGGAATATACCCTCTTCCATCTCCAGAGTGAGATGTGGTCATGTGGCCTACTTGGCCAGCATGACGTGAAGTAACCTGTTACTTTGCTGAGAGCTTTAAGAGATAATGAGAGATTGTTTTCTGGTCAGATGATAGCTTCTCCATCAGTCTAAATTCCAGAGTGAAGAAAAGATAGACCATAGTTACCAGATGGCCCACTGTGGTATAAGGTGAATAAGAAATAAAACAATTTGCTAAATCATGGAATTTTGGCAGCTAATTTTTTTCTAATGCATAATCTAGACTCTCCTGGTTGATACAAACTCTTTCTATGGATGGTTCTATTTTAAAAATCTAAACGGCAACTTTCTTATTTATTCCCATTAAATTTCATCTCTTCTATACTGACCAAAGCCTTCAAGGTTTTCCCAATGACTAATAATCTTGATTCAATCATGGAATACAATAGATACTTGATCACTTTAAAATTTGATAAACATATCTCCTGTTTTTATCAAAATTACTAATTTGAAAAAAGGTGTATTAAGACAAACTCTAGTGTATCAGACTCTGGATAGAAGCATAGCCATTCAGACTATGTTTCTTCATCTTAACCATAAGCCATGGAATTTTCAAAGAACTTAGTCAAGTTGGGCAGAATATTTTTATTACAATTCTAGTAGCCATTTAAAAAAATAGCTTAGTGTGGCAATTTTGCACTGGGGAATCCAAACCAACTTCTAAAGAACAATGCATTTTACTAAGTACTCCTAGATCACCTGATTATTCCAGATTCTAAAATTGTACATGGGCTCATATAAACATTAATTTGTATTTTCTACCTAAAACATCAGGTCTTATTAGACAACTCCTTAATACCTGAGACAACAAAGGGAAATTATATTGCATTCTAGTTCTTGCCAATGGTTTTAACCTGAGTACAAAAATCCTGAGCAGAGACAAATGACATCAAACTCCTTCTGCTAATCTGCCTTTCAAAAGTCCAATGTAGCAGGCACCCAAGCATGCAGTCATCCTGTGAGAAGAAGGAGGAGAGACTCAAGCAGAAGCCTCTTTTCTCTAATCTTAATCTCTGTATATTAACTCAGCAAATTGTAGTACTTTAGTAGACTGCTTAAGGAGCAAATGTGGCATAATTCAGGGGGCTTTAGAATCAAAATACCAGTGTTTGAATTTTGTCTTCATCACTTACAAGTTTTGACAAAGTGTTTAATCTCTAACCCTTGATTTTCTCATCTGTGAAATGGAATAATACTTAGGGCACACCTCACAGCGTTTTGGGGAGGATTAAATTAGATAATCCAGGTTAATCACATAGAATAAAGTAAGTGTTCAATGAATGTTTTTAATGTTGTGTGGGATTTTTCCTTGTACTGCAGGGCATAGAAATAAATAGTAAATTAATTTTCTGGTTAACAGTACATGCAAAAGAGGTACTTATTTCTTACTAAACTGTTATATGAAATAAGAGAAATCATGATGAATTAAGTATAGACCAGATGTTGCCTCATGCTTGAGGAATTTGACTGGAATTTCTTTTAAAATGTGAGGGTGCACGCCATTGCAAGTCTTTCTCTTTGACAGATGGTACTGTTTCAACATGACCGAGGTGGCAAAGCCTAGATACATTTGATTACTTGTTTGAATGTCGCTTGGCTATTTTAGTTTATGGGAGATTAAGAGCAGCAGATCATCAGGAAACCTGGGACATATCACCATTTCTTTCCGTTTTCTCTCTCTTGCAAAAACAAGTTTTCGGGAAAGACATATTCAGAATTTCCAAAAGGAAAAAAAATCCCTCCAATATCACTAATCCAAAATATTTTATTTTTTTTAGAGTACTTTATAAGGCAAACAAACTTTTAAAATATACTAAAAAAAAAAGAGCAGGACTATTATTTCTGATTCTGATATTTGTTGTCTTACTTTAATTTTTATAAAATATTTATGTTAGAGAAATCTAAAAGAATGAGGCATGATAATTGAGCCCATTCCCATTTTATTGATCAATTAATCAAAATAAAGTCTTCTTAAATATCCATCAGATAGTCAGACTGATTTTTCAATGAAAAAAATATCTTTCATACATCTTTTCTCATGTCAATAATATAAAGCCTATCATTATTATTATTTTCACTTATAATTTTATAATTTTATTTGTGTGACATGTTACTTTTACTGAAAAAGGAAGTTTGGCCTTCTTGTCTGTGTGTCTGTCTGTCTGTCACTCTTTTGTTACAATAGCATATTTGTCATTCATTTGAGTATGAGAATGCTGAGACACTATATCATGAAAGCCTGAGTCTCCAGGCTCTCTCATCTGTGTACTTATTTTCTGAAGTGCATTCTTTCACCAAATCATGGGCAGCTCCACCCTTCCTAAAATAACACTATGGCACTTGAAATTCTACCTCATCCCTCCCCACATCCCTAATTGCACATAAAACTACTCTTGTAGTATCTGGGAATAGGGGGTTGTCAGGAATGGCTACATAATTTATGGGGCCCAGTGCAAAATGAAAATGCATGACCCTTTCTTCAAAAACAAAAATGAGAATAAAGTGCTACTTTAAGCACTAAAATAAAAAGCTTTTTTCTTTTTTCTGTGTTCTCTGTCTTGGCTTGTCATGGTATTTTTTAAGTTACTACTTAATGTCCTTCTAAGTAAAGGAAAAATGAACATTTAAATTATCAGCAGGAATTTTACTGTCCCTCTTTACATGGTGCAATGACAATTGTAAATGAAATTATTTATTTTGATTACATTTGACTTATATGCAGAATCACTGAAATTACACAATTCAGATTTTATTATTTGCACATGCATCAGGGATATTTTATTTTTACGAGAACAGTGAGAAAGACGCACAGCACTCACTGAACCATTTTAATTTTGCTTCTGCTGCACACAGACTTTACCACAATGTTACCTTTGAATTAATGATGAGTCAGGACAAATTGAAATGAGAAGTGACTGTGCCCTGCACTCACTTTCTTATACCTTATAGATCATCTTTTTCAGCATAAGGAGTTGGTGAATACAGGGAAGTAACATGAATGAGAAAGGATATGATGGGGTTCCTGAGTGGTTTATGTTTCTTAAAACACCATTGCTTTCTTTCTGCATTCAAAGCAAGTTTTGATTTGAACAGAAGTGAGGCCACTTGGGGGTATTTCTATTCCATTTTACTCAGTCATAGACATATGACACTTACCTTGAACTCACTTGGCATCTCACTGAACTCCTATGCACCCTGTGTCCTCCAGAATTCTGTGCTCGGGGGGCATTTATGAACATTACATGCAAATGGGGCAGCAAGAAATGGTTAAGAATAGAAGTACTGTGTATTTCTCCTCTGCTTGCCTGTTCCATTGTCCTATGGGACTTCACTTACAAAGCACAAGTTCAAAGATAAGATCATTCAGAATTTCAAGATGGTTATAGTGGAAAATTTAATGAAGCACGGGTCCCTTCTGAGCATGGGCTCTTTCTTCTGAGCATGGGGCTCTGTATAAAGGAACAGGTCACATACCCAGGAAGCTGGTCCCAGGCACTGTTGTTATGTTAGAGCTCAGTGGCTGTTTGTGTATCACAGGTAGACTGTAAATAGTGACTAGAAAGCTTGGCAGATCTTCAAAAAGCTAAACAGAATTAGCATATGACCCAGCAATTCCGTTTCTGGGTTTATATCCAAAGGAATTAAAAGCAGGGGTTCAAACAGATAGCCTGGATGGCAAGGTCCATCACAGCATTATTTGCAGTAGTAAAGAAGTGGCAACAAACTGTGCCCATGGACAAATGAATGGATAAATAAAAGTGGTCTATTCATGCAATGGAATATTTTTCAGCCATAACAAGGAATGAAGTTTTGATGTATACTACAAAACATAGATGAAACCCTGAAAACATTATCCTAAGTGAAATAAGTCAGTCACAAAAGGACAAATAACTTTTAATTCCAATTATATGAAATATCTAAAATAGGCAAATTCACAGAGACAGAAAGTAGAAGTTAACAGGGCTGAGGAGGATGACTGAGAGTTACTGCTTCATGGTTTGGAGTGAAAACATTCTGAAAATAGATAATAGTTCATAACTCTTGAAAAGCCTTTGGATAAGCAGGTGTAAGGTGATGTCTCTAAAGTTCCAGAACATTCTATGTAGCCTGCCACTGCCTCCTGACATAGTCCCTTCTCTTGTTTCCACATGTTCTTCTGGTTTCTCTCCTTCCTGAATGGCTTATCCTCAGCCATCCCAGGGTCCTTGTTTTGTGGGAATTCTATGCAATTTGGGGGACTCTTATTTAAAAATAATATACAATTCCAAGTACAACATTAAGCCAAAAGCATTATATAGACTAAATAAAAAAATTGCCACAAATTGCAAAATGTAAAAAGCTTGTTTTTAATGAACACACATCTCCAATACTGTTTTCTTACAGTTCTTGGCTGCATTCTCCTTAATCACTTCTTCAAATGATAAAGCTTATGTAACATTTTCTATAGAGAAAATAAGAATGATAATTCGGGCTTGCTCCAGCACGATGACTAGAAATTTGTTATTTTACTACTGATAGGGTAGGAGGGGTTCTTTCTACTTTATAAGGAATAATGGCAATGTCATGTACATTTTTTGAATTGTTGGCAAGTTTTTTTATATATGAGCTGTCAGATTTGGATGAACTTTCCACAGACTTGTTTCGTTTATTTCAAATGCAGTTTTTCCTCTGCTTCTGGTGCTGAGTAGCACAGGTCACAGTCATATTTTCCCAAGATGCCTGGTTCCACATCCCCAGCTTTCCACCCCAGCAGAGACATTAGTGTACAAGGCAGGAATATTCACTGGGTGATTCTGGCTCTTGGACAGCGAGCATTCACTTAAACACAAAAAGAAAACATTTCCAAACACTCAAAAAACACATTCTACTTGTTATGGTTAATTTTATGTCAACTTGGCTGCATCACGGTGTCCAGCTATTTGGTTAAACCTTATTCTGAATATTTCTGTGTGGGTGATTTTGGTGTTGGATTAACACTTAAATTGGTGGACTTAAAGTAGATTGCCTTCCATACTGTGGGTGGGCCACATCCGATCAGTTGAAGGCCTTAGTAGAACAAAGACTGACCTTCTCTGAGCCAGAAGGAATTCTTCCAGGAGACTGCATTGGACTCAGACTGCAATGCTTCTCTGCATTTCTAGCCTGCCAGCCCATCTGGAAGATTTTGGATTGCCAAGCCTCCACAATCATGTAAACCAATTTCTTAAAATCAATTAATGTCTCTAGATAGACAGACAGATAGATAGACAGATGGATAGATAGGTAGATAGATAGATGATAGATAATAGATGATGATGATAGGTAGATAGATAGATAGATGATAGATAGACACTAAACTCCCCCTCACACAGGCTTACACAGGTCCCCAAAAGGCTCCCTCCACCCTCGTGCCCCAGAATGTACAGAAATGTGACAAAGTAGACTTGGAGTAGAAAGATACAGCTATCTTAAGGTAAACCAATTATAATGAAAACATCTCGTAAAAGATTTACAAAGCTATAGGACCACATTTATAAAACTGTGGGAATACATTACTATGAGTCTTCCAAGGCCTATCTTATTCAATCCTTACAGCCCTGGGAAATAAGTGGTAATTTTCCAGCCTCACACTAGATAAATTGTCAATGACAAAGTTGTAGAGCAGTAAAGTCCAGTTTTGAACCCAGTTCCGCCTGACTCAAGTGCATGACCTATCAGGGTAGGACAGAAGAGAGAAATAGGCTTGAGAGATCTCATGGAGTTGTGTGCGCTGATCAACAGAGAGAATATGGGCGGTTGCTTCAATTCTGTGTCCCGGTTTCCCCCTGTATAAAACGGGTAGACTGAACCTCTCTTACCCAGTTGTGTAAGCATTAAACAATAGGATGCAAAGAAAGCCTTGGGAGTGGTGCCCAGAGCAACACTAGATCTTGTTAAAACACCTTAGCACTTATTATCTGCAGTGCTAATAGCATTGTTATTATTATTAGTTTGGCCAATGGTCACACCCAAATATTTTGGTTAACAGTTCTCTCACACCTTCATTATCACCTGTTCCTTATCATTTTTTCATTTGTGCAACGGTGACAAACATTCTTCTGGGTGACTGTGATACAGCAGGAAATAAAATAGACCAACCCCCTGCTCTTATGGAGCTGGCATACTAGTTGAGGAAGGCAGACAATGAATACATAATTACAGTAAGCAAGTAAACCAAGGATCAGTAAATCTTTTCTGAGAAAGACAGCAAAATATTTTAGGCTCTCTGGGTCATAAGGGTTCCATTGCAACTACACAAAAGCAACCTTGGAAAATCTGGAAATGAACTGGGTAGCTGTTCCAATATAACAGCATTTCAAAAACAGTCTTGGTGCCAGATTTAGCCCTGGGGCCACAGTTGGCTGACCTCTTCAGAGAGTGATAAATGCTATGAAGAAAATCGGTAGAGCAGTGTGATCCAGTGTGACAGGTGTGTCAGTGCAAATTAGATGGGCTGACTAGAGGACACCTGAGCTGAGCCCTGAGCAAAGAGATGAGGCAGCCATGCAGAGTGAGTTGAAGGTGAGGAAACTGTAGATAAAGGAAACACATGTGCAAAGGCCCTGAGGCAGGATCAAACTGGGAGGTTGGTGTGCTCCAGGGGCCAGTATGATTGCAGCCTAGGGGAGAGACACAGGAGGCAGGCCCTGCAGGACTTAATCAACCTGAAAGGAGCTATATTTGATGCTAAGTGTAAGAGTCCCTTGCCAAGAAAAAGTGTCACAGTAGTGTTGTAGATTTACATTTTAATAAAATATCATTCTAGTTGCAGTAGAGCAGAGAAATCACTGATGACAATGAGAGTGAAGAGTGGGGAGGGTTGAGGGAGAAGGGGCAATGGGCAGTGGAGACCCCCAGAAGAGAGAAACCTTGGGTGTTTTGCTACAAAGACAATAGGGTGTTGGTGGAGAGTGACGTGTCTTAATTGAGAAATTTGGAGATGGGGCTACTCGAGCACGTTGTCTGAGATCAGGGAGATCTGGTAGGGAAGAACGAGGTCCTGGAGTGAGGAAGGGTGAGGAGATAAGGACAGATGGGACCCAGAGAGAACAAGGAGGAGGTGGTTCAGGCTGGTGAGAGCAGGAAATGAAGCCACAGGTAGGATGATGACTCCGAGAGAGAAAATGGAGGAGTCTCCACCTGCTTGCATCTATGGCCCCAGTGAGTGTGGGGTCCCCAGAATCTTCTTCTCTTGATGCCCTCCCACCTGTACCTGACCTGAACTTGATTCTGCATCTCCATGGATACACTGCCTTTCCTCTCACTAACGTTCTCACCCAGTGGTTTGTAGTAGCCAGAATCCCTTGATCTCTTAAGGTTGCAATACTCTAGCTTTGAAGATAGTAAATTATCCTAGTACATTGATCAGAGCAAATGTGCAAATCGCCCGATCTCTCAGTTTACTAAGAGACTGAGCCCGCGGAAGGCATCAATTTGAAACTCCCTCCTCCGTCATACTTTCCATCACACTCTCCTCTCACCCTGAAATCTTCATCTTCCTCCTGTATGCCAAACATCATTACCACTCTACTTTTTGAAGGATACAGTTAATCCCATCTCGTCTGTGATGGTTTAACTACTGCCACAGCGACAGAGAGTCTTTTTCCTCCTCTGGCAATCCTTAACCTTCTCAGCAATCCCCTCCTGGGTTCCTTTTGAATGCATGTGCATGTCATCTCCTCAAGTAGATGATAAAATGTGCTATGTGTTACTTTATTTTCTGAGTCCTAACCTCCCAAGGGCAGGTGTAATCATTTATGAAATAGTAGATGTAAATAGCAGTGTGCTTGTACTGACTAATGAGAACAGATTGTTAAATTTTCAGAATTCAGTGAGCTAATTGTTAAACACAGCCATTATTCAAAATTGTTACATAAACTTACAGTTAAATAAATCATATTAAAACCCAAAATAAAAAATACTCAACACTCATGCTTCACAAATTATTCTGGTGCATTTTTACTATTATCTATGCACTTGAGGTTAGTTGTGTCCACTGTATCTATGTATATAGTGGAAACACTAACTAATGAGTTTCTGTGCATTTTTTCTCAATGCCCCATTCAGTGAGTCATGGTGACAGCTTGAAATCAGGTGAGAGCACTTACACCACAGACATTGGCAAAAGCTATGGTATAATTCAGGGCTATCCTCCCCAGAGGGTCAGTTGTCAAACCTTTACCAGTACAGTACTGATTGTAAATTAACTAAATAGAAGCCCACAGCAAAATTTTTCAGGCTTGTCTTCTAAAACTACACACACAAACACTCTTTCTCTCCCCTCCCCACAACGATTTTTGGTATCCTTCGCTGAAAATATTTTTCATACCTCTGTGTCATTCCATGTTCCCTTTGCCTGGAATGTGCTTTTTCTCTCTTCCACCTGGTAGGCTCCTATTTACCCACTGGACTATGGTTCCAGTGCAGATCTCCAGGAAGTTTTTCCTGACTTCTTATATTAGTTGGCTCGTATTGCCATAATGAAGTACCCCGACCGGGTGGCTTAAACCGCAGACATTGATTTTCTCACAATTCTAGAGACTTGAAGTCCCAGATCAAGCCATCGGCCCCTTTGGTTTGTCCTGAGGCCTCTTTCTTGGCTTGGAGATGGCCACTTTCTCCCTGTGTCTTTAGCTGTGATGTCCTTTGTGAATACATCCTTGGTGTGTCCTTCGGTGTCCAAATTTTCTCTTCTTATGAGAGCCAATCAGATTAGATTAGGGCCTGCCTTAATGGCCTGATTTTAACTTAAACACCATTTTAAAGGCAATTATCTCCAACTACTGTCACATTCTAGGGTATTGGGAACTAGGACTTCCACATATGAATGTATGGACACAGTTCAGACTATAACACTAAGCCAGACTTCACTTTTTACTTTGATGTTTCTCCAAAAACTTTGTGTATGTTTTTTACTACAGAAACTTCTGTAGTCATTTCAAAATTATCTTTTAGTATTTTTCTCTGCAACTGCTCTACTAATTTTTTAAGAGACTCTGACTTATTCATCTTTATATCTTCTCATACCTGGCATCATATATGCACAATAAACACTTTTTAAATAATCAAAAGAACAGAAAAAGGAATGAGTGAAGTTATGCTCTTGCAGAGGAAATGTGTATTTTATTCTCAAAATAAGAATTACTTTCTGGCCCTGGCTGTGTGGCTCAGTTGGGTGGAGCACTGTCCCTATGCACCAGGGTTGTGGGTTCAGTCCTGGTCAGGGCACATGAAGAAGTTGGCCAGTGAATGCATGGATAGGTGGAACAGTGAATCGATGCTTCTCTCTCGCTCTCTAGAATCAATCTTTTTTTTTTTTCTTTTTAGAGAGAGAGAGAGGGACAGACAAGGACAGACAGGCAGGAAAGGAGAGAGATGAGAAGCATCAACTCGTAGTTGCAACACTTAGTTGTTCATTGATTACTTTCTCATATGTGCCTTGACTGGGGGGTTATAGCAGAGCAGGTGACCCTTTGTTCATGCCACTGACATTGGGTTCAAGCCAGAGACCTTGGGCTTCAAGCCAGTGACCTTTGGAATCAAGCCAGCGACCATGGGGTCATGTCTATGATTCTACGCTCAAGCCTATGAGCCTGCACTCAAGCGGGTGGCCTCAGGTTTTTATCCTGAGTACTCTGTGTTTCTGGCAGATGCTCTATCCCCTGTGCCACTGCCTGGTTATGTGAGAATCGATTTATTTTTAAAGATTTTATTCATTGATTTTAGAGAGAGAAGAGGGGATGTGGGGGGAGAAATGGGAAGCATCAACTGGCTTCATGTATGTGCCTTGACCAGGCAAGCCCAGGGTCTTTTTTTTTTTTTTTTTTTTTACAGGGACAGAGAGAGAGTCAGAGAGAGGGATAGGTGGGGACAGACAGACAGGAATGGACAGAAATGAGAAGCATCAATCATTAGTTTTTTGTTGCTGTTGTGACACCATAGTTGTTCATTGATTGCTTTCTCATATGTGCCTTGACCGCGGGCCTTCAGCAGACCAAGCAACCCCTTGCTGGAGCCAGCGACCTTGGGTCCAAGCTGGCGAGCTTTTGCTCAAGCCAGATGGGCCCACGCTCAAGCTGGCGACCTCGGGGTCTCGAACCTGGGTCTATTCACTGCGCCACCACCTGGTCAGGCAAGCCCAGGATCTTGAACCAGCAACCTCAAAATTCCAGATCGCCATTAATCCACGGTGCCACCACAGGTCAGGCTAATTGACTTTTTTAAAATAAATTACTTTCTGATTTTATAGGTATCACAAAAAAATTCAATAAACATAGGAAAAGGTCAAGAATTATTTATTTATTGTCCTTGTCCTTGTTATCTAGAGATAAAAAGTGTTAAACATTTTTGTTTTTTTCTTCAAATCTTTCTATACAATTTTATCAAATGAAAAGAGATGGACAGCTGTTCCATAATATTCATCCTTTCCTTCTTGCAGGTTGTAGTTTTTAGCTGGGTAAAGAAGAACCCAGAATGGATATCATGTCTCTCAGTATTCCTCGCAGCTGATGACTAAGTTTCAGTCAATAGAATATGAGTCAGTATGTTGTGTGATGACTCCTGAGAATCTGTCCTAAGAATCAACGAGCCTGCCATTTGTTCCCCCCACCCCACCTCCATGGCCTCCCACACACAACCCTAGTCAGCCCTCATCCCTCACTGCTTCCTGCTGCTTAGCGAGCTGAGGCTTCCTTCTCACACCGCAAAGCTGAGAGCCACCAACCATGGCACAACCACGGGGAGAGAGCTGGAAGAAGTCAGTGCGCCCGAAACTTTACAGAACATCCCAGGTCTATGGTTTATGGGGGGGGGGGGAGGAGGGAATAATCATGTCTGTCTTAAATCACTATTTGTTTTAAAGTCCTATAACATGCAGATGAAACATATCATTTGTAACTTTTATTTATTCATATTGCCACATCAATATATATGGATAGTATGGTGAATTAAAAATGGTCACAAAGTAGTCCAGTTGGCTGGTTCCTCAAAAAGTCAAACATAGAATTATACAGTATGACCCAGAAATTCCACTCCTGTGTATGGATGCAAGAGAACTGAAACAGGTACTCAAGCTCTGACCAGACGAACTCAGTTCATTAGAGTTCCATCTCCCTATGCCAAGGCTGTGGGTTCCATCCCAGCTCAGGGCACATATAAGAATCAACCAAAAAATGCATACATAAATAGAACAACATATCAATATTTCTTTCTCTCTCTCTCTCCTTCCTCTTTCTCTAAAATCAATCAATAAATTAAAAATAAATTTAAAAGCCCAGCGTATGAGTGTTTATAGCAGCACTATTCACAATAGCCAAAAAGTGGGAACAACTGAACTGTTCATCAACTGACAAATAGATGAACAGAATGTGCTCTAGCCATACAATGGAATACTATTCAACCATAAAAAGGGGGATGAAGTTCTGATACACACTATGGCATAGACAAATGTTGAAAGCATTACACTGAATTAAAGAAGCCAGTGACAAAAGGTATGTATGATGCCGTTTATATGAAATACTCAGACTAGATAAATCCATAGAGACGGAAAGCAAATTAGTGGTTGCCAGAGGCTGCAGGTGGGCAGGAATCTGAGTGACTGCTTAATGGAATTGAGGTTTCCTTTTGGGGGGGATAAGAATATTCTGGAACTAGATAGATGGTTGCACAACATTGCAAATGTACTAAATGCCAAAGAACATACTGTGAATGGAATCTGGAGGCTTCCAGAGTGTGAGGAAGGACACGTGGGGAGAGCGGCCCAGCTGTCCTGGCTGCCTCAGCCAGGCTCTTGCCATGGGAGGAAGGACCTGTCCCTTCCCCAGCCACAGCTGAGCACCATCAGCCTGCAGCTGCCTGAGACAGCCCACTTGACATCAGCAGCCGTCAAGCCCAGTCAAGTCCAGTTAAGCCACAGAATTGTGAGGGATAATAAATCATTGTTGTGTGAAGCCACTTCGTTTTAGGGGGCTTGTGCACAGAAACAGATAACTAACTCAAAGGGTGTGCTGCTATGCACGGTTCCCACAATTCACTCAGTCTCCGGCCAAGAGGCCCTGACGCTGTGTCCAGGTTCCTAACTATTCTAAACCATTCTGTCCTGGACATTTCAATATAAACAGCTCTCTGCACTTATCTAATTTGCACCCTAATACACTCAGCAGCAGCACACTTGCATTTAACAGAAATGTTAGGAAAAAAAAAAAAAACACATTCCATATTCCTAACATGTTACAGAAGCAAAAGCAATAGTGGTGATTTCAGGCCATTTCAGTTGGGAAAGCAAGTCCTTGCGAGGTTGCTGAAGAGTTTGCACAGAATCCACCCCAAGTTTCTCACTGGTATGCCAGCCAACCTGGGGCTTTCTGTATTGTTAGGGCTTTCCATAGGGTGTGTGGGATCCCTGTAAATATATATATATATATATATATATATATATATATATATATATATATATATATATATATATATAATTTAATTAAACTATATTACAAAATTCATGGGCCCATCTTAAGTGATTCCTCCATGAAAACTGAGTGAGTCCTGAGTTTTTGTTTATACCAACAAGTGTACATAAACCTTCTACCTGGGGTCCAGGCACCAGCTTCTCCCATTCACGTTCAGAAAACATCTCCTCATGTCCTTTTTGTCAAATGTGACATGCATGGCTACTTTCTACCTGGCACCATGAGAAAAGGGCAGGGAAACCGTGATTATTCACAGTGTTATGGCTCTTCAAACCTGTTTGTATTAAAACAACAGAGACATTCATACCTCTGCAGTTTAATTCCACTTAATGCTGACTGCTTCAGCATTTGTGACACTGTGTTGTCCATTGTGGGCCTCTGAAACTTGCTGCTAGGGATACTCTCAAATGTTGTCACAGTGCTTGGTTAATGATGACCACAAATGCAAGTTCAGTCCAGAACATGCAGGAAAATGTGAATGATAATTTATTTCTGGGTCATGTTAAATTTGCTGTTGATAGTCAGATGGGTATTAGGCTTATCCAAGTGAACACTTCATATGATAGAGAAATATCTAATCACTATGTGATACATCTGAAACTAATACTGTATGTCAACAGTAATTGAAAAAATATATTTTTGGAAAATTTGTCATCGAGAATTTTATAGCATAACCATTGAACAACACATCTCCCAATTATACTTTCTCTTGAACTCTGCAGGTTCCAATCAAGACATTCTGAGCATAGGATTGATTTTAATGTTGACAACTCCTGGCTTTCCAGCACTACCACCAACAGGAGGTGTGGGAGTGGAGTAGGAAGAGCTGTCGCATTCGTGCAAGAGACGTTCATCACTCATCTGGCTCAGATTAAGGGCCGCCCACAAGAGTAAAGCCACCATAGTGACTAGAGACATGAGAGGTCATTGATTGGAAGGGTCACTTGACAATGCAAAACAACCATCTGCTAAGAGGAGATGGATGCAGCAAATTTAACATAACCTATCTCTTTGTAGCAGATGGTTGTAGTCAACCTGAGAAAATTACCTGACATAAGGCTCAGAGACAGTGAGGGGAGTAGGATGGCTATCTTATGCACCTGTGGTGGGGACCACACAAGATAAAGATGCCTGCCCAAGGGTGCTGTAGGCCTAGGCAGTACCACTGTTTGTCAGAACACATAGGTGAGGCTTCACACAGGATTCCAAGCATGTGGCTAAGCCCAACTGTCCCACCATTGGGGGACTGTTGGTTGCAAAGAGTACTGTAGTCACCTCTGTCTGAAGTGAGTGAAAGTCACTGAGAATCAGCTTGTCAGCCTGGTTCTGGTGCCCCAATCTCTCAGGATCCTGTGAACAACACATTGCATTGGCCAGCAGAAAAATTCTGGTGACTGTCCTTCTGGGACTGAGGTCCATCCATAAGCTCCATGAAGACCCCGATAAATGCCAGCTCTGGACTTCTAGATGAGACCATGTGCATGATGGAGAGTTAGTGAGTGCCCCAAAGGGGAAAGACAGAAAGTGAAGCCCACATAGGACCTGGTCTGGGTCCAGGGTGGCCTCCCTAGATAACACTACTAGTCCTACCCAGTCCCAGCATCAAATAGGACTTAGAGCATTTTGTGAAACACATCTCCAAGCACAGGGACCCACTTTCTTCAATCCGAGGGTATCAGTCTTCCTAAGATATTGACAAGTTGTCGACAACAAAATCTATTTCAGAGAACTTAAGCAAGAGAAGATTTATTAAACCATGTTAAAAAGTTCGCTGTGTCTTTGGAAGAGATGGGCTTTAGGCTAAGCTTCTAGAAATAACTCTCAGAGCCATAACAAAGAGCAGGCCCAGTTGGTGAGATTCTGCTTAACCTTCCAAACTAGGAAACCTGCTTCTACTTCTGCAGTCTGGAAGTTGCTGCCACTATAGCTGACCACAGAAACATACTGCCTACACCACAAACTGAGCCACCAACATTGACTCTCTGAGCCTCCCGTGTGTCCTCATGTGGTTTGTTTCCTAAGTCATATCTTAAATGAGTACATCCAATTGGTAGAACTGAAGTTATGTTTGGAACAAAGGAAGCTTAAAGGTTCTCCACTGGGTTGAAAGGATTCACGTGAGGACACTCTAGCATGTGGATAGGATCATCAGAAAATATGGGGCCGCTCCAAATGAAAATATGCACTCATCAAGATGGCTAAATTATTGTTAATCCATTAATAAGTATAGGGAAATTGGTAGATCTTGCTGAGGAGAGTAAAGAAGGTTTAGTTTGAAAGAATGAAGGATGAAAAGAACCTCACTAGGAAAAATTCAACAGATTACTGAAAATATAGGGAGGGAACTTCACTGAACTTGAATTATGGATTTGGGGATCATTTATGAAGAAGTGGCAGAAAGCCTGACCAGGCTGTGGTGCAGTGGACAGAGCGTCGAACTGGAATGTGGAGGACTCAGTTTCGAAACCCCAAGGCTACCAGCTTGAGCACAGGCTCATCTGGTTTGAGCACAGCTCACCAGCTTGAACCTAAAGTTTCTGGCTTGAGCAAGGGGTTACTTGGTCTGCTGTAACCCCCCCCCCCCCGGTCAAGGCACATATGAGAAAGCAATCAATGAACAACTAAGGTGCCGTAACAAAGAATTGATGCTTCTCATCTCTCTCCCTTCCTGTCTATCTGTCCCTAACTGTCCCTCTCTCTGTCACACACACACACAAAAAAATAATAATAATAATAATAAAAAAGAGATGGTAGGAAAAATACTGAGAATTAATGGTGAAAATGTAAGAGTGTGGAAGAGAATGGGTGCTTTGGATTGACCACATTTTGGAGGAAGGAGGGAGAGGAGCCTGTAAAAGTGATGGAGAAAGAGGTCAAGGAGATTGGAGGACCAGACAAATGCAATGTGAGGAAAGCTAGTTAGGAGTGGCTACATAATTTTTGGGACCAGTGCAGAATGGAAAAGCAGGGCCCTTTGTCCAAAATCGGTAAGACAACACAACAGAATATTCAACCAAGAATGGGGCCCCTTCTGAGCCTGTGCAACTAACTCTACAGGTTGCACACCTGTGAAGCCCACCCTGGAAGCTAAGAAGTTAAGAGAGTTTCTTTTTTTAAAAAATTTCTTTTTATTTTATTCATTTTAGAGAGGAGACACAGAGTGAGAAAGAGAGAGAGAGAGAGAGAGAGAGAGAGAGAGAGAAAGGGGGGAGGAGCTGGAAGCATCAACTCCCATATGTGCCTTGACCAGACCAGAGCAGGGTTTTGAACTGGCGACCTCAGTGTTCCCAGGTTGACGCTTTATCCACTGCGCCACCACAGGTCAGGCAAGAGAGTTTCATAAGAGGGGCCATGTCAAGGAGGGTGAAATTTGAGAACAGGCTATGGAATTTGATTATTTGGAGGTCATGGCCATCTTTTAGAGAGTAGGATGAAGGGTAAAAGTCTGATCATGGCCTGACCTGTGGTGGCACAGTGGATAAAGCGTTGACCTGGAATGCTGAGGTTGCCGGTTCAAAACCCTGCACTTGTCTGGTCAAGGCACATATGGGAGTTGATGCTTCCTGCTCCTCCCCCCTTTCTCTCTCTCTCTCTCTCCTCTCTAAAATGAATAATAATAATAAAAAAGTCTGATCATAAGGAGTGTAAAAGTTGATTGCTTGGAGATGAAGTGTGTACACAGTGAAAAGGTAGGAATTTAAAGATTTGGGTTTAAAAAACAGCTATTTTCAAGTCAAATAGACACAATCACATTTTTTTGGCTTGGCTAATGTGAGCAGGAAGATGCAGGAAGGGGGAGGAGTAAGTGAGAAGACAAGGTTGAAAAGTGGCAAATGTTAACATTATCAACAGTAACAACGGAGGTTGGAGTGATGGTAACTTTGGAAAAGTCAGCCTCAGAGCCACTGTAAGGGAGTAAGAAGCACGAAGGTCAAAGAAATGGAGAGAGAAGGAGGTTGTGGAACATAATCCAATGGATAGAACAGATCATCACTGAGCGCTTCCAGAGTTTACATAGACCATTTGTTTTTCACAGTCAATAAGACTGGACCAACCACTTTAAATGGAAAAAGATTAATTTATGAAAACAACTCTCCATGTTTGTGTGGGGTCTCAATTTAGAAAGCGTTCTTGTTGTAGTTTTGAAATGACTGGGATTTAGTCAGAATCAACTGTTCACTGAGTGCTTTCTGATGAGATAAATTTCCTCTTAGCCCTAGCCCATCTTGTTTAGAAAAAAATGACTGCTAGCAAATGTATTTGTGTCATCCTTGCTTTATTTCTGTACTTTTGTACTTGTTTAATTCTGTTACAATATGAAGCATTTCAAGTATCCTCCCTCCAATTTTATTCTTTCTATAGAAATCTTTCACAATCATTTGCAGTTTCACATGAAAAACTTTCCTTCAGGACTTTTGAATTAAAATTATGAGAAATAAAAGGAACACAGGTCTAAAAATTTAAAGACTATTTTTAAATTTCCTTAATTTTTGTTGATTAAAAATTATTTTTAATTAAATTTTGTTAATTTGCCACACCCACACACTAAAAGGCAAGCATATGTGAATTTTTAAATATCCAGGACTATAAGTGACCCCAAAAGATAAAGTTTCTTAGTTGAGCACAAAAACCAGTATTTTGCAATTGTGTCAGTCATTAACTTCTAATTTGTGTGAAAGAACCTTCTAGAACTTTCTCTTTCTGTAACTAGTAATTAAACCATTACTCTGACTGGAGCAATTAGAAGTGAGTGTTTTATAAAAACAAAGGTAATGGAAAGGACTCTATACACATTAAACACACCCAGATTAGGAACTGCTCAAAAGCAACAGAATAACAACAAAGGAACGCAATTTGAATCACAAAGGAAGTTAAGACAACTTATTTTAACTAAAAACAAACGTGGCGGGAAAACAAAAACAAGAAGAGTGTAGTACTTTACTCACATATATGCATACATAATTCTCCCTTAAAGCGGCAAAATGGTCCCATCTATATTACAATACATTTTCGTCAATTGTGGATCAATTTATGCAACTAAATAAGAGAACATAAATCAAGCTTTGTTGATGTTAATTTGAAAATATAAAACTCTCTTAGCATGGTGTTTGAGGCTAAGTAGGATAACTGAGAAGGAACTTTACCTCGGAGCATTAACATTCTCCAACCTCTGTTATTACTCAGAGGGCAGGGCTAACTGTTTTAGCCCAAAACAGCTCTCTGACCAGTGGGTTACGTAGAGCCTTGAAGGGAAGCACTTAACTTTTTAAAAATGGTAACAAAAGTGGATATTTTTAGAAATCTATTGATTTAAAATGCTTCCCCAGTCTTTACCCAATTTTGTCAAAAGCCTTGGAAATTAAAGTTCTTTTAAACAACGTATCAAACCCAAATAGCAAAAGTTAGATACCCTATTTAGAATGTTTAAAATAACATATACTTCGCTGTTTGTTCTGCAAGTAGTCTTACTGCTCAGTTTAACTTTACACATTTTTTTGAGAATGTGCATTTATAAGGAAAATCTGATGAAATCTGAAAACCTAAAGCAGTGATTCTCACACTCAGAATCACCTATGTGGGTGCTTTTTAACATGCAGATTCTTAAGGCACCCAGCCCACCCCTGAAATTAAGAGTCATTTTTTTTTGTTTCTCTTTTTAACAACGGTCCCAGGGAATTATGATAAAGTAGTATAAACTTCTTTTAAAAATTATAATAATTCCATAAAATTCAACCCTTATGTATTGGATAGGGCTCACAATTCTTCATGAGTCAAGTTGGGGGGTAATTGTAACTTCATAAAAGGAAAGTGACTTTTAAAAAATTAGACTTGACTTTTTCTTTTTTAGCAGTTTTAGGTTTACATAAAAATTGAGGGGAAGGTGCCTATCCACCTCCTTTCTGCCCCCTCTCCCTAGTTTCCTTTATTACTAACATGGATTAGTGTGGTACATTTGTTACAATCGATGAGCCAATATTGGAAAGGGTCTTGACCAAGGCCGCCCAGTACATCAATCACTGGCTGGGCTGGCGCTGGGAACCATGCCACACCCACACATTCACTTCAACAAGCTGCCTGGTAATTTCTCTTGAAAGATGTCCTGTACAGATTAATATCATAATGATTGTAATTGTTCTGCTCCCATTTCTGAACACAGGTGGCAGCAGGACTCATTTGACTAAGCACTTTGGCTGGTGCCTAGGATTGCTGGTATTTATCCTGGCTCTACCTTAACTTTCTTTGTAATCTGGGAAGCAATCTTTAATGGCTAAACTAAGTGTGTAAACCTGTGAAACAGGGCAACGGCATAGCACAACATCACGAATTTATACCTTGACTCTTTCCAAAGGGTGGTGGGATGAATAAATGATAATAATGCTGGAGAGCTGCTCTTATATAGGTTACAAATGTGCTTGGATTTTCACACAAGGATCCATTCTTTCCTTGAGGGAGACTGGGGATGCAAATTTTAAAGCACAGTTTCCTTTCTTAAGGAGCTTCCATTTTCCCAACAGAAGATGGGTAGGACGCCAATGAAAAGCCTCTTACTATATGATGTTTCCTCAACAGTCTTAGGAATGAGCTGCACCCATGGTTAGATGGAGCTGGAAGTGTACGGAGTGGCTTGGCCTCATCTTCCTCTGGAAGATGACACTGGCTTTACTTTCTAAAAATGTGCAGCAGTTGGCAAATCCTCTAGAGAGCGTGTATCAAACTATTTGTGGTGAAGAACCAGTCGTTTTTGTTTCCAATCTGCTAGGTACCACTACAGGACCCCTGCTGTGCCAGGTATTTGACTCACCACCCAGTCTGACAATACCCAAATTGGTTTATATTCGGTTCAAAGAGTCCACCGATCAGGTGCTGGGACGTCGTAGCATTTAAAAAGTGTTACAGAAGTTTCTAATCCTTTGTTCCGTATTTCTCTACATTAAAGACAGGCTCCAGTTTGCATACCTGCACAGGACCAGATGCCACCCTTTGAGGACTTGTTATAAATACAGATAGTCAGCGCTCGCCCTACTGAATTCTAATCTGCATTTTAATAAGATTCCCAAGTGTTTACTGTGCATGCTAAAGTTTGAGGACCTGCTGTACAGGAAACCTGGACTCAATACCAAGTGGGTTTGATCCTTCATCCCCCTGACTTTCTTATCTCTGGTTCCTTTAGGTCTCAGAAAAGGATTCCACTTTTAAAGGTGCAATTGGCCTCGTCCTCTTCCAGTTTACAAAACTACTTTTCCCCGCGGCTATGAAAACATCTGTTAACCTGACTGCAGGAGAGAAACTCAGCATGAGAAGGCAGCTTCCAGAAATTCTGATTAGCCTCTGTTCTTCGCTTTGATCTGGCCCAACAGCCGGGGCAGCTCCGCGGACCGCGCTTCCTTCTCCGGGGTCGCTCATCTGCCGAGCTGCATTAATGAGATCCGTGTTGAGCGGGTTCCAGGGTCAGCTAGAGATCAAAGACACAAAAGAATCCCCCCAACCCCTCCTCCTGGGAGACTATTTGGTCTCTAACACCAGAGGGAAGAGTGAACCCCCACTACCCGCCTCTAGGTGGGGAGGAGGGGACAGGAGTAGATCGGCTCGGACCACACCTCCCCGCCCGCCGCGAAGCCTGGGGTTGCCCGGGCGCGGAGTGGGCGGGACCTGGGTGGTAGGTGGGGCGGGGCGCGCCGTCTGGGCTGCTCCCAACTCTACAGGAGCGTGGGGCGGGGTTGGCTGAGGGCTGGGCTCCTGGAGGGGCGGGACGAGGAAGGGGAGTAGGCGTGGCCGGGCGAGCGGAGCGAGGCGGGACGTGTGCTCCTGTCTGCAAGGCACTTAGCCGCAGTGAGCGTCCTGAGCCACGGCTCGCGTATACTCATCGGCGAGGCGCTCGCGCGGGGAGAAAGACTCCGGGCTCGCTTTGTGACTGCTGTCCTCTCTGCTCGCGCCCAGCTCCTCCGGCCCCAGGTCAGAGCGAGGGGGCGCATTTCTAAGTCCCCGGCCGTCCTCCCCCAGCCTAGGAGAAGAATGTGCCACCAGCTGTTCTCTGCTCGCGTGCGCTGCGCCCATAAGTGAAGAACTTGAAGGAAGAGGAGACAAAGGCTGCGTTTGGGACGGATGAGTTAGAGAATTGGGTCTAGGCAAACAAAAGGTGCGAAACACGAGAAGGGGAAAAGGCGATGGCAGCGGGGGAGCCCCGCGGGCTCAAGTTCCTGGGAGTCGCGCCGTAACACGCATGGTTTCCCCGGACCTTCTACTGGGCTGACTTCCGCGAGCTGGACGCCTGACTTGGGCAAGTTGCGGAACGCACTGGAACAATGGACAACTTCTTCCCCGAGGTGAGTGCGCTCGCGGCCCGGCTTGGGCTGCTTTCCGAGCACCGGGCGCGGGCTCCCTTCCTGCCCGGACCTGGTCTCGATGACCTGGAGGGAGGGATCTGCCCACCGCGCCGCGCTCCTGCCCCGTACCTTTTCCTAAGCCCGAGAGGGCGAAACTTCCCGGGAGGTGCCTGAAATCACCCGCCTCACCCCAACTTCGACAACTATTACTCCGATGAGTAAGCCAAGGCAGTTTTGTTTTATCCCGCGCTTCCACTTTGCCCTGGGAGGTAGCGAAGGTGAGCTTCATTCTGCGTGGGTGACTGATTCACCGGTGTCTCCGCGGCGCCGGTGAGGTGAGGCAGCCGGCGGCCGGCCCGGCCAGGACATCTGCTTGCCCTACTGCCTGGGTGTAGGAAGCCCAATAAAATGTTCAACCGGGACGTGCCTTTCTCCAAGAAAGGTCTGGTATTTCCTTTGCAAAACGTGCGGGCTTCCTGTGAGAGGGATGCAAATACTTCCAGGGGAGACGGCTTAATGAAGTGTAAGCGGGGAAGGCGACAGTTTAATCATTCACCGCGTTTTCTGCCCGCCGAACCTTTGGAGTCCAGCTTGTTCTTACCAAGAAGTGCTCTTTTAGGGTTTGAGGTCATTCCAGAGGATGGGTCAAAAGATTATTTATTTGTGCCGACTGTCCTTGGCAGCTTTTGAATTTGAATGTAAAGGAACCGATTTAGGGCAAACAATGGGTATCTTAAAAGATTAAATTGATGCCCCTTTTAGGGTCATTGAGGGCAGAACACCACAGTTACTTGAAATCCTTGACTTGAGATCCCCGGTTTCCCCCCTGGGACCCAGAGTTACTGTGGTTTCTTGGCTCCCTTTCCTTTCTTGGTTGTGTTTATTTAATAAATTCTGTTTAAGTTTGAGGTTTGAAGTGGCTCAAAGTAAACTTAGTTGACTTAAGGTAGTCTGATGTGACTTTCATTGAAAATGGGGTGGGGTGGGGTGGAGGGGTGGGGAAGGGGCTGTAAATCCAGGACAGTTTTGGAATGTTCCAGCAAATTAGATTGTTGGGGGTTTGCCTCTGTGTTCCCCAGTTTGCTTTCTCAGACTTAATTGAATATAATACAAGTCATTCTGCTTTTGGGGTGCCCATGTAGACAACGATAATGATCAAAGTGATAAATAATATTCTTGTGTAATAGTAACATCCAGTTATTTCAAAGTGGCATTTCACATGTGATACCTATATACTCTGTGAGAGGTGGGCTAGAAAGAAATTTAATCATCCATTAAATAATCACCCATTAATTTGTATTTTTACTTTTTTTAAAGAATGAAATCTATCATTGTGAGACTGGAGCATTTTCTAATCCATAGAACTTCATGGCTGTAAGAAAACATCAGACCTTTTTGCAGGACTGTAGGTTAAGCAATGATTAATGACCGGTGGGGCTGTGTTTAATTGCATTTATGGTATCTGTAAGAAAACCTCGGCTCTGCTTTCAGGACACTAACTCTTAACTTTTTTTGGCTTTATTTTGTTTCTGTGTGTTCTGGATCCCTTGATGAGACATAGAATTTGTATTGGGTTTGTTGGGGTCCCAGACCCCATGAAGCCTTTCTGTGGACTACAGGAGGTCTGTGGCCTCCCCTTGGGAAGAACTCTACCCCCTAGTGCAAGTGGGGGGAACTGCAGGATAACATGGGACAGCTGCAACCTGCCCCTTACATTATTACCTGGTTGAAAAACTTTTTCCTTACACTATAACCTTGGTTAATTGTAAGGAAACCTGGTTGTTGGATTTTATTTCAGTGATTAATATAATAAGAAAGTTGGCCTTTAGCGATCATCTACCACATCTTCTTCATTTCCTAGATAAAGAATTTTAGTCAAAGATGTTAAATCACTTGCCCAAGGTTGAAGAGTTTATTATATATAGAATACAGAGCCTTTTCCCTTTGTTGCTGTTGACATTTTCATTTCGGTGAAACTTTTGTTTATTTAAAGTTATAATTTTAATCTTCTGATGAATTTCTAATCAACCTTCAAAGTTCTACCCCTAAGGTAGAGGCCAGCAACACCAGTCAGGCTGGCCACACACAGTTGTATTAATCGAAGACAAACGCCTATATCATAGATCCAGTCTCTCAGTTTAGTGTCCTATAACAGAGCATCCTTTACTTAAACCATCCAGTGAAGAAAATCTTGTTATGTCCTGTTAGAGTAGAAACATCAGAATGGAGATGATATATATCCCAGGACAGCTAAATTGTAGGGTGTCCTGCTTGGTACCTCTTCTTATTGTGATTTAGGCATAATGACTTATTTCTTATTGGACAACAATTGAAGCTAATGGTAACAACTGAGAAAAAAACAAACAAACATTAAGCCAGCTGTTTGTATGTGTTAGCTTCATGTATGAATGGTCAAATAATAAGGAAGTAGGAGTAACCTGTGACTAATAGCTGCTACTTAGAGCAGGGCCAGGGTTTCTCAAACTGTACCCACTGTCACTTGGGGCCGATTTAGTCTGTTTTAGTGGGGCTGTTCCGTGCCTTATGGGATGTTGAGCAGCATCCCTGTCTTCTACCCATTATATGCTAGTAATTGTGACAACTAAAATGTCTGTAGACATCACCAAATGAGCTATGGCAGTGATGGGCAATCTTTTGAGCTTGGTGTGTCAAAATTCGCCAAAAAACCGAGCATAACTCAGGTGGTGTGTCACTTCGAGAAAAACAGCCTAACTAGCAGTCCCAGAACTAGACGCTCTGTGCCAGAGTTCTGTTGTTTTGGCCTACAAACCTCCCGCACAGAGTGTCTACACTACAGCAAATGTTTTATCCTCTGCTACTGCACCTGACCATGCAGGAACCGAGGATGAAACGTCCTTCTCTGGTATGCGGCCACATGAGGCCGCGTGTCATTGAAAATGGCTACGTGTGTTATTGCTGACACGCATGTCATAGGTTCACCATGACGGAGCTATGGGCAGCAATATCACAATATCACTGCCAGCTGAGAACCACTGAGCTACACCCACACAAAGCTGTTACCTTGTGTACTGAATTCCCGTGTGTGTGGCATGCACAGCCTTCTCATCTGCAAGGGCCTGCTTTAAGTAGCATCAGACAACTTCCTGCTACCCTGGTCAGCAGGAAGCCCGCAAGGCTTGCATCCCTCAGCTGATGGCTACTGACATGAAAAGGTACCCTGGGGCCTGACCAGGCGGTGCAGTGGATAGAGCGTCGGACTGGGATGCGGAGGACCCAGGTTCGAGACCCCGAGCTCGTCAGCTTGAGCGCGGGCCCATTTGGCTTGAGCAAAAGCTCACCAGCTTAGACCCAAGGTCTCTGGATTGAGCAAGGGATTACTCGGTCTGCTGAAGGCCCGCGGTCAAGGCACACATGAAAAGGCAATCAATGAACAACTAAGGTGTCAGAATGAAAAACTGATGATTGATGCTTCTCAGCTCTCTTGTTCCTGTCTGTCTGCCCCTATCTATCCCTCTCTCTGACTCTCTCTCTCTCTCTCTCTCTGTTTATGTAAAAAAAAAAAAAAAGTACCCTGGGACTGGAGAAACGGAACATCACACACTCCCTCCCTGGTGGAGTTTGTTTCTTCATGGCACATCTTAGATTTTTATGACTTTTCTGGAGTCAATTCAGTGTGCACTCCCGGGAAAACTTGTTTTTTCACCATTTGGAGGTAAGTTGTGAAAAGGTACAGTTCAGGCAGCAACTAAGTTTTGCTATATGTAACCAAAGCAGTTAAAAAAAATAAAAGCAGAAAAGTCTCAAACAGTGAAGTGAGAAGACTACTGTATACACATATTGTTGATATTCCGAAGTGGACGCTGTGTCTATGTCCCCAGGGCCAAGTACAGTGCTTAGAACACTGGAGGGGCCAGTAAGTACCTACCAGTCGAATTTGTGAAGACTGTTTTCTGTTTTAGGAATAGGTTTTATGTTTCATGAGGATTATTAATGGGACATAAACAAATGTTTTGATTTTCAGAATATGTAAAATGTACACAAAATATGCTCATAAATATAGATACAGGAAGCAGGTATCAATGTTTTCAGGGATAAATGTTAGGTTTAGCTGAACTGTTTTCCACTATTTCTTATAGCCTGGTTCACTCTGGTTTGGAACAAACTCAACTTGGAAGATAAGTGGAAGCACCTTCCTCCTTTCCACTCAGTTTGGGACAGGATCGTGGGTTTGGTTGTTACCTGAAGTTGTTCAACTAACTTTTTAAGCTGGGGAGAGCTCTTGAAGCTTATTTATTTATTTGACAAGTTGTTTTTTTTTTTTTTTTTTTTTTTTGGTGACGAGGCAGATAAGGGAGAGAGATGAGAAGCATCAATTTTTCCTTGTGGCTCCTTAAGTTGTTCATTGATTGCTTTCTCATATATGCCTTGAGTTGTGGGGGGCTTCAGCAGAGTAAGTGACCCTTTACTCAAGCCAGCAACCATGGGGTCATGTCTGTGATCCCATGCTCAAGCCAGTGACTCCACACTCAAGCTTGTGAGCCCCCACTTAAGCTGGCGACCTCGGGGTTTCGAACCTGGGTCCTCTGAGTCCCAGTCCAATGCTCTATCCACTGTGCCACTGCCTGGTCAGGCAGCTTTTTAAATCATATTTTATTTTTTTAGAACTTATTGATATTTCTTATCTTGGTTAAAAAAAAGATTGCTATTTTTGGCAGGACCTTCTCTCCTCCCCCATCATCTCTCCCAGGTAGAAGGGAAGCGCTGAGGACTTCCCGTCCCACCTACTCCTGAAGCCCACACTTTTGAGGACTGTATAATAGAGTCAGAGCATTTGCTTTTTCTCACATTGGAGTGAAAGTGTCTGTCTTGCCTTTTCTGTATACTCTGTGAAGATTTCTATTGCTAAATACATTTTTTGGCCACTGTCACATTGGGAACAGCAAAGCCCAGGCGCAGCTGTGAGCAAGACAGTTGTTGCTAGCAGGGAGCTCTGATGTCAGTGGCCAGGGCACGTAGGGAGGGCCGCTACCCCCATATCACATGGCCTGCTGTTCTTGCTCTTACCTCTCACAGAATCGGGCACAAACTAGCGTGGACAGGACTTTCATATGAACCGGAGTGGTGCAGGGAGTAAGTGAAGTATTTGCTTTTCCAGAGCCTCTGGCTTTGAGTGGCGTCACCTATAAGGACAGGAGACTTGTATGTACTCTTCTGTTGAGATTGGTAGGAGAGGGACCTTACTGTTAAGCAGTTTCAAAACTTTGCATTCAGAGTAACTGCTACGTAACATTTTCTTGTCATCAATTTGCAGGGAGCATTTAAAAATAAGCAACCCATGATGTGTACATTAAGCTTGGCAAGACTTCCCTGTGCCTGAAAGCCCCTAGGCAGAAGGAAAAACTCCTCCTTAAAAGTAAAAAAGATTTGGCCTCAGAGAACCCTGCTGTACCCCTCCCACCTGTGGGAGCCTGGCCAGGTTACCTGACTTTCTTGGTCTTTATTTCTCTGGTCTGTAAGTGGGCATAGTAGTGTTGACCTTGCATGGTTTTGGGGTGAATTTGAGATAATATTTACAAAGCACTTAGCATGTGGTGGATAGGTGAGTCATAATAAGAGTTTAGTTATAGTAACTTAGAAACTAAGGACGAGTGGCCCTCTTTGGTGAACGACATCCCAGTGCTCAACATTGTGGGGAGACCTTGGCCTCAGAGACATCTCCCAGTGTCATTTCTTGTACTGGGTTGCATTTATTAATTTGCTTCCATTCAACCTTTACACTTCTGGCAGGTTTTGTATTTCCAGAATTTTTTCCAAAGCATGCTCGTATTGCTTACAGAATCAAGGTCACGTTCCTGAGTCCAGTTTTCCAGACCTTCTGATCTTACAACTCTCTTCATTCTTTTGCATGAATGACTTCAACTCCAGAGGCTCCCTTCCCAGCCCTGCTCCAGTACCTTTCTGTGTGCCGCCCTCACTGCAGATCAGATGGCCTGCCTGTCCAGCTCCTTTTTGAAAGCACCACTGACAGGTCTAGTTCACGGTGACCCCTGCTCCCTTTGCTCTGAACTTGGCTCTGCCTTTCTGTCCTGATCATCTTAGCAACTTACTTCTGTTAGCTAGAGACTTTACATACCTCCCCCCTCCCCCCTTCTCAAATGAGTAAACAGAGCCTTGATAGGTTAAATGTCCCATTTATAGACTTTATTACCTCGTTTGTACTGAGAGATCCTTAACGATGGGGTTCTGTCCTTGTATAGCCTTTATTTTCCCCTCATGTACAGATCCTTTTATAGTAGGAGGGGAGATGCTCATAACTTTTTTCATTAATTGTGAAGAATTTTACAATTCTTGAAAGGCAATTAATGATGATGGCTAATGTGTATTGAGTGCTCGTTGTGTGCCCGCACACATGTTCCTGAGTACTTTACTGAAAAAACTCATTTAATCCATTTAACAACCCTATCAGTAAGATTCTACAGATGAGGAAAGTGAGTCACAGAGAGGTTAAATAATTGGCCCAGTGTCACACAGCTAGAAAATGACAGCCAGGACTTGAACCCAGATAGGTTACCTCCAGAGTCTCTACTCCTCACATCCTGGCCATGCATTTCTCTCCTGTCCTGTTGGAGTTGTTAGTCCTTTGGCAAAGTGCCATGTACAGTAGACAGTTAGTTCATCACTTCTGAGTTAAAAACAGCATGGGAGTTTGGGAAAACAAGTGGCCTATACCCCAGAAACACTGTAAGCCCAGCAGGAAAATGTGAATCAGCTTTTGAATATACCACTAATTTTTATTTGGTTTTTACTTGGGAAAGACAAGTGTCTTCTGTTTACTTGTAAAACACAGTTTCTAAAGCTGCTGGCCTGAATCTTATGAGGCTGGCAGGAAGACTTGTGTAAGAAGGTGTTTGGAAAACTGGCTTTTTGAGAAGTTGCCTATTTTATTAAAAGAGGGTTGGATGACTCATTTTTCTCCCCAATTCTAATGCTTAATTATTAGAATATTTCTCTTTGAGGTTTTCTAATAGAATCTTCTCTCTCTTTATTTTTTTAAGTGAGAGGAGGAGAGATACAGAGACACACTCCTGCATGCACCCCAAACAGATCCACCTGGCAACCCCCATCTGGAACCATGCTCGCAACTGAGCTATTTTTAGTGCCTGAGGCAGAGGCTTCATGGAGCCATCCTCAGTGCCCAGGGCTGACATGCTCAAATCAAATGAGTCATGGCTATGGGAGGGGAAGAAAGAGAAAAAAAGAAGGGAGAGGGAAGGAGAAGCAGATGGTCACATATCCTGTGTGCCCTGACCGGGAATCAAACCTGGGACTTCAACACTCTGGGTCCATGCTCTATTGCTGAGCCAACTGGCCAGGGCAAATATTCTTTTATTTTGTTATTTTGTTTTTTTAAAAAGGAGGGAGGCAGAGAGGAGGGAGGCAGAGAGACAGATTTCCACATGTGCCCAGACAGGAATCCTCCTGGCAAGCCCACTAGGGGGCAATGCTCTGCTTATCTGGGGCCCTTGCTCCATTGCAACTGGAGCCATTTTTTTAGCCTGAGGCAGAGGCCATGGAGCCATCTTCAGCACCCAGGGCCAACTCGCTCTAATTGAGCCATGGCTGCAGGAAGGGAGAAAGAGAGAGAGAGAAGAGAGTGGGGGAGGGGTGGAGAAGCAGATGTGTGCCCTGACTGGGAATTGAACCTGAGACTTCCATATGCTGGGCTGACACTCTACCACTGAGCCAACTGGCCAGGGCCAAGAATCTTCTGAGTAAAGAGTCTGGCCACTTTCCGAAGTTTTCTCCATATTGGTTGTGTTTTACTTGTTAGCTTATTAATACTTGTGAAGTGATCATGACAGCAGAGAGGATTGTTTCTCAAAGAGCCTTCCTTGAATAAAATATTTGGCTTCCTTGCTAAGGGCTTTTCGGAAAATGTCTCCACCAGCCAAAAGTAAGAAACGGGTCTTCAATTTCAACCTGGCATCTCATGTCACATGTCAGCATATCATCTGACTCTGCCAGTTACAGGAAAAGGTGTTCTAGTTCTAGTGGCGAAGCTGTGGTGAGTCTGTTGAAACACAGCCAGGACCAGGGAGCAGCATATGGGAGGGTACTTCCTACCTACCTCTGCCCTCACCCAAGCATCGGTAGCTGCTTTCAGGATTGAAAATTGTCTCAGTATAAAAGCATTTCACATTGTGATAGTTTTTTATATTAGAAAAGGTAGGCAAGGTTTAATTTTTGCACTTTGGGGTGGGCACACTTGTCTTTACTACTTGTCTGTGATTTAGAGGCCAAGATAAAGTGAGATATTGGAATGTAGCTTTTTTACTTGGTCTCTTACCCAACATTGGGTCCCAAAAGAACCCATAATTCTTTTAAATGTCATTTTTGGGGGAACAGTTAAATAACATGTGAGTAGTATCTATTGACATTGTGAAGAGAGGTGGACTTCTATCAAAGAGTCTGCGTTTGTGATATCTACTTTGTTAAAATTCTGTTAAAAAGTTTGTCTAGACTGTATACTCATGTTTGTGGCCTACCATACATTTGGGGTTTCATTAGCTTTATAGATATTTAAGTTGTATTACTAAGGATATATTTAGAGTTAAAAGTGTTTTTGCTGGGAAGAAAGCTTTTGCTCAGGGATCCCCGAATATGGCCCCCTGAGGCCATTTATCCGCCCCCCGCCGCACTTCCGGAAGGGGCACCTCTTTCATTGGTGGTCAGTGAGAGGAGCACAGGATGCATCCTCACCCATAGTTCCCATTGAAATACTGGTCAGTTTATTGATTTAAATTTAATTGTTTTTTTTTTTTTACAGGGACAGAGAGAGAGTCATAGAGAGAGGGATAGACAGGAACGGAGAGAGATGAGAAGCATCAATCATTAGTTTTTCGTTGCCTTTGCGACACCATAGTTGTTCATTGATTGCTTTTTCACATGTGCCTTGACCGCGGGCCTTTAGCAGACTGAGCAACCCCTAGCTGGAGCCAGCAACCTTGGGTCCAAGCTGGAAAGCTTTTTACTCAAGCCAGATGGGCCCGCGCTCAAGCTGACAAGCTCCGGGTCTGGAACCTGGGTCTTCCGCATCCCAATCCGATGCTTTATCCACTGCGCCACTGCCTGGTCAGGCCTAAATTTACTTGTTCTTTACTTTAAATCAGTGGTTCTTAACCTTTTTGAGGTATCGAACCTACCAGTTTCATATGCGCATTCACCAAACCCTTCTTTAGTGATAAATAAAATATGATTTTTTTCCCCAAATTTAAGACATAGGTATATGTTCTTTTACTGGTGCACGAAATGAGCCGTGCATGAACATCACCTTGCTCAAAGAACAAAACCAACAAAGTGCATAAACTCACAACAAATTACGGTATTACTTTATTCTGGCCTCCGCGGCAGAGGCTTCTCCAAACCCCTGAGACCGACTCATCGAACCCCTATGGTTCGATAGAACCCAGGTTAAGAACCACTGCTTTAAATATTGTATTTGTTTTCGTTTTGTTTTTTTCATTTTAAAATATGTGCAGTGTGAATAGGGATTTGTTCATAGTTTTTTTTATAGTTTGGCCCTCCAACAGTCTGAGGGACAGTGAACTGGCCCTCTGTGTAAAAGTTTGGGGACCCCTGCTTTTGCTAAACAAATATGCTGGGGGGTGTTTTTGTTTTGTTTTGTTTTTCATTTTAAAGCCATTTTTCCATTAATTCTGCAAAGAATGTGCATCAAGTTTAGGAAATTTAGAAAATGCCATTAGCAAAAGACGAAAAACTCCCTAGGTCCACTCTTTTTTTTTTTTTCTTTTTTCTTATTTAATTTTATTGATTTTGCAGAGAGAAGGGATGGACCTCGAGAAGTATCAACTTATAGTTGCTTCACCTTAGCTGTTCATTGATTGCTTGTCTATTGCCTTGACTGGGCAACCCCCGTGTAAAACTGGCAACCTCAGCATTCCAGGTCGATGCTTTATCCACTGCGCCACCACAGGCCAGGCTCCCTGGGTCCTACTCTTAGTGGTTTGTGGTATATGCTTTCTATGCCTTTGTATATGTTTGTGTAAAAGCACACCTGGAATGTTTTATACTTAGCAGTTGACTGAGAAAAGCTTTACATGTCAAGAAACTTACACGTGTACAGGCAGCCGCTGTCATTTTTAGGGCTGGGGCAAGAGTGCAAATGCAAGCTCCATATCACATATCTAAATATTTAAAAGTTATGACTCAAGCTTAAAAACTGGTAACTAATTTTTCATCTATTCTCCTACCTTGACAAATATCCCTTCATTAGGACACAGTTGAAAAAGGTTTAAAGCTACTGTTTTTACTGCAGAAAGTCAGCAGCTATCAAAGATGAATGAAGATAATTATAATTTCACATGTCTGGCTATCCTTTTGATGGGCCAGTGACATTTGCATGAATAATAGACATAGGCTCATAATATATGTGCCATAAATCTATTCTTCTTACTCATATTTCACAAAAATCAATAATTCTATGATGATGATTTGCAGATAGTAACGCTGAAGGAAAAAACCTTTCCTGAGTCACTGTGGCTCTTAGATTTTTTTTTTTATTATTATTAATTTCAGTTTGGAGAAGCCTAAGGCTGGATATTAGTTACTGTTATTGTCAACAAAACTCACAGCAATAATTAGGTTTGAAAAACAATAGGACTGCATTTGGTAAGTTATTAATACTGCAAGATAAATAAAATTTTGTAATTTTATTATGTCACTGTCATTAATCTGACATGACTTTATTTTTCTTTTTGACAGAGACAGAGAGGGGTCCTTGATAGGGACAGACAGACAGGAAGGGAGAGAGATGAGAAGCATCAATTCTTAGTTGCAGCACCTTAGTTGTTTATTGATTGCTTTCTCATATGTGCCTTGACTGGGGGCTACAGCAGAGCGAGTGACCCCTTGCTCAAGCCAGCGACCTTGGGCTTCAAGCCAGCAACCTTGGGGTCATGTCTATGATCCCACACTCAAACTGGTGAGCCCGTGCTCAAGCCAGATGAGCCTGTGCTCAAACCGGTGACCTCAGTATTTCAAATCTGGATCCTCCGCATCCCAGTCCAATGTTCTATCCACTGTGCCACTGCCTGGTCAGGCTAATCTGACATGACATGAATCTCACCATTTCTTAAAACAGTCTCTAGGCCGATTAAATATTTTTTAAATTGTTTTTCACAGTTTTTAATACTGTGCATATTATAAAGAAAACTGAACACAGAAGTTGATTTATTTATAATGTGCTTTCAGATGAAGCTATACCTTAATGTACTTTGGCCATAAAATAGTGTTCATAAAAATCTGATTGGGGATTTTGTGTGTGTGTGTGTGTGTGTGTGTGTGTGTGTGTGCGCGCGCGCGCGCGCTCGTGACTTTTTCCTTCTTAAGCACACAAACGTTTTTATTTTCTTAAACTGATTTTTAAACATTTTCATGAAATATCTATTTTTTTGCATGCTTCACATTTATTTTTCTTTCGATTGAGGAGAGTTTTCTCTATTTTTTAAGTGAAATGGTCAAAATCATTGTTTGGGGTTTGGGAAAGCTTTATTTACTACTACTAATAAATAATAATATTTACTAATATTATTAATGGTAAGCAATAGTTTATATCAAATAACTCCCATTTACTACAAGTTCAAAATTAATATCTTTTTCATCTCAGACCATGATTAACTCTTTAAGGAAATTATATTTACTCTTTTTTTTTTTTTTGTCTTTGTGCCTGCAGCCCAAGGCAGGGAACCTAGGTGTCCAGTTCTAGGCATCCAGCCCATCTCTCCTGGGCAGGTATTATCATTTATATGACCATTTTAAGTAGTTTCTGGTTGTTTGCTTTTATAGAAGACAGCACACAAACATTCTTGTGTATCTGTATACTTGTCTGATTATTTCTTCTGGGAGTGGAGATGTTTGATCCAAGGGTTTTGTTCATTTTTACTTATTATTCCGCAGCAAAGTTCTTATGAGATGTGTCAGCGCAGCTTACTGCAGGCCCAGCTGAAGCACCCTGTTGTGATGTATTTATGATAAGAGAGATTTCATAACTTGTTAGGCTCTTAATGACATGCATTGTTTCACGGAGGAGGTTAACATTTAATAACAGATTTCTGTGTCTACTGTTAGGTTCTTCTTTGAGTCTGAGTGGAGTGGAGAGGTGTTCTTCTCAGTTAATAGCAGGGCTCTTGATTTATATGTGATCCCCAGAAAATCCCAGTGTGGTTGCTAATGTTCATTTAAGGCCAAAGCACACTCTAGGGATGCAGCTTCGTGCTGCCTCGGGAGCCGTTGGCCATTTGTTTAGAGTATTGTTTGTATGGGTTTTCCTTTTAGTTCCCATTCCTTTGTATTGCAGGTGTCCTTGGGAGTTTACCCTGGGCTACAGCAATTATGCAGTAGTGGTACTGACTTAGGAATTTGGGTGAGGAGCAAGCAGCACTGGTGTGTTTGTGTCTATGTGTATCTATGTGTTTTGACTTTAAGGTTTATTATTCTAATTAATTACCCCCAGGAAATCTTTCCATGAACGTTGAAATAACAGAGTTGAGTGCTAGGTGCAAATAACACTACATCTTTTATAATGGTGTCATTTTATGCAGGTTTGCCTCTTTATTTCCTCCCACATTTTCTTCTTTTAATGATGTAGGCTAAGGGCCAAGGTATTCAGCCTTCTGGTAGTTTTCAGCCTTAGATTTTCAGATCTGGACAAGTGTGCCTTCTTTCTGGGCCTTCTCAACCTCATCACTGCTGACATTTCGCTGATCAAATCTTTTGTAGTTGGGAGTTGTCCTGTGCATTGTGGGAGGTTGAGCGGCATCCCTGGGTCAAATCGCTAGGTGCTAGTAGCATTCACCTTCCTCAGGTGTGACAACCAAAATAGCTGCAGACATCACAAATGCTCCCGGGGGAAGAAGGAGGCACAGAATGGCTCCAGTTGAGAATCGCTGTGCTGTGTCCACACTTTAGTGGCCACAGCTTACATTTGGATCTCACTGGTACTTTTTTCACTCTTCCTCTTAATTGCTTTCCATCTCTTTTGGTGATGGGAAGCACTCCTTAGTGTTGAAGTTTTATTCTGTTTAGGATCCAAACTCTAAATCATTGCTTATCATTCAAGTCATATGTTATTTGGTGTGGTTAGAATACTCGCATCCAGATATACCTTCTGCCCGAAGGCTTTTTGTGGGTCCTCCTCCTGGTGTTTTACCTCACTCCCTAAATTTCCTTTCAGGTCCTCTCCCTGAAGCATTAAAGAAATATGTATCAGCCTAACCAGGTGGTAGCACAGTGGATAGAGCATAGGCTTGGGACGCTGAGGACCCAGGTTCTAAACCCAAGGTCACCAGCTTGAGTGTGAGGGTCACTGACTTGAGCCTAAGGTTGCTGGTTTGAGCAAGGTGTCACTGGCTCAGCTGGAGTCCCCCTTTCCCCATCAAGGTACATATGAAAAAGCCATCAGTGAGCAACTAAGGTGACACACTATGAGTTGATGCTTCTCATCTCTCTCCCTTTCTGTCTGTCTGTCCCTGTCTGTCCCTCTTTCTTCTCGCTAGGGAGAAAAGAAAGAGGCTAACAATATTTGCATGATAAAATGTACTTTGTCCCATGGCATTTAAGAGCCCAGATTCTTATGGCCCTCCTTGTTTATTCTTTGTAGTAAATTTAAATACTGTTAAAATGTTTTTTGACTTGTGACTCTATGTCTGGAGTCATTTGAAGTAGATTCGCTCAGGCTTGGTGCATTTGAACTCTTGTTCATCACGGTAGTAACTAGCATATTTCCTATTCTTGGTCTCTTTCCTTGATGCAGAAATTGCGTGAAATAAAATGACTTTTGCATGGTTAATGCTGCCTGTGTCCCAGCCCTAACATGTTACAGCCCCATGTGGTCTAGCCAGGTGAGCAAATGGATATTGGAGTTTGCTAGAGCCAAGACTTCTTGCAGTGTTGAGCAACAGTGTAACAAGATATTCCTGTCATCCATCACTATCTCAACAGGACTGAATGGACAGGGGATTTCTCTGATGAACTCCCAGACTTCTAAAACCACTGACAGTGCCCTGATTTGAGTCAGGCATATGGTGGTGGCAGCAGTGAGGGGGCCATCAGGTGAAAATTATATTTTATGGCTTAACCAAATTATCTATCTAAATCTATAGTTATATCTTAGTTATATTTATTCCAAAATTGATTTCTGTAGTATTACAGAAAAATAAATAAAATATTTATATCGTGGGATATAGTAATTTTCTCCAGGCTGCCTTAATGAGCTTGCACTTATCCTACAACAGCAAGGGAATAGACAGTTGGACAGGTTTTGTCACAGAATACTGGAAACCGGTGTGTGTTTGAGATGGATGAAGGCCAGACGGGCCGGCATTGGAGATCCACACTGTGCTCTCTGGACCTTCCCTGTCATTTATTATTTTAGTTAATTACCAAGCACTCTGGTTACCGATCCTGATGAAGCAAGAGATGACTTCTTGGAATCGAGGCTAAGTGAAACTTGACCCGCAAACTCCACACCTTCTCTTTTCTTTGCTACTTCTCTCAGTTTTGATGAGTAAGTGGGTGCTTCTTCTTTCTGCTTAATTTTTACCTAGCACTTGGTTTTCTTGCAAGCCATAGTAATGAGTCATTGAAGGCTTGGTAAAGGCTGTTGAATCTCATTTGCTGAAGATAAGTGGAAGAATACTTACAAGTTCTCACCTTCATTGTTCTCCCCAAACCTTCAGGCAGGAGAGAAGTTAAGTTGGGTTTGTTTTAAATTCCTGGAATTAATTGGTGGCTGAGGAGTTGTTTGTTTTTAATTTCAGCTTTATTGAGATATAACTGACATACAAAATTGTAAGGTGTTTGAAGTGTACATCATGGTAGGAGTGAGTTTTTCCTATACTTCTCCTTTTGATTTTCCCTTCTAGCTGAAGGACAAAAAGGGACAAAAATTTAATCTGATGTTCTTTGACTTTGTTGCTTTTTTGGAGGGGAGGGGACAAATATTCAAAATTTATTCTCCATCCATCAGCATTAGCAGGTGACAGACACTACAGGGTTTTCTCCGTAGATCATACAATCAAAAACCTCTGGTGTCTGTCCTCTGTAATAATATCCATTTCACAGTGTAAACAGGTCTATTCTGTTCACTTACCATTCCAGAAGGAAAAGCAAAACATTTTTCTGTTGTTGTTGTTTTGGATCTAAAGTCAGATTCGATAACTTTATTGCTTTTTAACATATAAATTTTAAGTATAAAATACATTTTACAGTTTAAAATGCTATAAATGAGACATCTTTCTGTAGATGAACTGTTGTATCATGCATGCTTTGTTTATTGATTGGGAATCACTTAAATGGACTCTGCAGGACTCCAAATGGGATATTTAATTTGTTAGAATAAAGGTCTGTGCTTCTATCTGCTGACATAAAATTAATTTAAGTAGATAATTTGTTGGGCATTAGCTGACCCTGACATGGAATTAAGGTCTCAGGTGGTTCATGATGGAAATCTGAGCTTGATAGATTGGTAATGAGGCTTCAGCTATGACATTGTCACCAAGGCTCGAACTTAACAACTGTGCCCAAGCCATTCAGCTTGTAAGGAAGGGACTGGCACCAAGTACTTACTCATCAGCTTAGTTAATTCAGATTGATAAGAAACTCGAGTATGGTGAATGATTTCTTTGCTTCACAGATCTCTACTTGTTAAAGACCAGCGTTGAATTCAGTGTGATTCAGTTGTGTCAAGGGACCTGTGATAGGCCTGGCGTGTGTGAGACTAAGGCTGTGCTATAGTTGACCTCTGGATTCGAGTGGGATTCTCACCTTTGCCTTCCTGAGACCATGATGTTGTGGAGGGGGCACCAGAGGACACCGAGGAAGTACCGTTGATTAACTGGTAAACCTGAAATGTCCCTAAGATTTATCCATACACTATAAACCTCTAAAACTAACAATAATAATTTATGAGACACTTGGTAGCATTTACTCTGCTAAGCCCTTTGTAGACATCCTGTCACTGAATCATCCTCTGCATGCTAGCAGCTATGATTAATCTTCTATAAAGGTGATCAGTTATGGCTAATAGAGGTTAAGTAACAATCAGGTCCCACAGCTGATAGATGGGATTCCATTTTGTTGTCTGACTCTATAGCCTGTATTAATTTTTTTCTTCCAAGTTGGTATCTCAGGAGCTTATCACAGCTCTCCCGGCCAGGTGGATTGCCAGTCTGAAAGATTGACACTGAATGTATCAAGTATTTGGACTTTTCTTAGTGCTGTATGATCCCACACTGGGCAACGTTCATATTTCAAGGTTATTTTCATGGCTTTTGTACCCAGTTGCGGGTGTGTTTTGTCTAGGATCCCTCAAATATAAGATATATCTGGGCTAGAAACTCAATATTGCAAGTGAACAAAACAAAAATAATGGCTTCAGCAAAAATATCAAGGCTACAGAATTAACAATGACATAGATGGGGGCCACATAGGCCTCCTTGAATATCACTGGTCCCGAGATGTTGATTTGTTCTTTTGCTGGCTACTTTGTGAGAGTATAGACTTACTGATGCTGGCTATCATCATGAGGTTCTTTTATAAATGCGCCCTACAGGCATCGTTGGGTGTTCCAGCAGAAGCTCATGAAGGTCCCTGGGAGGCTGTCACGGGTCAGAGTCACATAGTGTGGCTGTGTGGCCAGCAGGCGGGGTCGGCAGAGTGGACTCCAGCGGTGTCCTAATATTAAGGTCTTTATCATTTTGTCAGGATCAGACAGATGTTGCTCTGCCTTTCCTGACCTTCCTTATTACCCAAGTCCATGTTCCCAGGTGCCTCCTTCCAGCGAGGAGCCCAGGCCAGCTGGGTGTTGTATACTGCTTCTTGCCGTAGTGAAATCATATAGAACATTCAACACTGAAGTACAGAGGGTACCCCACATTCCGGAGGTTCTTCTCTCTGCTGTGCCTCTTTGGCAGCTGTCTCATCCCCCCACCTTCCCTGCACACCCCAAGTAGGTGTAGAACTTGGCTTTGCCTGCTCTGTATCCAGCTGATTTTGCTGGGCTTTTTTCTGAACTTTAATATGTACAGATGCATTGTGGTTCTAACGGGTCGCTTTTGTTCCAACCCTAGATCTTGTGGTCCCTGGGCACACTCAACCCCATATCCCACACCAACCTCTCTGTTAGGCCACTGCCCAGGGCAGATCATGCTTCTGTGCAGAACGGCCTCTGCTGGCCTTCTCCCCAGTCTCTGGCTTGTTGCTTCCTGGGGTGTCAGTGATGACAGGTCTCATCGACCTTTTAGAGTAAGAGCCTCCACCCTGCAGATGCACATTTTCCAATGACAGACCTGTGAAGGAGGATAGTCTCCAATAAAGGAGGCAGAACTTGAAATTAGTCACTCAGTCTTGAGTTTCAGATGGCCAGGCGAAGCAGAGCAGAACATCATAGTTTGAAATGTCACCAGTAATTGATGGCACAATGGCCTGGATTCCTGCCCAAATTACCATGTAGCCCTCCCTCTCCCTGCTCGATTGGGTCAGAGAAGAGTTGGTTATATTACCCAAGGTTTGGGTTTTTAAAGTAATTGGCAAGAGTTTTAAACGACTAGTGACATCTGCTTGTACCTATTTTATTTGGTGAATTTTTAGCAAGCACCATTCTGAATATGAAAGTCATTTGCTTAAAAAAAAAAAAAAAGCTCACCAGCTTAGACCCAAGTCGCTGGTTAGAGCAAGAGGTTACTCAGTCTGCTGAAGGCCCGCGGTCAAGGCACATATGAGAAAGCAATCAATGAACAACTAAGGAGCTGCAACGAAAAACTGATGATTGTTGCTTCTCGTCTCTCTCTGTTCCTGTCTGTCCGTATCTATCCCTCTCTCTAACTCTCTCTCTGTCCTGTAAAAAAAATAAAAATAAAAAAAAGAAAGTCATTTGCTTTATAACTGGGGAGAAAGCAACAATTTTTGACATTTGTGTTAGGAAATCAATCACAGAAGAATGGGAGCACTGTGAGAAATGCAAGCTCCTTGCTGGTGAACTTTATAAACACCAAAGAGAAGATAGAATCAATTATTTTTTTGAGGAATAAACAGGATTTTCTTGCATTCTGGTGTTCAGTGGGCAGCTGGCCAGGAAGTGTGCCTATAGCTCAGGAATTATCCCAAACCAAACTAATGGGAAAAGTCTGACTTGCTGGAGGCTGAAATTCAATATTGAGGTGGTGACATAGGGTGTGTCTGTGCATACGTGTGTTTGTGTGTGTGTCTGTACGTGCACGTATGCACATGTTAGTGGTAGGGTAGGGTGGCGGGTGAAAGATGTAGGAAGCCTTAATCCCTGGCTGCTATAAATAGAATAGTTACTTGAGTGACTAAAATTCATGCTTTTAAAAAGGGCTTTCTTCTGCCATTTGGTCAGAATTAAGATTTTATTCAATATATTATGTCCAAGACTAGCCTGAAAACATACTCATTTTCCTTTTGATTTGAGCCAAGTTTAATTGAGAGGATGGCTTGACAAGCCCATTAAATAATTGAAGCACTTCCCTTTAAAAGCTTCCTCCAAAGGGAGGCACTATGTACAAAATAACACATTTTTTAAAGCTTGTGTTGAGACCCAGACTCCATGAAGTGGTATGTAAAAGGGTTGTGAACAGTGGCTCATAGTGGCCAGTAGCTAAGGACAGTGAGTGAAATGAGGCCACTTGAGGGTGATAGGGCCTGGTGGGGGCTGCGGTTAACTGTAGCTCACAGACCTGGGAAAATTAAGGCTCAGTGTTGCCAGGCCATCTAGTTTTTAAAGAGAGGCCAGATGTGTAGATGTCTGAATTGTTTCAGTTTGTCAAATGGTGACATGTAATACAGCACATTTTGGTTTTTCCTGAGTGGGCCATACAGGACTCGAAAGGGCTGGTCCTCTCTAAATAGTGAAGCTATAATACTTCTTAATTTTGGAGCAAAAAAAGCAATGGTATGGCTTATATTTTCCTTGGGGTTAGTTTCAGCTTGTTTCCAAAAAATATTATCTTGTGAAACTGGATTGAGATGATCCCCATATTATTCTGTCTTGTTGGCTCATTCCTTATGTTTTACTTGGGATAGAAGCTGGATAATTTTTGTCTTTTGAAAGGAGAAAATGGTTAAAAGTTTACTCTGCATTTCTTTTGGGTTTTTTTTGTTTTTTTTTTACAGGGATACAGAGAGAGAGTTAGAGAGAGGGATAGATAGGGACAGACAGACAGGAACGGAGAGACGAGAAGCATCTATCATCAGTTTTTCGTTGCGACACCTTAGTTGTTCATTGATTGCTTTCTCACATGTGCCTTGACTGCGAGCCTTCAGCAGTCCAAGCCACCCCTTGCTGGAGCCAGTGACCTTGGGTCCAACCTGGAGAGCTTTTGCTCAAGCCAGATGGGCCCACGCTCAAGCTGGCGACCTTGGGGTCTCGAACCTGGGTCTTCTGCATCCCAGTCCGATGCTCTATCCACTGCGCCACCGCCTGGTCAGGCTACTCTGCACTTTTTACAGAGCTGTGAGGTTTGGAGAGTTGGATGCCATACTAAGATTCTATCCCACCCCACTTTATCACTGAACATTCACTCAGCGATGACCAAGGACCTCCCCCACAGAGTGTAGTTGAAGGGGAAGGTCGTGGAAACACACTACCTGCTGCCTGATGTGTGCTTTTAGGCAAGCTAGTGACCCATCAGTGCCTCATGCTCCTGTTTGTAAAATGGGTTTAGTCATAACTGTTCTGAGCTGCCACAACAAAATACCGCACACTGGTGGCTTAAACTAAAAATGTTTACGTTCTCACAGTTCTAGAAGCTGGGAACCCAGGATTCAGGTGCTGGCTGATTCAGTTCCTGGTGAGAGCCCTTTTCCTGGCTTGCAGAGCTGCCGTGTGGTTGTGTCCCAACATGGAAGAGAGAGAGAGCTTGAGTGCATGAGTGAGGCTTCTGGTGTCTCTTCTGACAAGGACCCTAATACTGTTGGGTCAGGACTCCATCTTTATGATCTAATTTAATCCCCCAATAAAATCCCAAAGCCATTAAAAAGTCATTCCAACCTTTCAACCAGCTCCCAGCCCCAGCGATCACCAATTTGCTTTCTTTCTCTAGGGATATTAGCTATTCTGAATATTTCATATAAGTAGAATCTTACCTTATGTGACCTTTTGTGTCTGACTTTTCATTTAGCAGATTTTTAAGTTTCATTCACTTGGTAGCATGTAACATTTTGTTCCCTTTCATGGATGAATAATATTCCATTGTGGCTCTGTTTTTTATGTAAATGTGTATAAAGCACACTGTATAAAATTAATGTCCATACATTTTTAATACATCCATATACCTAATGTACATATTGATTTCTCTTTGGCAAGAGACCCACATTTAGAGAGACTGGCATAGATGTATTTTTATTTATTTATTTTTAACGGGGACAGAGAGAGTCAGAGAGAGGGACAGATAGGGACAGACAGACAGGAACGGAGAGAGGTGAGAAGTATCAATCATTAGTTTTTCGTTGCCATTGCGACACCTTAGTTGTTCATTGATTGCTTTCTCACATGTACCTTGACCGCGGGCCTTCAGCAGACTGAGCAACCCTTTGCTGGAGCCAGCGACCTTGGGTCCAAGCTGGCGAGCCTTTGCTCAAGCCAGATAGGCCCGCGCTCAAGCTGGTGAGCTCGGGGTCTCGAACTGGGGTCCTCCACATCCCAGTCCGACGCTCTATCCACTGCGCCACCACCTAGTCAGATGTATATTTATTTGTCTTCTTGGTGTATAGTGGCATGGTAGCTTTAACACAGGTCCCATTTTATATCTCTACTTTCTATTAGTTTAATGTAATTATTTTAAATGATTTACCTATACTACACACACACACACCCCACCTAAATTTAAGGATGGGTGAAATTGTCCTGTGCCTTCTGTTTTTTCTTTTTTCAGTAAATGGAAATGGTGTCACTGGTCATCTGTCACTGGAGTGATCAGGAGTAGCTCCATTGGTCCTCTCTCTAGCATTTTGATACTTCCAGCTTGGGTTCCCCCAGCCCGTGTTATGCTTCCTGTGAGCACACCACTCTTCTTCTGTTTACTCTGTTGGTTCGTTCTGTCTCTCATCTGAGAAGCAGTGTAATAAATACATGCCCTGTTTTGACTTCTGTTTTGAATCTTGGCTCCACCATTTAATAAAATTACAAAGAGGCAAATAAAGAACAGAAAAGGATGAAGTAAACTTTTTCAAGTGGTTATTAGAAATCAGGGATGACTTGGTTCCCTCCATGTACATAATTTCTCCTTCATATTAGCCAAGGGCTTCGGAGAAGGGGTAGATTGGACCTCGATGGCAGGATGTACATCCAAGAGGATGTAGGGATTGGGAATGTTTAGAATGTCAGCTTTCCACTTCGTGATGGCAGAAAGCTTCAAGATGGAGGTCGAGGAGGAAAGTTTGGAGAGACGGTAGGGTGCTTTTGGCCGTGCTGACTTCTGACATCTGGTTCTTGGTAGTTAGTGATTTTAAACAGCCTCTGTGATCACAGCCCTGTCCTGGCCACTGCTGCTGTCAGTCATCACATTGAGTTCACTTCCTTCGAGAGTTTGGATAAATTCAGGTCAGAGCTTCAAGTGTCATAGAAAAGCAATTCACTGAAAGCTGATCTCTCTATTCAGAAGCGTGTAGTCTGAATGTACATTGATGAGACACTGTTATTTTATGATCTGTTCATTAAAAAGCTTGATTGAAAACTAACTAAACAAATAAAACTGCTTCCTGGTGGGGTGTCTGTGGCCTGAAATAGCCACTGGTCCAAAGGGAAGAAAGCTCTCAGTGGAGGGGTCATTTTGCCCTCCCCACCAGGACGTTTGGCTATATTTACAGATATTTCTGCCCCTCGCAGTTAGAGGTGGGGTTATCAGGTGAGTAGAAACCGGGCATGCTGCTAGACTTCCTGCAGAGCACAGATGACCCCCGACAACACGAGGTGGTCTGACCCCCTCAGTGGTATCTGGGTGAGAAACCTGCTTGAGGCCCTTTCTCATTCACACTCCTTTAGTCCTAGTCAACCCGGTGGCTCCTCATTCCAGTACAGAGGTGGGGCTGTGGGGCGTAAGGTGGACCCTACCCCTAGTGACCGTGGCGGGGACTTCCTAATAAGGGTCTGAGGAACAGCTGTTCTGTCAGGCGGTGCATGCCTTCAGGGCCTGTTAGCAGATATGGGCTTTGGGTGAGAGAGCTACTGTTACCACTTTTGTGAAATGGCCAAGTGTAAGAAATCTCAATTGCCCCTGACAGGGGCTGTAGTTGAGGATGTGTCCGTCCTAATCTATGAGTACTTTTCTTTCTTTTTTTTTTTTTTTTTTTTTTTAATTTTGTTTTTGATTTGCCGTGGAAGATATGGAACAGGAAATTGAACTCAACAATTGCTGGCTTATTCTCCCTCCTCGGATGTCACTTTGTTAACAAGCTACTCTTAAGTCCCCACAGCTCTTACCAGGGATCCATACATTGTCCTTGTGTCAGTCAGTGCCCGGGGTGATGTGTGTGAAGGCTCTTTTTGGCCATCTAGTATCTTTGAAATCAGGGGTTAAATTTCTTAGTTCTTCCCCTAGCAGGGAGTTTATTCTTTAAGGCAAACAAAAGATCAGTTGGTGTCATTGGGTTCATGAGAGCCATAAATGTATTCGAAAATGGGTTATGTCTGAGTGATACTGCCTTTTGCTTTGGCAGACTCTAGAGAAGAGTTCTCTCACTTTGGGGCACTTGTCAGGCACAGATCTGAAAGGTGCCTATTGCCCGGCAGGCGGAGGGCTGTTTCTGGGTGTCAGGGCAAAGGCTCCGGCAGTGGAACTCAGGCTGCATGGGTGGGAGCAGTTGAAGAGAAGGGTTTCAGTGTCAGTGAGGCGATGACTGTCCTCAGCAAATGGGAAGCTTTGCAGAATGAGACCAGGCAAAGTGTGAGTTTGAGTGCACTGACTTCATCCTTGAAAGTGTTGCTTCAGAGAGTTTGGAAGCTGAGAGTATGTGGGTTTGCTTAAAGATGGTCATACCCATCTCCTAAACAAGGGGTTTAGACCACTGTCCACAGTGAGCAGGATTCTTTGCCTCGAGTTATATGGGACAATTACACAGGACTCGCCTAACCAAGGGGCTGTTCTCAGAAGTTTAGCCTGACAGTCAGCTCAGCATTCTCTTTAGCAAATACTTCATCTCAAGAAACACAGATTTTCACTCATTTAAACACACAACCACCCTTTGTACTTTTATCTGCACTTCTTGTGTCATTTCTGTCTCTCTGCACTTTATTATGGCTCTTGTCGGTATTTACTAGCTTTGTCTCTGATTAGATTATATTCTGAGAACGGGCTGTCTTTTATCCACTTTCACGCTATGAAGCAGTTCTCTCGGGGGGGCATCAACATCGTTTTACTAATGCTCATTTCCTGAATTGAGCCCCTTCAGTGCTCTGCTGATTAGAGTTTATTTGCAATTTATAAGATAGGAAACTGTCGCAGGCTAAGTGACGGGAGAGGCAGAATTATATGGAATTAGGAGGATGGGCTTGTCTGGGTGTAAGTGATTTTATGGTATATGCATTTTACATTAATAAAGCTTTGGATTTTTTGTTGTTTTTAAAGAAAGGAAAAAACCCCAGCTCCACTACTTGTTAGCTATAATGCGGGCAAGTTCTTTAACTGCCCTGTGCCTCATTTCTTACATCTGTTAAAGGGGGGCATTTTTAGTTGCATATGTTAGTTGCTGGTGTTAGAATTAAACAAGTTAGCACATGTGAAGTGTTTAGAACAGTGGCTGGCAGACTGGCAGGCGGTCAGGCGGTCGCTGTCTACTGTTACTGTTTCTCTCCCAGGCCATGTGGCTAGTCAGTGGATTGGAGCCTGGTTGGCTGGATTCTGAAGCCCATGTCCTCACCTTTGAATTCTGTGTCTTTCTTGGCTCTGATACAGCCGACAAGGGCTAAGTCAATATTTGTAGAATGAATGAATGCATTTGGAATTTTGGGGTGGTGGTGCTTCTCTAGGTGAAATGAGTTTGCTAAAAGGTGAGAATCTACCTTGGGATTCATGAAAGAAATAGAACACCAGGTCCGAGTTCTGGAAAATCCTCTTGTATACCTCAGCTTGGGTTGAAAAAGCAAACAGCTTCTCAAATCTGTCATTTTAAATGAGCTCCCGCCCATGTGGAAAATATGGCCTCATAGTTGGGCTGGCTCTAGAGGCTGCCAGGGAGCCTGGGCACTTGGGGCTGGGGTGGTGGTGGAATTTTGATGCCATTCCTGCAATCTAGAAAGTGCGTCTGGCCAGCACTGGAGGTAGTGCGGTGGGGGCTGGGCAGTGAGCGGATCAGGACCTCGGTTCCGGCACAAGCAGGGACTGACTCCTCATCCTAGGGACTCTAGAAGAGGGAGGGTTTTGTTAGGTAATCCAGGGTATGATGTGTTTGTAGGGTGTAGCTATCATTTGTATTACTGGTTTCCACAAATGAACCCCAGAAACTGTAATGCTACCTGTCTTCTCACCTATTTAAGTGCTATGAAGGTAAGCTTAAGGAAGTGAGATGGACACAGTGTCAAGGTCATTGTTCCTAGGACAGGGCTGATAAATGACAGATGCACTGTCCTGGTAGAGTGTCCAGATGGGTGTAGTGCATACAGAAGTCCACCATTTATGGGTCTTTGTTGTGAGTCTGTCCTGTCTTTCCTAGCAGAGTGGTCCTAGCCCCCAGCTAGCAGGGAGAACCAGCATTGCAGGAGTTATGTATGCACTGATATCACTGCCGGGGGATGGGGGTGGGGGACAGAAGTGCTGGAGCCGAGGTGATTGAGTTGGGGAAGCAGGCCAGGTTCTCCCACGGGAGGTAGTGTTGATGCCCAGGCTAAAAGGGTACAAGGGTGTCCCTGGCTGAGCAGTGGGCAGAGGCTCAGCCTGGCTGAGACCTGAGAAAAGTCCAGATAAGGCTGAAGTGGGAGGCACAGGACAGAGTGTGCACTGATCACGGGCCATGGGAGGGATTTTGTCCTAGCGGAAAGGCTTTATGTGAGGCAGGGATGTGGGTCTGCAGGGGTCACACTGGCTACTTGGTGTTGTGTAAATTGAAGAGGGGCAGGGCTGGGTGTGGGACTAAGGTGAGAACACCAGAACTGAGAAAGTGTTGAGAACAGATGGTTTAGCGGGGCCTTTGTCCCTGGATGGTGCAGTCCCCAGCTTTGAAAAGCCAATTTGCCTCTATGAGCTACTCACCTCCCTGCTGGGTGTTGGGATTCTACATGTTTTTCTGTGGTCAATCTTTCTTCAGATCTGTGTACTCTAGGTTCCAGGGTGATCGCACTGCTGCTCAGTACTTTCACTTTCTAACCAATAGCTCATGGTTACTGCAGTTAAAAACATTTGCCTTAGACAACTCTTAGTAGATCCACAAGACTCTTCTTCCTCTGTTATCACATTAAAAATGTCTGATCATGGTTGGGAGGGCAGTTTTGGGATAAAAGCACATGTTTTCTGCTGCTTGATATATAATTTATTGTCTATTTTATTTGTCTTAACTCTAAACCACCAATCACTCAGATAATGAGCTGATTTGTGCAATTAAGAGTGCAAAAATTTGTAAGACATTGCTGTGAGTTCTGTATCACAGCAAACAGATAATGTTTTTCTTCCTCCCTTTGGTAAAAAAGTGTCATGGGAATTTATGTACTAAGTTCCTTGGTGCCGTTTTAATCATCTTATAGAGTGGACGTGTGGAATTTACATTCTCAGAGCAGTTCTAATTTATCACATGTGTTTTAGCATTTCAGAGGTAGAGAAAAAGATTGTTGTGGGGTTTTTTTTAATCTCCCCAGGGGAATGTTGAACTAAGGTAGGTTAGGGTGGGGAGGATGAAACCAGTAATTCATACACACCTACACTGGTTGTCACTGAGGACGTTTGTTCCCTAAAATGAGAAAAAGCAAACTGAAAGAAGACATTGTCTTTGTGCACAGACCCCCATCTTAGCTCACATAATGATGTCTTCTAGCGTCTAGTGTCTAGACCTTCCTGGGCCAATTCAGTGGTCGGTTAAAATACGGCTCTTCTGTAGAGAAGTGTGCAGTGAGTCTGAAATAGCCACCAAACTTTGAGAATTACAATGAAAAACAAACATAAAATTCTCATTAATGCATTTTCATATTGATTACAGGTGGGAGTTATAATATTTTGCATCTAAAGGCTTAAATAACAGATAAAATTCAAATAATTGTTACCTGTTTGTTTTTACTTTTTTTCTTTATTTTTCATGTGGTTGCTAGAAAATTGGAAGTTTCCCATGTGGCCCTCATGAATTCTGTTGTGAACTCTGGTCTAACGATGCACTTTGCTAGTAGGTAAGCAGGGGTTCAGCGGAAGCTGGGAACCCCCTAGCAGGGAGCTCTTGAAGGTTTTATCTCCGGAGTCTGTGAGCCGCTGGCAGTTGGTCTGGCTGCTCTTACCCAGGGAGAATGTCCTGCTTCCTTCACAGCTCAGCTGCTCCAGGCCTCCCCTGCCCACCGGCCATGCTTCTTAGGAGAATTCCGCTTATCTGCCGTCTGTGATTGATGACAGCAAGAGGGCATACGTACTTGTAGGTCAGCCCTTTCTTAGAACAAAAAGAGTTCAAGGAGTTCTTGAGATTAGGAGGGTCTGTAGAGTTTTAGTGACATTCTTCAAGTGCTGATAGCCTTTGGTGGGGTTGCCCATGATTGTTCTGAGTTGTGTGGTGGCCACCGGAACGTTTTGTCCTTACAGGTTTTCAATGATCCACTTGCATTACAACAAACCTCTTTGTGGGGCTTTTGCTCTTTTCTGTCAAGTGAGGGGTTTGGACCGTTTTGGCTCTGCCCTTCTAAATGATGTTAGGTAGATCTTGTGGCCCAGGCAGGATGTCCCCAGGGAGAGCCACCAGTCTAGCCTGTAAAGGAGGCAGTGGAGAGGCATGGTTACTCCTTTGGACTTCCAATGTCTGTTGATAAACCTCTGTGGCATTTTTTGGAAGAACAAAGGAGTTTGGGTTGTGGGACAGAAGAGGCCGTCCTTCCAGCTTGCCTGGTGTGGAGCAGGAGAGATCAGCACATAGACTTTCTGTGGACGCCTGTAAGAAAGACTTACTGCCATTTGACAAGCTGAATTTTCGACTTACGCACAGATTCCCATGAGTTTATATAGGGACGTCGATTTCACACCTCACTAGGATACGTTGCCTGTGTCTTAGAGTAGGACATATGGTATTCTATTGGGGGCATTGCAGAGTCCCTAAATAATGCTAATAAAGGACATTTTTTTTTAAAGGTACATTTTTAGGTGTGTTTATTAGCAAGTCAGCTTTGTTATAAGGTATAGTTTTGTGGGAGCTTCTAAAATAATTTTTAAATGACATGTTTTAAAATGACTTTTAACTAACTTCAAAACAAATATGTGGATTGCAGTGACCATTGATTTTTGGAATAAATAAGTGTAAAGGTTTATGTCAGCATTATATAGGAGCAGTGCATTCTGTTTTGTGATGGAATATATATATCGCTAACTAACTTCTCCCTTCTCTTCCTTCCTGGTTTTGCTTGGACCGAATGCTTTCCCTTCTAGGGCAGCTGTTTAGATTTATGGTTTTGAACCCAGTGCTCTTTATTTAAGCTGGTGTTTGCTTTGTGTGGAAGGGGGAGGAGAGGAGGCTTGTTTGCCAGGAGTTAGACCAGGGTTGAAGTCACTAAACTGGTGACTCTGCAGATGGGGAAGGGAAAGGAGTCCCCGGCCCCCACCCCAGCTAGGCCCCAGAATCAAGGTGGAGCTGCAGAAGACCCAGACCCTGCCATCCCAGCTGTGCACACCTGGAGTGGGCGCCTCGACTCTGCTGAGGTTACAGAGCTCCGACACATTCCATTCTGCTGGGAAGTCAGGGATGAGAAAGCCCGGGGAATGGCTCAGGAGCAGAAAGCCTCCCTTCTGGGCATTTCTCTCCCTGGATAGTTTCCTGGATGTGTGCTTGGCCTAGTGTCTCAGTTGTGGCTTCCTCTGCAATGTTGGTAGAAAGATGGGTGTAAAGCAGGTTTTCCTTAGGACCTGCCTGTAGTTACTTTCCTTCTGCGAGCCTGTTTTGGAGTGGCGAGGGCCCTGTTTTGTAGAGAAGCAGTGGGCCCGGGGAATGGCTCAGGAGCAGAATCCTGCCTCCCCGGCAGAGCTCTTGCCCGGCCCTGCGTGGCATGCTTCCCTCCACCCTATCCCCACCCTGACCTGGCAGAGGAGCCCCACTGTTGTGGGCTTTTTTTTACAGGCATGTCCTTGTTTCCAGACAGGTGTCAGGCTTTGTACTGAGTAGGGTAGATTGGGTGAAGGAGTGTGTGTGTGAGTGTGAGTGTGTGTGTGTGTGTGTGTGGCTTTGTCTCTGGAGTGGTTTAGGAAGGGTGCAGTGGAAATGAAGGGAGGACTTGACTCCACTCGTAGGAAATTTCCTTCGGTCTCGCTTGAGGAAGCAGCTGCTTTGCAGGGTTGAACCTGTTGTTGTAACCGCTGGTCCTTAGATAGTGAGAGGCCTCTCGGGAATGAGGATGGGGAGCCGAGGACCTTCACGTAGACCTGGCCCACTTTGGTCCAGATGGGCCTTGGCATCCAGGAACGAGAGAAACTGACCAGGAGCCAGGAGGAACTGGGAGGAACTTTTTTTTTTAGCTTCAGAACTTGGAGATACCTGCTCCGATGGGGACCACCAACATTTGGCTGGCAGGCCACAGACTTCAGCTCCCTGGCTTAGCCTGCTCTCCTGGTCCATTCAGTGGGGTTTTAACTACAGTGCCCAGTCCCTGCTTCTGCTCACCCGTTCAGTCAACTAAAGGAGATCTTGAGAGTTTCCAAGTTTTGAGTGACCGAGGGTCTCTTGAACTAAGATGGAATGCAAAGCTGATACCTCAAAGTGGCTTGGTTGCTGTGTTTTTCTTCTTGTTTTTGTAAAAACATAGTCAGTAAAAAGTCTGTTGCATTGCAAGACAATGTAATTTGACCCACAGTTTATGGGGGAGGAGGGAGGCGATTTTAGTCCTTAGAGGTTTCTAGCGCTTGGTGGGTTAGAGTCTGAGACTTTTTTCTGTCTTGGACTGGACAAAGGTGAATGCCTTCATTGTTCAGTTGTGTGGAGCTGTTAATAGTTTACGGATGGCGATTAAGTCAAGCCGGTAAGCCAAGTTACAGTGTATCTTAGCCGAGGGGCGCTTGGCTAATTTGTGGAGTTGGACCTTTCAACTTGAGCCTTTCGCCTGCCCCGCGGGGTTTGTCCTATTCATTCGTCCTTCAAAACCCAGACCTCGTGAGGCCTGCTTCCTTGGTCAGTACCCCCAGGGATGGATGCTTTATGTATATGTCCCCAAATTAGCTCTATGGCATCAAGTATAAATGATCTAACTTCACCCTGGTGGCCTGCACACTTCTGCTGTGCTGTGAATCTTTGGACTGCGTCCCTGGCCCAGCATCTTCCTGGCTCAGTTGGTCAGTGGCTGCTTCTGCTCTCCATGGGGGATTTCTGCTTGTCCATTCGCCTTCCTCTCAGAATGAGCCATTAAACCCCATAGTAATCTGGGAGGTAGGAGTGTTTATTTCTCCTCCTCTGTAGGTGAGGAGACTGAGGCCAGTGGTGGTTCTTTTGTCCCAGGCTGTGTTCAGATGCAGAAAAACCAGGATTCCCATGCAGGCAGTTTGACCCCCAGGGTTGAGCTGTCATTGGAAACTACCATACTCTAGTCTAACCTTGAGAAAACCCCGAGATGGTCACCCACTGAGGGATAGTCTATAGTTTAGCTGACCTGTACCCTTCAAAACAGGTAAGGCTTTTAATCAAAGAACGTCTGAGAGACTGTCACCGAGCTGAGAAGACCTGAGGAGGCATAATGAGAAATTATGTCCTGAGTGGAATCCTGGGACAAAGAAAGGACACTAGGGGAGTGCTAGTGAAATCCAAATGAAGTGTGGGGTTGAGTTCATACTAATGCACCCAGCGTTCCTTCGTGGCGACAACTGTGCCGTAGCAATGTAAGATGCTAGCAACTGCGGGATGTGCAGGGACTCCGTGCTGCCTTTGCAACTTCCCTGCAACATGGTTCTTACAGATGCCGCTGTGTGCTCACTGGGCATTGAGCAGAGTGCTGAGATAGGATTTGGCATTGAGAGTGACTTAGTTACCACTTAGCCCTTGTCTGGTGTGTCTAGCCCTGTTTTAGGTGCTAGAGATTCAAGGGCAAGTAAAACTAACCCACTCTTGCCCCCTGCAATACAAGTGATGTAAATCCTAGTGTAACATCCATCAAACAAAGAGATGAAATAACTGTTGTTTCAGTGTTCTAGGAAACAGGTATAAATACTGGTTTTGGTCATTTACGTAGATCTCTTGATGAGTGAATTGCTTTCTAGATATCTTCTGAAAGTTACAATATCTGCTTGTGACAGACAATAGCAGATATGCCTTTGCTTGTAAGTAATAGAAACTCGGCAGAACCAGTGTAAGCTGAAAAGAGGACGTTTCTTAGCATGTGGGCCGTGGGAGGGCAGGGCTGAAGGTGTCTGTGGGGAGTGAATGAAGTCAGATACAGGTCTGCTTGTTTTCCTGTGTAATTGTTTGTTTCTCTTCCTTTCTTCTGTTTTATTTGAGATATAATTCACATATCATAAAATTCAGTTGAGTGGTTTTAGTATATTCACTAAATACTAGTATTAGTATATATTGGTATACTAGTACTAGTGTATACTAATAGTTATGCAACTACTACCACTATCTAATTCCAGAACATTTTCATCACCTTATAAAGAAACCCCGTACCTATCCCGAGTCACTCCTACACTCTAGAAAACCAGCAGCCTGCTTTGTCTCCATGGATATCGCTTCTAGACATTTCCTATCAATGGAACCATGCAATATGTATGTGGTCCTTTGCAACCGACTTCTTCCACTTTGCATAATGACTTAAAGGCTCATCCATGGTGTAGTATGGATCAGTTCTCCATCCTTTTTATCACAGAACAATATTCCATTATGTGAATATACCACATTTTAAGAATCCGTTCATCTGCTGGTGGACATTAGGGTTATTTCCCCTTTGGGGCTATTGTGAATAGTGCTGCTCTGTGCATTCGGGTATGGGATTTGATGTGTGGACATATGTTTTCATTTCTCTTGGGCATATACCTAGAAGTGGAGTTCCTGGGACATATGGTCACTCTGTGTTTAACTTCGAGGAACTACCAGACTTCTCCACAGCAGCTTATGGGGTTTCTATTTCTCCACATTCTCACCAACATGTATCTTTTTGGATTGGATGGGATTATCTTTTAAACACCTTTACATTCAAGAGGTATGTATGATTTTAAGGAAAACATGAACTGTTTTTGAAATTTAATAAGATTCTGCAGAGGCATGATTTAGTATGAACGTGACAGCAATGAGAAATTGCTGCTCTAAGCTTATTCACTTCCCACTGTGTTCTTGGGTCTTTCATTTTTATGAAGTATTGACAAACCCCCATCCCGATTAAGTGTGTATATTCTTTTCTAAAAGCAGATAGTAGCCAGAACCCGGTCAGGATTTCATTAAGGTAATCTTACCAGTTTTTTATTTATTGGGGAGGTTATTTTTTTTAGAGAAATTATTCGCGTCATGAGTGGGAAAGGACCGTACACTCTGGGAAGCGAGGAGAGGTGAAGGCTGTCTGGCAGCTCACTCCATGCAGAGTGCAGACACCTTGTGATCGTTTGTGTTACCCCTTCTGTTCCCTATCTCCCATTTCCACTAACAGGAAGAATGGAATGCAGATCTACAACCAGCTATTTTGTGTCTCCTGGAAAGGATTTCCCACTAGTTTTTCAAAGTCCTTAGAATTGAAACAGTTTTGTTCATTTTTTAAAATTTGCATGTCCCCACCTGCCATTTACCTGCTTCTCTTTCTCATCTTGTTCTGTTGTTCCTTATGATATGTGATTACTCCCTTTGAAAGAGACTAGGTAGATGGGGAAGGTTTTAAAATAGGCATAGTTTACCTCTAGCAGATTGTAAGCTCTTTAGAGCAGAATCGGTTGACTCTTTTATAGTGCCTGATGCAAAATAGGAAGCTGAAAAGATATTTGTGGGGAGCATGGATTTGTGGAAGGGTGGCCTGGTGGATGATGGGTGGGTGGGTGCGTGGATAGACGGAGGGATGAATGGACTTATGGGTAAAATGATGTTAATACATATTGAATGAACTTTAGGGATACTGGCTGATTCTTTAGGTCCATTTTCTATTTTCTTTTAAATATATATATTGGCTATGTGATGGTTGGTTGGCTGATAGATGAATAGTTTGAGTTTAGTTCCTTGGTTTGTCACATTTCTATAATGTTGAGATTGTGTCAGCAACTCGGAGATGTCTCATTTCTTTCAGTGTTTCTTGGATTATTTCTAGTCACTGTAGTATAACTGAAAAGCTGTTTCAAGGAATTGCAAGGAAGGTAGGGAAAATCAGAATATGAAATCAGGACTGAATCAGTTGGCAGGTTGGACCCCTATAACCACAGGAATAAACTCTTTACAGGGTCATAAATTCATAATTCACATGTCTTGCCATTTAGCCTAGTTTGTTTTTATTTTGATTTGGAGTGGGAGTCGGGGTACCAGTGAATCTTTGTTAGATATCAAGGTTGGTTTATTGTTGGTGATACCTTTTTCCATTTTCTTTCCTCCTCCTTCCTTTTCATCATCTATTCATATAGTTTTATAGTATCCTCTGCACAGAAGCTGCCCTTCTTAGTAGCTAATTGTGGTGACACAGTGTCACCTTACAGGCAGGACAGCAGGAAACAATGTTGGTGCCATGTGATCCCTCTCTCGGGGTGCACTGTACACTGGCATTGTCCAAAGACATGGGGTGAATTGTCTGTGACCTTTATAGTAGTGAATGCAGACAGGCCTCAGTTATCAACCGCACTAGTTTTCTTTGGGGTATTTTTTTAGGTGTGTTTGTGAGTTAGTTGTTTGGGACACTATATGTCTTTCAATGGAAATAGTGCCATAAATGATCCTAGGCTCATAGGAAGCCCAAGAAATGATGTCAGTGATGATGATGATGATGATGACAACATAGCTGAAAGCTGCAAATATATTATAGCTACAAATAGTTGAATACACTTCTTATTTTAAGAGCAATACCATTAAAGACTTCTGTATAGACCAGCCTTGGGACTGGCACAACACTTGTGCTATATAATCTTTGGGAAGGGGGTGCGAATTATGCCTATGAGTCCTCAGGTAAAGTGTCAACATCTCCTTTTCCTCTGGAACTTAATAGTGGCATCACGTCTGGTGGGCCCCATAGCCAACATTAAAATGATACAGACTTGGGGTTCTCACACCACATTTCCCAGTATTATAGTCTGTATGCTCACAGTTTCTCTCTTGAGCCTCCCTATATTTGTCCTACTCAACCATTGGCAATGGCCTCAGCACCTCCTTGAGTCCTGCCTGCATCCTTTGAGGACAGAGTCTGCACCCACCCAAGTTCCATTTGGAGTTTAAGCAGCCCTCGGCTGACTAGAAGCATTCCTCCGTGGAATCTGATACAGTTTTCAGAACGGATTGCCAGGCCAGGTCTAAAACCTCACAGTCACGCACAAAGGAGGGAGGGAAAGAGACAGGAGGTCATTCCTCAGCATTGTGGTCCACACTTTCCGCGCTGTGCCTCAGAGTTTGAGTGGACCACCCACTGCTATGGGGATGCTGGGAGAAAGTGCACCCTCCCTCTCCCCTTCACTTCCAGGCCCTCCCCCACTGAGTGGACCTTTAATTTCTAGATCTCCTGGGCCTGTCCCCAGCTAGCAGGACTCCCGCGTTCCAGCGGCTCGGGGTCGGGGCTCGGGGCTCGTGTTCACCCTGCTTGTGTTCACACTGCATTTTTCATACTTAACTTGTAGTGTGATTATGCTGTCTCTTTGGTGTCTCTGCACTGTTTCCAAGCTTTCTGGCAAGTTTTGTGTTGGGGTTTGCGAGCACTTGGGGTTGAAATAACTCCTGAGATGAAAAGCACAGAGAGCAGCTCCAATCATCTGTATAAAAACATTAAAAGTCAGTTCTAATTAACATTAAACTGCATTGAAAAACAAACAAACCAACAGCCCAGTGGACAAAGGAGGAAAAGGAGAGTCCTTCTGGCACTGCCTGCAAACTGGCTATCTCCTAAATGGTTTTCCTTAAGTTTGTCAAACGTTTGAATCCTCTCTCAGAGGTCACTTCCACCCTTCCATATGCACTCAGTTTAATGTCACTGGAAATTAGATCTGTCCCAGGTAATACTGAGTCCAGGCTGATCCTACTTCAGAGGTTGTGCAAATTCCTAGAATTTTACAACAGAGTCTGCTTTCAATTAATTAGTCTCGAACAGTGAATGGTTTTGAACACTTCAAAACTTTGTATTCCTCTGGATCTGTGTTTGTTATATGGGGCGGTTTCCTCGTCCTCAGCATGAGTATTTCGGCCAAAGTGGCAGTGACGTCAAGGTCGAGGTACCAGCTTCAGAACTTTGAACGTTATAAAAGCCATGAGTCCTTTGAAGTGGGTTTTGGATTAGGAAAAAAATGACATCTGTTAAGTTGAAAAGGTATTCCTACATCCAACAAAATAAAAAATGATGATAAAACAGGAGAGAGTTCACTTAGATGTAGAAGCTAAAACAAAACAAAACGCCAAACTTACAGATACAGAGGATAGAAGCAGGGGTGGGAGAAATGGGCTAAGGGGGTCAAAAGGTACAAACTTTTAGTTATAAAATAAGTCCTGGGGATGTAATGTACAGCAGGGTGACCAGAGCTGATAATACTGTACTGTATATCTGCAAGTTGCTAAGAAAGTAGGTCTTAAAAGTTTTCATCATAAGAAAATAAATTTGTGACTCTGGTGGTGGATGTTAACTAGACATATTGTTATTTCACAATATACACAAATATTGATTCATTATGTTGGATACCTGAAACTACTATATTTTATGTCAATTATGTCTCAATTAAAAATAAACAGAAGTGCTATTTAAATCCTTAGGACTATAATATATGAGCCACATTTAGTTTCTGGAATTCAGTACCATTCACAGCAAAGACCCCTCCCCACCACACACATACACACCTCTATTCCCGAGCCTTCCACATGACACATCTAAGCCAGGTTGCTTCTTCTTCTTTTTTTTTTTTTTGTTTGTTTTTACAGGGCAGAGAGAGTCAGAGAGAGGGATAGATAGGGACAGACGGACAGGAACAGAGAGAGATGAGAAGCATCAATCATTAGTTTTTCGTTGCCGTTGCGACACCATAGTTGTTCATTGATTGCTTTCTCACATGTGCCTTGACCACGGACCTTCAGCAGACTGAGCAACCCCTTGCTGGAGCCAGCAACCTTGGGTCCAAGCCGGTGAGCTTTTGCTCAAGCCAGATGGGCCCGTGTTCAAGCTGGTGAACTCGGGGTCTCGAACCTGGGTCTCCTGCATCCCAGTTCGACGCTCTATCCACTGCACCACCGCCTGGTCAGGCAAGTTGCTTCTTTACTGAGTCACTAAGGGCAGAAAGATAAGAACTTTCTTTCAACTACTCAGTTTACTGCAGATTTATATAGTCTTTTAAATTTATTCTTTAAAAAATTATTTGACCTCTTTGTCTTAAAAAAGAAGAAAAGTAGATCACATTTTATGACCAAATCACAACTTTTTCATGTAGGTTGTTAGAGAATCCTGTACATGATACTTAACATAGGCCAAGTAAGTGGCTGTGGGACAGAAGTAGGTGTGGTGCCGCTTCTGGGTCTGAGACGAAGTTGTGTGTTTCGCTGAAGAATATTCTCTTTGCCCTGAACCTGTAATTAGAACATGCCACACAGCATGGTATTTAAAGTCCATTGTCATTATCTCTTTTTATGATTATTTCCCTACCTGATTTTTAAACTTAATTTTTTCAAAGTTCAGGAAAATTGTTTTTAAAATCAGAAGAGATATATCATTATATTTTAAAGGGCAATAGGAAATTGAAATCTATATGGTGATTTTTATCTTCTTTACCTTAAAGTAGGTAATAATAAGTACTTTTGTGCCAAGGGCCATTGCGTGAATATTTTAGGCTTTGCGTAGCTACATCCCATAGCCATGGTAGGAGGAAGGATGAACCAGGTAAACGTCCTTGGCCAGGGAGGCACTGTAAGTCACAGGCAATTGGATAAGGATTTATGATTAACAATTGAGTTCCATGGGACAGAGATGCCGTCTGCTACACCTCATCTTTAGATTACCTTGAAAAGTCTCGTGTGGTGTCTTAGTTCCCCAGACTATGTTAGTGGACAGCAGAATCATAATGAATTCAACACGGAACTCTGAATTTCAACACAACCCTTCCCGTGAATTGTTTTGGGTTTGGATTTGTTTGTTTTTTGGTATGTTGCATGCATGTCCATCACTCAGTTACAGAAATGTGATTGGATTTTCCCCATTATGGAATGATTAAGAATGTTCATATACAATGGACATGTATATAAGCTTGGAAATTAATTTTTCAAAATAAGTTGAAACTACTAAGGTATAATTACATGTAATAAAGTACACCCATTATAAGTGCACAATTGAATGAGTTTTAATACCTTTATACAATTCTATGGCCATCAGCTCAGCCCTGTTTTAGAACAGTTCCATCATCCCCCACGTTCCATTTTCCACATTCACAATCAGTGTTACCCCGTCTCCCCCAGCACCAGGCAGCTGTTTTACCTTCCGTGTCTGTGGATTTGCCTCTTCTGAAAATTTCATGTAAATGGAACCCTATACTGTGTACTCTTGTGTAACTTCTTTAACTTAGCAAGATTTTTTTGAGATTCGTCTTTAGTTGGTATTCTGTCAGTGATTTGTTTTACTGAAGAGTTTCGTTAGAGGAATTTATCACATTTTGTCTCTGGACCAGTTGATGCACATTTGAATGATTTCTAGTATTTGGCAATTAGGAATAATGCTGCTGTGAATATTTGCATACAAGTCTTTTTAAAAATTTTCTTTTGAGGCCCTGACCGGTTGGCTCAGTGGTAGAGCGTTGGCCTGGCGTGTGGAAGTCTTGGGTTCGATTCTTGGTCAGGGCACACAGGAGAAGCGCCCATCTGCTTCTCCATCCTTCCCCCTTTCTCTTCTCTCTATCTCTCTCTTCCCCTCCCACAGCCAAGGCTCCATTGGAGCGAAAATGGCCCAGGTGCTGAGGATGGTTCCATGGCCTCCGCCTCAGGCACTTTTGAGTGGCTCTAGCTACAACAAAGTAACGTCCCAGATGGGCAGAGCATTGCCCCCTGGTGGGCATGACCGGTGGGTCCCTGTCTGGCGCATGCTGGAGTCTGACTGCCTGCCTGCTTCTAACTTTGGAAAAATAACAAATAAATTTTCTTTTGAGTGGGTAGATATCTAGCAGTTGAGTTCTTGAGGCATATGGTAAGATTATGTAAAAACATCTTTGTTTTATATCCTTACTACTTTCTCTGCATTGTTGCCAACACTTGGTATAGTCGGTCTTTTTTGTTATAGCTGGGAAATCATTTGTTGGTAATGGAAATTGGAACCCCATGAACCTCACTTATGAAGAGGGGCTGGTATTTCTTGCCTCCTCCCTATCTTACAGGATTGCTCTGAAGATCAACGGAGATGGAAATTTATGTGCAGGGGCTTTATATTGTGAAACTTACTGGAGAGTTTTTAGCTGTTAATTCAACACCTACCCATCTCAGAGATTAAGATGAAAACTTGCGTAAGTTTTAATAAAATGTGTATGTTACTGTCAAACTTGTTCTACCTTCTTATGAAGGCATATTTTATTCAAACTGTGAGCTGTCTCCATATACCTGCATTGTACCTAATTTATCAGCCCTATGTAACAATGGCAGAATATAATGATTTGCATATGGTGGGACAATTTTTCTTTCCCACTCAAACCTGGATGGTCTGGTAAATGTCTGCTTGTGACTTCATTTTCAAACCCCAGCAGTCCCTGAGTTATGAACAAGATAGGTTCTGTAGGTTTGAAAATGTTTAAGTATTTATATGCACAGAAAGTATTTAAAAATAAATACTCTATAATGAAGACAAACATCTGTCTAAGTTGCATTTAATAGGTAATGTACCTGTTCCTATTAACATACAAATTCAACTTAACTACAAACCTAGAGTACCTATCTCGTTCCATAACCCAAAAATTGCTTGTGCTTGTCAGTGGCCTTCTTTTATGACTTGTGCATATGTGTCCTATTCTAATAGAAAAGAAGTAGAAAATTTGGGTGCTCAGAGAAATGACCAGGAAACAATCTGTACAAAAATATTCACTGCAACGGTTTTACTTTGCAATTCTGATTCTATGAAAATTGCCAGTTTAAACTTTTTCAAAGAACAAAGAGAATTTTGAATGCATTTCCCTTTCTACAGGTGAAAGCCAGCTGCTGTAGGTCCAGGGGAACTGGCCCATGGACTCTCCATTATTGTTCTTTGGGGCTGGATTTCATACAACTTGCTTATCAGCAGCTCTTCACACCTGTTGAGAAAGACCTTTGGACTAAGGAAGTTAAACTGTATGTTTGATCCCTTACGACTGTGTCAACAAAGGACTTCATAGCACTTTCAAATGAAAGGATAATAAGAAACACAACAAAACTCAGGTTAAAGAAGTTGCATGCCTCTGGGAATCTGGAGGTTTCTGTTAATCCTGGTGACAATTTATATTAATCCGGTAATATTTTATAATCTTTATTTAGCCTTACTAAATAGACAGTTTTAATGAGAAATGTGCTCATGAAATCCTTTTTGATAAAGATGATGCAAGTGATGGTCATAGCAAAAAATGCTTTGGACTCAGGATTCTGGGATGGAGGTCCACGGAATTCTTATTTCATGATTTTACCTACTGAGTGAAAACTCTAACCTTATGTGACTTCGAAAATTTCTATTTGAGTGTGTGTGTGTGTACACACAGCTTTCAAATCCTACAGCCTTCAGTGTGTGAGTTAAAGAGGAAAAGAAGTAGTCAGAGAAATGACCAGGAAACAATCTGTATAAAAATATTTATTGCAACGGTTTTACTTTGCAATTCTGCTTCTATGAAATTGTCAGTTTAAACTTTTTCAGAGAACAAAATTATTTTCTCGAGCATCACTAATAATGTGGTTTGGTACGGAATGCTATTGGGAGAGCGGTCTTAGAGGGGCCTGAAGTAAATGTTCTGTCTGGAAGCACCTGTTTGCTAATAAAGAATCAGCTGACAGTCAGTTAGTTGGTCCTCATTGTTTCTGGATGTTACCAGCATCTCAGCCTGCATGGGCATCAGTACGTGGCCCACTCCTGTGGAGATGGGAACTCGCCGCTGTTGGTGTTATGTGCATTCTTTAAACAAGAAGACTTCCGGATTTATAGGGAAACATTTCATATTTGTTTCTGTTATTATTTTCCACCTTGATCATGAGGATTTCAACCCCTCTTTGGAGGGGTGGTGGAAGAAGGCTGGGGTTAACAAATTCTCATAACAATGATAAATGGGGTGCACCCGGGGGAGGGCCTTGTGTGGGGTGTTTTAGGGGATGCTGGGAGAGAACTCACATGGGAAATTGTGTGAGCCAGTCATGGGGAACAGAAGCTGGTGCCCTTTCTTTTTTTTTTAATTTTTAATTTAGAAAATTAACTTTAACAGGGTGACATTCCATTGCCCTTTCAACCTGAGGCCTCATCCCCCTTGTTCTTCTTGGAAATGCTTGTAGAGACTCATGCACATGTGGTTCCCGTCTCTGAGCCCCCTCCTTCCAGAGGCCCTGGGTCTAGTTAGCTGGCCTCAGGTGCTGACATTGAACTCAAGGCGACTTACTGGGGATCCTGAGTAACTGTGGCATAATAGCAAACGTTTCAGGTCCTAGCTAGTGTATTTTAAATAGGGTCCTCGATGACATGGAGGGAGTAACTTAAATTGGATTTTTGTAGCTTCTTAAATTTTTCTTCCTAGGAGGGTGAGAGAGAGCAAATGGTTGTATGTGACAACTGGCCACATAGAGGGACCTCTGTGTTGTATTTTAATTGTTGACTGATCTGTTAATGCATGTATGAATTATTTTAAGGAGACAAATAGAGTTGGTGTGATGCGTGGAAAGAGCATGGTATTAGGAACTGGAGAGATTTGAGAACTGGCTCGGTCACTGACTGATGTCAGGCAAGGACTTAGGCTCCCAGCTTCAGTTTCCTCCCAGAGGAGAGGATGCCTATCGTGCTGACGGTTAGAATTAAATATAGAGTGTCACTGTAGCTTTTAGCACATGACCGGGACACCTCATGGGCACTCCATTGCTGGAAGCTGCTATTTATAAAGAGTAACAGTAGCATAAAGTGATGATTTACTTCTGTGTTACTTAGTTCCTGCCAAGTCTCTGTTAACAAAGCAGCAGTAACCCCTTAAGCTGGAAGTTGAACATACCATAACCAATATATTATAAATATTTCACTTAACATTTAAAATCAGAACAGAAATTAAGCAGGCCAATGGAATGAGGTTGAACGTTCTAGAAAAAGAAGTTGTTTGGTTAAGTGCTATTTCAAGTGATAATTTTAGTGTATTATTTCCAGTTTCATTTTTGTTGGAGTTAATAGGATTGTTGAGCAGAGTAGGAATAACTTAATGAGATACTAAAGCTGTCCATCACGTGGGTATACATCATGTATCATCAAGGTAATTATTTATGATTGGGATGACCAGTGAACATCGAGTCATTTTTTTGAACCTTTGTTTTTCAGTCGTCCTTGGAACGATAGTTTTTATGTTGTGAAATCAAAGGAAAAAGATGTTCAGCATTGAAAAGCTAAAAATATGGTTATCATTTCATTCGTCAAGTGGGGAAATAAAAAAGGGAAATGCAGTCAATGCCAAGAAAATATGCCCTTAGTTAAAACAATGGGATCTGGAAGTTGTTGTCTTTTGGGCTATAGCCCCAGACTATGGAGTGCAAGGAATGCATTATGTGTCCGGAGGAATCCTACCAAAGTCATTCTAGCGGATAGGGTTCTAATATTTACTAAAACGTCAGTCCCTCTTGTGGAGAGTGCAGTTGACACATGGAGTTGTACATGTAGGAAGTCAGTGGAGTGTTCTAATGTCCTCCAAGTGGGCAAGTGTGTGGGGCTTGGACCCGGGAAGATGTGAGCACACAGGTCCCGAAGAGTTCTTGACTTGGGGTGAAGCAGAATAGTGACTCGGCCACATTTGTGGTCTCTGGAATCCATCTGCCTAGGATTGAGTTCTCTTAGTCTTTTAATGCTGGTCAAGTTAGTTGATCTCTAGGCCTCTACTTCTTCATCTGTAAAATGGGTGTAATAATAGTACCTGCCTCCGCAGGTGTTTGTGAGTGAAGTGAAGAAACCCTATAAGTCAGCTGCACTTAGTAACACATGGGCTACAAGTTTCTCAGTCCCTGCTTGGCTCTCTCTGTCCAGTGGGACTCTGTCTCAGTCACACTTTTCCATAGTAAAGTCTGTAGGTGATGTTTTCTGAAGAGTTATTCTTTGATTGTTTGAGAAGAACATTTAAGTTTTAAAAAGTTTTTTTTTAAAAGGACTGTAGTAGTCATAGTAACTTTGACAGTGGTGTTTGCCACAAAATGCAACCCAAGCTCATCATTAAATTCTGTTTATTTTATTTACAGGGAACACGGGTCTGGCTGAGAGAAAACGGCCAGCATTTTCCAAGTACTGTAAATTCCTGTGCAGAGGGTGTTGTCGTCTTCCGGACAGACTATGGTCAGGTGAGCCCAAGTCCCTTTGGCTTTGTGTCATCTGTGTTCCGCTTTCTGAGGCAGTCTCACACAAGGGCGTGTGTGTTTCACTCTTCTGCCTCCCTCCAAACCTTAATCCTTTTTTAAGTGGTAAAAAAAAAAAAAATCCCAAAAGGAGTGTGTAGTGCACATCTTTAGAGTGTGAGTGACACAATGACATTCTCCCAAATGGAGCACAGAAAGTGTTCCAACCAGGATGGGACAGAAGAGTCTTATAGCATTTAAGTCTTATAACTTAATAACATTTTCTTTTCTTTAGATTACTTTATTATTATAATAATACAGTATATAATGCATGCAAACATACAAAATATGTGTTAATCAACTGTTTCTGCTATTGGTAAGGCTTCTAGTCAACAGTAGGCTATTAGTAAAGTTAGATGCGGATTTTTTACTGTGCAGAGTGTTGGTGCCCCTGACATGTTGTTCAAGGGTCAACGTTTTTAGGTAATTATGAAAAGAGGCATTTCTCCACTGTATTAAGGAAACTAATTTTAATGTTACAAATAATTTCCTTCCTCAGTGGCACATATCATATTTTTAAATTAATTTTAATAGGGTGACATTAATTAATCAGGGTACATAGGTTCAGAGAAAACATCTCCAGGTTATATTGACATTTGATTATGTTGCATACCCATCACCCAAAGTCTTCTGTCACCTTCTATCTGGTTTTCTTTGTGCCCCTCCCCTCCCTTCTTCCTTCCTCTCCTCCCCTACCCCCAGTAACCACCACACTCTTGTCCATGTCCCTGAGTTTTTTTTATGTCCCACCTATGTATGGAATCATATAGTTCTTAGTTTTTTCTGATTTACTTATTTCACTCAGTATAATATTATCAAGGTCCATCCATGTTGTTGTAAATGATCCAATGTCATCATTTCTTATGGCTGAGTAGTATTCCATGGTATATATGTACAACATCTTCTTTATCCAGTCATCTATTGAAGGGCTTTTTGGTTGTTTGCATGTCTTGGCCACTGTGAATAATGCTGCAATGAACATGGGGCTGCATGTGTCTTTACGTACCAGTGTTTTTGAGTTAGGCACATATCAAAATATAAGACATGAAGAAATAAAAGGATGGCATATACCAATATTTAAAACTGATAGTTTCTGAATCTCATTTGTAAGTTGTGCTGAGAATAAAAGCTGCAATGTCAGTGTTGTGTAGTTTGAAGCTCACAGGCTACTGGCTTCTCACAACCTTAGCCCGATGGTCCCCTTGGTGTGGTACCTTTCTTAATTCTTGACTTCATGAGGAGTGATGTTGCCGGGATGTTTTGCAATTCTTCCATTTGTTTTTCATTTGAGTCTTAAATGGCTCTTTAGTGATTTATCTGGTGGTGAAGATACAGCTGTGTTTTGTAGGTGTAGATTAGAGGGGCGGGGGGTGGGAGAAGGTGGCAAAGAGATCGCAGGTCCCACAGCCATCACTGGTGTGGTCGCGCCACCGATGCCCAGTCTGATTTCTCTCCCTTCAGTTTCTCAGGTAATGTTGTATGCTCTATAAATGAAGGGCTAGTCTCTCCTGTAACGTTTCAGTTCCCTTGCAGAGCTGGTCCGCATCTTTCTGTCTTGCTTTGACTCTGCTTGTGTTCCCCTCTCACTGTCCCCGCCTATTCAGGCCCTGCACACACTCCTCAAGATGATGTAGGAGAGGAAAGCAGTACTTAAATCAGTGTACGTGGTTTGAGATAACTTTTCCTAAAAGTATTGTAAAATAGATTTGTAATGGAGTTCTTTCTTGTTATTGTTGACTTGTCTTTTAACCCCAAAGATACTTTTTTTTTTTTTTTTTGGTATTTTTCTGAAGTTAGAAGCGGGGAGGCAGTCAGACTCCCACATGTGCCCAACTGGGATCCACCTGGCATGCCTACCAGGGGGTGATGCTCGACCCTCTGGGGCGTTGCTCCGCTGCAATTGGAGCCATTCTACTGCCTGAGGTGGGTGGATGCCATGGAGCTATCCTCAGCGCAAGGGCCAACTTTGCTGCAATGGAGCCTTGGCTGCGGGAGAGGAAGAGAAAGATAGAAAGGCAGGACAGGGGGAAGAGTGAAGAAGCAGATGGGCACTTTTCCTGAATGCCCTAGCCGGGAATTGAACCCGGGACTTCCACACGCCGGGATGACGCTCTACCGCTGAGCTAACCGGCCAGGGCTACCCCAAAGATACTGTTTAAAACATTTTTCCGCCTGGCTTTTGGTGGTGCAGTGGATGGAGCATCTTCCTGGAACTTGAGGTGGCCATTTTGAAGCCCTGTGCTTGCCCAGTCAAGAGGCATATACAAGAAAGCAATGAAAAACTAAAATGAAGCAACTATAAGTTGATACTTTTTGCTCCCCCTACCACCCTGTAAAATCAATAAATAAAATCTCAAAAAACTAAAACACCAGTAAACAAAAGATCTTTTTTCCCTCTTTTTAAAAAAAATGTGATAAAAAAACACATAACATCAAATTTACCATCTTAACCATTTAAGTGTTGCAGTTCAGTAGGGTTAAATACATTCACATTGTTGTGCAACAGAGCTCTGAAACTTTTTCATCTTGTAATACAGTACTGAAATTCTGCACCCAAGTCCTTATATCTGCTCCCCCAACCCTTGTAACACCCTTTTCTATTTTCCGTCTCTATGACTTTGACTATTGTAGATACTTCATATGAGTGGAATTATACAGTATTTGTCATTTTTGTGACTGGCTTATTTTGCTTAAATGTTCTCCAAGTTTCTTCCTTCTTTCCTTCCTTCCTTTCTTTTTTAATGAGAGGAGGGGAGGCAGAGAGAGACTCTCACATGTGCCCTAACTGGGATCCACCTGCAAGCCCACTAGGGGGCAATGCTCTGCTCATCTGGGGCTGTTTCTCCATTGCTCAGCAACTGAGCCATTTTTTAGTGCTTGAGGTGGAGGCTACAGAGCTATCCTTAGCACCCGAGGCCAACTCGCTCAAACCAATCAAGCCATGGCTGCCGAAGGGGAAGAGAGAGCAAGGGGGAGGGAGGAGGGAAGGCGGAGGGGTGGAGAAACAGATGGTCGCTTCTCCTCTGTACTCTAACCAAGAATCGAACCATGGGCATCCACATGCCAAGCAAACACTCTACCACTGAGCCAACTGGCCAGGGCCCCCCAAGGTTCTAAGATACTTTCTGTTCCTATTGACACTTTGCTTGGCAGAGGCTTTTAACCTGGTGACTTCAGCAGCATTTTATTGCTTCTGCCTGTGACACGTGGTCAGCAGTCTGTGTCACGTGAAGACACGGCTGGCCCCAGTGGACATGCAGCTGTCTGTGAAGCGGGGGCAGTGGAATGGTATGGTCAGGGCAGTACTGTTTACTCCGGAAAGTATTTATGGATTGTGGGTTTAGGAAGAATGAAACCAGAATAATGTGTACTTAAACATGAAGACAACTCTCCACTTGGACTTCTGATCTTCAATCAGTCTTCACATACTTGGTCGTAATGTTGTGTGCTCTATCATTCCCAAGTCTAACAAGTATAATTAGCTCGGTGATTTGTGTAGGAATTGCAGGGTTTAAAATATGAGAAAAGTGAAGCGGATCAAGAGCATTGGGCTCAGACTAGGATTAAGAACTGGCAGTGGCCAAAAGACTAGTTTCTTTCTCTCCTGACCTACTTCTTCCTCTCCTTACGTCACAAGTTCATTGTGGAGTGCAGGGGTGTAGTAACCGAAGATTAGGAGAAGTTCATTAACTGACCCTGGTGCCCAGGACAGGAACACCTGCTTTTTAACTGGGCCAGGATGAATTCTTGAAGGAATCAGGGTCAAAGGTGCAGGGCATGGCCTTGTCCTAGTCAAGCCCGTGTAACTTTTCAAGGCACTGGTTAAATCAACCCAACTTGGTATGTCATTTAAGGATGTTAAGAAATCAGTGTTTCTGGGGAGAGGGAGGAACAGGGATTTATCGTTTAATGAGTACAGAGTTTCAGTTTTGGAAGATGAAAAAGTTGTGAAAATAGATGCTGGTTGTGGTTGTACAACAGCATGCATACACTTCGTGCCACCGAACCGTATGCTTAAAATGGTTCAGTTGGTGAATGTTATGTTTGTGTGTATATTTCAACACACACACACACACACACACACACGTATTAGTGTCTGAGGTCAGATGGTAACTGGTAAAGCCTGTCAAATGAGTATTTTTCTGTATCTTTAAAAACAATTTCAGTGAAATTTTTGTTTCTAAAGTGTGACTCCTCAGAAACATAAAAGGCTTGATAAATTAATTACCCTTTGGTTTAGAGCAGTGCATCTCCAGCTTCAGTGTCCGCAAACCACCTGGTGGTCTTGTCTAGATGCTGCTCATGATTGGCCCGGCTGGGCTGGGGCCTGAGGGTCTTGCATTTCTCACAAGCTCCCCCGCTGATATTGATGCCGCAGGCTCTTGAATCTCATATGAGTAGTGAGGGTTTAGAAGACATTTCCAAAAGGCACCTTAGGGTCATGGTTACCTGCGCTGATGAGTCTCAAACCCCCTGCATACCTCACCAGTACTCTTGGAGGAAACAAAGATCAAGATAAGAAAGAGGACTCCACAGAAAGCTGGAAAGTTTTTCTTTGGCCTATTTAGGCTTTGCTGTTCTTGGTGCTCTCCCTTCCGACAACTATTTTACCTTGGGCATGGCTGGGGTGGTGCGGACCGTAGCATAATAATCCTCAAATGGATTAAAAACCAATTTTTAAAATCCTGTATAGTGTTAGAGACCAAGCAGAGCATTGTGTAACAAAACCCTCAAGTGGAACCTCGGGCCCTGGGAGGATAATGTGGTGTTCTTTGTGACTGGCACGAACGGGCTCGTTGTCATATTTCATTCATTCTCTGAGAAGTTTGCATACTCACCTTCACTCAAGCTGTTCTTTTTTTGGCCAGGGAGATAATTTTAAAGTTAATTTAAAATTCCTTTCCATGCAAAAATTTTAATTACTATAGGTTGGATTTAGGAATACGGAAGACCGAAATATTTCTCTTGGATTCATAACTTATGTTACACTCACCGGGAAGTATTTGCAGATGGAAAAAGAAATGTGCAAGTGACAAGCTAACACACTTGGTTGAAAAATATGCAGTTGTGTCATCTGGAGATTGCAGCACACAGGCAGGTCAGCACATGTCCTGAAATTTCAAAATTACTTGCTTATCGTCTTAGATAACAAGCTTTGGACAGAGATTTAGAATAAAGCCAAATTAAAAGGCACCAGAATTCTGCAGGGTGCAGATATGGCAAAAGCCGTCTTCCAATCTCGCCTTTTCTTCTTACCCAAGAATATCTTTTCCGTAACAGTCACGAGGTGCAGGGGTGATCACTCTTTAAGCACATTATAGAATTGAGTAATAAGTTCTAAATTAGATTTTCACTTTGAGAGTGAACTGTTATCTTTTCTGAAAAGAGCCTAATTTGCTTGCTCTGAAATAGCTGAGAGGTATCAATTTACCTAATTGTATTTGAAAGAGTAGCTATTTAACTTACCCCTTAAACATAGAAATTGCTGCATCCAGTGGTTTTGTTGGGTTTTCTGTTTGCACTGTCTCTGTATGGGGTCTTCTGAAATATTTTACTGGAGGGAGATTCAATCACCCCAGTCTGCAAACAGATGCCCTTCTCCATGCCCTTCACTTTTTATTTGCAACAAGCATAATTAGACTTTGTTTTCAAAGTTATTCTTCTCATTCTATTAAATCCACAAAAAGGATATTAGATTGCCTGGTACTTTGAAGTCATCCCCCAAGAAAGACTTCCCCAGGCCACACAGGAAACACAATCCTAATTATTTATAATCACATCTCCCATTTAAAGCCGTCTTTAACTTTTTTGGTTTGACCCTCTGGTTCTGACTTGTTGGAATTAATATAAGATGGACCCAATTTTGTGAAACTTGAGAATGGGTTAGTGTAGTGATTCTTTTCATCCCATATTTTGGGGGTCAGTTTTACACATTTTCTGCCCTGGCCTGCTGCTTTTCTTCTGCTTTGTGTCCCTTGAATGTCATGTGAACATGGGCAGCCTTTTGACCTGTCCACCCCCTCCCTCTTTATATAATGTGTGTGTCCAGTCCTGTGTCCTGGAGAAATCTCCCCCAGGCCTGTTGAGTGCTGGAAAATAGACAGTGGGACCGCCCAGCGCAGCTCTCTACCATTTCAGAGCTCCGCATAACACCAGGAACCGTGAATGATCAGGAATTGGATAACTGAACTTCATGATTTCAACCTTTGGCCGTGACAAGTCCGATCTGACTGCTGAAGCGCAGCGGCAGATTGGATTATAGGTGTTCTAAGCAAGTGAAGCGGTCCCTCTGAGAGGAAGCTGGCTGCACAAACTGCCCCCAAGCGCCAGGAAGGCCGCTACATTCCAGGCTTCACACACGGAGCCAGCTGTTGGCAGAGGCAGCTGCCTGGGGAAACAGGTCTCTCCTGCCCCCTCCTTCTACAGGAGCCCAGGGACGTCAGCAGCAGTTGGTACTGCCCCCAAGTGAGGTGGCCAGCAAAAGGACACCATCTTGGGTCCCCAAGAGTCTCCGGGCTATGAAAGGTGGAGGAATGGGGGACACCAAGACTTATGAAGATGGAGAAAACGGAGTGTGAAGGACAGTATTAATGATGCACAGGTGTCATTAGGATACTTGTGACTCTCAGGCCAACCTCCAAACTCTGGGACAACAGGACAGATTTCTTCTAGTAAACTGTCCTGGACATAATCCCCACCCTCGCCCTGCTTTTCTTAAGTATTGGTTTTGAGGGTACGGCCAAGTGGTGAGACAGTCGTGCACTTGACACAGTTCTGCCCTACATACTTTCAGTACCTACCCGGCCCCGTGCCTGTTTATACAATATTATTGACTGTATTTCCTATGCTTTGCTTTCCTGTGACTGTTTTGTGTCGGCCAATTTGTACTTCATAATCCCTTCACTTCTTTCACCCAGTCCCCCTTTGTTTTTTTTTTAAAGTACATTTTATCCCCTTCTCTCTTTTTTATCTCCTTTTGTGTGTGTGTGACGGAAAACATTTTCATATCAATGCATGTAGTGTTGGGAGAAATCTTACCTATTTCTTTCTGAAAAGGAAAGAAACATTTGTTTGTCCTTTGGCTCCTGTGGCCTCTCCAGTCTTATATGTTCCATATATTATAATTGCTGCTTCCAAACAGATTAACCTGTGGGGTCTGATTCAACCGTATGAAATTGCCATCTCTGTAGGATGAGAGAGTTGAATATTGGCGATTTCATGTGGCTCTGCATAAGAGCATGTTAATAACCCTCTTTTGATTTTGTTTCAGCTTATCCATACATTTATGATTTAGAGATAGAATTATTGTGATGGTGTACAGTAAACTTTAACAAACTGTTTTTGTAGGAAGTTGAGGGGCCACACATATCCTTAAAACCATGTCCCGGCCTGGTTTTTGGAGTACCACTGCCATCTTTAATTCTGCTGTCATTGGTATGTTTGTTAACAGCTGTGACATTTTCATTCCTTTTGTGGTTTTCAGTTTTCTGGATGCATTTGCCATGATGGTCTCTGCTGCAGGTGTCCAAATTGGAGCTGAAAGAAAAATGAATGAATGTACAATTTATGTTTTTGAACTGGAGCTTGGATTTTCCTCTGTTGTAGTGTTTGTGTATTTGTGTTTATAGTGGTAGACGTGAATTACTGGAAATTAACATTTTAACCATTTTTGAGTATATAATTTAGTGGCATTAGTTGCATTTATAATATGTGCAGTCATCACCATGATCAGTTTTTAAAACTTTCATCTTCCCAAACAGAAATACTATAACCATTAAGTACGAACTCCCTATACAATTAATCTTTAGGGTACTTTCCTCTTGGATGCCTTTTTTAATGCTGATTTTAGACATGAAAGAACATTAGAGCTTCTGTTTTGTATTCTTTGTTAAGGAGTAGACAGTGTCAGGGAAGAATTGCTTTAGATCTGGCTTCAGATTCCTAGGAGGCAGAATTGGACTGCTGACCAACACTGAGCTTTTGGTACTGGCCACATGACATGCATGTGCGGTGGCAGGTCTTGCCCCCGTGGGTGGGCAGAGGGCCCTTTCCAAGACGAAGGTGGCTGCACAGTCATTCAGAAATTAAGGGTGGAGAGGGGAGGGGCACAATAGTGACAAATGGCAATTTTAAAAGATTAGATGCATTTGACCTTTTTTGTTAAAACTTCACTATGGGTCCATCTGTTTGTTACTCTTGGAATTCCCTTCCATCAAAACAGTGCAGCTGTATTAAAGGGACAACACCAAACTGGGAAATTTCTAAATTCTCTGTTCTTTTCCCACAATCGGCTATTTCATCCTGGAAATTCCCATCTCTGAAGACGGCTACGAAGCACCAGCCCGTGGAGTTTCTTAGAATCAGAAGTCTATGCTCCAGAGACTAAACACCACTGGGGCTTTCGGTCTTGCTTTGAAACCCAAGTAAAAAGTCCAACTTAACTTGGTTTTGAGTGAAAAAATGTTTTTATGCTCCGAAAGCCATGTGATTGACTCTCTAGACCTCTTCCAAGAATTTGGTTTGGCATCTTATGTCTCAAAGATAGGAAGTCAAATTTTCCATTAATTTTCACTCTGGGAAGATAAAAATAAATGATATCTGCTTGTTTATTAGTGTCCTCAGCTCCAGAAGAAAACATGGGAGTTTTTGCAAATCAAAGCTTCTGTGGATGCCCATTCGTTATATACTGGGAAGAGGTTGTTGCGTAAACATCCTGGGCCACGTGTGTTCCCCCTTTTGGAAACTGGTTCCCGCAGAGATGTACCTGGCCCTACTCACCTTCACTAGGGACAAACGCCGTGATGGGACCTTCTCTAAGAGACCTTCTTAACATCTCCATCCAAAAGAGCCACTACCTTGACATTCTATCACTTGTGTTTATTTGATTTTCTTTCTCTGTCCTCACCAAGTTTTCTGAGAATGGAGGCCTTCTCATTTTTGTGTCCTTAGGACCTCAGAGCAAAGCCCAGCTGGGGGAGGCACTCGATAAGTCTGAAGCCAGACTAGTTGAAAGCTGTATGCTCTGCTGAGACCATTATACAACGTTTCAATAAAAAAATGACAAGTCCTAAAAGACCACAAGGGCAAACAAAAAGCCACGTGTCACAAGAATCACGGTGAGACTTTCACTCTGCTGTTCCTATCCTGGCAGAATATAAACCACACTTGGACCATAGGACCCAGGTAAAGTAAAGGACACTGAAGATCATTGGAGTCTTTTTCAAAGTTATTAATTTTACTTGGTAAACTTCAAAAATATATGGATTGTTTTTTTCAATTTTTGAGGAGTGGTAAGATATTAAGTTTGGTCCAAAGTTTGGCATTTTGAAATTTGATATTGCTATTCTATATACTTCAACATCGACACTGAAACAGAGGAAGCGATTCACAGTGACAAACACCAGAAGATATGTTGGTGATCTAAGGAATATGGGATGTGTCAAGTGTTGTAGACCTTAGCTGTCAAAGGCGCACACTGCTTGTGTTCTGCTACCTGCCATATTCCTAGCTCCACTGAAAAATCTATTAGTAAGACCTCAGAAGACCTACCACTGGCTTCTGGGGTCTGTCTCCCCATTTCTTTATGTCTATTCAGCTTAAGTGGATTAGGAATCCATTTTATTTCTGACCTTTCTTTTAGAACACAGCTTTTGCCTTCCAGCTCCAGCCCCCTTGGACTGAGCAGTGGGGCCCCTTCCTGCCTGGCCCTTGCACTGGGTGGGTGGTTGGGTGGGGAAGGGATTGGATCGCTATTGGTGGTATTTACTGGCTCCAGCAAGGCTGGAGCTGAACACATGCACACATTAACTCTTTTTTGCAGAAGAGAGCTAATGGCCTCTGCCCTGGGTCACAGCCTTCTTTGGCTTCCTGTCTTCTTTTGGGCCAAATTGTTGACTTTCTTCCTTATGGATGCCTCTCGACTTTGGTTTTTTCTTTCCTCCCTGGATCTGTTGACTAAGCCTCTTCCCAATCCTTAGGCTTAGTCTATTTCTTTAGACTCAAGCCTCCCTCTGACCTGCCTGTGCCTCCTATCTTTCATTGACTTGTGGATTCCAGGCTCTGTCTGGGTAGCTCAGCAGACTTGTGCCTTGTGTAAGCCAGTGGTCTATCCAGACCTGTCCTATGGCCAGTGAGAGTCCTGGGCCTGCTGTTCCAGCATCCAGGCACAAAAAGAAGGACTGATTTTTTTGGGTCATTGGACCCATTGTTGCTTTTAGTTTTGTGGTTAGTTCAGCAAATTAAGTTGTTCATACTTGAAGGTAAGCAGGATAGTATCTTGCTTTTTTGGTGCCCATGAGTACTGAAAATAATTAACGCTGGGTGCTAGGCTCAGGTTAAATCAAAACTTGATTGTTTTCGTAGGCTTGAATAAATACTCTACCTTTATTGTGAGTATCATTTTATGAAAAAATGTGTATGAAGAGCTTGTTTGGAAATAAAAACAATGTAGAAATTATGCACAGGACTCAGATGTTTCACCATTTACTGTTGGGTGTAATTTCAGTAGACAGAGCAACAAGCAATTTGTTAAATTTAGCCCTTTGAGTTTTTTTCATGCTTGCTGACCTCAGGAGTGAGTTGTTGTTTTTTTTCAAAAAATGAAATTAGTTCAAGTTCCAGTTTTATCAACTTAAAATAATGTTTGTTTGATAACCAATTTATGGGAACAAGAAGAACATACATTTGCCTTTTTTTAATGTTGCCTTACACATTTTTAAAATAAATCAATTGTACTCTGCATGGTCAGGAGGCACGAGGACATACAGGAATGTCCCTACCTACTCAAAGGGCTTTAGGCAGTTGTCAGTTTGTGAGTGAATTGCATTCCATTTCAAAAATGCGTTTATAACCAGTGTTCCCAAGGACTCAGTGATGTAGGTGGGGAATTGCTGTATCTACTTCATCTACCAAGACCTATGTAGGTACCTGCAGTGCAAGACCGGGGATGTTGCAAAGCCTTCTAGCACCTGATTTCCAACTTTGAACATGTGCTCAGAGTTCCAGCCCAGGATGCCAGCATGGTGAGAGTAGGGAATTACATTCTTCCTGTGATCGCCTCCTTGAGAGGTGAGTGTTGAGAAGAGGGGGCATTTCACTTCCAAGCCATACCTTCCTCACCATGTTTGGCATTCAGGATGGGTCAAGGGAAGAAGATGACGTTTTCTGGGTGACATAGTGCATTCCATCTGCTTGTTCTATTTAATCCTCGCGAATACCCAACGAGGAAGGCATAATGAGTCGTATTTTAATGATGTAGACATGGAGCTTTGGTGAAATAATGTGTACAGGAGTTCACACTTGGTCAGCGATGAGTACTCGAGCTGCAGTTTGGATCCACAGCAGTCTTCTGCCCACTTGATCACTTCACTCTGTGGAGAGTGTGCAGTAGGATGAGGTGAGAGGGCTGGTGGGAGGTTGACCATTTACATTCTCAGGCCCTGTTACTCCACATATGACTGTTTCTTTTCTTTCTTTAGGCCACAGGGATTTAGTGTCCTGTCTTCTTTTCTTGTCATGACGTGTGCTTTCTCTTGAAGTCACTCTTCAGGATTGGCGGGTTCTCATGCCACCTTCCCACCTTCTTCTTCCTTGTGGTGGTTTTTTTTCATTTGCTTTGTTGCTTTAGGGGAATACAAGGTTCAGCAAAATACTTTTTTTTTAATGTTTCATCATCTTGTTTTCACAGTCTTGCTTTGCTGCTTCTGATGGTATCGTTACCAAACTGGCCGCATGTTATAATTCACTGCGAAGTGTTTACCAAGAGCCTTGGCCCTGCTCCCATACAGCGAAATCTGTACCTCAGTTGGGACTCAGGGCAGGGTGTGTTTTTAAACGCTTCCTGGGTGCCCTGAGCAGCCAAGTTCAGAACCATTTTGTAGACTGAGCCTCACATAAAAATACTACCTTAAAAGTTCTTGAAGCCTGGCCATGGTGGTACAGTAGGTAAAGCATCGACCTAGAACACGGGAGTCACCAGTTCAAATCCCTGGAATTGCCCGGTCAAGGCACATGTGAAAAGCAACTACTACAAGTTGATACTTCCCACTCCATCCAACCCCTTCTCTGTCTAAAATCAATAAATGAAAATGAAAAATAAGTTGTTGCAAAAAGCACACTGTTTGCCTTCTGGGCTTAGAATACACTAATGCAGTGGTTCTTAACCGTTTTTGAGGTACCGAACCCACCAGTTTCATATGCACATTCACCGAACCCTTCTTTAGTGATAAATAAAATATGATTTTTTTTTCCAAATTCAAGACATAACTATATGTTTTTTTTTTTACTGGTGCACAAAATGAGCCGTGCATGAACATCACCTTGCTCAAAGAACAAAGCCAACAAAGTGCATGAACTCACAACAAATTACGGTATTACTTTATTCTGACCTCTGCGGCAGAGGCTTCTCCGAACCCCTGAGACCGACTCATCGAACCTCTAGGGTTTGATAGAACCCAGGTTAAGAACCACTTCACTAATGTTACTTGTGATTCCTGGGCCTGAATTTTTCCCATAGAGCCCCTTTTCTGCTTGTCTTTTCTCAACGTGGTTTTGTGAAATGTCTCCTGGGTGCATGTTCTCTGTGACCGCAGCTCCCTCTGTCTATCCATGTTCCTCTTTGGGGACTTATACCTGCTCCTCACCTTCCCATCTCCACTCTGCACTCCCACCCAACCTGTCATGGTGGGTACTTTGTGAGAGTAGGGCATTTGGGTTCATATGTCCCAAACCCTCCGCAGTGTTTCTCGATATGTGATTATCACTGGGGCCCTTGTAGGCAATGCAGGCTTGTTGGCTCTCAGATCGGTGAGAGTCCACGTCTCTGTGAACATGGTCCTGGGACTTGTAGTTTAACAAAATTTTCCGATGAATCTGGTCACACTGAAATTGGAAAACCAAGGACACTGGGTATTTTGATCTGAAATAAATTGGGGAATCTTTCTCCTTCTTCGTTTGTCCTGAAGTTACATGCGTCAGGAACACAGCATTCCTGAACTCAGTGTGGTGCGTGTAATTATTCTCAGTGTCTTAACTCAAGCTGCTGCTGCCTGTGTTTGTACCAACTGTGAGCTAAGAATGGTCATACATTTTTAAAGGTTTGGAAAATAATCAAAAGAGCGATATTTTATGACACATGAAAATGATAAGAAATTCGGATTTAATGAAGTTGTCCTGGAACTCAGCCACATCCACTCACTGATTTGTCATCTAAGACTGTGTTCCTGCTACAGTGGCGACAGGTTGAGTGGCCTGAAGGATTTACCATCTGGCCCTTTGCAGAAAGAGTTTGCTGACCCTGATCTCAAGGCTCCTTTCCTCCTTTACTTCTGATGAGCTATTTAGGGCTGCCAGGGGGCCTCTAGTGGTACCCAGTCCTGGTGACAGGGTGGAATCACTTGAAGGGCTGCCAGTTGAGAATCCTGGGCCTCCACCCTGTGCCCATTGGTACAGGCTCTCTGGAGGTAAGCCCAGGAATCTGTTATTTGCAACCAGCCTGCAGGACTCTGAGCCGTGGCCCCCCTTCAGACAGATCAAGTAGTAAAACCCCATTACTGTATTGTATTTTCCCTGTGAGGGGAAATGCCTACACCAACAGAATAAAGCTCATCAGTGGCACAACCAATGTTCCTGCTACTTGTCAGGCTGTGGCTCTCAGAGTTGAACAAGCATCAGAATTTCCTGGAGAGCTTGTTAAACCACTGAATCCTGAGCCTTTTACCCAGAGTGTCTGCATCAGCAAATCTCAGGTGGGGCCTGAGAATTTGCATTTCTTTTCTCTCCTTTTTTTTTTTTTTTTTAGAGAGAGAGAGAGACAGGAACATCAAGCTGTTTCTATATGTGCCCTGATCAGAGATCGAACCAGCAACCTCTGTGCTTTCAGACAATGCTCCAACCAACCGAGCTACCCGGCCAGGGCTTAATTTATTTTATTTTTTTATTTTTAGAGAGACAGAGCAAGGAAGGGAGAAAGGGGAAGGGGAAGGGAAACCTTCATTTGTTGTTCCACTTAATTGTGTATTCATTGGTTGCTTCCCATGTGTGCCCTGACCGGGGATCGAACCCACAACCTTGTCATTTTGAGATGACACTAACCATCTGAGATACTGGCGAGGGCTGAGAATTTGCATTTTTGCTCCCAGGTGCTGCTGGTGCTGCTGGCCTGGGAGCCACACATTGAGAAACAGTCTTCTCCTCAAAGCATGTCCTTTAAAAACATGGATGGTCACTCACACAGTCCAAGTAGCTTTTGACTTCTACAGCATTAGAAGAGTCATTTTTGAACAGTGCCCTATCAGAAACAGAATATAGTCTGGCAGCCTTAGTTTTAAATACTAACACCTGCCTATGGTTTATTCTGTAACCCAGCCTTTTTTTTCTGGTTTAAAGGAGAATCACTCCCAGGCACAGCAGAAATGAGAGTAGCCTGTGAGTTATGTGTCTGTACATCTTAACACATTTTCAAGCAAGTATTGCAAAAAGTGAGCTGATTGTGCCTGTATACTTTCGGCAGTTGCTGTATAAATGTTGACACCTCATGCTTATTTTTAATGTTGAAGAGTGATTAAAGTGTTGACTTACATTTTCTGTGCAGACAAATATGGCACCCTCATTCTCTAACCAAGGTGCCAAAGCCAGAGAAGGAATGAAAGGTTCTATATGTTTAAAAGTGCTATTAGGACTCCCAAGTTTTGATAGTTACCCTGAGGTTAATATGCTATTTTATCTCATTGTCCATGTCACCCTGGCATAGAGAACATTGTGCTGGTAATTGGGAAGGGGGCCCAGGACTAGGGTAAGCAAGTGGGGTCTGTAGGGCTCAGGGATGGAAAGAAGCACTCAGGGTTCTGCAGGTGCAGAGGCTGCTTGCGTTTGCACGACCTCCATCCAGAATTGGCTTCTCTTTACACTGTGCACCCCCTCACCCTAGTCCTGGTCCTGATCGGAACCTAGGAGTCTGAGCAAGACGCCCCAGGACAGGAGGGCCCATGCATCAATCAAATCAGACATCCCTCTTTCCCTGTCTTTGCTTGGATGATTTATTGGTACTGTAAAAATACTCCGAGAAAGGATTCATTTTCAACAGTTCTTTCTTTAGTATTTGTTTTCAAATATGTGTTCGATACCTTTTATTGAATTTATTTAAGATTAAATTATTGACACATGCAATGCAGTATATAATATGATGATACTGATTATCGACATGGATTTTCAAGGGAAACAATGTCCCCAAAGGTCTCCTAGGTGAAGCTTTTCAGCAGGCTTGTGCAATGCCCTCTAACACTCTAACGTTGCATTTGGAAGTTCAGCATGTGGACTATATTAGAAGTTCCAAATTTGGCAGCGGCTTTATTTCAGAGGTTCAAGTCAGCCTTTGGCTGCTGTTTAGGTGTTCCAAATGGCTCTTGTACTGATTTTGAATTATCAGTATTTCTAAGTCTTCCAGGGAGGGTAACCAAGTAGCTGACCCTTGAGAATTCAGCAAGTATTTTTGTCTTCTGGAATGATCTGTTCTGAAATGTATCCATCTTCCTGCCATGTCATAGTTCGCAGTGGCTTTCTCCAAGCATCTGCTTTGGTTCTTGGAAATGGAGCAAATGACAGATGTTTACTGGGTGATGCAAAGACACCCCCCCCCCCAAGCCTGTGACAATGGGCCAGAGCATATGCTATCCCAAGTTTCAGGAAGCTTTTGTAACAAAGGACTCAAAAGAGATCAGGCCACTGGGGGAATGTTGCCAGCAGGCCTTTGTAAAGGGCAAATCCTGTCCGATTAACCTAATTTCCTTCCCAGAGCAGTGATAAACCAGGGAGATTAAACTTGCAGATTTCTCAATGTTAACACTTTTTTTTTCTGATTTAATAAATGTTCATAATTACAACTTCATTTTTTAAAATTTAACATATATATTATGCTTTATTTCTTTCCCTTTGCACGAAAAGGACTTAACTTGTCTGAGCAGCGAGTGCCTGATGACCCTCATGAACTTTGGAGGTGTCACTGGGAAGAGTAGGTGTCAGCAGTCAAACCCTCACAGTATTTTGGAGGTTCCCTGTTTGGGACATTCTCTGCAGTGGTTACAGTGTAAATGCCACAGATAAAGTAATGCCTGCCTTTGGAGGAAAGTTTTATTCAGAAGTATCCATTGTTGGCTCATCACTGTCTTTGATGGAGATTTTAAAATAGTTTGCAGATGTTACTTTCAGCTCAAAGAGCAAAAGAGGATGTAGCCCCATTTTAGCACCTAGGATATGATTAGTTAATAATTTCCGTAAGTTTGGGCTTTGGTCTGAAATGAAAAGTAATATTTTCTCTTCTAATTTAATAGCTGTATTGCGATAGAATTCACATTGCATACAATTTACTCATTTTAAGTGTATAACTCAGCGTCTTTTACTGTGTTCACAGAGCTGTGCAATCATCATCAATACAGTCAATTGTGGAACATTTTCATTATCCAAAAAGAGAAACCTTGTGGGGGTAGCTGTTGCCCCTAAATCCTCCCATTACACCGCAACCCCACCCCCAGCCCTAGGCAACTACTTTGTCATTATAGATCTGCCTATTCTAGACATTTCATATAAATGGAATCTCACACTATGTAATCTTTTGTGACTGGCTTCTTACATGTAGCAATGTCTTTAAGGTTCATGCATGTTCTAGCATGTTGGGTCCTTCATTCCCTTTCGCTGCCGAGTAATATTTCATTGTATAGATTTGTCACATCTTATTTAAAAGGAATGGTATCTTAAAGCTAAATAGAAAGAAAAATATAAAAGACAGCAAAGGATGGCAAGCTGTATGCAGCCACTTTTTTATAATGTTTATAGTGGGGTCACACATTTATATTTCTAAAAATGAGGGTGATATTTTGATGTGTAGGCTGGATATGAGAATATTAGTTAAGAGCAGTGAGATCATTCTTATATGCATTAGAAAACACTTTAGACTTTCTCTTAGTATTTTTAGTTATGGCCTCACATCTGAAAATAGGCTTAACTTTAATTTTTTTAATAGTTCTAGGAAGATGGAGAGATCAAAGGCTTAGAGACTGGGTTCCCCAGAAGCACCCCAGGAAGTGTATTATTTAGCTAGAAGGATCCTACTAGGTTAATTTATGCAGATAGGATACTTAGTGCAGACCCGCCTTTCTCTTTCACTTGGAAGAATGGACTTCAGTCCAGGGAGGACAGCCCTTCCTTTGCTACCAGCTCTCCTGACCCTGGGGACGTCAGGGACAGGTGGGATCACAGCGGGGAGGCTGGTTTACTTAGCGGCTGAAAAGAAATAGTTGGCTTCTGTTCTGTTTGCAAGAATGCGAGAGCCGTAGATTTTAGAACTGAGGATTGCCGGAGGCCATTCTTCTGGCCTCTTCTGTCTATGCAAGCAAGAGAGCATCATCAATGAGGCTGTGTGTTGTCATACTGACCTTGAAGGCACAGACGGTAATCACCGCAGTTGGCCTGGACGTTGATAATGCTATAGAAGGGTAGCAATTTTTAGAGAAGATGTAGCCTTTAAGAAATGAGGTATGATAACAGGTTTTTTTATAGTGGGATTTTGAGATTCTTTAAGTGGTGTCTTGAGTCATTACCATTTCACTTCTAGTTCTACCCTCACCCATCCCCACGGACCCCTATGGACCACTATGGACCACCACGGGTACAGCTTGCTGTTGTTACTCCTCAGCTTCTCTGTGGCTGCCTAGCTAAAGCTTTCGAGGAATTCCTGGAAGAAATTCCCAGGAGGTTCACACAGGTCATTTTAGTTTCAGAATTTTTCAGGAGCTGCTGAACAAGGAGAACTTAGGGGTGCTGGGGAGGACATAAGGGATCGCTGGTTTTGTCTAGTCATTTTACATGTGAGGGATTTGGCTCAGTGCTATGGTTAAGGTCACTTTAGAGAGAAAACTGGCACGAGGAGCAAAGAGTTTCTCACTGCGGGTTGGGCTCCCCTTGGTTCTGCTGGCCGTCTTCTCCGGGGTGTCACCAGGGTCCGCAGGGCCAGGCCTGGCAATGCTGGTGAGGGATTCATGACAGGAAATCACAAAACCAGTAATAAATTCAAGTCACGTCTGAAAACCAGAGACAAAAGAGTGAGTTAATTTTTTGGTACCTGCTGTCCAATAAATCCTTGTGAATGAATACATTTAGGATCACTTTGAAAGTAAGGCCCTGCCTGGTCAATGAGTTAATCTACATATGCATGGAGAGGAGGACTGTTTCTATACATCTCCGATTAAACCATTGTGCAAAGTCATTCATGGACAGTACTTTATAAATGTCTCCTCTGACTTAGAATCTGTACATTTTGTTACTTTGTGTGCTTTTTTTCTTTAACTATACCCTCAACTATGTGGCCCTTTTAATATGCTTAAAGTTATATGCGGACTTGGTTTTTGTAGGGCTTGTTGACTACATCTGTATCAGTCTGTCTGTTTCTCTTCTAATGCATTCTACCTAATCAATGGTTGCAAATTGATTCTGATTACCTCCACTAAATTAACCAGGGATGTTATGTTTGTGTATTAACCAATACTTGTAGTTTTTTCTTAGTGCATATTATTTGGTTTGATTTTTTCAGAGGAGCCAATTTGGCAAGTAAAAGAGAAATTGTGATCACAACTTTGCAGTCTTTATCTCAGAAGGTCACACTACCTCCCCTTGTCCCTGTGAGCACTAAAGAGAGGTAGTGGGTGAGGAAGTGTTGCAGAAGCCTGACATTTATATAGTTTTCCACCGTTTGGAAGGTTCATTTATTTGATGGATCTCATTGTGATCCTCATAACTACCATGTAACCCAAATTGCCAATTTTTAAAATATCATTTATAAAGATCCATTTATTATACCATTTGCTTTCCATTGCATAGACAGGAGCAATTTTGGGTTGTCAGTACCATGACCTGACTTTGCAATATAAAACAAAGCTAGGTAGCCCGGGGAGAGTCCTAAGGCCACCTCTCCAGAGGAAAGACAATACAAAATAAGAGAAAAAAAAATACCTGAACACAATGGTCACTGTTTCATTCTCTCCCTGAAAGACTTCAGGTTTAGAAATGTAATATGGACCTCTGGGTTCTTGAGGTAAATTTTTATTGCTTGCTTACTTTTTGGTTAAAAGCCATTTTACATGGCAGGGAAAACCCAGAGTAAATTATTTATTCCTCCCCCACCCCCATCCCACACCAGCTTTTTAGAGTGGGCTCACTTCCAGGTTTCCAAAATGCCCTTAGCTTGTGCTTACCTGCATGTGGCCTTGTTATGCTCATCCCTCTCCCTGCCGATGTCCACTCCAGCCCATTCATTCTCTAATGGTGCTGTTAGGCTTTTTAACTGAGAATTGAATCTATCTTATTTTGCTTCCAAAAATTCTTTTTTTTTTTAAGTATAAGCAGAGTGTTGGATTGGAGTTGGAATGTCAGATTTAACATGTCAAGCTAGTATAAACAAGAAATAGCTGAATGAATTGATGGTGCTATTTGATAAAAACATCTTTCCTACGATTGCTGGGCTAGGCAGAATGACTCACGCTGAGGGATATCAGTGAAGATCAATTAATTTTTTTACTCACCTAAAAGCGTTCTTCTTTGTCTTACATAAATTCCAGGTCTAACATTGCCATTAGAATCAGACTCGCTGAATAAATAGTTTAGATGTCAGTCTTCTCAGTTACTTTGTGCTGAGAACGTCTCAGCCATCTGGGTTTTACATGCTTTTAGTATGCTGGCTGGGAGAACAGAGCACAACGCCTTCCTTTTGTTTTTAGGTTAAAGCAGATGTATGCGGCCTGCCATCTTAATTTCTTTTGTACGGGTTGGTATGTATTTTAGCTGCTTTGAAATGTTGGAAAGATTTCAAACCAAGTTAGGGAAGAACACAAATAAGTTAATGTTTTTTATTTTTCATAACCAAGTTTACTCATTCAAATATTTTGTGAACAAGTGTTCTCTGAAATAAGTACATTTATTTAACACCATCGGATGCTCCTCCAAATTTGTTGTTAATCTTTTTTTTTTTTTTGTCCAGATGTTTAACTGATGTCTGCATCATGCAACTGATTGGGTTTCAGCTTATACAGGAAAAGAATGTTAGTTCCTAAGATACTTTGGTGTTGTGTTAATGTATTGTGGGACAGTGTTTTCCCCTCCCAGGCATAAACTCTGCAACAGTGTCAAAATTTATCCTCCTGATTCAACCTCACCTTTTTTTTTATCTTTGCTACTTTGTTCTTTTATAGGTGCACACCTTATTTGGGTGGCATAGATGGACTCGGTCATTAATAAAATTTTAGTCATACCTGATTTTTATGTTCATCAGTTACTCTTAAGATTATGCCTAGAAACTGTCTTTTGAATTTATTTTTGGCTACCTGTGGAGAAGCCATTATGTTTCTTTAAGGTGAGGGAAGGGACTAAATCCCCACTGTCGCCCAGGGGCAGATTAGATAGGAGCAATCAGTAAATATTCTTGATGTGCAGATTATGCACTGAAGGTATTTTTCAATTACCAAAATGGAAAGAAGGAGAAAAATGCTTTAAAAGAATTAATTTGAATAAAGAATTTAAGGGTTCCTTTTCTAGTTGCTATTATTTAACTTTCCTGAATAATCATGTTTCCAAATGTAGTTGAGAAAACTCCTAGGTCCACCAGGTATGCTGATGCCCAAAGCAGAATTGAAGAAAGAGCCACGTACCTAGGCAGCAGCATCATTACATCAACCAGGACCAGTCATGTTGGTGATGATGCTGATGTACACACTGGCCTCTTAAATCTGGAGGAGAGACTGCTCCTTCTGTCTGTGGCTGGTAGGTGTCAACGCCAGGTGGTTCACTAAGAATAGTATTAGCTACTAGTGTTTGCCACCAACTTCACTAGGGCAAACTAGTCCTAACTGATGTTGGGAGAAGTGGGTGGGCGGTAGCTTAAATCAAGTGTGGGAAAGGCTACATTATTTTTCAGAAATTAAGAGCACGTATTTGATCTTAATTTCTGCAGGTAAAGAAATGTGTTTTATGCTTTGCTTAATAATGCTTCCCAAACCACAAGAGAAGCTGTTCATAAAATTAGTGCTCATTAACTAACACACATTCACTTTGGAAAGTGCTGAGCCAGATGACGCTTCCTTTTTTTGTGGTTGCTGTTTTCATTTGGGTTCTTAGGATCAGTGTTCATCAGCTAATACCAACACCATCTTCTCTAGGATATGAGTCCCATGTGAGTGTACCACTTGGCTGTTTTACTATTTTGAAACTTTAAACAATGTGTGTGATTGTATGTGTCTCCCTTCCTGGACTCCACGCTCCGTGAGAGGGTACCACATTTGTCTTGTTCTCTGCATCACACCAGTGCCCTCCAGAATGTTGCCACAGAGCAGATGTGCATGAAGATTGAACGGATGAAGGATTGGAGGTGAATTTTGTGTTCTTGACTTTGTTACAGCTGTGTTGAGGGCACAGGGAAATGATTGATCTTAACTGACCCGAAGAGGTGCAACTTAGAGATTAGATATGACTTTGGTGACAGAGAGCAGAGTCCCAGCTGTGCCTCTGCTACTAACCGAATGACTTGGGAGAATTACATAACATCAATCTTCTGTTTTCTCATCTGTGAGGTGGTGATGATAAACCTTTCAGGGTTGGGTTGAGGAAGAGGAAGGAAATGCACCAGGGTGCTTAGGGGTGTGCCGACATCCTACATACTTAGTGTTTGTCATGTCTTAAGAAGACTCATTCCAAAGGCCGGCCTTGCACAGTGATGATTTTCCCCATCTTTTAATACCAGCTGGATAATTAGGAACCTGTCTGTGGCCAGCCAGCTTCTCTGCCTCCTCTTTGAGCTACAAGAATACCTGTATTGCAAGTTTAGTTCAAGGCCTCTGTGATTAAAGTGAGTACTGAAAGAAAGCAAGTGTAGTCATCTTTTTGCTGGTTAGAGGGTCTTGCCTTCAATTTGTAAAAAGAATGCAACATCTGTGAAGTGCAGTAAAAACGAGGTATGGTATGCCTGTATTTTTGACAATAAAGAACCAAGATAATAAGGCATTGGAAGACCATCAGTGAGGTATGTGCTTTCAACAATGACCAGAATCTAAGAGAATTTCTCTTTATGGTAATGAACTCTCTGGAGCCAGGTGTTAGCCTTTATGCTTGGGTGTGGGAGGGAAGGAAGAAAAGAGACATGGCAGGCCCAATTTAGAACAGTTTGTCTCACACCCAGAAATGGCTGTCACCTTCAGTGATGTCAGGGTAGTTTTTATTGTTGTGAAAAGCTCACGGTGAAGGAAACTTCATACAAGTCCTGTTTAGTCTTATGGCACTTAAAAACATAATCAATAATACTACCCATGAAGGCAACTTGCCGTGATTGGTCTGCATCTGGCATTCCTTCATGCCTGGCTGCTGTACCTTTTTGGTTCCCAGGCCTTTGCATCTCTCCATCCAGAAATTCCAGAGACCAGCAGATAGTATCCCATGTTTATATTGTTGGGGAGGGGCATTTAATAATTCTTGGACTATCATTTTAATTTTAAAGACAGAGTTAATACACTGAACATGGGAAGGATGTACGCTGTGAGAAAAATTCATTCCATTGTCCTGTATTTCTTGTTTGACTAGCAGCCCTACTAAGTGTTTGAAAGCCCCTGCTTCAGTTAATTCAACAACAGGGACATTTTACTTAAGAGCAGAAAACATACTCCCAACCCCGGCCTGTAATTCCTGGTTTAGTTCTGTAGCAGGTACTGTAAATTATTCTCATTGCTTTTACTTAAAGATAAGGTTCTTTTTTTAAAAAAAATCATTTTAATGCAGCTAGTTATGCCTTCAGTTACAGGTTTTGGTAGGATAATTATGAGTTATTACAAATATATATATATATATATATATATATATATTTGGAATTCTTTTGTTCAAATAAAATGTTCCTGGAGAGTTTACAAATTTTACAGACTCCCTAAGGAGGAGTGGGCAGTAATACCCCCTTGTTTCTGAATTGGTTTCTGTGAAACTTGGAGTTCCGTAGAGCTTGATTCAAACATCACTGACTGAGAATAATTGTCAATATAACACGTGCTCATAGCGCTGTTGTAATTCTCACCTAACTTTGTAGCTGGGTTGACATACTTTTAAGGCAAAAATTAGAACACAACAGTGAAAGGTGGAATTAGTGGTTGAGTGTAGATCAGGTTCTAGAATTTTGTTTATGACAGTTCTGTGGTCTGATATGCTGCAATACCATTCATCTTTTGCTTTTCACAAAACAACTAGACTTTCTGTTCTGGTAGATTAACTAGCAAAATGTTAACCTGAGTAAACCAAGAAAGCTGTCTTGCTTCAATTGTTCATATTCTTTTCTTACCATAATCGCTTTCATAGCTATGCATGCCTTTTTTGATTGTGATGATTAAAAAAAGGAGTAAAAAAATGAAAAAGAAAAGTCAAGCAAATTTTTGGAGAAAGTATAAAGGATAAATCTTGGAGTGATTGGATGACTTTATTTTCAGAATTCATTGTTCTCTCTCTGCTCCACTATCCTCACTAAGGTGCTCTAAGAATGAAAAAGCATGGAAATTAAAGGTCTGTTAACATGGAATATAGACCTGCTAGTAGCGAAATGTATTATTTTCTGTGATTTATGTAAAATACTCGAAGCCCTAATGATCAACCCTGAGTTGGAAAAGAAATTAATTATTCAAAGAAAAAAAAAAGAAGTGAATAAAATTGTTTGGAACAAATTTTTTTTCTAATAATATGATTTGAAAGAAAAATTTTAGGGATATACAGGGACAACTCTAAGAAACATGGAGCAGAGCTCTTCAGGTTGATTGAGGGGTAAGAGAATGGGGAAAAGTGAGTTGATTGTGGTTTGTGACAGTTCAGTGGCTGATTCATTAAGTGGTTTAGAACAAACCACTTTTCTTGTTTTGCCCACTTTTCACTCCTGTAGGTCAGTCTTTCTGTTTGTTGGGATAAATTACAATGAAGTAATATGGGTTAAATATTTAAAGTTCTTATGTAACTATGTAATTATTATTTATTGGTGTCCTCACTTAGCCCTTCTGGCCTAACTTGTGCAGACCAGTTTTGATGCTATTAATGAAGTTCAGAAGACCAAGCAGCTTGTTGTTTGTTAGCATCTCCTTCCCCGTGACTGTTTTACTCTTTTAAAAAAGAAAACCTGTAATTTTACCCATCACTATACATTTGATGTGCTATACTAATAGAGTCCAAGTGCTTAGCACAGATAGAGTTTTAAAATACTGCTCCATTTTAACTTGATTTTTAACAATGGGTAGGCAAGAGTGACTGTTTTAATGTTATTTAGAGAGCTAGATAAGGTAGTTCTAGGACCTTATAGAAACAAATGAATCAACATATTTCAAAACAGGAAAATATGGACCCTGGCCTGTTGACTCAGTGGTAGAGCGTCGGCCCAGCATGTGGATGCCCTGGGTTAGGACACAAGGAAAAGTGACTACCTACTTCTCCACCCTTCCCCCTTCTCTTTCTCTTATTCTTCCTCTCTCTCTTCCCCTCTGCAGCCATGGATTGATTGATTCAAGTGCATTGGCCCAGGTGCTAAGGATGGCTCCATGGAGTGTCAGCCTCAGATGCTAAAAATAGGTCGGGTGAGAGCATGGCCCCAGTTGGGCAGAGCATCAGTCCCAAACGGGCATTGCTGGGTGAATCCCGGTTGGGGTACATGCAGGAGTCCGTCTACACTGGTGGTGTATACAAGCCTGCTCTTTGGCAATAGTCTGGGATACTTTGATAGATGGACCTTGGGCTCTCTTCCTCCCTGCCTGCCACATACTGACCATGGGCAAGTTACTTAAGCTCTCTGGGTCTCAGTTATGTCATTTATAAAATTGGGATTTGAAAAGTACCTTTCCAGAGGGCTGACTGCCAAATAGAATGTAAATATTTGCCAGGCTTTACAGATAAGAATTGCCATAATTATATATGTCCACACACACACACACACACATATATATAGTATATGAATATATGTGAATATATATATATGAGTATATGTGTACATAGATATGCACACACGTATGAGTTACAAAAATAATTGGATGTAGGTCATTGCCATAACCATTTGAATGGTAAGGGCGGGGTTGGGAACGTGATTTAAGCTGGAGCACAAGGAAGGTCTAATGGCATGTGGAGGCCAGAGCTGAACTGGTCTGGTTGGCTGTGTTTCGGCTGGCTACTGGGATGGCAGGGACTGGGCTCATGAATGTGTGGCCATGGGCTCAGAGTACGAAGAACTACACAAAACCGGGCAAGCGGAACCAGAATCCATAGCAGGATTTCCAAGGAAATAAGCCTTTGTTTTGTGATAGAGCTAATCGGCTCACCACACTTAGCACCACCAGTGGCTCTTATCTTAGCACCCGCAATGCCCACACTTCAGGTCTCTTAGACCTGTGCATTGTAACCACCTGTCTGATGCTCACAACAGCCTCGTATATGGGGAGGGAAGTCTTCTTCTGCCTTTGGATAGATTAGGAAGGTTCTGAGAATTGGACTGACCTCATGTCAGGCTTCATCTCTGAAGGTGACGGGGACCGCTGTGAGGAGGGGATTTCCCTGGAGGCATTGGGCTGCTGCTGTGGAGCCCCCGCACCTTTGTTGCGGCACCTTTGAAGGCACTTTCAGGATCTTTTTTCTCGTCCGTCCCTTCCCTTGACTGGCTCTCAGCACCCTTTCTCATCCGTCCATATTTCCTCAGCTCCTTGAACAGGGCCAGGCACAGAGTCAGTACATTTTGAACAAAAGAACTTTTGGCAAAAAGCAGGCGGACAGACTTAAACCCCCATATCCATCCACACGTACATCAGAAATTACACTTATTTCAACTTGGACAGGTGGGGGCCGCATTTTCTAAAGTGTGTATATGCATGTAGAGGGTTTTCTCTAAGGTGCTGTTTTCTAAGGACCCGCTTTATCCTGTGAAACCAGAGATCCACTTGCCACCTGATTTTCTGTGTGTGGTGTAACACTATGCCCACTCCTAACAACCCCCCCCCCCCAGGACTCGTCCCATGCCCTCAGTGTTTCTGTGTTCTTTGTCTAGGCAGCAAGTATTGTGCTAATCTCAGCAGGAAACAGGGCTGTGCCCGGGTGTGGGCTAATAATTGCCCCACCAGTTAAAAACATCCTAGGCCCCCGAGCTTGCCCGGATCTAGAATAATGTGGCCAGGACAAAGAGATCATGGACTTTATTATTAGACACACATACAAGAAAAAGCTTATTAATGAAAAGCAGTCTGCAAGAGGAGTTGGCACAGAAGTCAGCTTCCACTGTTACAAGTTCAGCTAGAACTTGGCTTTGGGGGAGGAGAGCCTGCATTGGTTACGAGTGTCTCAGGCCACAGGCTGTTCCGATGGGATGGTCTATGAAGCTCATGAAACATCACCATCTTTTCTATCTCAGAGAGATTTTAAGAATGAAAAAAGTTTCAAATGAAAATTAATCTTTAGCGCTGCTGTTTCGTGCTTGCTAATGCATAATTTAAAGGGTGTTACATTTGCAGATTTGGGTGCTTGTTCAAAGTAAAGACATTTTAAGCCCTATTTCTAAAATCTGAAGAAGCTGCAAACTGTTGAGTGTTAGCCTGCTTAACAGAATTGTTCACATTGTTGCTAATTTGTTCTGACCTTTTGTACAGAAATATTGTTTCTATTATAACAGGTTTAGCTCAGTCCACAAAGAATTACCCATAATATCTCAATTCTTCTAGTACACAGTGAAAAGACCTTTAAAACTGAATTCATTTGAAAACATGCATTGTTTCTGAATAATACTTTTTTTCTGGGTCTGTTTTGGGTTATGTAAGCAGCTTCTAAACATTTTAAATCACCTCTTTTTTATTTTTTAAACAAAGCTCTTCAGATATTATATTGCCCCCCTACACACACACACATTGGTTTTCACTTTATATTTGTATCAGCCAGACGTAGTAAATAAGGGCTTACAGCCTGTTTTTTTGTTGTACCACATTGGCAATAGTAACATCTCCTCTGAAGACATGTAAACACTTTAAAGATTTGATTTAGTTGACAGTGTGGGAGTAGCGCTCTGTTCCTGTAGTGGCGAGCACCAGACCATAGTATTTTCCACAGGGCTCTTAAGAGCAGAAAAGAAAAATCAGATGTTCCTGGTAAAATGTAAAGCAAAGGGCCTCTCAGGGCAGGTATGCTTAAGCTCTTTTGTGTGTTTTTTTTCTTTGTAATTGCTGTGCTCCATGGGAAACCCGGCCAGGGACGTTCAGAGCCTGCTGGAAGGTGCACCTCCTTCCTGGCTCCTTCTCGTCCGCATTCTGCCCACCTGGCTGCCCACTCTCCTCCTTCCTTCTTTTCTTTTCCACTAAATGTGGAATTAAAGCACAGAACCTCTTAAATTTTCACAAAGTGGTTCACAAAGCATAGGGCATGGGGAAACTGAGGCTTGAGCCCTAGACTTATATATATTGTTAAATATGTGTGTGTGTGGGGGGGGGGTTGTTTCATTTTTATTTTTTAACTACCTAGGCACTGAATTGCCACTAAAAATCTCTGACATCTTTCCCCTCATAGTATTTCCCTGAAATGTACTGTTAAGTCACCCAAGCACATAAATCCTGAAAACCGCCTTCCTTGCTGTTCAGTTGGTTGATATTCTATAGATTCTGTCCTTATGTGCTGACAGCACCCTGAACTCAGATCTATGTCTGTTCGTGCTGACTGTTTAAGGACACTTTTCTGGATTTCTTTTTCCTGTCAAGTCACACTGGGATATATACGGAAACCATCGGTAATAATCATGATAGACCATGGTTTCAGATGCTGTCCAGTGATTCCCAGCTGTCACCTGCTTCACTGTCTGCGTGGCGGATTCCAAAAACTCAGCGTATTCGCTCCATTACAAACCTCTACCCAGTCACACCCTCTGGGAGAGGGGCCCAGGTGGCAGCACTGTCCACCAATTCTGCTGGTAATTTGTGGACACTACAGTTGGAGGATGAGCCTCACCACGTCCAGCCCCAGTCTGGAACGCATACTGTAACCCTGGGTCCTGTCCTCTTCCTGCACACTGCTACCTGATTTAATTAGGCATTCAGTGAAATTTCAGAAAGCAACACAAAGAAGCAAGGTGACAGTGCCGATATTGTTTAAAAGTCGTAGTGGTGAGGATGCTAAAACACATCATAGAGCATCTCTCTCACATTGGGGCACAATGTGAGAATTAAACAGATGCCGTTTCTCTGAGTTCCTGGAGCACAGTGCCACTCAACCCAGTATTCGCAGTGCCTGTGTAGGAAAGTTAACTGGTGACTCTCAGTCTACTGTGCTTATCAGTTTCACGTTTTGAAGGAGGATGTTTTCTGTAAAGAACCCATTTAACACACCATTGGCTCTCACAGTTAACCATTTGGAGTGTCATATCCTCTTAAAAAGGTACTCAATGTAGGCATGAGGATGTTCAACAGCCCATATTCGGACGTTATGGCGATGAACATGTCCACAGATATGGAAGGTCACCTCATCGCTAAACAGAATCTTCTGCAAAAATTTTGCATCATTGTCGATCTCATGAAACATATCTGTAGCAAACGCGCATCGTGTGGGTCTATCTGCTGATTTGATAGCATGCAACAGCCACAATTTGTACCCCGTAAAAGAGATGTTTCTTTAACACCTTATGAACTGTAGTCTTGCTTAGGTGTAACTGTCAAGCACACGCACACACAGATATTTTAGGGCTCCTTAGGTAGCTATCCCTAAGTATAGCCTCTAGTGTACAGACTCGTCACTGACTGATGGCCTACCAGAATGGGGTTTCTCCACCAAATTGCCGGTTTCCTTCAACTGCTTATCCCACTGAGTAATGTTATTCCTATGTGGTGGCGCTTCATTATAAACACACCGATATTCACGTTGCACTTTGGTCACGTATTCGAATTTAGCGAGCCACAGAACACACTGAACTTTCCTCTGTACCGTCCACATCTCGACTGGCATGGCCATGGGTTGCTCCGCTGTATACACGGTGTTACGTCATCTGCACATGGGCACATGCTGCCACATCATCCTACAGCAGGGGTGCCCACACTTTTTCAGCTTGCGAGCTACTTATAAGATGACCAAGTCAAAATGATCTACCTACAATAAAAATGCAAAACATAAATTTATTTCTTCTATATTATCATTATTTAAGTTACTATTATTACTGTTTAATATTGTGTATTTTTCTTTCACCTTTCTCCTTCTCAGCTCTCTTTTCGGAGGAAAGTTAATGACATAGTTTTTATGAACAATCCGAAAAAGCCGCTCCACATTTCTCTTCTTTGGAATAGCAATGGCACACAGACAGATGAGGCAAACACACTTAGAATATGACATAGTGAAAAAACTCCCCTCCCATTCTGTATGAAAGTGGTAGGTTTTAGGCTTCTTACTCAGACCAGCTACGGCACTCATTTTTATACCCTTTGTTGTATTTAGTTTAAATAAATTGAAGGCTAACTACACAGCAATGTAACTGAACAAGTTAGCGCAGTTTCGCATGCGTAGGGTGTCAAAAGTTCAGACGTCAGATTGACTACCCTGTATGCCAATCAAAAGACAAATGTCTTTTTAATGTCATGCGATCTACCCACACTTCCTTCGCGATCGACCAGTAGATCGCGATCGACGTATTGAGCACTCCTGTCCTACAGAAACTGGGAGGGTTTTCCTTTGATTTGGTGCAGATTTCACATTTCTATTGTCTTCTGTTGCTTTCCTGTGACCGGTCAAAAGTGCACCATGACTTTACAGGTAAACTGTATAATCTCCTGCAAGGTTAACAAAAACAGTGGGAACATTTCTGGGAATTCTGGTTCTACCTCATTTATGCCTGAATAAATACTGTATTTGAGAGATTAGTTCAGTTTAAAAAAACTCTATACTGCTCAATTCATGTAACATCTTATTCATAGCATCAGAGAGAGAATGTCTAACAGTAGAAAGTCATGAGGAATTGGCATATATTTCTGAAATAAAAGTCTCAGTTAATTCCATTTAATGATTTTTGAGGACATATCCATGAAGCATTTGTTAGTTGTGTCTATAGTAATAGATTAAAGAAAGACCTTTTTTCATAGTAAAGAAAACATTTTTGATCCATTAAAGATAATATTGACCCTAGTCTGAGGTGCCTTGTAAACAAAGAAGTTGGTTTCCTTTGCATGGTGCCCTTTTGCCCACCTTCACGTGATTGTATTATGGGAAGTCAGACTCCAGACTGTCGGGGACATTTGAAAGGAGGCCTTGGCAATGGGCATTTACCTTGCATTGTGAATACACACCGTTCTTGGCCGCCATCACTTGATGTGAAGAGGGCCTTGCATTAGAATGGAATATGGTAGACAATTGCCATGGTTTCACGCCTGGGCATCAACAGGACAGCAGTGGAATACTGCCTGAATTATTATGAACTGAGGTTTATAACACATTTGCTTTGCCGAGACAATTATTATGTTATTTGGTTCTTGTTAATGAAAATATATATATATATGTTGTTTTAATATATTCCAGTCACCTGAAATAATGGTTAATAATGCGATTTCAAACAGAGGCCTCCTGTGGCTGCTCTTCCATGTATAATAAGCTCTCTGTGGAAGGAGGCTGTGCAGGCTGTTTTTGCATAGGCGTGATGACCTTAACATCAAGAACAGCAAGTGACTTTGAATATTTACTTGGAGGCAAGGGTTCTGCTAAGTTCTTGACGCAACTTAGCTCATAGCAATCATGCAAGGCAGGTCAGATCCTCTTACTTTCCATGGTTTCTAGTTGTGGAAACTGAAGCATGTGGTGGGAAGGTGTCATTCCTGAGGACACTCAGCCTTGATTGGACATGGCAAGGTTGTGAGCTGGGGTTTGAACCCGAGTCAGCAAGATGCCAGAGACGGTAAGGACTTGTCACAGTGACTGTATTGGCTATTGCTTAATCAAATGGTGGCTGGTGACTTCTTAGACTTTATTTTCTACTTCAAGCCCAGGCGTAGCTCTGGGTGCCTGATTTGGACACACTGAAGACGCCTCGCTTTATGCAGCCTGGAGCTTTCCTGCCAGGCCCACCCTGGCATTTGGAAATGGCTGGGGTGTTGTCCTGCTGCTACTAAGACTGAAACCAGGGGCATTTAGGTGCTGGGGTCTGGATACAAACGCCTGCTGGGGAACAGTGAAGACGTCTCCTGTCCGAATGCTGGAGTGCACGTCACCTTGGACGGGGCGCTCGTGGTGAGGTCCCTTGTTAGTGTTGCAGTCCTTTGTCCAGTAGGTGTGAAACCAGAAAGGGTTTGGGGTGGGGGGCTGAGGTGGTGGAGATGTTCACAGAGAAGAGCATGGGGCAACCAGAGGATGGGGGTGGGGACACAGGGACAGTGGCCAGGCTAGTCCCATTTGAGGGGTCCTCAGCCTGTGCCTTCTTGGCTGCATGTGTCCCATCCTCACCGCTCTTCCTGGTCTGTCCTCTCCTGACTGCCTTGGGCTCAGCCTTGCTCTCGCTGCTCTGCGGCCAGCTCTGGGCTTCAGACTTTTATGGGATCGGCCCACCTGTTGTACCAAGGCTGACCCTCTTTGTTCTGCTGGTACTGGTTTTACCGAATTTCTGCCCTTGGTTCCCTCATGCCCCTTGGTCACCTGGCTTTTAATCAGCGGAGCAGTGGTCTGAATGACATCTCTATGGGGCTCTAACTGGTGAGTGGCAGTTTTGGACGTGGCTGGACATTCCAGCTAGGGAAGGGCACCCAGTATATGGATCTTCACGTGGGTCACCTTCTGGGGCCAGTGCTTAACTCAACTATTAAAAAATAACAACAATAGCTTTATTGAGAACATTTATACTGCATAGAATTTGCTCGTTGAAAGTGTATAGTACTGTGGGTTTTAGTCTATTCATGGACTTGTGCAGTCACTACCGCATCAATTTTACAACATTTTTTTATCACCTCAGGAGAAAACCTCATACTCCCCATTCCCCCCAACCCACCCAGCCCCTGGCAACCACCAGTCTCTCCGACTCTGGGTTTGCTTTGATATAAACGGAATCATATAATGTGTGGCCTTTTGTGCCTGACCTCTTTCACTTGGCACCATGCTTTCCAGGTTCACCCATGTTGTAACAGGTACCAGTACTTATTGCCCAATAATATTACACTGTCTAGGTATATCACATGTTTGTCCATTCATCTGCTGAGGGACATTGGGATTGTTTCTGCCTTTGGGCTCATGAGAATAACGCTGCTAACATTCATGTATGTGACTTTTTTTGCATGGACACATGTCTTCATTTCCCTGAGTTAGATATCTGGGCATGGGCTTGGTGAGATATATTATAACTGGACGTTTACCCTTTGGAGGAACTGCCAGACTGTCTAAAGCAGCTGCGCCACTTTATATTCCCTCCAGCAGTGTTTTAACTCTTAACAGGAGCATATGTAGTTAGCAAGAGATAAGAGAGCAGAGAATTTTATGTGTGTGTGTGCGTGTATAATATATATATTTAAAGTAATGTGGATATAGTCATTCACTTCTAATGTGAATCTGAAGGTGTCTGAGGGAAGTAACACAACTTTTCTGAGTCCAGCTGTCCACCAGGTGGGAGGCTGTCATTTGGTGCACTTTCATCATCACGTTCCTCGTCAGTTTCCTTCTACCCACCGGGTGCGCGTGTGGGTCACTGAGTTTCTGATCCTGACCTTCTCCATTATGCGTGCCCCTGGACAATGGAGGGAGGCACAGTGGTCTGGGTGCTGAAGACTGAGAGCAGTGCAGGTGTGATGGAATGAAAGCAGGGTGGGGAGTCGGGCTCAGAGTACCAGGTGTCTGCATCCTGGAGGAGGAGCTGCTCTCCGGTGGAAATATGGACCATTGCATGCTGAGTGAGAGCATGGGGGGCCCTTTGTCTTTACACCATGTTTTGATTCTATAATGTTCTAAGCTGGAAACTTTAAGAGATGCAAGCTAATTCAAGAGATTACCAGAAAGAAAGGGTCTCTAGACTCCCTTTATGGGTAAGCTTAGTAGTAGATGGGAAGCTATACAGAGAGTGACAGTGACAAAAACATGGGCATGTTTATCCTTATAATCTTTGCTAAGATTAAGGTTTCAACCAGGTTTCTATCAGTTTCTCTAAACCTCAGGCCCTCTGGCTTTTAGATACTTGGACCAGATTTGCTACTGCAGGATATGCAAGGCTTTTGTATCCTTTGCATCCACAGACATTCACAGGGAAATAATAATTCCTTATTGATACTTTTCGGAGAGAAACAAACAAGCAGCATTCTTTTTAAACCCTTCATTTTGTTCATGGTCCATACATATGCTAGGGAAAGTGTCTCAGTACATAATATTCTTCTTCTTAAATACATATTTCTAAGGAGATCCTTGCTGTTGTTTAGTGATCTATTTTTCAATCTTTTGTCTTTCCAGACTTCTGCCTCTTCCGAATCCTTTCAGTAATTCAAGTAGCTTTTCTCCAACATATCCAGAGATTTCCTTGGCAGTGGGGGTTGGATCAGCACACAGAGAAAGTGTGGGAACTAATCATCACATGTCCAAGCTGTTGTGCTTTGTTTCTGGTCTTTTCACTTATCTCCTGGATGACTTGTTTTCTCCTTCTTCTTGGACCATAAGTTTGAGCCAGGCTGACCTCTCGGCCCCCTGTAGATATTTTACCAAACTAACAGCCAAAAGCGACTTATGGTTTCAGTTTGGAATCTGGAATCATTCTGATTCTATCACTGTTCACTGGTTAATGAATACCTTGTGTGGTATCTCTCAGTTTTTTACTTGACACTTGGAAATGCATAGCATGCAAAAAACAGTGCTTAGAGCTAGGATTCATATAATTGATTGTGACTTAGTTTTAAACTTCCAAGATGTATGCATATTTGGCTCAAATATGCCTTTTTCATTTCACTTAAGACAGCCAAGGAATTACTGTCATATTATTCAGTTTCAGGCAGTTTCAAGGCAGCCAGTAAATAAAATGTTGATTTACGACTCAGGCTTTGCAGTTAGGTTTTACAGGACAAATGCAAGGTGTTCATTACATGCTCTTAGCACCATAGCAGGACAGCTGCTCCTCATCCCTTTAGCAGACAATTAGTAAGCCCCTGGTGCCAGACATGTGACCAGGCTATGGGAACCCAGAGTTCTCACGAGACGCCATCTAGGTCCTCCCACATTGGTCCTGTTTAAGTACAGCAGCACGGCCTTGACCATTGCAGACATCACTGTCCAGTCTTGCCGTCATTCCCGCTGGCCCATGTGGAGCCCCAGATCCTCATTATGCAGGCAGGAGCCCCCAGTTTGCCACCCCTGGTTCCTAGGAAGAGATAAGGGATTGCATATATCTGTTGGCCATTTGTATGTCTTCTTGGGAGAAGTGTCTGTTCAGATCCTCCTCTGCCCATTTTGTAATTGGATTATTATTGTTAAATAGTTTGAGTTCTTTATGTATCTTGTATATTAACCTGTTGCACTATAAACCTATATAATTTTATCAACCAATGTCAACCCAATAACTATAACAAAAATTTAAAATTAATAAATTAAAAGACTACCAACATACTGTGATAAGGGATGGGAGAGGTTCTGTCCAAGGTGCTGTTGGAGAGAGGGGCCCTTAGCTCAGGCTGGGTGACAGTGGGGGCGTGGAGAGGGGTGGGTGACTAGGAGAGTGAAGGGCAGACCCCGAAGAGTTTACCGCAACACAGGAGGGCTAGGGGAGCGGGCAGGAGACAGGTTGGAGTGCTCTCCTGGGAGAGCAGCAGGGGCCCCGAGGAAAGGCATGTGGGAGACTGCACGAAGGAGATATTCTTCCTCCTGGGAGTGATTGGGAGCAAACTGAGAATTTCAGTCAGGGTAGGAGCAGATTACCATTGATAACAGGACTCACAGCAGAAGTATTTGAGCTGCTTACTCAGCTCCAAGAACGATCTTCCTCTGTTCGCTTACACCTAGGAGGTGTAAGTGTTATTACCATCCTCATCTTGTAGAAGGGTAGTAGAAGATTACAGAACCAAGTCGTTAGAACAAGTTAAAATGGCTCAGCCAACGAGGAGCAGAGTGGGGTTCAAACTTACCCAAGGCCATGCTGTTCATACTTGAGCTGTGTCCCCTTAGAGATCTTAGGCAATTCCAGTTTGGGAAACAACAGCCAAAGAAACCAAAGTCCTATCTCTGAAAATGTCTGTCAGTTCTGATTTATCAGTGCCAGAAATAATTGTCATTAAAACTTGTAAAAACAGAACAAAACCTTTTTCATTATTAAAACTTAAAATTGAGTGTTCTTGGACTCCAGCCTGAGTGTTATGGGTTCATGCCACAGCTCTCTGCAGGCAGAGAAAGTAGTTAGAAAACTGTTGAAATGGTCTGGATGGAAAGAGGAGTGAGCCATGGCCGAAGCAAGGTGGGAGAGAAGATGGATCTCAGGCCGTGTTGGTCTCCTGATCACGAGGACTTGGAATGTGGATGTGGTGGTCAGCAAAGTGGAGGGACTTTAGGTTGATGTTGGTTTCTGACTTGGGGATCTGGTACTGGAGGTCTCATTCCCTGAGAAAGGCAAAGGGAGCAAGCGCAGGGCGAGGAGGAGATGTAGCCATGTGGGTGGGTTATTTTTAGATGCTTGTGAAACGTCAATATGCTTCAGAATCGTAGGAATGGAGGTTCAAGTTCATGCTCTAAGGGTCCAGGCTTGTGATTCAGAATAAAGGGATCAGGAAGGGGTCCTTAAAATTAGAACAAAGATCAGGACAGTAAGACAGGAGCAAAGGAATCTCAGAAACAAGAGCCTGTTCATCATTTGTCAGGTGATCTTTGGGCCAAGAATTGGGGTTCTTGGGCTTTCACTCCACTCCTGCTTCTTGCTTGGTGCAGTTTCTCTTGGGCTAAAACTTTCTATGCTTAAGACAGGTGGGTTAGAAGAGAAGCCCTTTTTCATTCTAATAGCTTGTGATTTTGTTTTTGTTGCTTTTTGAAAATAATTAAAATGTTTTCCATTGATTTGAGAGAGAGAGAGAGAGAGAGAGAGAGAGGTGGGGATAGGGAGGGGAAAGGAGCAAGAAGGAGAAGCATCAACTTGTTATTTCACTTAATTGTTCCATTTAGTTGTGCACTCACTGATTGCTCCTCATCTGTGCCCTGATCTAGGATTGAACACGAGACCTCAGTGCACCAGGGCAATGTTCTACCATTGAGCAACCTGGCCAGGGCGAAAACCATTTTAAAAAATTAATGGAATTAGTTTGTATATATACAGATATGTTCATTGATAGTAATATTGATTGGACTGATTTGTCTTTGTAAGTCTAGACAGATTATAAATTTTTAGAAAAGAGTCAGAAAGTCATAAAAAGCAAAATTAAAGCACCTGTAAACTTGCAGTTCATTATTAGAGTACTGATATTTTCTTCAGGCTTTTTGTCTGTGTTTGTAAACTTTATTAGTTGTGAGATCACTGTAGATCCCATGAGTATGTAAGCAGTACATAGAGAGGCCCCGTGCACCCTTTTACCCAGCTCCCCTCAGCAATTTCTTACTCAGTATCGCAGCCAGGGTGTTGACAATAACACAGTCAAGATGCAGAAGCTTTCCATCGGCACACGGGTCCCACATGCTGCCCTTTCATGATGACACCCATTTTTCCCTTAAGCTCTGGCAGACACCAGTTTGCCTTTCATACGCTATAATAGTGTCATTTCAAAAATATCATATAAATAGAATCATACAGCATGTAAACTGGGACCAGCTTTTTCAGCTTTTGTGTATTACAGATTAAGCTGCTATGAACATTCATGTGCAAGTTTTTGCACAAATGTAAGTGTTCCTTTATCTAGAACAGTGGTTCTTAACCTGGGTTCTATCAAACCCTAGGGGTTTGATGAGTCGGTCTCAGGGGTTTGGAGAAGCCTCTGCCGTAGAGGCCAGAATAAAGTAATACCGTAATTTGTTGTGAGTTCATGCACTTTGTTGGTTTTGTTCTTTGAGCAAGGTGATGTTCATGCACAGCTCATTTTGTGCACCAGTAAAAAAACATGTATCTGTGTCTTGAATTTGGAAAAAAAATCATATTTTATTTATCACTAAAGAAGGGTTTGGTGAATGCGCATATGAAACTGGTGGGTTCGGTACCTCAAAAAAGGTTAAGAGCCACTGATCTAGAATGAATGCCCAACAGTACAGTTGCTGTGTGTGTATATGTGCATGTGCATATGTATATTTTAAAAAATAAGCCTAGGATTATAGTGTGTATGTGTGTGTGTGTGTGTGTGTGTGTGTGTGTGTGTATAGAATAATTTCATCATAGATTTTAGCATAGCTATAATGAAAAAACATTTGTAAATTATGGTCTTTATTTTGCACACGGAATTCTTCCACATTGGAAAGACTGGTCCAGGGGCACGAGCATCTTCCTTCTTTTGATGGACTTGGACTATGCCATGGTGTAAGCAATAAGAAAGTTTTTATGAGACATGTTCTAGTACATCTGGAACAATAAGGGTCACTTCCTTTGGGCAGAATTTCTTGAAAACTTACACATATAATTGCCTTTAATGAATAAGTAATGTAGCTTAGCATTTTAAAACATCTGTACATAAAAACAATTCATATTAAAAAATCTGTACATAAGTCTTCTATAAAATCACAATTCTAATGTTATGTATAAATTCAGATTTGAGGTCATATTTCCTTTATATGCAACTAGTCTATTCTGTTCTTTAGTGTGTGTGTGTGCGTGCATGTGTGTGGGTGTGTGTGTGTGTGTGTGTGTGTCCGCCATTCCTTCTAGCTATGCCAGCTCTCTCTAACAGTTCACTTTTCTCTCTGAAGTTCCCAGGAAGGGTCAGAGCCAGCGTATCATCCAGGCCTCCCTGGTTGGGCAGTTGCCTGTGCAGGCGAGTTAGCTGTCTTTAGCACTGCTTGTCTGTGGTGTGGCTCTTGGTCTCCATCAGCAGCTGTGCCAACCACAGATTAGCTGCTTAGTGTTCAGACTTCTCCCACTCTTTATCCTGTCTGTGTGTCTGCAAACTGCAGTGTCATCAGAAAGATTCCTGCTCGGTGGTTACCATTTACTGTTCAGGAACTCATCGGCAGAACCTCTGCCTTTCTTATGTTGTGTGTGTCATTGCTGATGCTTTCCATGGTGTGTCATTTGTGCACATGAAAGCAGGAAGAGACCCTCCATTTGGGGACAACAGTGCTTATAGTGATCACTCCTGGAAGCAATTCAGACATTGCTTTCCAGGGTGGGGTGAGGGGTCTGGAAAGTTGGTTGCATTGAATTGCACTTTGTGATGAGATTTCTTCTTTGTATCTTGCCTCTAGAAAAATGGTGGCAGTGTCATGTTTGATATTAAAGTTGTCTGTGATAATAGGTAGGTAGAGAAGTGTCTGCCTGCACTTAGCTACTTACATGGCCCTCAGTTCCTTTAGGACAGTGGCCAAGTGCTACTGCAGGGTACTGGGACTCCCATACCCGGCCCCCACTACACTCTTCCAACTAGCTGCCTGTGCAGTCTGGCCTTTGTGTCTGCTTTTCCCTGGCTGTCCTTTGTCCATTGTGGCTGGTTCCCACTGTACCCTGGGTATTTCCTCTGTTAACAGCCCCCACCACATGGGTAGGAGTCCCTGTTCACTTTTCTGATCCCTCAGTGGATGGTAAGCTTTTTCAAAGAGGAGCATTTAATTTGTCACTGTATTCCCAGGGTCCCACTTGCAGCATTGCATGAGTAAGGGGAACGAGAGAGAGTAAATAAAAAATAATAGAATAAATAAGAGAGTAAACCCAGCATGCCGGGAAAGCAATGAACAAGGTGTTTTCCCTCCCCCTCTGCACTCCTGCTCTCCATGCCAGCTCTCAAGTTCAGAGGGAAGGGCCACAGAGTTCTTCCCCATTTACTCCATTGAATGTGCCCAGGGGTGCACAGCCAGTAAGTGACAGAGCTAATGCAAAAGGCCATCTCTAAACTAATGTCCCACCCAGGTCTGACTCTGACGTGCATTCTTTCCCATGGTCCCAAGGAATTCAGTGCTAGCTGTGCTGTGTGCTGTTGGGCAAGTTTCCTAACTTTTCTGATCCTTTGTGAATTCATCCTTTAACAAATGAACATTTCCCCTCCTGCTGAGGGGTCAAGTGAGGTAATATGATCCATGTGCCCCATGCTGGCCACCAGCATTCAGAAGTAGTTTCCCTTGCCCAGCTGCTTCCCCATCTCACTTCTGTACCCAAATGCTGTGTATTACCCCATGCTGGGCACTCAAAACCTGATGACAAATTAAATGACTTAATCTCACAAAAAAGTTTGGGTCTTTGAAAAGTCTTCGCAATATCTATATTTAGTAGTCAGTTATCTGACTACCCAAGGGAGGTCAAAGTAACATGTATTTATTTATATAAAGATAATTTTAACCCCGTGTCATGAGTATTAGGATGCTAAGTCTCTGACAAATTTTAGCTGAAAGCACCATTTTCTTCCATTTTCCACGTATAATCTTGCTTTTGATTAGATTCCAATGGCACTTTCTAGTGGAGTTTACATTTTCATGCCCCAAATACTTTGTTCAGTCCTCGGCGGCCGCAGAATCACAAGCCAAGGCAGATGTTCAGTTACGTCGATGGCTCCTTCCTTAGACTTGTCCTCCACACAGCCTGAGTCAGTGAAGCTTAGCATGAGGGACCTTGTTCCTGATTGACATGATTGCTCATTACAGCCACATGTCAGGAGGCAAACGTCGTAACTGTTGTCACCGATCAGACTTTCATCCATGAATCAATGAGCCAGTAAGCGAAAGAATGAAGGAAAGTAAATTGAGAGGCATCCCTGGATGTAATGTTGAATTCCAGGGAAGATCAAAAGAAGGCCACCCAGATTTTTTCAAAGGGATTAAAATACATAGAAGAAGAAGGTGTTGTGTCAAATAGTTTTTCATCAGCACACAGTCAGGAGATAGTCATAAAATAGGAAGAGCTGAATGTGTGCCCCTCTTCTCCCGCACAGCTGGTGCTCAGGCCCTTGTCTGAGAAGCATGAGCTCCTGCATCTGTGCTAAGATTTGATTGATTCCTTATAGAATGTTCTGCATTGTTCCTTGTATTACGTCTCCCTCACAGAAATAGCTACATTTACTGAGCTCTCATTGGTGCCAACTGCTGTGACTTTTGCCTGTGCCGTTTTCTTTAGTTTTCATGATAATTCTATGAGTTTAGGTAGCATCATTACCCTTCTTATTTTCCAGACAGTGGAAATTGTATCATGCTCACTGTTCCTGAGCTATAGGGAGCATAGATCTAGGAGAAATGAATCCACCCGGACCTGACTCCAAGACCATGTTTTGGTCTTTACCCCACTCTGCCTCTCCTACTCTATTACACCCATTTGAAGGACAGGACCATCTATGCTGTGTTTGTGGAGTCTGTATGGTGGGCCAAGGCTGGGCGCTGGGGAGCAAGGCCAGCATGCTTCCTGCCCTCATAAGGCAGAGTTTTCGAACTGGTTTACAGCTTGTAACAGTTTAGAGGGTCACAGCGGCATTTAGGAGTAATAGAATAGAAAATATTGGGATGCATCCTATATTGTGATGTGTTTTGTAAAACTATGTGGATAGTTGCCTGACCTGTGGTGGCGCAGTGGATAAAGCGTCGACCTGGGAACACTGAGGTCGCCAGTTCAAAACCCTGCACTGGTCTGGTCAAGGCACATATGGGAGTTGATGCTTCCAGCTCCTCCCCCCTTTCTCTCTCTCTCTCTCTCTCTCTGTCTCCTCTCTAAAATGAATAAATAAAATAAATTTTAAAAAAAAGTTAAAAAAAAAAACTATGTGGATAGTAGTTTATAGTATAAAACATTTCTTACTGTAGATTTTGGTCAAAGAGTTGAAAGTGGCTGGATAGTTTTGGTTGGTTAGAGCATTGTTCTGATACACAAAAGTTGTGGGTCCGATCCCTGGTCAGGGCACTTACAGAAACAGATTGATGTTTTCTGTCTCTGTATCTTTCTCTCCCCCCCCCCCTTCCTCTCTCTCTCTAAAATCCTGTAAATAAAATTTTAAAAACAGAAGTCACTGACAAGTACAATAATAGATTAGATAAATGATCACAAACTGTCATAATGAGCAGCTATGAAAACAGCACTTGTGTCGTCATGAGGGAGTGACAGGGTACTTTCTGCAAGGGTAACATTTGGGCTGAGACCTCTAAAAACAGAGTAGTGTAGGATGCCAGTGACCCAGATGTGGGAACAGCAGTTACAAGAGCCCCCTGCCAGGTACACAAAAGTAGAAATTGTATAGACCATATCGTCTATACTAATTGCATGCAATTAGAAAATAATAAAAATGTAAACAAACTCTAATGCCTAATCTTCATCATCATCATCCTCACCGTCACCCTTCTTAAGCTGGGTCAAATAAGGAAGAATCAAAAACTACATTACATAATATTGTCATTTTGACCTTTGATTTGTCTCTATTTGCTGTTTTTAGTTCTTTATTTTTCAAAGGCTTGTTTTGAGTTTTGCTTACAGGCATTGGCTTACTCTCATCATTTTTTCTGGAATGTACATTGACATCGGGTTAGTTGGCCTGTTATTGAATTTCTGGACCAGGGTATATCAACCTTGGCACCTTGACATTTGGGCTGGATAATTCCTGGCCATCGCCAACTTGATATCAGTCGCCTCTTACCCCAGTGGCAACCAAAAATGCTTACAGAAATTGTCACATATTTCCGGGGGCAGGGGCAGGGGACAAAATTGAGAACTACTTAAGAGGAAGTTTCAGGCTAACATGAGACATGAGACATGAGATGAAGTTGTCCATATTGGGAATACCCGCTATTTCATCCACTTATCAGAAGAGGACATAAGATTCCCGCCCCTCCCCCCTCCCTTTCTCTTCAATTGAAAATGTTAGATTTTATGACTGAGCATTCCTTATGACTTGTAATAAGGAAAATATGTATATATCACTCCATCTTATAGAAACTACTGTGTAAGCGTGGTGGGGGTTGCCTTGCAATGTGTATTATCCTAACGTTAAAAATAAAAGGAGATTGATAATGGCTCAGTGTTTTTATCTAATTAATTGAGTCCATGCCTTTTCATACAGAAGTGGACCCAGCCTTGGGCAGACTTACTTTGAGTTGTTTTTCTAATAGTGTTAATTGGTTTCCTTTGTCCTCACATGCTTAATCCAGTTCATCTTGTGACCAGTGACTTGTATTTCTATAACAGGAGCTGTTTGTTCTGAGGTCCCACTTTCTCTAAATTAATTTCTTGTATGTTAATCTTTCATATTTTGATCCATTTCTTAACCTCGCCATGGCCTTTCTTCCAGTATGTACTCCACTGAAGTAACCCAGAGTATTCTGAATTGGAGTTTTAGGGATACATCTTGTTGTATTTTGGCTGTTGTCTATTTCTGAAAAATCCCATAAAAAGAATTCCATTCTTTAAAGCTAAAATTTTCTTTTCTGCTGTTTCAGAATAATTTTATGTAACTAATAGCTTGTGAGTTGTTGTACATAGAAATGACTTAAAATATTTTTTCTCATTGATTTGAGGAGTGGGGAAGGGAAAGAGAGAGAAGCATTGGCTTGTTTCACTTAGTTCCGTTTAGTTGTGTACTCTTTGGTTTCTTCTAGTATGTGCTCTGACTGGGATCGAACCCATGATTTCGGCATGCCTGGATGATACTCTATCCACTGAACCACCCGACCCAGATCTAAAAATGACTTTTGGATATTTCAAAGGACCCTCCTTCAAAATTCCTGAATATGATTGTGGGTCTTATTAATCCATTGAAATCTTTGAAAATTTAATAAAGTGGTTTATTGAGGCCAATACAGGGTGTGGCAAATGTAGGTTTACAGTTGGGGGTACTTGAAATGCAGAGTTTATTCTTGTCTTATCATTTATTTATTATTGTATTATTTTCTGTATGAACAACTGTAAACCTACTTTTCCCCCACTGTATGTATTAATACCCTGCATTCAGCAGGCTGGTTTCATCCGCTACTTCCTTAGGGGTTTCTACCTGGATGTTATACAACTAGAGAGGCTGTGCACAAATACCCTAGTATAGAGTAACCCCTCTTGGTACTTAGTATCTCTTACCTTTGTGATGTCTTCATAGATATTCATCACTATCTGTGATGCTATATACTTACTTATATATTTGTTTTATCCCTCTCCCCATCCTTATTGGAATGTAAGCCATATTCCCAGTGCTTAGAACCCAGCAGTAAATATTTGCTTGGATGAACGGATTTTCTTAATTAATTGATCAGATATTTATTTAATGCCTTCCATGAGTGCCAGACATCATTCATTGATCTTTACAAATATCAACCCATTTCTGGGTGGATGGTTATCTCGTCTTTCCTTCACAAATATGTTTTCTCTACTATTCTGCTTCCCTTGGAAATAATTGTTGTTTTGAGCAGCTGCAATCCTGAATTTTGGCAGGATGTTTCCTTTTTCCTGTTCCTCGCCTCTTATTCATATAACTTGTCTTCCATCATGATTGCCTCTCCTTGAGGTCGTGAAGATTGTTCTAGTTCTCTGGGTCTCCTCTCCTGGAATGCGCATGGGCCCACCTTGTATATTCAGTATGTTCCTGAAAATTTCTGAAGAAGTCAATGTACAAACGTGGTAAACTCTATTTTCAGGTCATAGCCATTTTTCCAATGGCCACGTGACCAGCTCTGAACTGTTTACTTGTGCTTACAAATGTTCTTGCTGTTCCCCAGCACATTAAAAAACAGTAAATATTTAATCACTGTTCATATATATTTTAGTATTGTACAGTGTGCATGATTATTCCCAAAAAGCAGAACAGACAACAATCTTAATATTCTAAGTTATTGCTGTCCTCAAATTCTGGAAGTCTCCTTATCCTCAGATACTGAGTGGAGAAGTTATTTGTTTTCATGTTGGGAAAGACTTGGCGATGGTAAGTTTGCAGGGGGCTGAGCAGGAGATAGTTGTGCTGGCTTTGCTGTCATGTCTCCGTTCCTACAATAAAAATTTCCTGGGAACTTGAGTAACCTGTCGGCCCATTGTGTTAGCAGGAGTTCAAGCCAGCAGAGTGGGGAGAGACCTTCCCCAGGAGTACTGGGGGCGGAGAGGTGATCACGGTGCTTCTGTGCACTCCTCAGCTGGCCGAAACCCCCGGCCAGGTGAGGTCTGCCTTGCTCCCCACCATCACGGTCACTTCCGATGGAAAACCAAGTACGATGCCCAGTGGCAGTGGTTCTGGAAGGCCTGCCTGATTGACATCATAGGCATGTAGAAAGCTGGGGAAGGCAGAGACTTCCAGTTGTTTGCATTTGGGATTTTCCAAGTTGCCCTAAAACTAATTGTACACTTAGCCTACGTCTCTCTGTCTGACGTTCTTCCATGGTATTTATGAGCTAAAATGCAAACTTTGGTGTCTTAAGTATTTCTACCCTCTTTAATGTTCCTGTGCATTTTTCTTCATTACCTTGTTATCTGGGTGGTGGCACACTCCTCCCTGCACACCCTCCGAGGGCACCAGGCCTGCCCGGGCCTGCGGGTGCTCATGTGGCAGGGTTGGCCACCTCACCATAATGGGGTGCTGCTGGAGCTGGCGCATCTCCTGGGGGTGTCTGAGCACAGGAAACAGCTGGGGAGAGTGGCTGGTCCCCAGAAGCCATACTGAGTGTCTGCCCTGGCCTTGAGCAGTTTCTCAGAACTGGTTTTGAATAACTCTTGTGGTTCATGTGGCAGAAATGCCACAGCTGAAGTTTTAATTTTTCTCTAGAAAAATAAAACAGGCCATTTTCCATGGCTCTGAAAACTACGGAATTGGTACTTTTGCCTTTTTTTAGTGTGTCATTCTCTTTTGCAATAACATACTATTTGTTACCATGTAGACAACTGGTCAATATTTAAAAACAGAGTCCCCATTCAAAAAGTTTTGCAGACATTTTAGAAAGGTGTGTGTGTGCGCACGCGCGCACGCCACATGAGTTTGTGTGCAGGTGAAGACGGCATGTTTTTCATGTTCTTCAGGTTCTTGTATTTTGCATCTTGGTATCTTTGCTTAATTTTGAGGATGCATATAATAAAAGTGTAAACTGAATAAATATGGAGTAGACTCCCTAATTAAATGTTAACCACATGAGTTTGTATGTAAAACTGGTCCAACTTTGGTCAACAAATGGAGTTGACTTGAAATGGTTAATCCTAAATCCAGTGGTTTGTGAGAAAGCCGTGCAGAGTAGATTTGAGAAATGCCTGTGAATTCAGTCCTCAGTCTCATCATGTCACAGTTGTCCCGTGTCCCGTTTTCCGTGTCTATGCCCCAGCATGGATCCAGCACTCACCGCGGAATTTGGGGTTTTCAGGGAGACAGGCTGTCGAGCGAAAAGACCAATTTTGTTTTAAATCAGAGAGGGTGTTTGTTTTGCCCAAAGATCATATGAATGCTGTATGTCACGATAGGGGACAGTGTCCAAGGAGATTTTTCAAACATTCCTGTGCAGATGTGTTCCAATCTTTAATCTGTAGAACAAATGTATAGACATACAATGAATTCATGTAACACTTAAATGGAAGGACGTTATTATGAAGTTTTGAAATATATGATCCCATGTGAAACGTTATGTAGTGTAACCAAATTACTTTCTAAAAGCTTGGTTAGCCAGTTTCTTCACTGATTTGATCAGTTGGAGTAATACACAGGGAGGTGAACTGGAAATTTATAATTGTGGTCCCCAAAGAAGAGTTAGCACTTGAACTAATGTCGTTTAAGGATGTCTAATAGCGACCCTGGTTGGATAGCTAAGTGGGTAGGGCATCGTCCCAATACATAAAGGTTGCTGATTTGATTGCTAGTCAGGGCACATATAGAAAGAGATTGATGTTTTTATCTCTGTAGTCCCATCTTCTTCTCTCTCTCTCTTAGCTTCCTTTCTCTCTCTCTCTTCTTCTTCTCATCTTCTTTTCTCTCTCTCTTTCTATCCCATTCTCCCCCTCTCCCCCCTTCCTCTCTCTCTAAAATCAATTTTTAAAAAAGAAGAACATTTAATAACAATTGTCAAAATAATTGGTTCCTTTAAAAAGAGATGGGCGGCACAAAGAATATGAGAATGTTTGTTCTCTGCAGTTTATTTTTTGTTGGCCAGTTCCATCTTGTTGAAATTGTACTGAGTTGTCAAAAAGCTTCTAGAAACTCTTTGTTGCTGATAACTAAACAGCTGAATTTATTTTCTCCGCCAGGTGTTCACATACAAGCAGAGCACAATTACTCACCAGAAGGTGACCGCTATGCACCTGATGAATGAGGAAGGCGTGGACGACATGGCCACCTTGACAGAGCTGCACGGCGGTTCCATCATGCACAACTTGCACCAGCGATATAAGAGAGATCAGATTTATGTGAGTGCTGTTTTAATGCCCTTTCTGAATCCCTTAGCCCAACCAAGTGGTGGCACAGCAGGGAGAACATCGGCCTGGGACACAGAGGACCCAGGTTGGTTCGAAACCTTGAGATCACCAGCTTGAGCACAGGCTCATCCAGCTTGAGCACGGGGTCACTGGCTTGAGTGGGATCATAGATATAACCTCATGCTTGCTGGCTTGAGTAAGAGGTCACTTGCTCTGCTGTAGCCTCCTAGTCAAGACACATCTGTGAAAGCAATCAACGAGCAAGTAAGGTGCCTCAATGAAGAATTGATGCTTCTCATCTCTCTCCCTTCCTGTCTGTCTTTCCCTATCTGTCCCTCTCTCTGTCTCTGTCTCTCGCTAAAAAAAAAAAAAAAAAAAGCCTCAAGTTTGACTGAATTTTTTTTAATTTTTCAATTATGATTGACATTCAATATTATGTTAGTTTCAGGCATACAGCTTAGAGGTTAGGCATTTATATAACTTGCAAAGTGATTCTCCTCCCCAAAATCTAGTGCTGTTTTTCAACTTATTGTTTTCCAAGAGTATTTCCTGCCTTTTGAGAACCTCTAGTTAATCTAAGTAAAACTACGTGTTCAAGTGTTTTTGCCAAATGAGAAACGTGGCTCAATAAATCATGTTCTCTGTGTTTACTGCCCTGACTTTATTAGTGGGATTACTTCAATTGAAGGGTAATTTGACCTGTTCTGTGAATGTGTAGTTTGTCAGTGTTTTGTTATGTGAAGAAGTCATGAGGAGTGGTTTGACTTCCTCAAGGAAGGGCTGGGAGGAAATGTGGATTTCAAACCAGTGTACCTGAGTTTAAGCTCTTTTCTCGTTTTCTTGTTTCTTCTCCTTTTATGGTTGTTGGTTTTTTCCTGGCTCTGGATCCCACCCAGGAGGATACTTGAATTCAAGGGAACTCAATATTCCTTATTTGATCTGCTTTGAATGGAGACATGGCCATAAAAAGCAGACACGCACGTGTTTCTCTCAACTTTTATGAAATGTGACTACTTTTGTATTATAAAATAATATTTAAACTCACTTCTATAATAAGTGCTTTTTACATTAAAGTACATATATTACATTGTCTGAGAAGATTGATTGTCCTAAAGATCTTACCCATTTTTCATTGGCCAGTTGGCAGGTCTTTATAGTAAACTGGGACAACTGCTTACACCTGTTTATTTTTCTTGTCAAGTTCAAATTCATACAGTTTTTAAAAATTCTAATACTGTAAAAACCCTTCATCTTTGAACAATGTTCTGTTGCAGTTACACTTAACGTTGCTAATATGTTCGTGATTATGATGAAGAGTAATACGAGCTTTACAATAGCCAGCAGGTGCTAACTGATCCTCGCGATGTGCTGTCGGAGTGAGGGTCTTCCGATTTATCTACCTAAGAGCAGGGGAGAAGAGTTGGAAAAGAGGAGGAATGGGAGAATGGGGAGTTTAAGGCCTAATTTCATATATATAGATTTTTAAGTATGTTTATTTGCCTTCTCTTGACAGTGTGGAACTGTCATTTTTTGCCAGCTTGACCTAATGTTTGCCAAATGTTTTCAAACAGCTCTGTCTAGAGAAATTTCATTGTGTTGTACTCCTCTGACTTGCTGAGTTTGCTTACACTAAGTCTTCAGATTTAAAATGTTTTCCATATGGTCTTCAGAAAGGTAGCGCTCATACATGTTTACGTAGAAGTGGCTGTGTGTCCTGCATATGGCGTGTGCTGGTGGAATATGCATTATTCCTCTGCTCCCATCTCTGAAATCTCGTAGGCAACCATGAACTCCCTCTTCCCACGGAATCCTCACTACACAGGTGTCCGGGTTACTGTGTACTGTCCCTGCGTTTTTGGTATCAAGTATTTGACTATTCTGTGTGGCTGTTTGTTTGTAGAGCACTTGTTTTCCTTGACTTGTCAAGGACTTAGTCATTTTGTGTTTCCGGAGCCAAGTTCATTGCCAGGCACCTGGTGCTTGTACAATAAATATTTGTGAAATGAATGCCATACATATTAGATGTAACCACTAATAGTTGATAATAAAATGTGACGCTAGGTTGAAAAAATTTTTTATTGTTGTATGTCGCTTGTAGGTGAGTATATCAGATCTCACATATCTTTAAACACAAGTTCTTACTATACGTTTAATAGTCAAGAAAAAGTAAGTCAAGTAGGAGGAGGGGAAAACTGCCCAATGGATTGAGAAGGCAGAGTCTTTTAACAATCTTTTTTCTCCTCCATGATGGTAACGTTAAACCTGATACCTAAATTGCCCGGTACACCCCGTGGATAGGATCTCATTCTTTTTTTTTTTTTCTTTCCTGAAATGATCTTTTCCCTCTCCTTTGAGGGACAAAAACACAGGGTTTTTGTACATTTGATTTGCAGTTCAAGTCAGTTAATTTTGCCCTTATATGCCTTCCTTTTGAGACTTGGGTAATTGTATAACTATCCATAAAGCACCCACCCTGGTTATCTTATCATTGCTGAAGCTGTTGGCAGTGGGTGCCAGTACTTGTCAGACTGCCCATCGAGACAAAGCCACCACCTGTCAGAACAGCACAGCATTTCCGCCTATTACCCCAGCTCTGAGTGATGCCTGTCTATTACATTTTAAAAATGGGGGAATGACTTACAACGTAGGTGCTGCATTTGCCTTAGCCTTTCTGGAGGCATTAGGGGAGGACCCGTTTCCTGCTCGTTCCTATTGCTGACAGAGTTCAGTAATTTGCAGTTGTGGGACTGAAATCCTTATTTTCTTGAGGACTGTCCCAGCTTCTGGAAGCTCCTTCCTTCACCTTCAGAGCTAGCAATGGTGGATCGGTTTCAGATCTGTCCTCTCAAGTTTCAGATCTGTCCGCCTTTCTTCTCATCTCTGTCTCTGACAGCAGCCACGAAAGGTTCTCCACTTATAAGGATTTGTGGGATTAGATGGTGCAGATGGCAGGTTGAGCCCCCCTTCCTCCGCTCACCTCCTCTAGGGCTCTGTGTTAATTAATCCTTTTGGGTGTCAGTTTTTAAATTTCTGTTTTTTAGAAGGTCAGCTTTCATGACCCCTCATACCTACAGGGCTGTTTTAAGATGAAATGACAAGAGAAAGCTTTGGAAACTTTGCTCACTGTTGCAGCATTCTGCCCATCTTTTCTGAGAGTACCAACTCTTACTGAGAAAGGTCCCGCCGGGCACTGGCACTGTGCCCTGTGGGCACAGAGACTGTGCAGACCGTTTAGGTCAGTGTTGTAGGTCTGTCGGACTCCAGCCCTGTTGCCGGGCCTGTTGGGCTCTGACACTTTCATTGGAGCAGGTGCCCTAATGCTGGGACTTGGGTTCCTCATGCTGAAGGCTCCACCTTGTTGGTCTTTCCTCTGGCGACTTTCCATGTGAGAGCCCAGCCTAGCCCTTAGTTCCCCACCTGGGAGCCCGTCTCGAACTGCCACCTTGAATCTCTTGTCTCTGGGTCTCCTGCTGTGGAGGCTTGCCCCTGATGGTCTTGCCCCTCGGAGACGGTCTGATGGGGGTCCCACCCCCCTTGCCTCTCCTCCCACTGAGGAGACCTGGTGGAGACAAGTACTCATATCCGTAAGTTCCTAAGACTTTGGGAGTGCAGGGGCAGGGCATGTGTCTGTGACACAGAGAGACACTGGGCGGGTAAGAAAGTGGACAGGAACGAGGAGGACCCTACAGAGCTAGTTAGCAGGAAGGGCTGGTGAGACACCACACATGAGGTTGGAGAGGTGAGAGTGACTTTTGTTGACAGTGTTGATGGAATCTGGTGTTTGCTGAGGAACTCTGAGCAATGAGAAATATACCAGGCAGGCTGGGGTCAGGGCACCCCAAAGTAGTGGTTCTCAGGCTGGTGATTCAGCCCCCAGGGGATATTTGGCAATATCTGGAAGTGTTTTTGGTTGTGATAGCCAGGGCAGAGAATACTAATGGTGTGTCTGGTAGGTGGAGCCCAGGGATGCTGCTGAATGTCCCACAGTGCACAGCACGGCCCACAACCAAGGGCCATGTGGTCCAGGATGTCAGAAGTGCTGATGCTGAGAAACCCTGCCTTCCTTAAAGCTACTCGGCAAAGTTTGGGCTCGGTGGCTCAAGGTTTATGAGGAAAGAATTTCTCTGAGAAAATTTAATAGAGTTAGTAGCGAAGTGTGACGTGAGATGAGACTAGAGGGTCAGTTGACATTGGGAGGGTTGCAATAAGTAGTTCAAGGGTGAGGAGCTGAGGGTTTTAGACCAGGGTACACTCAGTAGTGTGTAAGACAAGGTCAGATAGAGGAGTCGGGCATGAGGGAGGAGGGAGGAGGGAAAGGGAAAGGATTAGCTTGAATGACTCCCAGCCTCATCAAGCCTGAATGGGCCTGAGAACGTGGCGCCGACGGTCCACCCAGCAGCTTGTGGAGGAGAGGGGAGTGGGAAAGATGAGCTGGGTTTTGGATGCTTAGCATACTGTACTCTCTGGAGCCTGGATCATTTCAAATTATGTACCCAGGTTCTAAACACAGTGTGACGTGCAGATGAGGTCCCTGTTGTACTGAAAGTGAGCTCCGTATCCAGAGTGGAGGGACTGCCAAGGAAGGCCCGTGGTGTGGCCACTTTGTTTCTCACCAAATGGAAGGAAAGCCCATTCTCTTCGTTACAGGGTTTGTCGCGCTCTGGGTCAACTGCACGGAGGAGACTCTTGTCTCAGCCTTGCAGGAATGGCTCAAAACCACATCAGGGAGGGAGCTGCAGGGAGCTGAGTGCACGCCTGCAATTATGGGGTTGGAGATGGCTCCAGAGGAAGCCATGTGCTGTTCCACCCAGCCCTTTGGTTAGTTTGTTGGTCTTGTTGAACAAACAGTGCAGAGATCAGAATCAAACGAGCCCATTTTAAGACGTGGGGCTGTGTCTAAAGATAAATGCTCACGTCAGCACAAAAAAGTCTTCACAGCTCGTGTATTTTTAGGTGTTTCCAAAATACTCTCCTTTGGTTAGGTGGCGTTCCAGACTGAATCGTGTAAATGTGTTTGATGTTGTTCCTGAGTTAACTTTGAGGCTTGCTTCTGCCAAGCCAAATGTCTTAGCATTTTGAAAATGCGATAGCCAGTTACAGACCTATTGATTGCAGGGGACAGGTGAACCTAGTTCACCTGCGGGGAATCTCAGGAGCCTGCAGTGTCAGGACCAGACAGACCAGGCAGGCTGTGGAGTTCACCATTTTGGACATGCAAATCTAAATCTGCATTTCATTTCCTTGAGTTGAGTTTTTCCAAAGTAGACTTTTTTTTTCAGGTTTGTTTCTGTTCCTTTCCAAAGCCAGTGTCAAGTAACAGCATGCCTCTCACGGACTTGGGATGGTCTGACGTCCGGATGATTAGCAGCCTTGGCATGTGTCTCATACTGGGAACAGCTGAATTCAGTGCGGTTTGTCAGGGTGTTTTTTTTTTTTTTTCACATGAAATCAAGACCTGGTGTTGCCAAAAGATGATTGTAACCATCTGTCTGACTATGTATTTTTAAACTTTACCATTTACACTTTGGAGTGGCCACCTCCACATCAGCACATGAGGGTGGCAATTACGATCTTTGTTTTTGTGATTTTTTTTTTCTTCTCTGCCTCTCTTTGGGGTCAGATTCCTTTTAGCAGGGAGGGAATTTCAGTATGAAAGTCACTCGAATTAAATAGAAACGTCACCTAAATGTAAGAGCTTGACTTCAGTAACAACTTGGGTGATCTGTTGGGATCTAGTTTTCTTTACAGCCATCTTGAATGCTTAACAGGTTTTAAAATTGTTTTTAAAATGTTCTTAATCGTTCAGTTGGACAGTGATGGCAAACAGTTTTGTGATGCAGATGGTAGTGGCTTAGAGAACTAGGACACAGTTGAAATGGGAGTTTATTTGGTGGGTTGGAGGTCAGATTGTGGGTTCCCGGTACCTGCATTGATTTAGCCATGCCTTTGTGTCAGGATGTATGCTGGGCTCCAGGGATGCAAAACCACTCTTGTGCAAGGTAATTATGTTTTAAAAGGTTGGATAAAGAAAGGTACTGTCCCTTCAGGACCTCCCAGTTTATTGGTGAAGACAGACACAGCACACCATTGAGAAATAGCTTGAGGTGACACTGAATGTGATAAAAATGCAGAATGAGCCTTGGAAGGAGTGAGGAGAGAGTTGAAAAATGATTTCCGGCCGAGCCACTCGTTGTGCCAAGTTTTGAAGCATTCATTGGGGGATTTGGTCAAGGAGAAGGGTGGCTCATTCCTGGCCGAAGGTCAGCTTATGCAGAGACATGAAATTGTGTGATGTGATATGTTTGTCCAACTGCAGGACATTGGAGACATGGAAATGGTGGTTGCATACAGCTGGCCAGCAAGGTGGTCAGGAGCAGGTGAGGAAGGGTGGGCACTGTATGCAAGTTAGTGACCTTGAATTTACTTGTGAAGGCTGTAGGGGACCACTTTAAACATGAGTTCTGGGAAAGCTCACTCTGGCTGCGACGTGATGGGTGAGCTTGTGCATTAGGTATCTGGCCTAGAAGAGGGGGCCAGCAAACCAGATGGGAAATGATAGGGTTCTGAACCAACCCTGGGAGGGTTTTAAGTTCAGAAGATACCGAGAGGTAGAATCTTAAGTGTTTGATTCAGTTTGGGAGGCAAGTAAGCTGAATTTCTACAGAATGATTCCTAGATTTCTGGATTAACTATGTGGGTAGACTGGGGTACTATTTGTCATGATGTGACTATGAGAAGAAACAGGTGTTTGCAGGAGATCATCCTTGTCCATGTTAAGTCTGAGCTAAGGGGCATCCAAGTGGAGATGCCCACTGGGCCCTTGAGGACACAGATCTGTAATTGAAATCTGAAGCTGCATTCAAGATGAAGATGCTGGAAGTCATTCATTGCCACATTTAGCTGAGATGAAGAGAGAGAAGGAAGGAGGAGAACGGTGGGTGTCTAACGATTTCACTTCTTAACACGTTCCTCCCCTTAGGAAGGTATGCCATGGCACTAACTTGAACCCATTTCCCTAATGCATTTCACACAACTTGGTCTACATCCAGCTTTTCAGGGCCACATGATGAACAGCAGTTGTGGTTTTATTTTCATTAACAAAAACAATCATGAATACCTCTGCTTTATGTAGCAGTTTCACATAGCTGTCATGTGGGATAACAGAGGATGTGTTGTTATTACCGATTGGAATCCTTGGCCCAGAGGGAGTAAGCAGTATCCAGGGAAGGTAGCTCCAGGCTGAGGACTTCCAGTGTTCTGACTTGGCCAAAGCTTGCTGTCTAGACCATTTGTTCCTATGTTTAGGATAGTGACTTCCCAACAGTAGCACGGATTCCTCAGTATTTACAAGCAGCTCTGCATCTGAGGCCCATGGGACACGCTCTTAGTTGTAGTTGATTTTTCTTTGTTTTGGTGGCAGGTTGGAGACTAGGTATTATATAATCGTAGGCCTTTTGAAAACCTTGGATTGGTAGATGTTTGGATTAAGGAAATATAGTCAGTTCCTCCCAACCTTTTTAAGCAATATGTGTTACAGCTGTTCCAGATTATTAAAATGGGCAAGGAAATGTAGTTTTTGGTAAGTTATGTGGAACTTTTGTGACTAGAAAAAAAGTTTTATGTGCTTCAAAATAGAATGTACTTTCTATTTCTGAAAAGCCGTTAAAAGACCAGGCTATTTATTCCTGCAGAATTTGGAATCCCGTATGAGGACATGGGTACCTGGTCCCCTTTCACGTTGGGCCATTTTTAGAGCAGTAATAATATCATTTTTATGGAGTGATAAATGGTACAAGTGCACAACAAATGTCGTCTCCTGACTCTTAGGGTTTCTTACTGCATTTTCTCTTTGCTTCTCCTGGTACTTAGTTTTCAGTTGAGCCCTTCCCCTGTCCCCTCCATTTCCCAGGTCCCATTTTCCCATCTTATTCCCTGTTGACCTTTCCTTATTATTTAACAAATCTATTATTCATTTAGGGACAAAATCACTTATGCAAAGTGCTATATTTTAGGTAGTGGGGAAAAAAAGAAGATGTCTTTGGCAGTAATTATTTTTGCTGATGAACCTCTGAGATTTTGCACCAGGTCTTTCTTTGAATGAAACATTAGCAGTTACTGCTATTGCCGCCATGTTACTTTATACTTCTTTTTAGGTTGGTTCATAAGTGGTGTTTGGTGTGTACACGGGCACAGGCAATAGAAACTCCATGAGTACATAAAGACCTTTCAGGGTATTGATGCCCCCCCCCCACTCTGTAACTGTAATAAGAATGATGGATTAGGATGTGGGGTGTTTGTCACCTTTTTGGAGCCATTCAGATTCCCTTCTTGAATTTTCCTGTTGTTGACCTTGAAGGTTAAAGACTTGTAAGCAGGAGAATTTCGTCTTCAGGAGTTCATTTGTCGCTTGTGGAGCCTGGATTGAGCATACAGGACATGTGGGAAATCAGTGAAGAAGGGGGGTTGTAAGGCAATCTGAGCAAGTGGGGTCAGGGCAGCTGAGGTGGAGGGAAAGGGGAATAGTTCTGGAGTTTACTGAAAGTGGAGCTTATAGGACATGGTGGCATTGGCCACTGGTGATGAGGCTGGGCAGAATCTGGAATGGTTTCCATCCTGTATGTGGGTGGCCAGTACACGGGGTTGCTGCAGACCCACAGTGACTCCAGGGAACCCAGGATCCTTCCTGGTTCTCAGTCACTGGCTCTAGGACTGCAGAGGCTGGGGTTTCGCATCCTTTGCCCACTTCTTCATCTGTCAGAGGAAGCAGAACAGCGCCTCTGCCCTGCCTGCATCTCAGGGTGATACTGGGGCAAATGAGGGCATGTGACAATGTCATCACGTACTTAGTATTGTCCTCTGTGCTCCACAATTATGAAATGTCAGGTCAAGTTGTTTGGGAATCATGTTGGCTTAATAGTCCTTTAAAATTGGTGACAAGCATTTTAAGAAATGACTTAGGTCATTTGTAAGAAGGTGAAATTGTAAAATGTGAGCCTTCATGTTTTAAAAGCCTAACTTGCCCCAGTACCAAGTGGGGATAAGTACAGAGGCATTTTTAACTCTAAATGGGGAAAGGTTTTCTATAATCTTTTTTGTTTGTTTGGGTTTTTTTTTTTTTTTTTTTGTATTTTTCTAAAATGAGAAGTGAGGAGGCAGAGAGACAGACTCCCACATGTGCCCAACTGGGATCCACTCAGCATGCCTACTAGGGGGCAATGCTCTGCCCGTCTGGGGTGTTGCTCCATTGCAACCAGAGCCATTCTAGTGCCTGAGGCAAAGGCCATGGAGCCATCCTCAGTGCCCGGGCCAACGTAGCCTTGGTTGCAGGAGGGGAAGAGAGAGATAGAGAGAAAGGAGAGGGGGAAAGGTGGAGAACAGATGGGCGCTTCTCTTGTCTGCCGTGGCCGGGAATCAAACCCTGGACTTCCACATGCCAGGCCAATGTTCTACCACTTCCTATAATCTTAAAAAACAAGAAAAGTGTTTTCTTTCTCCATACCAGGCAGCCAAAGGTTTTACACATTTTTTTTCTTTCTTTTTTTAAATAAGAGATTTCAGATTGTTGTGTTTGGCTCATAGTCTAGTTAGTTGTTTGCTGTCCCTGTTGGTACATGGGAGTCCATTGGTTGAATTCACTGTCAACCACAACATAATGTATTTATTATTTGAACTCTAATGAGATTATTTTGTCCGTGAAACTCTAAATGCTTTCTCTTCTCTCCCTTACTAAATAGTCTGGAATTTGTTCCCAGGGCTTTTTTGTTTCTCAGTTTGGTTGAAATCAGAAAGTGTATTATTCTAAAACTTTTTATTAAGGTTAAGGAATATGACGCATCTTGTTATTTTTATGTGCCTGATTTCTTTAATTAAGTGTAGTGTTTTCAAGTTCATCTGCTGGTAGCATGAATCAGTACTTTGTTCTATCTTTATGTGTGACTGAATATTCCATTGTATTGGATATACCACATCTTATTTACCTCTCTGACCATTGACATTGGGTTGTTTCTACATTTAGGCTATCATGAATAATGCTGCTATGTTTTTATTATTAGAGTACGTGTTTTTAATTCTTTTGGGCATATACCTGGGAGAGAAATCATTGCGTCATATGATGATACACCTTTTATGTTTTTGACCTTTCTGGGTTCACTCTTATTTCCAAAACATGTTATAGCCCCCCTTACATTTGAAACAGTTATATGAACATACGATACTCTGCTTGATGTTCCTGGCAGTCACTGTGAATATAAATGATTACAAATTGCTGTAATATGGTACAGATGCTCTCAGGATGGTTGGACTTTCTGTCTAGTGTTTTTTTGCTTTTGTTTCTCTTCTGCATTGCCCAACCTTGCAGTGAATAAAAGAAGGCTTTGGTATTAGGGTGCCTGGGTTCAAATCTACCCTCTACCACTTCCTGGCTGTGTGACCATACATGGACTTTTCTCTCTATGCCTCAGTTTTCTCACTGGAAAACCAGGGGTGATAGTATTCTGAACCTCCCGGGGTTGGTGTGAGTGTTAAAAGGGGCCAGGCCACTGTATTAGTCTGTGGGGGCTGTTGTAACAAAACATTGCTGACAGGATGGATTAAACAACAGAAATTTCAGGGGTTTTTTTTTCCTCCCAGTTCTGGAGGCTAGAAGTCCAAGATGAAGATACCTGATGGGATTATTACTTCCGAGGGCTCTATGCTTAGTTTGCAGATGGCCACCTTCTTGCTGTGTTCTTACATGGTCTTTGTGCACACATCCCTTGTGTCTCCCTGTGTATCCAAATCTCTTTTAATTATAAGAACACCAGTCAGTTTGGATTAATGCCCACTCTAATAGTTAACTTAAGCATCCCTTTATAGGCCGTATCTCCTTATATATAGGCAGTATATTCCAAGGTAGCGAGGATTTAGGGCTTCAACATATGAATTGGAGGGGGGGCACAGTTCAGTCCACAGCACCTCTAAAGCCCTTGGCACAACACGTGCCGTGAAAGCTGGCTGCTGGGAGGTAGTTGCAGAACTCTGCCCCCTCCCCTTCTGACTGGCTTCTTCAGTTGGGTCTGAGCCTGGAAACCAGACAACCAAACGTCATTAGCATTTCTTGCAGGAATACAAGTGAATACTTAGTCCATATGGAGGAGATATAAGGTATTCTGCTTTAATAAGTCAGAGGCCTCTGTCTTCCTGCTCTGAAGGTTTTGCTTAATTTCTGGCCTGGCTTTTGCTCCAGAAAGGTAAGCTTGTCAGCCAGCTAAACTCCAGATAAGCGATAGGGCACTTCCGGAGGCGTTTGATGTTACTGACTTCTCATAATTGTCATGTTATTTTTTAAACATTGTGATTAAATACGCACAACATCAAATTTATCATTTTTGACTATTTTTTAGTGTACAATTCAGTGCATTAAACACATTTGCATTATAGGGGTAATCACTTTGTAAGTTATATAGGTGTCTAGTAATGGGGTTGTCCATCTGAAACTAACATAATATTGTACAGCAACTGCAATTTAAAACTAAAAAATATATAAAACACTTACTTACAGCTATAACCACTATCTATCTCCAGAATGTTCTCACCATCACAAACAGAAATTCTTTACCCATTAACAGTAACTTCCATCCCCTCTCCCCACAGGCCTCTGCCTCTCTTGTTCTTTTGTGTGTGTGTGACAGAGACAGAGAGAGGGACAGATACGGACAGACAGACAGGAAGGGAGAGAGATGAGAAGCATCAGTTCTTTGTTGTGGCACCTTTGTTGTTCATTGATGGCTTTCTCATATGTGCCTTGACCCGGAGAACTATAGCAGACAAAGTGACTTCTTGCTCAAACCAGATGAGCCTGTGCTCAAGCTGGCGACCTCAGGGTTTTGAACCTGGGTCCTCTGCGTCCCAGTCCAACGCTCTGTCCACTGTGCCACCGCCTGGTCAGGCTGTTCTGTCTTTAATCCTGGGTGTGCAGCAGTCCCCTGACTGGACTGGGAGGTCCCAGGGTCAGGGAATTGGGCCAGGGCCACTTCACCATCTTCTTTCTCTTGTTTTCTTTTCATAGTATGTTTTCTTTGCAATGGCTTCATTCATTTGTACAGAATGACAAGATTTTGGACCAAAAAGTTGTGGGGGAAATATATGCAGTGGGGAGCGGATTTCACCTGTCCCCTAATGGACATCGGCAGCTTCTCCCCTTGTCGGTGCGGAGCAGCCCTGAGCTGCATGCAGACGCTTTCTGTCCCTGTCCAGCGTGGGTGGGGGTGTGTAGCCCTTGCCCAGCGACTCCCCCAGTGCCATGTGTAACGGGCTGTCCTGTGCTTGCAGACCTACATCGGCTCCATCATTGCCTCCGTGAACCCCTACAAGACCATCCCCGGCCTGTACGAGCGCACCACCATGGAGCGCTACAGCAAGAGCCACCTGGGGGAGCTGTCCCCCCACGTCTTCGCTGTGGCCAACGAGTGCTACCGCTGCCTGTGGAAGCGTCATGACAACCAGTGTGTCCTCATCAGGTAACCAGCCCATGGCCAGGCTGCAGAGGGGGCCTGGGGAGCCGGCCTTCCCAACCCACCTACTGGGATCTCCTCCGGCCCCCTCCCCAAACCCGCTGACCACATAAAGATTCATCAGTACCTGAATTTCTCAAATGAAGTTTCCTGTTTTGAGTAGCTGGATAACTACAGCTTTCAAAGACACACAGAGCTCACTTAGAAAAACAAGGTGTAATTACATTTGTTGACCTTTGTACTTGCAGTAATCACTCTGTTTCTTTTATTTGCCTTAATTCTTTAGGTTATTCCAATTGTGAGGCATGGGCTTTCTATGAATTTAAGGAAGTGTTGCATAGTTCTTTCAAATTAAAACGGTTCTATTCTAGAACAATAGATAGAATGTCTATATGTTTGAGCAAAGTTTCTTTATTCTCTAATACAATAAATTTAATCTAGATGTAATTTCCCAAATTGAAGAATTGGTTTTAGTTGGATGCTTCTAAAGTGTACCTTTGAAGTGACTACAGAAAAGGGACTGTTATATATATTGTAAGGAAATGATAGGAGGGCATGCTTATTGTATTTAATTTTTTTGGTGAGAGAGAAGGGAGGGACTTGACAAATCTATTCACCTGAGTCTTATTTATTAAAATAAACCACCAGAAACCATACTATCAAAACCTTTATTACTAGGAATTGTCTAAAAAAAAACAAAACACCAGAATCTGTTTCTTTATCAAACTTCCTAGTTCTTACTAAGTATTCAAAGTGCCTCATCACCTATATTCCAGTGACATCTTATTGGAGCTTCTTATTAATTACTTATATTGGAATCCTGTCCTAGGGATGCTCAGAATAGCCCTGGAAGGTATCCAAAGCAGACGGGAGCTGAATGTCACTTGCAGAGATTTCCATGGAGTCTCAGGCACTTCATTCATTTGTCCTGCAGGCATTCACACATGGAGTATGGCTGTCACTGAGACCCCAGCAGTGTGTAAACAAAATTGCCGGAGTGAAAGGGGTTTTTGACATCTGTTTTAGATGGTTTTCTAGTCCAGCTTGTGGCAAAAATTATATTAGTTCAAGAAGAAAGGGGTGTTTGGATTCGGGGAAAATAACAAATAATTAAACCCCACGTACCCTCCAGATTTCTGATTCAATGAAAGTCAGGTCCAGGAGACAGATGGACAGCCATATGGCAGGTTTAGACTTCCAGCCAATCAGGATTGCCAACGTTGCAGTCCCAAATTAGACAGACCCACCTGGTCATGGATATCGGCAGGTAACTGGTGGCCACAGTCCCTGTGGGATATGGATTCCCAGATGGTAAAGAATAGACCAGCCCTTCCTCCCAGTTTACCTGTTGGAGAAGCTACTCCTCTCCTGTTGAGGCGGGGGGAGGGGGGGTGTCGGTCAGTCTGGAGGAGGGCAGGTATGCCAGAGAAGGCTTTTTCATTGAAACCTCAGGGAGGGGAAAGGGAGGAGCCCCAGCCAAGGACAGTTGCGAGGCCCTCACCCACCCTGTGTGTTGTCTGGAGATGGGAAAGAAATAATGGCTAACCCTTTCTGAGGGGTTAAGTGTATTGGACACTGCCAGGAACTTTCCAGGCATCAACTCCTTAAATCCTTTCAGCAGCCCTTTGATGTGGGAACTCTGTGATATTGACATGCAGAAAACGACTGTCGGGGATTGTGTTCGTACTAGAAGTTTTGCCCATAATTCTTGTTCTTGGGTCCTTGCCTTTGTAACAGATCAGCATTGTACATGCATCTGAATGACAAAACAGTGCTTTTCTCATTCATGTTCTTTCTCTCTCTCTCTCTCTCTTACACACACACACACACACACACACACACACACACACACGCGCGCGCACACACACCCTACCTCTCTCTGATTCTTTCTTGAAGGAGAGGGAAACATCTGGAATGATAATTCTCTTCTCCATCACCAGACTGGTATTAATGTGCAGGGCTATGGAAACCACTCAGATAGAGGGACTGTCAGTTCCTTCAGTTAAGTACATAACCTGCAGTTAATAAAAATAAGGTTACTTGCTTCATATAGGAACAGTGCTTTTAAGAGTCACATTCCCGCCTGACCAGGCAGTGGCTTAGTGGATAGAGTGTTGGACTGGGATGTCGAAGACCCAGGTTCGAGACCCCAAGGTTGCCAGCTTGAGCGTGGGCTCATCTGGCTTGAGCAAAAGCTCGCCAGCTTGGACCCAAGGTCGCTGGCTCCAGCAAGGGGTTGCTTGGTCTGCTGAAGGCCCGCGGTCAAGGCACATGTGAGAAAACAATCAATGAACAACTAAGGTGTTGCAATGGCAACGGAAAACTAATGATTGATGCTTCTCATCTCTCTCCGTTCCTGTCTGTCTGTCCCTCTCTCTCCCTCTCTCTGCCCCTGTAATAAAACAAAAGAAAAAAAAAACAAAGAGTCATATTCCCAATAAAGTAACTTGCCTTGTAACTAGAAGCACTATTTGTGGGTTCCTTCAGATCATTTTACTAAGGTTCAGAAGTTAGAATTTAAGGTTACTATTTCAACATACAGAATCTAATTTAATAAGATTAACAGAAAGAAAGAGAACTTAATCTGTTTTAAGAAGATCAGATTGTTTCCCACACTTAGGTAATTGAATATTTGCCATTGATAACGGCTTGTGCTTATTACTTTTAGTGGAAAAATAATGACAGCATGAGTAATATATCACTTGCTAGACAGAGCAGCTTAGGAAGAAAGTGAACAATCAAATGAGATCATTGTGCATGTGCGTGCGTGTGTGGGTGTGTGGGTGTGTGTGTGTAATAAAATAGAAAAGGGTTGGCATTTTCATACCAAGAACTGTGGTCTAAAAGTCAGGTGGAAGGGGTGGGGGAAAGTGAGGAAGAGTGGATCCCAAACAGAAAGCTCCCATTGTGCCCTCCTGATGTGAAAAAACTAGCTATATTTGTCTAAATTAACTCAAGAAAGTCTTTAAGAATAGATTTCTCATTAAAATATACTTTGGTTTTTAATAACTTTCTCCAGCATGTTTTTTTTTTTTTTAAATTAGGGATTGGAGCTGTGGGAATTAAGAGAAAATTGAATATAAAAATGAAAATTGCAAGATACAGGAGCCCTATTTAGATTTCCTCAGGCATAGTCTGCCCCCTTGTGGCTGTAACATGTTTTATTACTTTTACAACATCTCACGCTGATACCTTTTAAATCAGAGAATAAGCCTGTTTGGTACTAGACAGGGCTTCATAGGTCAGATTTTCTCTCACTTTGAGCCCACATCACTTGGCCAGGGTCCCCAGCTGGTTGGTATCAATGCCATGTCTCTAGGCTTCTAGTCAAAGCCTCTTGTTGGTTTCACTTTCTCTTAAGCTTAGTTTTAACTTGCTGTGCACATTTAAGTGAGTGCTCATGTTATTATTATTTTTAAAATATAACTATATAAGTTTAAAACTTGAGAATCCTTTTTTTATCTTACTGACCAAGTCAGCTTTGATCTTCGTTGATCTAGTATGTACATATTGCATTGACTTCAGTTTTTCACACATTGTATTGGGCAGTCAGAGTTTAGTTGATTATGATCTTTTCAGTATTTATGACCTTTTATTATTTTTTATTTTTTTACAGGGACAGAGAGAGAGTCAGAGCGATAGATAGGGACAGACGACAGGAACGGAGAGAGATGAGAAGCATCAATCATCAGTTTTTTGTTGCGACACCTTAGTTGTTCATTGATTGCTTTCTCATATGTGCCTTGACCGCGGGCCTTCAGAATAACACCTTGCTCGAGCCAGCGACCTTGGGTCCAAGCTGGTGAGCTTTTTACTCAAGCCAGATGAGCCCGCGCTCAAGCTGGCGAGCTTGGGGTTTCAAACCTGGGTCCTCCACATCCCAGTCAGACGCTCTATCCACTGCGCCACCGCCTGGTCAGACTATATATGACCTTTTAAGATATATTAGCTAGGCAAAGCCTGTGACTGATTCACCTTTGCCCGGGACAGTGTTTGGTAGAGAGTCGGCTTTTAACAGCTGTCAGTCAAAGGACAGATCAGAGGAGCGACAGCTGGTTTTGGACCTCTGCTTCCTTTGCATATTTCGGTTTCTGGAAACAAAAGAGATTTCTTCTTAGCTATGCCTTGTATGTTCTGGAATGGTAATTGGGTTCTCAGCATTTTTATCTGTCTCATAATATATTTTAAAATGATTGAATTGGAACAGTGAACACAACTGTCGTACTGGGGAAGAAAGATGCCACCCAGATAAGGTACAGGGCACACCTCATGCTCCTGTAATAGTCAGGTCACTGTGCTGGGCTTTGGGGAGTTTTAAAGGAGACGACGACCCGACCCGATCAGAAGGAACATCAACTCCGATGGGAAGAAACTGATGTGTATCAATACAGCCTGCCAGACGGTCCAATAGCAGTCATATGAGCCTGCCCCAAGGGGCAGTAGTAGATGCTCAAGGAGGTGCCAAGAAAGAGAAAGTGACATGTGATCACGTAGAATACGCCAGCGTAGAGGGGAGGAAGGGCACAAAGCATTTGCAAAAACTTAGGTATTTGGTGAAACAAGGATAATTAGGAAATGGAAGTTTGCCTCTAAGCCTGTGGGCTTGCTAGTGGTGTGAAAGAGCTGGGGGAAGACCATGGAAGGGAGCTGATATTTACTGAGAAGACAGATTTGTGCATGATCCTCAGAGAAGCCCAAAAAGCATGTTGGGTGGGGAAGCTGCGGATGGGAGCTGTTGAGTAACTTGCTAAAGAGACCAGCTCTGAACAAAAGACACAGGATTGGAACTTGAGTCGCCCTGTGTTCGTTTCAGAACAGAATCCTGACTCCTAGGGCAGGGTCAAACTTTAAGGACTTTTGTCCTGCTTGCTAAGACCTTGGGACTGGATTTGTTTCAGTGGTCTTCTACAAGCAAGGGAGTGATGGGTGTATACTTTAAGAATATCGTTTGAATTGGAGGGATTTGATTGACAGGATGGAGATGTTTGTCAGGTGTCAGCAAAGGTATTCTGTAAAGGGCCAGAAAGCTCACATTTCAGGCTTTGTGGGTGTGACCATCTCTACTACAGCCACTCCACTCTGCCCTTGGAGTGTGAAAGCATTTATAGACAGTGTGCAAATGAATAGCCAGGCTGTATTCCAATGAAACTTTATTTACAACAGCAGGCAGCAGGCATATTTGGGGGTCATTGTTTGCTAACACAGCTGCCCTGGTCTGGGAGATTGGCCTGTGGGGCAGATAAAGAGTCCTGTTCCCCTCAAAGATCCTGTGCTCCCTGTGTGGTCTGGATCCCTCCTCCTACTTTCCCGGGGATACGGCTCCATCTTTGAAGCCGCCTTGTCCTGATCCTTCAACCTCTCCTTTTCTCCTGGATATTTGTCATCGTCATTCAAAAATTTCTAGTGTGGCCTGACCAGGTGGTGGCGCAATGGATAGAATGTCAGACTGGGACTTGGAGGACCCAGGTTCGAAACCCTGGGGTCGCCAGCTTGAGCACGGGATCATCTGATTTGAGCAAAGCTCACCAGCTTGAGCCCAAGATCGCTGGCTCGAGCAAGGGGTTACTCGGTCTGCTGAAGGCCCGCGGTCAAGGCACATGTGAGCAAGCAATCAATGAACAACTAAGGTGCTGCAACAAAGAATTCATGCTTTTTATTTCTCTCCCTTTCTGTCTGTCTGTCCTTATCTGTCCCTCTCTCTGTCTCTCTCTGTGTCACACACACACACACACACAAAAAAGAAAATCCAGTGTGTTCCATTTAAAAAACAGAAGAAAACAGACGCACCTTTAGTTCTGTAGCCCCTTAGACCACCTGTCCCCCAGCCCTCCATGGGCTCCGCCACTACGGGCTTCTTCCTCAGCTTAGTGCTTTTCCACCTCCTTCCCTTCTGTCCAACCTGCCTTTCCTCTCGGGTCTTCGTGCCGCCCAGACTTACACTCTTCCCCGGCCAGTTCCTCCTCCGAGTTCCAGACACATGGCCCTGTGCCCGAGGTGTCATCACAGAGATGCCTCTCAGGGGTGGGATGTCCTAAATTCATCCTGACTTTCTCCCGGAATGTTTTTCCCCTCTCAGGCTTTGCGTTCTCAGCAAGTAGACTCTCCGTTCCACTAGGCCACAAGCCTGAGATCAAGAAATCATTCTTGGATCTAGAAGGAGCCCCTCCCTCCATTAATGTAAAGTTACATATAGCAGAGGGTGCTGATCTTATATGTACAGTTTGATGAATACTGAAAAATGTGCACCCCTATGTTCCCAATGCCCAGGTCCTCATGCTAGCAAGTCTCCTGGGTTTGCAGGGGTCATTTCTCCGCTCCCTGTCCCTGACCAACCACCCTCCTGACGGGGGCTGCCAACGTCCCCTCCTTTCTCTCCACAGTCTCTCCTGACCTCTCACTTCTCATCTCTGCTCCCACATCTTGTCTCCCCTCTGGCTTCCCTCTATGCATTTTCACACTCCACACCCGGCACAGCGATTCTATAAAACCTTCAACCTGATCATGACCCTCCTCTTCTTGACAGCTGGCTGTCTTGTGACTTCCCGTTCTGCTGGTGAAAAACTTTTCAAAACTTTTATTATGGTCTACAAGTCAGTACTTGGGGCTATTTTTCCTCTCTCTTCTTCATTTTCACTATTATCTTTATAAAATATAAGGGCATCTTGGTTCATTTGGGTGATCATGCATTCTCGGAGCCCGTGTTTGTGTTTGCCGTCCTGCTGGCGCCTACGGTTGGGGCTCTCAGTGCCCTGGGCTGATGAGAAAGGTGTAGGACTGGAGATGGGAGTGATGTGTTGGCTTTGAGTGAAGACCAAATAACATCGTAATTGCCGTGAGTTACTGTTTCACAGTGGCCGGGATGAGAGGGGAGGTGGAGTGCATGAGTCACCACCCTGCCCGTGGTAGAGGAGGCTCCTCGCTCAGCAGAGAAGCAATAAGCAGTCACAGTGCAGAGTGAGCAAAATGAAATTTACCAGAGGCCAAATTAGTCTCGTTAGTTTGGCTTTTTGGGAGAGGGTATTATATTTTCTTTGTATTTAATTCTTAAGATTATTGTGGCTTCATAGTTCTATGATTATGACAAAGAGAATATATGCATAGTTTTATATGTGTGTGTATATATATATCATTATAATGTTATGAAATATATACTATATATCACATAGCATATGTCATATTATTTAGTCTACTTACTATAGAGCCAGGGGCCGCTGCCATCGTGGCCATGCAGGTTTGCATTGGATTCAGACAGATGATAAAGAAACAGTGGAGCCAAAAAATGGTGGGCCATTTCCTCTATTAAAGTCTCGCACTGGCCAACAAGCAAACAGGCAGGGAAAACACTTCCATCTCATTCAGAGCTCCCAAAGTCATGACGCATTCTCTGGTTCCACAACCAAGAGAATCTTCTCCGGTTCCTCCTAGAATCAAAGGCCCCACCAGTCTCAGTGAGGCTCCCAAAGCCCCTCAGCTCTGGTTCCCCATCTGCATTCCTTCTCTCTCTCTGCAAAACTGGCTTCTTCTTCAGCACTCTGCAATTTTCTCCCCTCTCCCTGAAAAACTACCTGGGTCCACAAAGACCCCCTCCTCTAAAAATATTAGCAAAACAATGACCCCTCCCAAGCAGAAATGCAATCCACAATTTGCAATCAACTGCCCTGCTCTGAGGGCAAGCACACATGTGGCTGCCCAGCACCATTTTTTAACAATAAAAGTGAGCAAACTCAAAAAATACAAATTTCACAAACTCATTTGCCCAACATCTACCATGCAGTTAACTCAACTCTGACACTATCTGCCTGGAGATAGTATCAGATCCCACTGTTAAGGGCTCAATTATATAACCCCAGCCCCTTTCAGATCCCAATCTCAAATCCAAGTTGGCACCTGTGCTTCTAATGGACCAGCTATAGATTGGAGGTTCCAACGACACCCTCCTTGGGTTTCATTAGTTAGCAGCTCACAGAACTCAATCTCTTTGCTTACTAGATTACCAGTTTATTGTAAGAACATACCGCAGGAACAGCCAGATGGAAGCGATGCATAGGGCAGGGTACGGGGACAGGGCCGGGAGCTTCCATGCCCCCCCAGGAACCCTCTCCCCCAGCAGGTCCACGTGTTCACCAACCTGGAAACCCTCTGAACCCCATCCTTTGGGGGTTTTATTGAGACTCCGTTACACAGGCACGGTTGAGTAAATCATTTTTCCAAGCGTTTTGGAAGTTCTGCCAGGAACAGAACAAAAGATCTTATAAATAACAGTATCACATGTAGATAATATAGAACACATATGTTCTATATTATAGAGCATTATAATAATGGTAAATTTGAAATTTTGGGGGGCGTGCATTGTGATTCACGATCTTCCCCACCACCGAACCCCCCTGCTTAAAAGAACCAGTTCTCCACTTGACTGGAAAACAGGGGCCTCCCTGTGGGACCCCAGCCCCTTCCCCAGCTGTGGCAGTGCAGCTGCTCTTCCTTCCGGAGTTTCCTCTTGCTGGGTCCTGAGCTTTTACCCGTTGTCTAAATGATGAATTTTCCCACCTCCTGAAATTTCTGTTTGACACATTAGCCATCATTTGTGTTTCTGCTTTGAGATCATAGATACTGTCCGTGGACGTTTTGCTCACGACTTGCCCAGCCCTTAGCGCAGCCCAGTGCAAGGCAGGCACCTGAGTAGTCAAGGAGGGAAGGCACTCCTGTGGAGATGCTCTTTCTCCATTGCTTCAAAGACCCTGTTGGTTTGGCCCTCAATAAACTGTCTTTTTCGGGAATGTTGAAGTCATAGGCAGGGGTGGGGGGAAGCGGAGAGGAGGATGACTTTACCTGCAGAGCCCTGCGCCTGGGCATTAATGTCTGGGATCATTCGGCGTATTTCTGGGCTTTAACAACTTGTGTGTTATTTAGTTACCTGTAGCCATTGCCTTGTTTACCACGTCCGTGGCCCGTTCACAGTAGCTGCCACTTCTGTCCTCCTGGTCTGGTCCTACCTGAATTACCTGAAACTACTTCCACTCTTCCCCATGTGGAACTTAGCCTTCACCTTCCCATACCTGGCTGGCCCCCTCAGAGTGGCTGTTTCCAAAGCTGGCTTCACAGTAGAATTGTCTGGAAGTTTTTTTAAATAATGATGACTGAGTTCTCCCCTTTAGGTTCGGATTAGGGGTCGATTAGGTGATTCTTGTGTGCAGCCAAGCCTGAGAACTGTTGCGGAGAACTTTGTAAACCTGAGCTTTATTTCTGTTTCAAGTTTTACTCATATATCAAAAAAAAAGTGTACTGAAAGGAGTTGCTTGAAGAAAATACGCTCAGATGAGAAAACACGTGGCTGAAGGTGGATGTGGACTGATATCCATGACTCTTTAAGAGAGTGAGTCTTGGGTTGGCCTCTTCTCAGCCCAGTCTTTGCTGTTGAGTTTGAACATATCTTCAACATGGTTGTCTTTTTGCCAAGTTGTAGGAGTCAGGGTATGCTAATTGCTGCAGCATACAGCCCCCAGACCTCAGGGTGTGACACAAACATTCTATATTTGTTGCTCACTTAGCAGCCTCCTGTGGGAAGCTGAGAGATTTGACTTTACTCCCTTATCCGTTACTTTATCTTGGAGACATGTCACCCCTGAAGGCACCTGGGTGGCAGGCATGGCAGATAGGGTCCAGAGGACCACGTTGGGGCGGGAATTAGCCACTAGACGTGGAAGGGGCACACATCCGTCTTGCTCAGTTGCCCACGTTCAGACCCTGTTACTGATTGCTGTCCTTACTACAAGGGAGGCTGAAACACTGCCTCCTCCTCCTGGTGCTGGAGGATAAAGAGATGGGGTTGGGACCGTGTAACATTATTTCTGCCTCATGTGTTCTAACTGGAGAACTTAAACCTTCAAGTTTTGTTTGTTTTAATGTAATTTAACTCTCATCAACCCTTAGGTAGTGGTGTGTGTGTTTGTGTGTGTGTGTGTGTGTGTGTGTGTGTGTGTGTGTTTTAATATTGAGAATTATTTCAATCTCTTCTTGCACCTTTCTGTGTTGCTCTCACTCCCTCTGTTCTTGCCGAATGCCTCCAGTGTGCCAGCCACTGGGCTAGGCAGCAGCCAGATATGGGAAGGTGAAGGCTAAGTCCCATATGGCAAGATTCTGGTTGCTGATAACAGAAAAGCCAACCAAAGTTGGCCTAACTTGCCTGGGCCTTTATTATCTCAGACAACACAAGGCAGGACAGTTTCAGGGTTGTGGATTCAGCCACTCTAGCTGGGTGCTTCTCTGATGGTCTTGACTTTCTCTTTATGATCTGAAGATAGGTGTGGATTCCCAGGTATTTGCTGTCTGCAGTGTGTGTATGTGTGGGGGGGTGCATTTCTGCCTGTTCTTTTTTTCTCATCTGATTTGCATTCAGATCTCCCCAGGAGTCGTGGGCCCACTTGACTTTAAGTCTCTTTGGCTGAAATCCTGACACCTGCCCATGGCCAACTTGCAAAGGGAATAGAATTACTGCATTTGGGCTGGACCAATGGAGATTCCCCGTGGGCCTGTGGCACCCAGCCTAGCACAGTAGTGTCATTTCTGACTCATTTTCTTTCCTTTATTATATGTGCTTAATCATTCACCAAGTTTTCAGCATAACTTCAGTTTCATGGTAACTTCCTAGGTCTTGATGCTCAGAGAACTTCTTTACAACTCATCTGCTGATGTCGCCCATTTAGCAAATTATTATCATGCTGCCTTGTGCGAATTGATGGTATTGCTGTACTGTTACTCAGGTCCTTGGTTTACTTTTTTTGTAGGTTCTCTGCCTTTTCTTTTCTCCCCATAGTTCCAAGCGTGGTTCCTCACACAAAATTTAGTTTCTTCTTCAAATCTCTTTTATCTTCACACCTTCCTTCTGTGCCATCTGCAGCCTGGTTGGACTTGTCCAGAACCTACTGCCACACCCCTGGATCCTGACAGCTGACCTCCCTGAGAGGTCCCTCGCTCCTGCATGAACTCCAGAGCTGCATTCTCTGCAGGCGGCTCTGGTGCGCGGTCTTTGCCATGCGCTTCCCGCAGGTGCCTCTGAACGATCAGACTCCATCCTCAGCCTTCCTGTCTCCTTGGCCTGTCCTCTCAGTCCTGCTGACCTAACCAAGATCCCACTCTCCTGTAGACCTTTCCAAGCTCATCTGGCTTCTGGGCTTTTTGCTCACATTGTAGACCAGTGGCTCTTAACCTTTTTTGAGGTACTGAACCCACCAGTTTCATATGCGCATTCACCAAACCCTTCTTTAGTGATAAATAAAATATGATTTTTTCCCCCAAATTCAAGACATAGGTATATGTTTTTTTACTGGTGCACAAAATGAGCCGTGCATGAACATCACCTTGCTCAAAGTACAAAACCAACAAAGTGCATGAACTCACAACAAATTACGATATTACTTTATTCTGGCCTCCATGGCAGGGGCTTCTCCGAACCCCTGAGACTGACTCATCGAACCCCTAGGGTTCGATAGAACCCACGTTAAGAACCACTGTTGTAGACTTAACCCACTCCTTCCCCTTTCCTCCTTGCCTGGCTGGTGTTTGCCAGTCCTTGAAGGCACAACCTGTATCTGACTGGTTTGTCCCACTGGCCCCCTCCGCCTCCCCCTGCATTGCCATATTTGCTTTTCCTTAAGTGGCACCAAAGTGTTGTCTCTGCAGGACTTTGGACTCAGACAGACCTGGTGTTAAATTTGGACTGGACACTTAGCTACTGCCTTCCTCCTAGGACTAGCATGATGGGGATAAAATGACTTAGTGTGAGTCGGGCACCTGGAGGTTCATTCCTCGTCCCCTCAATAATGTTTGACTGATTGCATTTCTGTGCACATTTCCCTGCCCAAAGTTTCCCAGAAACATACTGTTGAAATTTAACATTTTTTTTCTGAGTGCTTGCAACCAGCCCGGCCCTGTTGAGCTGTCTGGGATACCTTCCCTCTCACGAATAGCACCGTTCATCTTATTACCTTACCTTAGTGTAGCAGTTCTGTTGACCTCATATGCCCTCACTGGCACTTGTCACACCCACACCGGTGTGGCCAGCAGGACCAAGGGTTTCTACTTTCATTTCACGTAGCTCTTGAAACAGGCATTTTGAGCTCTTTCTTCCCACCTTTCAACAGGTGTTCAGTGGACAAATTTTAGTGACATGTTGGCCAAGTTGGTTTTTGTAAAAGAAATTGTACTTCGAAGCACAAACTTTTTGCATTTTGTCTTTCAGCGGTGAGAGCGGGGCAGGGAAAACGGAAAGCACAAAATTGATCCTCAAGTTTTTATCAGTCATCAGTCAACAGTCTTTGGAACTCTCTTTGAAGGAGAAGACATCCTGTGTTGAACAAGCCATTCTTGAAAGCAGGTATTTCTATCTCGTGTTTCTTGTTTCCAGCAAAGAGGATTCTCTCCTCATGGTTTGACTTAGTTAAGAAAGAGTTAACATTAGTGGATCTGTATTCTCTTTTTCTTGACTTCTCTTATACATTACTCAGGGAAAAGTCTTGGCATGTAAATAGCAATCTGTAGTAACCCCACGCACAGCAACTCATCCTCCATCGCTGGGCCGGGTATGAGTTGGTAAGGCCTCCTCTACCAGAGTCCTTGACTAGCTTTTTGGAGGCCTTCTCATCAGAAATTTCAGCCTCAGCCGCTGAGTGACAGAGGGCTCAGCCTGGCGATGAGCGAGCCTCTGTTCAGCATGCAGCCCTTTCCAGGTGCCATGCGAGCAGATGCCACATTTGTCACTTCACGTGGCAGAAGGTCACTGATATATTTTTTTGTCAGTGAACCTACTGACTTTAAAAGAGGGCTGTGTGGTGAGATACTGTCTGGAATTTTCTCTAAAATATGCAGTTGCCCCCATGTCTGATTGTGCCTCACAAAATTTTAGAACCTGTAGGGACTTTCTAGTTCCTCTCATTTAGAAATGAGCCTGACTGGTGGTGGCGCAGTGGATAGAGCATAGACCTGGGACACTGGGGTCCCAGGTGTAAAACCCTGAGGTTGCCAGCTTGAGTGTGGGCTCACCAACTTGAGTGCAGGATCGCCGGCTTGAGTGTGGGGTCATCGACATGATACCATGGTCACTGACTTGAGCCCAAAGAGTGCTGGCTTGAGCAAGGGGTTACTGGCTTGGGTGGCACACCCTGGTCAAGGCACATATGAGAAGCAATCAATGCACAACAACTAAAGTGCCACAACTACAAGTTGATTCTTCTCATCCCTTTCCCTGTCTCTCTTCTCTTCTCTTCTCTCTCTCTCTCTCTCTCTCTCTCCCTCGTGTGCGTGCTTAAAAAAAGTAGAAATGAGTCCAGGACTCCACAAATATAGTCCATATCCGGGAGCCGTTTTTTTTAAGCATTCAAACTTTATTTTTTAAATTGGAATAAAATGTACATAACATAAAATTTGTAACTTGAACCATTTCTCTGCGTACAGTGTAGTGGCATTAGGTACATTCACACTGTTCCACGCCATTTGCACTGTCATCTCCAGAATGTCTTCAGCTTTCGCATGGAGGCTGTTTTTATACATTAAATTTTATCGGAACACAGATATTCGTTTGTTTGCGTATCACTTATAGCTGCTTTCAGGCTGTAGCAGCAGAGCTGAATAGTCGCAGCAGAGGCCCCCGGGACTCGTAAAGCCAGAGCTATTTATTATCTGGTCCTTTACAGAAAACATTTGCTGACCCCTAACCTAGTCTTGACCACATGTTTAAGTTAAAAAAGATGCATAGAAGTTAAATGAGTTGTACCCAGGACGTGCAGCAAATGGGTAGAATTTTTAGGGCTGAACTATTTCAGGCCCTAGAATTGGAATAGGGGCTTTTTCTCTACAGTTCCTGGCTTGTGTATAGAAGTCCAAGATACTCTGTGCAGTGATGAGCCATCATGGTCTACTTCACTCTGTGTAGCATCCTGGACCCACACAACCAGCTGTGAGCTCTCTCCTTCAAGACGATTAAATAGTCACGATTAAACCCATTTCAGCAAGTGCTTTGAACATCTGGCTCTTCTGTAAAGAAACATCATCCCCGTGGGTCCTTCTGATTTCAGGCTTTTCTCGCACTTGTGTATTTGGACATGTGCAGGGAGTGTCCTTGCTGTGTTTAGATCTACCCTCCCTAACACTTGCCACTGTCTTGACTTCTTTTCAGCCCCATCATGGAAGCTTTCGGGAACGCGAAGACCGTGTATAACAACAACTCCAGCCGCTTTGGGAAGTTTGTTCAGCTGAACATCTGCCAGAAGGGGAATATCCAGGGCGGGAGGATTGTAGATTGTATCCTACTTTGTTTAATTTTCTGTTTACATGGGTTGACTCTATAAGTAGAAATTGTTAGTATCGTAAAGACAAATGGAGATGTGAATGATATATGTCTGACTGCTTCTCGCTACCCAGTTATTGCTCTAGCATTACTCTGCTTGATTTATTAATTTTTCTAGGTGATGAAGAACCATTTTTTCTTTGTAAATCTCTGATGTCATGTCCATAATCTGAACAAAGGCTTTTATCATCAGACATCAGCTATTTGTTGCTGGAAACCAATTCTGTCACGTCGTTTGGTACCGCCTAGGGCAGCATGTGACATGTTGGAAATTGGACTTGGGTGAACTATTTTGTCTGTGCTTTGAGGGCTTATCTTCTGGCACCGGAAGTCTCAGTGTCAGAGGAATGGGAGAATTGTAATTATTTGAGTAACAAAGAACAGAAAATTAAAGACTAATTAAACGGGTCATATCCTGGTTTTGTTCCTTGACCTGCCATTGCTTTTCACATGAAGATTTATTAGAAAAAGTAAGTAAACATGATTTAATTCGCATTTTCTTTCACAATGACAATTTGGGGAAATTATGTTCATAAAGCAGAGGAAACATCTCTGAATGGAAATCTGATTTATTTCCACAGAACCGAGTAGTAAGGCAGAATCCAGGGGAGAGGAATTATCACATATTCTATGCACTGCTGGCGGGGCTAGAGCATGAACAGAGAGGTGAGCAAATGGGACAGCAGCAGAGAACCACACATCAACGACTCATTTTCCCTTTAAAAACCATCAAAATGTGAGACAACGTCTGTTTGGACTTTGCTGATATTCCACCAGTTGATTCAAAATATGTGAGGATACCAAAAAATGTTGAGTTCCTTTTAGGGCCCCATAACGTGCAGGGAAAGTCATCAATAGGGGCATCTTAAATTTTGTGTTTGTTTTGAAATCTTGGTACTTTTCTAATTTAAGGGATATTAATAAACGTATATGTACTATATTAGACACAACTGGTTTTTTTTTTATTTGAAGCTATACCGGAATAAAGGTAATTTCTGAACATTTGATTTTTAAGTGAAAACAATCAAAACAGGATCCTCGTTGATCTTTTTTTTCTTTTCAGTAACATTGTTTACTATTCCATTTAGTTACATTAAGTTCTTTCTATTTTTTCTTTCTGATGATTAAGATAGAACTTTATCTTCATAGGATACTCTTAGCACAGAATTATTTACCAGTATATACTTTATTTTAACATCACAAAGTGAAACTCAGATTTGATCTTACCCTAGCCTGTCACGTACTGATGTTGTGTTTCTCTATTCCTTTATGTAGAAGAATTTTATTTATCTGTGCCAGAAAACTACCACTACTTGAATCAATCGGGATGTGTAGAAGACAAGACAATCAGTGACCAGGAATCCTTTCGGGAAGTTATTGTAAGTTACTTTTCTATTATTAAAAGTGGCTGAAAAAAATGACAGGTTTTATTTTGTTTCCAAATTTTTTTTTACTAAAAACAGAACTAATTACATTTGTACCAATGTCTGAGAAGAGTATTTTAATTTTTCTTTCCCAATTTTATTTTGGCCCCTAAACTTCTCTCATTACTCAAATTTTATCTATTCATAATTCATTTATCACTCTTTTTGTAGAAAAATCTTGTTAGAATAAATATGAAAACTCATCCTTATTTTTGATGAGTTGCAGAACTTGTTTTCTGTTTTATTTTTGCTTCTTTTTTTTAAAATGTATTTTTATTTAAGTATAGTTTGTATGCAGTATTATATTGATTATATTAGTTTCAGGTGTACAGTATAGTGATTCAGCATTTTTATACCTTACAATGTAATCAATCCATCTTACTACAATATTATTGACTCCATTTTACCCAGTTCCCCACCCCTACTCTCTGGTAATCATCCCTTTGGTCTCTGTTTCTCTGAACCTGTTTATGTTTTCCTTGTTTTATTTTTAGATTCCACATGTAAGTGAAACCCTGTGGTAATTGATTTTCTCTGTCTGACTTACTTCACTAAGTATAACACCCCTAGATTCATCCATGTTGTCATAGGTAACAAGATATCATTCTTTTTTGTTGTTGCATAATATTCCTGTATGTGTGCACACCACATTTTATTTATTCATTCATCTATTGATGGACACCTAGATTGCTTCTATATCTTGGCTATTGTAAATAACAAAAATCAAAGTAAGCAGAAAGAAGGAAACAATAAAGATCATAGCATAAATAAACAAAATAAAAAATACAAGAAATAGATTAATGAAACTAAGAGCTGGTTCATTGAGAGGATAAATAAAACTGACAAGCCTCCAGCAAGACTCATCAAGAAGAAGCGAGAGAGAACATGAAGTCAGAACATGAAAGAGCAGAGGTTATAAGCAATACCACAGAAATACAAAGGACTGTGAACAATTATATGCCAACACATTTGACAATCCAGAAGAAAAGAATAAATCTTTAGAAATATAACAACCTGCCAAGATGAAATCAGGAAGAAACAGAGAATCTGAACAGACCAGTTACTAGCAAAGAAATTGAAGCGGTACTCAAACAAACACCAACAAACAAAAGCCCTGGACCAGACAGATTCAGAGGTGAAATCTACCAAAACTGTAAAGAATTGTTAGTACTTACTCTTCTTAAACTATTCCAAAACACTGCAGAAGGAACACTTTCAAACTTATTCTATGAGGCCAGCATTTACCTGATACTAAAACCAGACAGAGACACTACAAAGAGACAGAATTACAGGCCAATATTCCTGGTGAACACAGATGCCAAAATTCTCAACCGTATATTTTGCTTCTTTCTTTAAGCTAGTTGAAGCCGTGCAACAGTGCTTTGTGATAGAAGGACGTTGTTCCTGGTGACAGACAGACTCCTAATTACCTTCCCTGCAGGTGAAACTGATTAGCAGACTGGCCACAAGGGTGTGCTGGACTCAAGTACCTGGGGAGGATCCTCGGATGGCTTTCCTCTTGGGGCAGCATTTTCTGATTCAGAATTGTTTGTTCCTTTTCTTAGCTGCGAGTTAACTTTTGGAACTTGGCCTAGTTTCAGTGATTGCTAGCTTTTATTTTTAAATTGAAATGATAGGTTTTGACATTTGAAATTTGGTCATATGATGAAAGGCTTTGTCATGTAAAAAGGAAGAAAAATGTATACATAAACTTGGTTCCATGAATGTAGACAACAAAAGACCTTTAATATTTACTTTGCAATTACCTTTTAGCATAGACCCATTAGAAATGTCAGAGACAGCTCAGCCGGTGTTTATTGAAGTCAGGAACATGTAATTTTTGTTATTATTTAACTTCTTTCTGGAAGTTCTAAGCAATCTAGTCAGAAAAGAAATAAAAATAAATGAGCAACTCTTGAGAAAGGAGGAAATTTTATTTTATTTCTATAAAAAATAAAATTCCTTCTACACTGACAAAATCATGAATCGGAGCATGGCTTCATTAATTTGTCTTGTCCATAAAATAAGATCCATTGCAGCAAACAGAACACATGCTCCAATATATATATTTAATAGTATGGGGAAACTTGCTTATTACATCAGTGAGAAAGGCAGTATGTAGCACTATAATCTATTTAAATAATAGGCATTATATACATATATCGTATACATGTAATAATTATAGATGCAGAAAAATATTGGAACAAAATATACTGTGGGACAGCTGTGTGAGGCTTGCTCACGGGTTTACCGGCTGCAAGCACTTGGCTTGATTAGTGTGTGAGCACGTGGCACGGGCACGTGTGCACAGCCTGTATAAGGCTATGGATGCTTGTGCTCCAGAGAGATGGGAGATGGGGGATTGTGGATGGCAGATTGCCTACCTGCCACTGTGAGGGGCCATCTTGCTGTTTGTTTGCCTGGAAGGCAGTTTCCCCTGCCTGTGTGCTTATCTGCTGTTGGGAGACTTTATTAAACGGAATGGCCCAACCCTTTCCGGCTCCACAGTTTTTCTACTGTCAACCAGAATCCAGTGTGACCCTGCCTGGTCTCAGCCACCAGCATTACATCTATCAAAAATGTTACCTCGGGAGGCAAAATTCTAGGATGGTATATTATTTTTTGCCATTCTCTCTGTTATAATATTTTTACAACAAATTTGTCAACTTTATAATGATCATTATGATTATATTCCTAAAAGTCATACTTCTAGAGAATAGGAACATGTTCATCAGTATCATTATGAGTGACTGCCAGCCCGTCTTTGGGCATTGTGCAGCACTCTGTAACCAGGACTGACACAGAAATGGTTCAGGAGATACCACAGTCTTCTGGCCGAAGGTGATTTTCTGTGTCCAACATGTTGGCACACCTGCTGTGGCCATTCCCTGCATTCTGCTGAAAATGGCTGGAACCAAGTATGCTATTGTTTTTCATGTAATTCATCTCAATATTTCCAGAAGTAAATACCATTAAATTTGTATCTTCATACTCAAATTCCAAATAGCTCTTTTTCCCAGAGATTTGGGGATTGAAGGCAGGAAAGGGACCACATTCTGTTGGGGCTCAACACGTTTGCTTGCAGGGTGTGTGTTAAAGTGCTAATGGAGGTTAATTTTTTTCTCTGAGTGTGTATAAACATGTCAGATTTGGTGTTCATTTTTAGCTACTGAAAGATTCTTATCAATTTTAATGTCAATATACTATTACCAATTTCATTGAGAATTTATGTGTTTTTAGAATTCATCAATGGCATCAAGTGATGCCATTAATACAAAGAAGTACCTGTGACATTAATATGAAAAGGTACCTGTGATGTGTCCTGAGCAGTTTTAGGGGGACCTGGATTTTTCCTGGGGCAGAGACAAAGACCATATGCTAAATCTCATGGCCATATCTTATACAGCCTTCCAACCTGCCTGTTAATTGTTCAGTCAAGATGAAAAGCTGTTTTAAGTCAATAGTAACAACTAATTCTGTCGCCTGCATTTACCTACCAGGATAGTAACTGATGAAGTGTGTGTGAGGTAAGGTGGGTCTTTTATTAGCTATAATCTCATTATTCTCTAACCTTTAGCGTGCGTGGCCATGGGCCACTTGGGATTTCCTCACTATATCGGTGGTACTGGGCATATTGGCATATCCATGAGATTTTAATGGTCTGAATCCCTGTATTCATATGCACAAATTCATTCCTCATAAGTCAGATTTTATGAAAATTTAAAGGGCTGACTTGATTCCTTGATTTTACCAAGCTTGGAAACATTAGTCTCTTTCAGTGTTGGGAACTTGGGAGTATAAGCAAATTTTATATAATAAAATAACACATCATGACCTACTATAACATAACAAATTATTAAATTACTTGTGATAATGAGTATGCCCAGAGTAGCGTTTCCTTCCACCCCTTCTGTCGTACCATTCATTCGTGGTTCCTTTGTCTTCTGGAACGAAGCCTCCTCTCTCACCGCTGACCTCTGAGACCCTGGGCAGATGTACCTTTTGGCAGCAAACTACCCTAAGTGCACCATTCTTCTGTTTGTTCCTAGTGTGACAGCCTAGCTTCTTTCAGCCCTTAATGGTTGGGACTATACTACATATTTGTTACCCCCCAACCCCCGCGATTTCCCGACAGACTTTCACAAACATTAAATGTTTATGGGCTTAATAAAGACTTTATTGAAAATATATTTTTTTAAGTTTTTGCCAGTTTTATAGCTAAATTGCTGTTTAGCACTTCTGAACTATCCAGAGAATTTCCCAGGATTTTTGTTGTTATTGTTGTTGCTGTTTTGTTTGTTTTTTAAGTCTTGAGCCCTATTTTTGAGAAAATAAGGTAATTATAATAAGCCTTAAAGTACTACTCTTGCCAGAGGGGTGGAGATTGCTACTAAAAATACAGTAAATAGGACAGTAAGAGACAATGGGTGGTGGCTCTGGTGAGCAGTTTGGCGCCCACACCCACGCTGGCGATAATTGGTTGCAGATATTAAATTACCCCATGGTGTGATTAGTGCAATTACCACTTAACCACCACACTCGTTAACTAATTAATTCACTTGGCGTTGGACTTGAAAGTGAAGAAGTCACAAATTTATTAATGGAGTAAGCACGTTTTCTCCATCTGCTTTTGTATCTCCATACATAATCTTTGTATGTGTTAGTCTCAGAACTTAACTGAGAGCTTTTTCATAGGGCATCTTCTGATACTTTTCATTTGACAACTTGAAACTTTCTGCTACTGTAAACTTATTTTTCAAAAATCTTGTTTCTTTTAGTGATGTTTATAGTCCAGCTTGGTGACTTAAAACAATGAAGTCATTCTGAGATGAACTTAGAATATTTTTATAAATTAGTACTGAATATGTCCTGTAATATGGAGAAAACTTAGCATAGAAAAAGTAAATATTAACTTTTGCACAGCATTGCTGCTTTATAATTATTATTTTCCAAAGGCCTTTTTTATGGATAGTTAACTAATAGTTTTTTTGTTTGTTTGTTTGTTTTGTAACAGAGAGAGAGAGAGGGACAGATAGGGACAGACAGATAGGAAGGGATCAAGTCTTCGTCGTGGCACCTTAGTTCATTGATTGCTTTCTCATATGTGCCTTGACCGGGGAGCTACTGCAGACCGAGTGACCCCTTGCTCGAGCCAGTGGCCTTGGTTTTCAAGCTGAATGAGCCCACACTCAAGCCGGCAATCTCGGGGTTTTGAACCTGGATCCTCTGCGTCCCAGTTTGACACTATACACTAAGCCACCGCCTGGTCAGGCTAATAATTTTTATTTTTGCAACAATTTCTGTATGTACCCATGAAATGAGTCTTCTCACCCTTGATTAAATAGTTCATGGTCTTTCTTGTTTTTTGTAATCAACTTTATTGAGATATAATGTACATAAAATAAAATGCTGCCATTTAAAACATATGCTTTGATGAATTTTGAATTTACACACCCGTGTACCTACAACCACAACCAACATAGAGAACAATTCTGTACCCCAAAAGTTCCTTATGGTCTACCCAGGCAATCGCTGCTGCCGCATCCCAGCCCTAGGAAACCGCTGATTTTAGTCACTTATACATAGTATAGACTTGTCTTTTCTAGAGTTTCACATGAATGAAGTCACACAGAACATATTCTCCTGTGTCTGCCTTCTTACCCTCATCCATGTCCCACATCACACAATCCATTCCTTTTTATGGCAAGTAGTGCCCCATTGACTAGAGAGCAACTCGTTTATTCACTCACCTATTCATAGTCTCATTTACCTGGAAGATGCTGATGAATCCTTACCTCCTCCTCATTGTCCTCCCCCTCCCCCGTTTTTATGTGTAAGAAAATAAATGTTCCAATATGCTTTGATATCTGTAGAAAAAAGTATTTGTTGTTTAGAAATGTGTCAGCAACATTGAAAGACACAATAGAGCATAATGTTTACAAGCTTACCAACACCAACCTAGTTATATACTTTTATCAATTTTTTTTTCATTCTGCTTTTATCGGTTATCCTTAAGATATATAATTTTTAGTTTTTGCCTAAAGCAAAATACAGTTGTGTTTCTATATAATATTTAGAATTTTCTTTAAACTGTACACTGTTCCAACAATTTTATTTTCTCTATTTGACTTGTCTAGTTATGGGATAGTTAGAATTGTTTTTATCTGAAAGCATTGTTAAGATAACACCAGAGACAGGATAAACAGTGGGCACACGGGGCGCACGCATTGGGCCCTGACTTCTGAAGGGTCCAGCAAAACTCCAACTTTACACTTTTTTCTGACACCAAGTTTGGTTTCTTATGTACAATTTTAACATTCATAGTACATAGTATTTTTTATTTATTTAAAAATATGGTTCACATGTATTTTTATTTTCCTTGTTTCTCTTTTTTTTTTAAGGGGCCCCATATTTTCTTCTGTGCCTGGGGCCTCATTCGACCTTAATCCACCTCTGGATATCACTATAGTGAAATTTTACAAAGCTTTATTATTTTTGAGGAAAATGTTGACATTTTCCTCAAAACAAAAAAGTTATGGAGAGATTACATAGGAGACTTCTTTCTTTTTTAAAACATTCTTGGAAAGGAATCAAATTGGATAGATGATAAGTTTCTGGACTTCGGATTTGTTGGGCCTGACTTTAAATCTTGGTTGTACGACACTGAGAAAGTTTCTTAACCTCTCTGCACAGTATGAGATTGTGACACCTGTGGACCAGCACCTTGCTGCCGCATAATCCTGTTTTCCAAAATCGTTATAATGGTTTATAGTATCAATGGCCACTTTCACCAATTTCAGTTTAATCCTTCAGAAATATTTTGCTAATTTGATAGAAGTGATCTTCGATTTTTTTAAATGAGTGCATGTTTCATTTCTACAAACATCATTTCTCTGCAGCTTTGCACTTCCTCTAGGAGAAGGGTCTATTTTATTTTTGTTGCTTGTGTATCTCCTAGTATAGCTCTTGCTCCTTCCCTTACATTTTTTTTCTTTTAATTCTGTTTCCCTCTCTATTGTTTTGGCCTTTTGTTTCAACTCCGTTGTTTTTTCCTTGTAAAGAAATGATCCGTCTCACATTTTAGAATCTCCAGTTGTTTCCTTTTGCAATTTCTGTTGCTTCAAAGTACTGTGTGGTTTCCTTCTTTCCCGTCTCCTGTGGTCGCTGCAGTGATTTTGGGTCCAGGTCCTTTTAGTAGGTCATTTTCAGCAGTATTTTCACCAGTTCTGTCCTCAGTTGTGTGGGACAGGTGCAGGGGTGGAGTGCAGGAATAAATCACAATAGAAAAAGAGCAAATCTTAGATATGATTCAGAAGACCCTGGCTGAAGTTATTTAGATACATGTTGGGAGCAAAGCTCCTGTAAGTAGGTGCCTGTTTGTCTTTATTTTACCCAAAACAGCATTATGATGAGTTCATTTACTATCCAGAGGCTAAGATAAGACCTTAAAACCCCTTTGGAGAAATGAAAACTAGAGATGTGATGAATGTCTTGGCGGGACAGAGCCAGATCATTCATATGTTCGTCAGCATCTTTTATACAAGGACCAAAGAGTCTCCTGTTTGTAGAGTTCCTGACAGAACTTTATTCCACCCGTATGGGTCCCTGCTGCTTCTAACCAGGAGGACAAGCCTCGGAGTTTACCCTGGAAGATGTTGATGAATCCTTACCTCCTCCTCATTGTCCCCCTTCTGTTTTTATGTGTAAGAAAATAAATGTTCCAATATGCTTTGATATCTGTAGAAAAAAGTATTTGTCACCATCATTCTTGTGACTCTCTTAGCTAATTCTTTTTCGTGACATAAGTAGGAGGCTTGTACCTTAAGCAGAGGTTTCTTCTTATTTCATCGATTGAGTTCTCAGCATTCTGCAGATTTAACATCGTGTTCTTTAATGGGTATCTGCGTAAAGCCCTTATCATTTAAACATGGTCATGCATCTGTTTCTTGTTTCCTTGACTTTTAGTTAAATACCTAATAATTTTATTGAGTAATGAGCATTTCTTTCATTTTCTTTAGTATGAAAAAGAACACCATAAAAAATTAAACACATTAATTTTCTTCCAGACGGCAATGGACGTAATGCAGTTTAGCAAGGAAGAAGTTCGCGAGGTGCTGAGGCTGCTTGCTGGCATATTACACCTCGGGAACATAGAGTTCATCACAGCCGGCGGGGCACAGGTTTCCTTCAAAACGGGTAAGACTGCGCCTCCTCCTCCCTTGTCCCTCCTGCCTACCACGGCTTTTTTCTCATAGAAAACTTAAACCTGAAATATTTACTGTCTGGCCTTTTATAGACAGCTTTCAGAGCCCTGAGATACAGAGCTGCAGCACTTTGTATCTGACATGATCTGTCAGCCAGTAAAGGATCAAACAGATGAGATATTATAACAGAATGGGATGGTGGTCATGTTCCTGATCCTACTAAGAAAGAAGGAAAATGGACCAAGTAAGAGGAAATATAAGAAATGAGGATAAGATATAGGAAAAATGTTGAGTCAGGGGACGAAGTGCTGCCATAGTTATTGAGTGGTGGCTGGTGTGATGGTTAGGACCCTTACTGAGTAGTGGTGGGTGTGATGGTTAGAACCCTTACTGAGTGGTGGTGGGTGTGATGGTTAGAACCCTTACTGAGTGGTGGTGGGTGTGATGGTTAGAACCCTTACTGAGTGGTGGTGGGTGTGAGGGTTAGACCCCTTACTGAGTGGTGGCTGGTGTGATGGTTAGGACCCTTACTGAGTGGTGGTGGGTGTGAGGGTTAGGACCCTTACTGAGTGGTGGCTGGTGTGAGGGTTAGGACCCTTACTGAGTGGTGGCTGGTGTGATGGTTAGGACCCTTACTGAGTGGTGGTGGGTGTGAGGGTTAGGACCCTTTACTGAGTGGTGGTGGGTGTGATGGTTAGGACCCTTACTGAGTGGTGGTGAGTGTGAGGGTTAGGACCCTTTACTGAGTGGTGGTGGGTGTGATGGTTAGGACCCTTACTGAGTGGTGGTGAGTGTGATGGTTAGGACCCTCACTGAGTGGTGGCAGTATAATGGTTAGGACTGTTAGTTTTCAAGCCAAAATATTTGATTCACAGCCTGGAGCTGCCTCAGGCTATTTCCTTGGCTTATATTTTCCCCCACACTAGCAACTTCTTGTCAGTAAAATGCCTCAGAGATGGGTTAAGATTAAATTAGTTAATCTACCCAGAGTTGTGTCAGTTGTCAATTTACTGGAGTGATTTATGTATTTATTTTTAAACTATTCTGATGGAAGCAACGTAGGAGGGCACAGAGGCTGGGAACTTGATGAGTTGAAGTACGGAATGGCTCTAGAGGAGCCCAGCGCTGCAGGGCAGCCGTTCTCAAACACCTGGTCCAGCACCTCATAATAATCTTAATGTGGCGAATCCCAAAGAGCTATCTTTTAAAAATGTGAATCATATCTGTTGATGTTTATAACTTTAGGAATTAAAACTTAGGCATTTAAAAAATTTACTCTAATATAACCATAAAAAACTCATTGAATATTAAAATATAAAAATTTTGTTTAAAACTTTTCAAAGAAAGTCAGCAAGAACAGTAACACTGTTACGTGTTTGTGAATTTCTTTAATATCAAATGTGATGGAGGACAGCTGGAGCCTCATATCTACTTTGGCATTTATTTTTTTGAGATACCTCAGGTCATGTAGCCACTGGAAAGAAATCATCTGTATACTAGTGAGGGACTGAGAAGAAAAAAAGCAAATAGCAACTTAGTATTATTGTTGAAAATAGTTGTGACATCACAAACCTCTGACGGGGTCTTGTTCCCCCCCCCCCGCCGCCCAATTTTGAGGTCTCTGGATTGTACTTGGTCCAGGTACCAGGTTCTTTGGGGCTAACCTAGAACTCAATCGAGGAGTGAATAATTTACCCGACCAAAGAGTGGCTAACTTACCAATAAAATGTGTGTTCTGTACATCCTGCCTGAGGGATTCAGGAGAGTTTTCTGCCTTAATGTGTTGCTCTGTGTGCTCAGCTTTGAACCTACTTGGGGTCCCATGACCTGTTCCATCACGGGGCTGGGAGTCCACCTTTGCCTTGTTTTTCATTTCCAGCCTTGGGCAGGTCTGCAGAGTTACTTGGGCTGGACCCAACACAGCTCACGGATGCCCTGACCCAGAGATCAATGTTCCTCAGGGGGGAAGAGATCCTCACGCCTCTCAGCGTTCAACAGGTACCTACGCTTGGCTGTCAACGCTTGTTTTAAATGACACTCCTGGGTGTTCAGATCTGTAGCTTTGACTCAAATAAGTAAATGCAGCAGCCCATTCAAATGAGTTCAGTTCATGATCAAAATAAAGATATCCACTTTGAGGGGAACAGATAATGTTGAATTGTTTCTAAGAGACAATGTAGCTGAATCTTTTAAAGAGGATTGGATCCAGTGTAGATGGCTGTTCTTAAAGGATTTGTCCACTGTGCCTCAGTTTCTACCTCTGTAAGACAAGAATAGTTATCATACTTAATTCAGAGGATTCTTGTAAGTATAATAATACAAAATATGTACTAAGTATTTAATAATTGGCCCAGAATAAGAACTAAATAACCATTAGCTATAATATATTATTATACATGAAAACAGTGCAACAGTATGTTGTATTACTTATTTTTGTATCTGCTACTGTCTTGAGCGAATTACATGCTCTAGCCCATAAACACCTGTTTCGTGATTAGATAGGTAAAAAATGCTAACCATATCCCATGAAAAAAAAACGGTGTATGTACAAAGTAAAATAGAAGATGAAAATGAAAAACCTCAGCCTTAATTATTGTTTTAAGCGTGATGAAATTTGTAATGAATATAGCCGCTCAGATTCTTACCTATAACTCAACATATAAAGTTGACTTTGGAGTCTGGTATTTCAAGGCACTTTTGCCCTGGCTGGTTAGCTCAGTAGGTTAGAACATCGTCCCAATATGCCAAGGTTACAGATTTTATCCCCGGTCAGGGCACATATAAGAGTCAACCGATGAATGCATAAATAAGTGGAACAACAAATCCCTCCCTCTCTCTCTCTCTCTCTCTCCAAAACCATTTTTTTTTTTTAAATAGAGGCATTCTTGGCAAATCCTACTATAAAGTAACTAAGCAAGCTCCAGTTTATCCTTTCTTTCAAGTCTGTGTTCTCCAAGGTTGTATTGATTTACTTGACATTGGGTACTCAGGTGCTACCCCTGTTTAGTGTGTGTCTCCCAAGGACCCCTGGGTGGGACTGTGGTGGCCTTGCTGGCCTGGGCTGTCCCTGGTCAGCTGGAACTGTTGAGCACATCTCCTCTCCCCTTAGGCAGTAGATAGCAGAGACTCCCTGGCCATGGCACTTTATGCACGCTGCTTTGAGTGGGTGATCAAGAAGATCAACAGCAGGATCAAAGGCAAAGATGACTTTAAGTCTATTGGCATTCTTGACATCTTCGGATTTGAAAACTTTGAGGTAAGCTTCCAATGAGTAGGACACATGAATTCTTTCTTACTTATTTACTAACTAGCTGATCTTCACCAAAACTTTTGTAGCAAACACTGATATGTTTTTCTGCAATTTTTTTAATCTTCATATATAATAATGAGAACGCTAAAAATGCTATTGAATGGTTTCTTTTTTTAGGTTAATCACTTTGAACAGTTTAATATAAACTATGCAAATGAGAAACTTCAGGAATATTTCAACAAGCATATTTTTTCTTTAGAACAACTAGAGTATAGCAGGTAAGCAGTCCTGAAATTCTATGTCAATTTAAAAAGAAATCAGCCACTAAATTAGATAGTTTTAAAGCTATATGTTACTGTAACTCAGCCAGCTCTTTTAATTTTTCTGCAGAGAAGGATTGGTGTGGGAAGATATTGACTGGATAGACAATGGAGAATGCCTGGACTTGATCGAGAAGGTAATATATTGTTGAAGAGTTGTTTCAGTCCCAAGGGTGTCCAGCTGGGCTGATTCATATTTATGGGAACGAAATAGCTTGTGTGAACACGCACATCAAAGATGTGAATGTTTAGAACACAATGGACCATTTGGAAACATAAATGTAAATTTGCAAGGTTGAGTTTAAATACTTGGCTGCTTCCAGACTATTGTTTCATTGAACTCAATATTTTAGAATCAGCAGCGGGCAAATCCACTTTGCTTAGATATAAGTCAGCATCAAGAGCCCCGCCAGCACCAGTAGTAGACTAGCTAGTTGTAAAAGTTTTCTCCACAAAGTTGGGGTGGGTTCAGTTATTGTATATATATGTGGAATTAAAATGTATTGGATTTCTTTATTCTGAAATTTTTCAGTGTGAGAAATTATGATGCCTGTTGTTTTAACCCTTTACTTGATAGAGAGTATAGAGCTCTAAAATATTTGGACCTATATGTTGACTTTTAATTCATTTAACTTTTTTTCCCTCTTCTAGAAACTTGGCCTCCTAGCCCTTATCAATGAAGAAAGCCATTTTCCTCAAGCCACAGATAGCACCTTATTGGAGAAATTACACAGTCAACATGCTGTATGTCAAGACCTGCCATTTCTTAACTATGTCTGGATAGCGAAGCTGCAGATTAAGATTACATATGAGATAGTTCAGTGCTGTGGGCCCCAGTGTGCCTCCCCCATTTAAATGTTTTCCCTTGAAACCAATGGAGCTCTTCTTCGATTGCTAAAACAACATTAAAATAAGCCAGAGGAATAGATTTGGGACTAATTTATGAGTTTAGAATTTTATATTTTTGACCTACTGTAATGACACAGCAAGTGCAATATGGTTTTTATTAAGTGGCATCATCTACTATGTCTGATATATGACTGGTTTGGAATTTGTTGTTACTGCTTGTAGTTGGTTTTCTCCGGAAGTCAGTGGAAATCATTAAGTAAAAGTAGGCATTTGTATTCTTTTCTTTTTAATTAGAATAACCACTTTTACGTGAAGCCCAGAGTTGCAGTCAACAATTTTGGAGTGAAACACTACGCTGGAGAGGTGACTTCTTAATTAAGATTCTTATTGAAAATTTACCCATTTGGTATTTACTGGTATAGTAATTTCAGAAGCCAATCGCAAATCTATTCAAATGGCTTCTTTTCATGGGTCTACCTTTAAAGAGAGATGCTGATGAGCTGAAATTACTCTTTTGATCAATTCTACTGTGTCACACATATTTTTTTAAAACCAGGTGCAGTATGATGTCCGGGGCATCTTGGAGAAGAACAGAGATACCTTTAGAGATGATCTTCTCAACTTGCTAAGGGAAAGCCGGTAAGTCAGTCTTCCCTAAGACAATGTTAGCAAGCTCAATAATATTTGTGCAAATACTTTTAATTTACAAATATAGAAAAAATTAATAGGGAAGCAACTTAATCTGTTATGGTCTTCCCTGGGCAATATTTCATCAATAAGATAACCAAGAGATATAAAATATACAAATCACAATGACTACCATTTAATGAGATCCTATAAAGAACAGCAAATCCACGAGTTAGATACTATAATTAATCTTGTTACTTGGATGAGGAAACTGAGGCTTGGGGCAGTTAAATGACTTGCCCAAGATCCTGTTGGTTTTGGTCTGGTCTGCTTGACTCAAGAACCTAAGATCTTGACCATTGTGACTCCTGTTATTCAGGAAAGGCTAAGAGCTGTAGTTAAGTTGACTTCAGCTATGGGTTTGTAGGACCCCTATCTCTCTACCTAGTGTAGAGACTGTCAAGAAAAATAATGTCCAGGCCCTGGCTAGATAGCTCAATTAGTTAGAGCAGTGGTCGGCAAACTCAGTCAACAGCCAAATACCAACAGTACAACGATTGAAATTTCTTTTGAGAGCCGAATTTTTTAAACTTAAACTATATAGGTAGATACATTCCTTATCAAGGTAGCTCCCACACATGGTATTTTGTGGAAGAGCCACACTCAAGAGGCCAAAGAGCTGCATGTGGCTCACGAGCCACAGTTTGCCGACCAGGGGGTTAGAGCATTGTCCTGACACACAGAGGATGCTGTTTTAATCCTTGGTCAGGGCATATATAAAAACAATTCAATATCTTTCTTTCTACCTCTCTCTCCCCACCCTTTCTCTATGAAATCAATAAATAAAGCCAGACCTGTGGTGGCACAGTGTATAGAGCGTTGATCTGGAATGCTGAGGTTGCCGGTTCAAAACCCTGGGCTTCCTTGGTCAAGGCATATACCAAATGCAACTACTAGAAGTTGATGCTCCCACTCTGCTCTTCCCCCACTCTTCTCTCTCTCTCTCTCTCTCTCTCAAATCAATAAATAAAATCTTAAAAAAAAAACAAAAAAACAAGCCTGACCTGTGGTAGCGCAGTGGATAAAGTGTCGACCTGGGAACACTGAGGTCGCCAGTTCAAAACCCTGCAGTGGTCTGGTCAAGGCACATATGGGAGTTGATGCTTCTAGCTCCTCCCTCCTTTCTCTCTCTCTCTCTCTCTCTCTCTCTCTCTCTCTCTCTCTCTCACTCACTCTGTGTCTCCTCTCTAAAATGAATAAAGAAAAAATAAAAAGATCCTTTAAAAAAAAAAACAAGAAAAACAGGTATTAATTCAGCTAAAATTATAAATGTATTACACATTCATTTATTCAATCATGAATTGTAAATTCACACCGTGAAATCACCAGTTGATTAGTTTAGCTATTTGTATATATGAAACAAGGGGGGCTGTGCGAGAGTGAGAAAAACAATCCTGACTGACAGTGTCCAATACCCATGTTGGGTCTGGAGTAACTCTATACCAGAAACACGTTTTTAGTATCTTAAGAAAAAAGAAAGTAGCACTATTGCTTGAAGTTATAATACTCATAGGAACATCAAGGCCACGCTGTCACTTAGATAGCTATCAACTGGGGGAAGGGAGCCCACCCAAAGTGTCAGCTTTGGAGCTCAGAAGTGGAAGAGCTCAATCTTCAGATGTGTTTTTGCTCTATTTAGTTTCCCTGTTTAGAACATTGTCAGCCATTTTTACTTTTAGATGAGGTTTCAGGCCTGTAAAGATGGCAATGTTTTAAAAAATTACCATAGCACGTAGTCTATCAAAGCAGCTTCTTAGTTATAAGGTGTGAAGTGGTACATTTAAGTAAAAGCAGCGTCTTGGTGTTAAATAGAAGCATTTTGCGGCAGTGATAGGCTTGCTGGCATGGAGATCAGCCTGATGGCCTTACACTGTCACACATCAAGTGGTTTTGTGATTGGAGCAAAGGGCTTTCTGTTTCGGCCCCAGGTCCCTCTCTGCCAACCAAGGGGCTTGGGCTGTTTGCTCACTGTGCTCTTTCACCTCTGACATCTCTGGCATTTTAATGGAACCAAAGCTTTTTGCCATAGTGTGCCAAGCCCTGTTGGAGAACTTCAGAGAGCGAGTATGTCCTAGCACCCTGGGACAAAATTGAAAAAGGGGTGGGGTCAAGTGAGAAGTGACAGGGAAGCACTGCTATTCCCGTTAAGGGGAGGTATGGATGCCCAGACATTGTCCCCACCTTTCCTGATCTCAGTGAAGCCACCAAGCCACCCCCTCCTTTACAGCCCATAATGTACATATCTGTATAACTTTTTAGTAACAGTAGCAGCTACCAACATCAGCACCCTGCCAAGCACCTTACTCAGCCTTTTGAGTACATTTTCTCATTTCATTCTCACCCCAGACTTGTGTGATAAATTTTAAAATTGCCCCCATTTTCTAGATGGAAATACTAGGCCTGAAGAAAAGCAAGCATCCAGCCTGATTCACATAATCAGGAAGTGGTGGAAGCCAGATTAGAACCCCAGTCTGCCTCACTCCAGAGTTGGCACTTTTCTATCTGTTAACTGATTGGATATTGCACCACTATGAGATAAGCAAGACAAGTACGTCCCTTCTACAGGCAGGAAAATAAAGGCTGTAGAAGCTTTTATTTCCCTGCCTGTAGCTTAGGGGGTGCTCTGGAAAGCACAGCATCCCTAACTGGTGTGCCACCTGGTCTGTCTGTTACTTTCACCTCAATCTACTTTTCTTCTGCAAGACTATAGTGCTCTAAAAGCAGCCACAATTTTTTTTTTCAATGCCCAGAGTTCTTTGGCAGTGGTACGTTTGAAATCTTTGGGAGCTATGTTAGCTCTTCCAGGCTTCCGTGTGCTATTGTAGTGGGAAAGTGCATTTTAATTACAGTAATCAGCACCTAATAATTGGGTGTGTGCCCCTCATAGTCCTCTGCTCTTTGCTTGCACAGGTTCGACTTCATCTATGACCTATTTGAACATGTTTCAAGCCGCAATAACCAGGATACTTTGAAATGCGGAAGCAAGCACCGGCGGCCCACGGTCAGCTCACAGTTCAAGGTTAGTTTCTGCTGTCAGGTTCGATGAGTCCGTCGTTATTGTGATTGAAGAATTGAAAAGAGGAATAAAATATATCTTTTTTCCTGAGCCAGATGAAAACATGTAGATTTGTTGTTGTTGTTAAAAATAAATAGCTGCTTATTCTAAGATTATGAAATAGCAGTTCTTAAGAATTGCTGTGTGGGGCTGTGGTTCACTCTGGTTTGTGTTCAGGTGATCCTGTGAAAATAGTGTCCATTTCTTCCCCTGCCTGAACTTCTGTATTTTTCTTAGGTATATCTACAATATCGTAACTAGGAATAATAACCAAGTGCATATTTAAGTAAAATCAGTGTCAGTTACCTTGTCAAGATGTTCAGAATTTAGGGAAATAAGGATAGTTTTTATGTTCATTTTAAATAGTAAGCATTTCATGTAGTTTTGAGGTAAAGCGTATGACGACCATTTTTCTGACTTAACCCTAATATAAAGGGAAATGGAGGCTCATCAGTCAGCAGACATTTAGAAAGTCCACCCTCTTTGGGGCTGTCATTTACTCTAGTTTAGAGACACCTGGCGAGAGGCTGAGTGTGGTCTGTTGTGCAGTGTGGTTGCCAATGTGCCAGATACATCCAACATGGCCGACAGTACTGGGTACCCTGATCACATGAAGGGCAGATAGGATATAATAATAATCGCTACCATTTATTATATAAACTTATTATGTGCCTGTTGTTGGGCTAATCACTTTATATGCATTACCTTGTTCAATTCTCTCATAATCTTATAAGGACATATATTGTCCCCATTTTATAGATGAGGAAACTGAAAGTTAGAGAAATGGAGACCCATGCAATCAGTCCCTCTGAAGACTGATCAGGATTTGAATTAAGCCTGTATCTGCCTGACTTTTCGTCTCCCAATGAAGTTTTCTTTATCTTGGTCGGTACCGTCTAGAGTTGTGTTGGAAGACCTTGTGGGTGTTTGGGAACTAAATTGGACTAGGAACCAAGGAAATGGAAAAGAGTGAGTGGATCTCAGGTGGAGAACTAGAGCGAGAGGAAGATTCCTGAGATGGGAATGTGATGAGTCCTGTCCCTGGAGGGTTGTGAATAGACACAAGCCAGCTGACCAGGCACAGTATATGAACTTAAGTTCATACCAGTATGTGAAGGGCCACGGATGCCAGGACATTTTGTCATCTGTAAAAAACCCTAAAGCTTTCTAAGCAGAGAAGCAGCTTTCCTCAGCAAAATTGTAAGAAAGGAAAACAGAGATGTAGGGGGGAAACCAATGGTTGGAACGAGACTTGAAAAGACGTATCAACCAACTATAATACATGAACATTGTTTGCAGTTTGATTTCAAAGAACAAAGCATTTGAAAATTATGAGATTTGTGAAAGTTGAAGATTTTAATATGAAACTTGAAACGGTTGTACTTTTTAATGTTAACATTAAGGAATTCATGCTAAATCTTTTTAGGATGATGATATGGATATGGTTATTCATATATATTTTTTAAAGTGATTATCCTTTAATAGTACATGTTGAAATATTGAAGGATGAAATAATACTCTTTCCAATTTGCTTTTTTACAAGGGGTGGGCATAGTGTGTACTGAGACAGGGATCAGATGAAATGAGATTAGCCGGGAACTGAAGCGATGATGAGTATTCATTACACACTGTCTGCTTTGGTAAATTTTAAAAATTCAAAATAAAATACTTAAAAAGAAAAAAAGAAAGCAGTGTTACAGGAGATTGATCTGCCTGGTGATTTGAAGGTTAAGAGTGGAGGTTGTAGGTCAAAGACCAGCGGCATCCTGGTGGAGGCTGTCACTTTGATGGGCATAATGAGTTAGGAGGAATAACTCCAGTGGAGAGTGCATACTTCTCAGATTTTCCATGCTAGCCATTGAAATAGCCTGTGCTCCTTTGCTGGTTAACAGAATAGCTTTTTTTTTCTTTTTTAATGGTACTATTTCAAGGAAATGACAAATTCTGTATACTGTATTGTGAAATAATTTCAGTGACACTGAATTGTAATATCTGTGCTTCACTTTATATAAGAATGACAAAATTAAAAATAAAATGATTATTAGTCGTGTGATTTTTATTGGGTTTTTTAAAATTTGTTTTTGATCAGTGCCTAAGGTGCTGAGAAATTTAAAGAATGACATACTAAATGACTAAGTAAACATATATTTCTTTTCACCTCTCTGTTAGGACTCCCTGCATTCCTTGATGGCAACGCTAAGCTCCTCTAATCCCTTCTTTGTTCGCTGTGTCAAGCCAAACACTCAGAAGGTAAGACCTAGGACAGTTTTAGACAGAGAACTCGTCATTAAGGACACTGCCTTATGCTGGTTCCTCACAGATTTGGTTTCTCCATACTCCTTTTTTTATAGATGGTTGGAGATGTAGATAGCATTAGTATATCCTAACATTACTGAATGGAAAAATTCCCTTTTTTCTTGGGCCTCTTGGTCTGCTTTAAAATGATGCCACTAAGCTTTAGTGAAATCTAGTCGAGAGGAAACCTTGAAAGCCTTCGTTTTTATTTTTTTAAGCATTTAATGTGAAATTCTTGGATAAGCTTCTGTTTTCAAAGAAATAGTGTATTTTTGTGATTTTTCTGTTTGTTTTAATTTTCTTTTGCTTTGTTGTTAAACATGATGAAGTATCTGTATTCTGTGTGGGAGGGGGAGGAGGGGTTAAGATACTATTTATTGATTCTTATGGGAGAGGAAGAGCAGGAAGCATTAACTGCTTGTAGTTGCTTCTTATATGTGCCTTAACAGGGCAAGCCTTGGGTTTCCAACTGGAGACCTCAGCGTTCTAGGTTGGTGCTTTATCTACTGTGCCACCACAGGTCTGGCTGCATTCTATGTTTTAAGGACTCTAGGTTGTTGTAACTGATTTGAAAACTCCGGAAAGGTTGTCATTGTGAGTTTTTATATCTAGGCTCCGAGATTTTAGCTTTTGAATGCCATATCGTAATCAGGAACAATGTGGATTTTAAAAAGGAAAAGCTATTTAAGAAAATAAAATTTAGTGTTAGATATAGATGCAGTTCCAGAGTCCTAGACTAATACAGGCTACTTGCCTTGGAGTGTTGAAAAAAAAAATCGAAATTATCTTGATTTGGTGAATATCAGCTCTTAGTAATCCTCCTGAAGAGAGGAAGGCCCCTACAAGATAGTAATGTCAAGGGCCTCTCATGTTAAAATACCGATGTCATCCTAAGTATTAAGATAAGAAGTCTGACCTGAACTGTGTGCTGTGAGATTTGTGGTATGCTCTGATAACAAGGGTGAGGCTAGATCTTACATTTAAATTGTGTCGCAGTTGCTTTTGACTTAGTATTTCATTCAGTGAATCCTGATTTATAGTTTATAGATGTTTACTTATAAGAGCCATAGATTGAATTCTCTGTTTTTCAGTACATGCTAAAGTACATGTTCTTTTAACCTGTTCAGTTTGTTACCTCACTGTGAGGTATGATGGTGAGAATTCAGCACGTGTGGCCTGAGGTGGTTGAGACTGGTCTGACATAGAAGATCTGTGACGACTTAGTTTAATGTGCATCTGTTCTCATAGTTTAGTAACTCATCTTCCCATTTTTCAAATTTATATTTAAATAGTTAAGGTTACCACAAAACTGACAACATAGTGATACATAGCTTTTTTGATATTATGTGGGAAATTGATAGTGAAGACATACACCATGTTTTGTCTGATTTGTGTTTCATTTTATAATCCCAATGGACAGTATTTACAAGACAGTATATATAGGCTTTGCCTTTGGGGTCTACACTCAACAGAAGCTGTTGAACATCTGTCCGTGTTTCTTTTCTGTTTTTTCTTAAACAGAGATCATACTACTGTATTTCATCCTTAAACATGCATGTTTTTTTCCCAATTTAAGGTCTTGGAGATTAGGATGGATTTATAGCTTTCAGCGAGCCACAGTTTAATGGGTGCTCTTTCTCTATCTTAGCTGTATGGAACATAATTGTGCAGTGTTCCATCAACTGGTGTCTCAGATTCAATGAATTATAAGGATAGAAATTTCTTTAATTGTAATAGCTTTTGAAATTAGGCCCTCTTGAATTCAAAACTATTCAGCAGCCAGAATAGTGGAGAAATTACTCTCTTTTTTGATGTTTATTTTTTCTTGCTAGGATTTGATTCTGGCTAATTGCTTTTGGTTTTTGCATTTTTAAAAATTGATCTGGTCCAAATGCATATCTCATTTCCCATATTTCTGGTTGTGTCGGCTCATAACCCTTTCTCCTCCTGCCCTGGGGCGGACACTGAGTCACAGCACACTTAGAGATGATCAGTAAAGACTGAAAAAAAATGTCTCGGTAACATTTTAAAGACACCCACCCGGACAGTAAATAAAGAGATAATAAAGTGTGACTCGCTCAGCCTTCATTTGGTTCCTTTGAAAATATTGGAGTGTTCCTGGTTATTATGTTACATGACTGACTTGTATGTCAACAGCCTGCATTTGGAGTTTCTCATGAATACACTTTTGTCGAAAGATAGATGTTTCTAGAAATTTCATGGGGAAGGTGTTGCCCCAGGGATGGGGGATATGTATGTCTGGCATGGAGGGATGAGGCCGTGTCTCCCCTCGCTTCACACCAGAGCATGAAGGAGCTTGAGAACGTTTATTCAAACACATGCAGCTATTTTGTGCACCATTGTGGAACATGGATGTTGGGTTTTGGTAGATTCTACAGGTCGTTTTTCTTTGAGGGGTATTTATTTATTTGGGAGGGTAGGATTCTGTGTCAGGAAAGGGATAAGAACACTGGCTCTAAAGTCTGTGGCCCAGAGAACTGCTGCCTTAGAAAAAGCCAGGTCGCTGCTTTGTGCTTTTAGGAGCATGCCCAGCCTACCCAAGACTGCCAGGTGGGCCAGCACGTCCCAGCACACACAGAGCTGTGGGCCCTGGGCTGTTGGGACAGGCTGCCTTCCCTCCCAGGCAAGTGTGCAACGCAGAATGGGCCCTTGGGCCTCAAGTACCTAGAGCTCCTTATGGGGTCTTATGGGGGTTTTGTATGTATTTTTCTTTGAAAAGCAGGTGCATGCAGGGAGATTGTAACTGAAATGCTGGAACAATGATGTCAGTTTAGTTATAGTAATATGTGGACTTTTTTCTTTTTTGCAAACAACTTGTACCTCATACAGTGTACTGTAAAACAGGCACTGTACTAGTGTCATTCTAAGTCCTCCTGGTGCTAAGTTATAAAGCGAATTTAGGGGAAAAGCAGACTTCTTGCTCCAGTCCTTTGTCTTAGTCTATTGATGGATATAATCCTCCACTCAACACAGAATTTTCAGTTTACAAAGAGCAGACTTCTTCATTAGATGATTTTTAGTTGGTGCTGTAGCCGGTAGGCCTTTTTCTTTTGTACTTGCTTAGGCAGTAGTAGTTTCTGGCTGAGTGTCCAACAAGCCCAGGACATTTCTCTAGTGAAGGAAACCTGCTTTGCCTCTTAAACATTTCTCCCCAAGGGTGTCTCAGGGCCAGTGATCTTTCTCCTCCTGCCTGGTATTTTAGCAAATAAGTTCTAGTCAGAAAAGTCTGTCATTAACATTCCTCAGAAAAACCCCGAGGAGGTGCAGGACAGAAATTGAGAAGCGGGAAGACTGATGCGCATCAGGAAAACTTTCCTGGATGTGAGGACTGGCTATGTCTGCCTGGCTGTCCGTGGTTCCCAGACGCGCAAGCATGGGAGGCCAGGCCCCTGGGGCAGGTGCAGCACCCGTCGCACTGGGAGCTCCCTGTCCTCACTGGGCCTTCTGCAGGTTGATCAAGGAGCACTCCGGTTCTCAAGGGGACACATCCTTGATTCCAATATCTTCTTAAAGATTGTCAGGGCTTCTTCTGAAGACATGTCTTGAGTCACCTGAGTAGCCCTGGGCTGCAAGCTGGCAGAGGAAGGCTTCTGCAGTCATCTTTGCTGGAAACTGGGCCATCAAGGAAGAGAACAGGAAGCTGAACACATGATATTTTGAAGCACTGTATCTGTGAGACGTGAGGATGCCAACGGTCTCGCACAGGAGTCTTTTAGAAACGTCAGAGGGCTACAGCACAGTGCACTCAGATGAATGCTGCCGACCTGTGACCATCTTTCTTGCTGCTACTGTTCACATGGAACCAGGTCCCTCGTTCAGACAGCACCCTGGACAGTCTGCGACCACACATGAAGTGAGAACAATGTGCACACATTATGGAAACATGAGCCTGTGTTTGCGGAGGCATAAGGATTTGAAGACTGAATTAAATGAATCGGTCACATTTAATCCTCAGGGCTCATATTTGTGTGAACCACCTGCTGCCTGCCATTTGTGTTGAGGCCGAGGTTTTTTTTTGGGGGGGGGGGCTTGTGTGTGTGTGTGTGTGTGTTTTGCCTTAAACAAAGACCAAACATTTCTGAAAATGTTCTGATGATAATGTGGTGTATAAACTATCTTGAATTTTTTGTCTGATGTTATTCTTCCTCTATTGTTGTCCCTCTCACTTTTTTTTTTTTTTTTACAGGGACAGAGAGAGAGTCAGAGTCAGAGAAAAGGATAGATAGGGATAGACAGGAACGGAGAGAGGTGAGAAGCATCAATCATTAGTTTTTTGTTGCCATTGTGACACCTTAGTTTTTCATTGATTGCTTTCTCACATGTGCCTTGACCCCGGGCCTTCAGCAGACCGAGCAACCCCTTGCTGGAGCCAGTGACCTTGGGTCCAAGCTGGCGAGCTTTTGCTCAAGCCAGATGGGCCCGTGCTCAAGCTGGCGAGCTCGGGGTCTCGAACCTGGGTCTTCCGCATCCCAGTCTGACGCTCGTTCCACTGCGCCACCGCCTGGTCAAGCTCGCTTTTTTGTTTGTTTGTTTTTATTTTTCCGAAGTGAGAGAAGTGGGGGGTGGCAGAGAGACGAACTCCTGCATGCACCTGACCAGGATCCACCCAGCATGCCCACCAGGGGGCGATGCTCTGCCCATCTGGGGCATTGCTTTGCTGCAACCAGAGCCATTCTAGTGCCTGAGGTGGAGGCCATAGAGCCGTCCTCAGTGCCAGGGCCAACTTTGCTCCAGTGAAGCCTTGGCTACAAGAGAGAAAGAGAGAGATAAAGAGGAAGGAGAGGGGGAAGAGTGGAGAAGCATATGGGTGCTTCTCTTGTGTGCCCTGGCTGGGAATCAAACCTGGGACTTCCATATGCCGGGCCAGTGCTCTACCGCTAAGCGCTGACCCACCAGGGTCGTTCCTTTCGTTTTATTCATCTTATTTCTCGTTAGCCTTACTGAATTTTATTCCAGTAACCCTTTACTTTTCATTTTAAGCTTTGGGCTCTCTGTCCTCATCCAATTTTCTGAATACAGTAGTCCCTGGATACAGCACACTGTGAGCAGCACAACTTTGCAGGACCTGCCTTGTGCTTCCTCACAGCTTGCTGCAGGCTGTCATTTGTGCTCAATAGATGTTGGCTCGAACTGCTCCTAAGTGGATACTGGGGCGATGCTCATGGTGTACAAGGGCTTGACTTTGCCAAAGATAAACTTTTACATGCTGGCTTTAATCCTATCACACAGGTCCTGTTCTAATTAATTTATTTTATTTCTGGTATGTTTTTCACTTCTGGGTTATGTTTGATTTGTGTAGTTGGAAGAGACTAGGGATGTTTCTCTAGGTTGGTATCAGAGTAAGAGAGAGAGAAAGGGACAGATAGGGACAGATAGAGAGGAAGAGAGAGAGTTGAGAACCATTAATTCTTTGTTGCAGCTCCTTAGTTGTTCATCAATTGCTTTCTCATATGTGCCTTGAGGGGTGGGGGGACTACAGCAGAGCGAGTGACCCCTTGTGCTTCAAGCCAGTGACCTTTGGGCTCAAGCCAGTTACCATGGGGTCATGTCTATGATCCCACCCTCAAGCTAGTGACCCGGTGCTCAAGCTGGTGAGCCTGTGCTCAAGCCAATGATCTCGGGGTTTTGAACCTGTTTCCTCCATGTCCCAACTCTACGCTCTATGCACTGCGCCACCTCCTGGTCAGTCAGAGTAATATTTTTAATATGAAGCAACCTTCCTATGTTAATGCGGTACTTCTGGTTTATCTCTCACAGCTGCTCCCTCCTCAGCAAGCCCTCCTGGGGTTCAAAGCCTTTTGAAACAGCCAAGTACAGCACCAGAGGTTCATTCACAGACACTCCTTCAAGTTGGGTCTGGTACTTCAAATTAAAAAACTCAGATATTTAAAGGGGATCTACCAGGGCCTTTGTTACCTGCCATGATTGGACAATAAAGTCTGGGGTGTGAATCCATCAGATAAAAAGGGTTTATACTGATAGATTAAGCATTATCATTTTATCCTTTTGACTGAACTTTCTGGAATTTGTATATCAGTTTCTTCAAGTGTTATCTGTTACCACAATTTATTGACTCTTAAGAATCCCATGGTGTTAAAATATACCATTCCATTATTTACATATCACTGTGAAGTGAGAGTTCTTTGCCTGGTCAGCCAGGGCAGGGTGCTTTGCAAAAGTATGAAAGGAAGGTGTGGGGAAGGGGAAAGTCTTCCCTTTCGCTTCTCTGGTTCTTTTGGCTGGCTGAATAATCAAATTAAGAGGAAAGAGATTGACAAGAGAAAATCAAATTTTATATTGTATCTACAGGAACCCCCCAATCCCCGCCCAGTACCCGAGAGAGTCAGAGACCCCACATGCGGGAGGGGTGCAGAGAGAGAAAGGGGGATTGAATATATGACATGCTGAGCTAGGGAGGAGGTACTGTGCCTTGGGGGCCTCAAAAGGTCATTTCAGGATGATAAAAAGAGCAGAACTTTTTTAAGCAGAAGTTTGCCCTGCCCTGGAGAGAGGTAATTCAAGTTCTTCTAGGTAGTTAAGGGGGATGAGGAGAAATTTCTCCTGAGCCTGAAGCTTGAATTGCCTTGAGCTCAAAGTAATCTCTATACCGCAGAGCCAGCACTGCCTAGCTCCTTCTGGACCCCCACAGGGGTCATTTCACCACTACAAATATTTGCTTCAAAAATAACACAGTTACGCCTTGCGACTGTTTCCATGCCTTTTGGTAGATATAAATAAATAAATAAATAAAAAGTATATATAAAAAAACTATCCGGTTTCATGGATAAAACTATAGTACTCTATTTTGATGACATTTAAAGGACAGCTGGATTCAGTGGGAGTAATGTGCTCAGAATTTGCTAATTTAGAATGGAAAGCTGTGATGAAATTCACACATACCCAAGTACCAAATTATGTTGGAATGGCTCTGGGGATGCCAGCGAGTCACAGACACATCTCAGTTTCATGCATATGAAGATGAGAACGTTTATATATTAAGAATTGATGAGCCCTGGCCAGTTGGCCAATAGTAGAGCATTGGCCCAGCATGTGGATATCCCGTGTTCCATTCCCAGTCAGGGCACAGAAGAGAAGCACCCATCTGCTTCTCCACCTCTCCTCCTCTGGCTTCTCTCTCTCTCTCTCTCTCTCTCTCTCTCTCTCTCTCTGTCTTCTCCTCCCCTCCTGCAGCTATGGCTTGACTGGAACGAGTTGGCCCCAGGCACTGAGCATGGCTACATGGCCTCCACCTCAGGTGCTAAAAAAAAAAGGCTATGGTTACAATGGAGCAAGGGCCCCAGATGGGCAGAGCATTGCCCCTTAGTGGGCTTGCTGGGTAGATCCCAGTCACAGCACATGTGGGACTCTGTCTCTGCCTCTCCTCCACTCACTAAAATGAAAAATAATAATAATAATGAAAAGAAAGAACTGATGAAATATAGTCTATTTATCTTTTTCAAATCTGACCTGGAAGAATCATCTTCCTCTGTAAATAAGCCCCAGGGACAGAGGACTGACTCATTCCTTACACCTAAAGACAGCCTTTGTGTTGTTTTTAAGCAGCTATTATTTATGGGAAAGGTCTTACTTGTAGTGAAGGAGAAATCTGTATTCCTGCATCTTCTATTCACTAGTTTCATCTGGTAATTTAGATTAAAGTGAAATGTCAGGAATATATCATTCTTAAGGATGTGCCCAGTATTTTTAACCCCTTAATAAATGTACATTTTCCTGCTGTAGTAACCACTCTCATGAGTAGAACTGTATCTCATAATTTTTGTACCAACATTGCACATGATGGCACAATGTCCCAAGACTCTTGCGGGCACCTGGGTTTTCTAGAGCTTTGCTTGTCTTGTTACTGACTATGCTTGTCTCATTCATGTTTCTTTTCTGTTCTTTCCTCTGTGATGGTTTTCCCAGAGCCCCCTTTCCCCCAGCCCCTCTCCTTCTGTGCAGTGGCTGGGTCACCTGCAGAACCTGGGTCACTAGGTCATTTGTGCTTTACACCAAGGACATAGGTGGCTGTGCTCCATTCCCGCTGACATATGGGCACGAGAATACAGCTGGGTCACATATTAAGACATACCACAGTCTTGTTAGTGTGGAAAGGCCACTGCAGGGGCGCACAGGTGCAGAGGCCCGTGAAGCAGTGGGGTGGAATATACATAGAAATAGACCAGAGGTGTGTGCCTGGGCTTCTGGCCAACCTCCTGTCACTAAGCAGCTGGGTGGCCTTGGGATTGTTTCCTGGTTTCTGGCGTGTGTGTAAGGACAGTGCCTGCTTAGAGGAGCAGCTGGAGGTGTGAAATGAGGTAGTGTGGATGTGCAGCCAGCTCTCTCTGACTGTGAAGTGATTCATACCTGAGTTACATGTTTGAATGTGGACAGTATGCTCAGTGGTTTTACAACTCACTTCATCCTCACAGGTATACCCCTCAATCTCAGCTGAATCACAAAGTCTTTCTAAGACTATTGCCAGACCTTTTCCTTTTCAGATTTAGTTTTAAATCACATATCTTCGGCAGATTGTTGTAATTAGCTTCTTAAAAAAAAGATTCCTTTAGTTTTGACATTGTTATGGGGTGAACATTATTTCAGGTGTTTTAAATTAATAGACTTTATTTTTTAGAACATTTTTAAGTTTACAGAAATTTAAGCATACAGCAGAGTTCCTCTATCACTCTCCCCTCCAATACACACACACACACACACACACACACACACACACACACACCATTCCTCCTATTGTTAACATCTTGAATTAGTGTGGTCCAGTTGTTATCATTAATGAACCAGTATTAAAGCACAGAGTTAACATTAAGGTTCACTGTATCTAATAGCTCTTTGATTTTTGACAAATTCATATTATCACAGTGTGTCCAAATGTTGAATGTTCATACTCTATCACAATAAGATTAACATTTTTTAAGTAGTATTTTTAAAAAAGATTTTATTTATTGATTTTAGAAAGGTGGGGGAGAGAGAGAGAGAAAGGAAGGGGGAAAGAGTGGGGAGCATCAATTTGTCGTTGCATCTCACAGGTGCCTTCCCCAGGCAAGTCTGGGGTTATGAACTGGTGACATCAGCATTCCAGGTCACCATCTTTATCCACTGCTCCACCACAGGTCAGGCTTAAGTAATATTTTTTTTATAAGAGTGGGATAGTTTGTGATTATCTGGCCAAAGGTGAAGCATTAAGAGCGAAGTTTTATTGCACCCAGTAAAATATGAAGGATACTGTTTTATGTGGAAGAGACAACAGGAACAACTGGGGAGGGGGAAAGCCCAGGGCACTAGATCTTTTAGAATTCCCTGGATTATCAGCCCCTGTGACCCCTCCCTTCATTCATTCAGCCTGACAGCCTCCTCTCTCTACTTACTTGAAAAGCCCATTTAGCACTTCCCTTTTTCCTCCTTCTTTTCTGATTGCCACTCAGGTTTTCTGTTGTCCTGTGCCCAGAGAGCCCGGACCAGCATCGTTGACTTTTGAGAATATCACGTATAGAAGACCTGTAAAAAGACAGCTTTACCTTTTTAGGAAATTTTAGTAAAGGAAGCATTAAAGCCCCCATTCTTCTCTCTAAAGAAAACAATGCCACTAAACCCTTCTGCGGTCACTTGAATCCTGTTTACTGAGTTGTCATAGCAACTATTCAGTAGTGCTATGTAAAGACCAGGATAAATAGCCATAAATGAAGCTTCCCTTAAGGGAAGAGTGTTGTTCTCAGGGTAGACTTTCCCAGGTCACCATTTGCTTGATTTTTTTTCCTGGAGCATTTAAAAAAAAAATAGGTCATCTTTTAAAATTAAGATTCTTTGGGCTTTCAAGTGTCTTTGCACATTTGTCGGTGCATGGAAGGTGGTTGGTTTGCTTCCCCGATCAAAAGTGTCTTCAGCAGTTGCTACCCCGCCAGCCTCAGCGGGCTGGACTTCCTTTCAGTAGAATCAGGAATGAATTAAGCAGGCAGAGCCCAGGACACCACATAAAAGACTGGGAACACCAGCCAGCCGAAGAGAGCCCGTTTTTGTGTCTGTTGGTTCAGATGCTCCTCGTCTGGACTGCTGCAGATGCAGCCATTTACAGTGGACAGAACCTGAAGGGGGAACGAGAAACCTAAGGTAGGGTAGGGCGTTTACTCTTATCCTGCTCTTAAAAGTTGTGCGGACTTTGCAATGAACATGCTAGTGTAAAATCTTGCAGAGCGATTTTTTTCAACCTCAGGGAAACAGGTTTTGCCATCTCTGGAAGCACCGGGAGTGTTTAGTTTCTAAACTCACGGCTAAGCGCCGATTTTGGCGGTATGAGTTTGAATGACTACTGCTTTGTAAAAATTCAGGACGTGACACAGTGGTCAGATAAGGCATTGAGCGTGCAATCTGGTTTTGAGAAGGAATTCACCTCTTATAAGGAAAAGTCGTTTTTTGTATTAGATTGCAGGGGGAAATTGCAAGTGGTGGTTTTTCTTTCAAACCATTTCTCTTTAAAAGTGTACACACCGCAGTCTGCAGCCTCTTCTTGCCTTGCAGACTTTATATGACTGCAGAAATCTGCACAAGAATAGTAATTTTTTTGTAAATTGTATTGCAGACTGGTTTCTGAACAAGTATGGGAATGGGAGCTGAGCAGTCACCTGTTGAATATTATGTGCTTGTTTCACACGAGTTTACACAAACCGGAATTTTGCAACCTGCCTGGAGAAACCTGAAATGGCACATTTTGTTAGGATTCCCCAAAGTAGCTGTCTCCAAAGAATAGAACATAATAGAGCCTGAAATGCTAATCTCTTCCTCTAGGGGACATAGGAATGTGTTCAGTTGATTCCTATTCAGTTGCTAAAAGTGCCTTTTGAGGGGGTAACAGTTTTAAATGTGAAGGTGGTCTTTCATATTAAATTGAGTTACATTTGAAAGAAACGAATAATAATATGTCTGACTGCTACTTAGCTCAATCTGCTTTCATCGGGATAATTTGAGTGCTAAATGAAAACCAAATGTTAGAATGTTTTAGCTTTACCCTGTTTTTAAAATGTTAAGAGTAATGAATCTGACATAAAATTAATTACCATTAGAAGAGAAAGGCTGAGAGTTAAGTCGTGGGAAAGTCCCACACATTTCTGCCTGTCCCGTACTGTTTTCTCATCCACTTTTTCGTGTTTAATGTTTGACGTCCAGTTCCATAATCCCATTGCTCTTTGTGAGAGAGCTTGAGCTGTGGATGCTCTCACTATCTGATGAGTAATATTTCACTCTGTCCGACGACTACCAGGGTGTGTTAAAGGGTACATTCAGGAAAGCTCTGCAATTAGAGGGACCACTCCCTTCTGCCCTGCTTGCTCCCCTCCTGGGAGGTGCTAGCTGGTAAAAGGGGGTAAACCTTTTCTGCTGTGTCCACCATGATGGTAGCCACGATCTCCCCAAGGCTTGCCTGTGGCTGCCTATTTTACTTTGGCGGATCCTGATGAACTCTGTGAGTAGTTCTGCCCTATCAGAACCCCAGGCAGCCCATCTGTCTGTCTCAGACGGGCTGCCATTTTGTTGTTGACTGATCTCCAGTGTAAGTGGCCCCATGTTAGCATTTGCACAGGCAGCCCCTTGTCTCAATGGGTGATGATTCTGTTAGTGACTTCGTTCTGAAACCCAGCAGCTCTGTGAAGGTCCCATTCCAGAAGCTGTGGTTCCTCTTGACCTGGAATAAAGTGCTGGGTTTGAATTGTGCTGGCGCTCAGAGTCAAAGCTCCCTGAGTCTTCCCACAGCCGTGAAGCCCTGTGTATCCCTGCCCTCCTCTGCAGGTCACTGGGTTGGCCTTTGACCCGGGGCAGGTCCTTCCGCAGGTCGCCCCTTCCTGATACTTAAAATACTACTACAATAAATAGTAACAATAATAAAACCACCACCACAAGACTTATTGGGTTTTGCTTCCATCCCTCCCCAATAAAAATGCAATGTTTGTTGATTATAAAATATTTGAAAAATAAGCAAAAATATCATAAACCTTAAAATCGCAGTTACCCATCATTTCGCTACCCAGAGACAATTCTGTTTACATTGTGTTGTATATAGCCTGACCAGGCGGTGGCGCAGTGGATAGAGCGTCAGACTGGGATGTGGAAGACCCAGGTTCGAGACCCCGAGCTCGCCAGCTTGAGCGCGGTTCCATCTGGCTTGAGCAAAAAGCTCGCCAGCTTGGACCCAAGGTTGCTGGCTCCAGCAAGGGGTGGCTCAGTCTGCTGAAGGCCCGCGGTCAAGGCACATGTGAGAAAGCAATCAATGAACAACTAAGGTGTCGCAACGGCAATGAAAAACTAATAATTGATGCTTCTCACCTCTCTCCGTTCCTATCTGTCTGTCCCTATCTATCCCTCTCTCTGACTCTCTCTCTCTGGCCCTGTAAAAAACAACAACAAAAGAAACATTGTGTTGTATATATACTTTTTCTTTAAGTTTAGGTCATAGTCTACCTTAATTTTACAACTAACTTTTTTCAGACTTACTGTATCTTAAAGTATTCCTGTGGGTGTTTATCTCATGACTAGAATTCTGCTAGTAGCTGTACTTCAAGTTAAATTTCTATTATTGGGTTATTGTCTTTGTTTTAAACAGTGTCACTATATATTAATGTGTATAAACATTCGTGCTCATTCAAGACTATTTTCTTAAGGTAAATTCTCAGAAGCTTATTTGCTAAATCAGCATTCACATGACAATTTGGGTGTATACTTACACACATAACCAAACTGCTCTTCATTGAGGCAACAACAAACAGGAATATTTTTTGCAATATCTGTAACATTGGATTTATAACCTTAATAAATAAAGAACCCTTGAAAATCAATAAGAAAATAACAAATGTTTTAGTAGGAAAATGAATAATTTTGAGAACTTTCCAAAATGTAAAATACAAATGAAAATAATCTGTTAACTTAAATGGTATAATCAAGAAATAAAACTTCAAATAGTGAGATTAGTTTGCCAATGTGAAAATTGAATGAGTTGTTTGGTTTTATGTTGCTTTTTAATAACCCTTCCTAGGGTCTATGAATAGTTGAAGAAATTACCATTAAAGTACTCTACTGATGATGGTTTAAATGTTCACAGCCTTTCTGAAGGGCAGTCTCCTTCTGTCCTCTTGATTTAACTTCCTGCCTCCCTGAGAGCATACTCCACTTGTGCTGTCAAGAGTTCCTTCTCTCAGGATCCCATCCCCTTACTCATACTCTCTTTGTATTAAGTATATCTGAATATTCTAACATATTTAATGTGTAAATTATATATATATATATATTATATATATATATATGAATAAGAAAGGGGGAGTGGGAGTGAATAGAGTTCTCCTTTGAATAATCTTCTTCTCACTACTAAACATTTCTAAAAAGAGTTCGAGCCCATGTTCCTATTTCTAATTCTGTGCCATCAGAACTGCCCTTCCCTTTATCATCCTGAAAGCTTCCAGGTACAGTTTTCTCTGCTCTGCCCTCTTCATCTCCACCCCCATCCGAGGCTTGTGACATTAGCAGTCCCGCCTCCTTCCTGGCACTTCTCTGACGGAGCCTCTCTCCCTCCCCCTCTTGCTCCTGACTGGTTCCCTGGATGGAGGCATGGCCTCAAGCTTCTTCCCTCACCTGCCTCATTTCTAAAGGAATGCTCGCAGGGCTCCTTCCGTGCTCAGCCTAGGTGAGTACCGTTCACTGTTTTTGCAGCCTGAAACCTTCCTCTAAGCTGTGGCCTCATAGTCTCATTTTGTAATCTACTTTTCTTTTCTAGTTCTCTAATGTTTCTAGTTCTGTGCTGGTCGACATTACCTGGCCAGTACTTCAAATTGAAGTGTGTTCATAATTCTATTTCACATTTTCCCTTCCTCATTTAACCATTTTCTCATTAATCGGGTCACAGCAGAGTATCAGCTTTGGCACCATCCACATTCAGACAGGGCAGTTCTTTGTTGGGGCACTGTCCTGTGCATTGTAGGGTGTGTGGCAGCAGCCCAGGGGCCAGTAACAGTCCCCTCCCCCAGATGTCTCCAGATAAGGCCAGATATGCCCCAGGGGACAAAATTGCCCCTTACTGAAAATCACTGGGTTAAGATGTCAAATGTATATTATTTCTTGTTTGTTTTTCCTTTTCTTTTGCTCAGTAAAAATGGCATCGAAGTACAATTTAATTTTTATTCTAGTGCTTGTTAAGGCTTTGAACCTTGTGTTTTACTATTGAATATGTGGTGAAAATAGAAAATTAAGTAGCATTTAACATTTTTCAGATGTACTGAGTCATTAAGTTAAACATATATTGTTACTTCCTTTCCTTGTAAGTAGTACTAGGAATGTGTAATTGGGGCCGAGTGCCCTCACCGTCAGTGCGCCCTGCAGGATTACGCAATTGCTCTGCGCGGTCCACTTTCTCAGATGAATGGCTGTCCTAGTTTCAGTCACTCTGAAAGGACAAAACCGCTCATTAAGGGGTGCCAGATGCTTCATTTGTCACTACTGCACTTAAAAGGGAATACTGTTTAGCTTTGCAATTACACTGTTACATACTCAGAGCTTGCCTTGATGCAATGAAAGAAAAGTGTCCCTGTTAAAAATATTGTAGCATCCCCGTCATCCACCTCCCTGTGTGCCTTTATAATGGTGAAAACTTCACTGGCAACAAATGATTTAGATACTATTTAGTGAAGCTTTTTTTTTTCTTTATTTTTTCAACAAAGCTTTTTAAAGTCCCTTTAATAAATTTGGGTAACTGGTTTTCAGCTTTGAGCTGATAGACAAAGGACAAAGGTTTGAATATGAAATCTTTGTGGGCACAGCTTGATACTGTTTTTGATGGGGCCGTTTAAATAAGGTTCTACATAAGTTAGAGAACTAAGGCAGATTTTGCTGAGCCAAGTAAATAAATCCCACAAGATAATTAGAGCTAAAGGTAGAGCTTCTTTAATATGTTCATTGTGGCTTGAGAAAAGGCTGAGGGAAAATTTGGCCCGGATCCTTTTTGTTTTCTCCTTTGTTTGTTTTGGTCTTAACTCCGAAACACTGGCCTATATATTTGACTCATTGACTTAATTACATCAATTCCAATAAGGTGTAGACTCTTCCATTTATATTGGATCACAGAGTTGGAGCTCTTAGAGCCTCTTAATCAGAGGTACCTTGCAAATTAGGGAAATTCGGTCCTGTGTGGAGGACCAGTTGGACCTAGTCTTGACATCACTTGATTTGGATTCCAGGGTGCTGGACACAGCCTGTTCATCCTCAGGGCTGGAGGTATGAAAGGTGGAGAAAGGTTTTAAAAAACTGCGAAGCTTGATGGAACTGACTGACCATCTCCCAGACCGGCCAGTGATTGGAGGCACTTCTGCTCAGGAGCCCCTGCTGTAGGAGCTGTTTTGGAGGCGGTTCCTGGTTTACACAGACAGACTTGGGGCTCTGCCAGTATCGACAGTTAAAGCCTCTCCCTTCTCATGCTCTTTGAAAAAATTGACTACAATACAATCGCCACTTGTTCCCCATTACTCACCTGGCCTGCCCATAGCACGTGCACTCTCCTTGTTACAACATGCTGATCTAAAGCATTTAAATGATTGAGAAGGCATCTTGGGAATATGTGAAGGGCCTTTAGCAGCTGACCTCGATGCCCGGGAGTTTTGTTCTTTGCTCTGGTCGTGTTGGAAAGCATGCCTAAAACACAGATTTTAGGACACAGCCCAGAGGGGGCCACTGAAGTAGAGGTGTAAATGAACAGACCCTCTTACATTGATTATCATCTGTACTGAGGGATGGGTACAGAAATCTACAAATGAGAGAAGAGATGAACAGATTGTGTTTGAATTATTTCTGTTTCAGTTCATGTATTGTTGCCTGGCTTCAGAGCATGATTTACGATGTCAAATCATTGATGGAGGGGAAACACAGAGACAGATGGAGGAGGATTATTTTGGAGTTCACTAGTCTTTCTCAACAACACTCATCCCATGTGGCCTGGGTTTTGTTGCGTAAATCCACAGAATTTACTAATTCAACACTCATCCCACCCAGCCCAGTGACGCTGTGGCAATTACTGAACTTGGGGCTCCTTTTCTACATATTCCAGGGCTAATGACGTAAAGCTTTTATAATTCCTAGAGAACAAGCTGGTTTTGTTACCATTTGCTGGTGAATAAGGCAGTCTGTCCTTTAGGCAATGTATAGTTAATGGGATGGTACTACAGGTTGCTCTTTAAAAGTTTCTGGATACAGTGACTGACGAAGACAGACATGTCTCGTAGTGGACTGGGTGAACTTTTACGGGAAATGCTGTACCTGATGCCTCTCATGAAAAGCCATGGGTGATGGAGTAAGGACAGAATACTCATCTTTAGGGTGCTTATTACAAGGATTAACCGTGATCATGTCAGAGAGGCCACTGATGGTCATGATGGTAATAAATACTAATGATTATATTTGTCATTGTGGAAAGAGGCAACGAACGTGTCATGGCAGGGACACTGATCCTAATTGTGTGGCTGTCCCACGTAAAGAGGTATTTGTTTCCTTCTATGACTTGATCCCTGAAACTATTCTTGACATCCAAGAATGGGGAATGTGATGAAGCTTAGGTAAAGTCGGTTTGGATTACTAAAGGAGGTGGATGAAATATGTTGTTCTAAGGATGGATGAGGGGAAAGTGTTTAAAAAGAATTTTTTTTAATTGATTGATTTTAGAGAGAGAGGAAGAGGAGGGAAAGAGAGAAAGACAGGGGCATCAGTCTTTTCCTATACAGCTTGTGCTCGACTTAGGACCACGACTGGTTCCAACATACCGGTCGTAACAGGATTTGGTCATAAATTGAGTAGGCTATATATGTAAAGTACTGTGAAATGATGTTATAAAAATCTTTAAGTCATATTTTATCATAATTTTCTTTGTTCATTTTATGCCATTTGTATCATCTCTACACCATTTTGTTTCTTATTTTTATATTTGTCAGGTTTAAGTAAAACACTGCATTACCAGTGCACCCGGTTTAATATTTGCAAAACATACAAAATTACAAAATACAAGTGCATACAAAAACTGCTCCAGACGCGGAGCAGTTGTGGCTAGCGATTGTGGTTGTCAAGTCGAATGGTCGTAAGTTGCATAGGTCGTAAGTCGATCAATACCTGTATGTGCCCTGACCTGGGGATCCAACTAGCTATCTCTGTGCTCAGGCTAACTCCAACCAACTGAGCTATCCGGCCAGGGCAGGAGAAAGAGTGTTGTATTGTCACGTGTATTTCCTGTGTCTTTCTTGGATTTAGAAGCATACTTGTTCTCTCTCGTTTTTTATTTTTGACCATTTTGCTGTAACAGTTGAAATAGTTTTCAACTTTCTGTCATACTAATTCTTAGGCTCAGTGTCTTGAGGAAAAGTACCAGGATGCAGATAACAGGCGTGGCACTTCACATGTGGAACCTTTTCCCCTTGTTGGGGTATGGGGGGGGGGCGCGCGGATTTAAGCAGCTTGAGTCACATGGCTCAGCAGCATGAACGAGTCCTTTCCAGCCCCAGGGTGGGAATTGGCCGGCCTCTGAGCATCGCCTGACCTCCTGTTTCCTAGCAACTCCCAGCTGCTCTGCGGAATATGTGGTGGTGTTCCTAATTTATACGTAACAGATATTGGCTGTGTCTAAGGCTGGCTAATTTCCCATTATAACTCGCCAACAGCCAACATCCACTTTAATACATAAATAAGAGGAAGGAGCTCTAGGCAGCTGCGCTGACCAATGCCGTCTTTCCACTCGACCTTCTTCTTCCTTCTGGAAAGTCTACCAAGGACATGGCAGATTTCTCAGAGCAGCCCACATTAAACAGTTTGCACGTGGGGTTCTCCCTTTGATTTTTTCCCTGATGTCCCAACCTATATCCATGAATATAAGTCAGTTACATCCATTCTCAAAGAGGTAACTCTTTCCTTGGGTTTATTTCTTTTAGGCCAATGAAGAGTGCTCGCTGTGTCTCAGTTTCTTCCTTAGGAACAGGGACTGATGGGATGGGGTCATTGCTCAAGCCCCTTCCTGGCTCTCAACTCACATGAATCTAAAGAACTTAAACTCTAATAACTGACATCTCTTTGTTTTTCCACTCAGATTTTTCCAACGAGCTACTTTTACTTTTCACACTGTTCATGGCAGCTCACACTCCTCTTTTCTGATTTGGCTTCTTATTTGTCTCTGAGAATCATTCTCGTGCGATTTGTCTGTAAACTGATCTGTGCTCCCTGCGGTGGCCAGCTGTCTTAGGGCTTTAGAAATGACCCAATCCTGTCCTCTCATTTATACAGGAAGAGATTGAGATGACATGTAGCATTATAAAAGCAGTAATTGGCCAAGCATTGAAGATCTGAGTGTCACAAACTCTCTGGGCTGTGCGAGGTGAAGCACGTTTGGCCTCTGGGCGTGGGGTTTTCGGATTTTTCTCCTCGTCCTCTTCTCTTGGTTTTCTACTTCAGTGTCCTTATCACTCTGACATAACCTTGATGACAGTGTAGGTGACTTGGAAAGATCCATAGTGGTTTTGCCATTTTAATGACTGAGATGAGCCTCCTTGCCAACATCTACAAAGAGATACAGCTGCCCCATTTGTATTTCTCAGCATGGTTTTCAGAGTGAGTCTGAATGCAGGGGTGCAGTGGACTGAGAAGCAGAAATGTCAATCATGATGAAGAGAGCGAGAGTAAGGTTTAGTTTAGCAAGATTAAAAGGGTTTAATGACATTCGTTTGATAAAATGGCAATAGATCATACCCCAGAGGGAGATGGCTCCGGGTTGCCCATAGGGATTGAAGCCCAGGCTGCCTGCTGTTGTCTTGACCAGCGCTTTTGGTTTGATTTAAAGTAAATCCTTTATTCCCTTCCATTCCTCCCTGCTTTCTTCTTGTCTGTGTTTTTCAAGAGTGACTTCAAGACATGTTAATGGACTCTTGGGGTCAGTTATTTTTTTATATCTTAAACTACCGAACTCCAAAATTTAAATTGATATGACCTGTCCGAATTTAAATCTGTCTCTGCAAGCTAGCCTCCCATCTTTCTGCTGCTTTTACTCCCTACTTGGGGTGAACTTCTTCCTTTTCACAGCACAGAACTCTCTATCTCTTAGTTTCTCATGGTCTCCCAGGACCCCCTGTGAAATTTTTTTATTTCCTTGCCTCAGTTCTGGTTCATCGGTGGACCTTAAAAAAACTTGATTAAATTTAAGCATAACATACGTATTTTAAAAAGTGATCAAATCCTAAGGATCCAGTCTTGAAGGAACACAAAGTGAGCCTGGACATACAACAACAACCTGAATCAGGGAGATGGTGAACTGTTTAGTCATGTGAACTTGTGGCTCTCAAAACTCATGCTCCCTTGACCCAGTGACCTCTCCTCCCTCCTGATCGCTGCCTCATCTTGGATAACGCCCATGTCCCCCTCTCTGTCACAGACTCCGTGGTGCTGCCAGATGATCAAAGGGAAATGTGCTGTAATTGGTTCTAGTTCACATTTGTGCTAGCCTCAGAGGGAGAGAAGACCTCCCTGCCCCCCCCCACCCCTGCCACTCCTCCCACCCCTTACCCCTGCTTCCTTTTCCCATACCCTCAAGTCTGCGTCACCCTTCCCGCTCCAGTACTGCCTCACCTTGCAATCCACCAAAGGACTGAGAACACCTGTTGTGAGCCAGCACACCTGCCCGCCTTCACAGCGTCCTGTTTCTTGTTGCCCTTCCTTTGTCAGATTCTCGCTATACTTTGAAGGTCACGTTCCTAAAACTATCCCATCCCCGGCTGCCTGGCTATCTGGTTGTTTCAAGTGAGGCCACAACACCTGGGTCCATGCATTCTGTCTTTGATTCTGATTTGTCTGACCTAGATTTGTACTTGGCCACAACCTGTGATGTCCATCTGGCTTTGGCATAATATACCAGCTCATGTTGCCACTGTTGACCTCTGCTCCATTGTTAATTTGTGCTTTGAGGCTTACAACATTAACCATTATAGAGTTTTAAGCCACACACCAGCCTCAAGTTAATCGCGGTGGATCTTGATCTTTCTGGAGTCTCAGCTCATTCCCCTCTGGTGTCCCCTCCTTCCCCTTCTCCACAGAATCTCTCCCATTATGTGCCACACACATTTGCTACCTCCTCAGTCTCCTTGTGGGCAGACTCTGACTCTACAGCAACAAGACAAGAATAACTTGCACACCAGTGACCTACACAGTTTATACACATAAGCATCACATTTGATAATAAGAACTTGTTTAAGGGGCTGCACAATGTCGGGGCTTTGTGTGGATGCCTCTGATTCCTCGAGGTTGCAAAATGGCTGCCGTCACATCCTCACAGAACATCCTTATTCACACCTTTCAACAAATAGTTTTTGATTACCTGTTGTGCGCTTGGGATGCATTACTATATAAAGCAAACAAAGACCTTGTACTCTTAGAGTAAACATGAACTCCTGGAAAGAATTGGGCTGTGACAAAGGGGCTGCTCTCCTCTTATTAGGAAGGAAAACATTTTCCCCAGGAGCCCCTCGGTAGGTTTGCCTCATATTTCCTTGGTTCTAAGACCTGACTGGGGCCTGTGGCTGAGCCTCCCTCCACGGGAAGCCAGGAGAAGAGGGAGTATCTGGCAGAGGTGAATGGGCTTGCAAGGTTGGCTTGGAGTGACCTCATTCCCAGGACAGCTGCCCTGAGCACAGCGGGGTTCCATTAACCAGTGAGGTTTGAATAAACTTTAAATGAGGAATGGAAGGGATGAAGATGGAAAGATCGAAATACAAAAATGTTTGGATTTTATCTTGTGTACAGTTCAGAGAACTTTTAGTAGGGATAAGATAGCAGATTTTCAGGACAGACATTTTATGCTTTGAGGAAGGATTTAGATAAAATATACTTTTCTTATCTATTGAGCCTGATTTTTATCCGTTAAGCCTGATTTGATGTATAACAATAGAAAGAGACAAGAGCCTAGTACTTTATGTAATATTAATTACTAATATGTAATAGTAGTAAATTTGTACATACAATTGTCAAGACATTACTTGAAAGCAATATTCACAATTGACTTCTCAATAGAAACACTTCTCAATAGAACAGCACTTCTCAAACTGTATGTGTGAAAGAGCCACTTTTTTTTATTGTTGCCAAGTGGTTGTGGACTGGTACTTTTGAATAAAATACAGTGCAAATGATACAACCATGTCCAGTTCCTATAAAGTTCCTGGGTACTTACTCCCATTTTTGGTAAACATCTCGTCATGGACCAGCACGCATCACAGATCATACCTGGAGGAGGCATGCCCCTCTGGTTTTCCTACAAGGAGGAAGAGCTCAGAATCTAGCCACAGGTCTATGTGTGCTTACAAGTCTATGGGCTTGAGAGTCACTCACGTTCCTCTGTGTATACAGTGGAGTGATGTTCCTGGCTTGCCCACTTGCCTCAGGAGGGTTCTTTGAGATTTAATTAAAGTGACAAAAATTCTGGTATGGAGTAACCCATATTTAAATATTAGGTACTACTCATTTGCTGGTTCGCTTTTAATTTAGGAAGGAATCCATAACTTCCTTTCGGTATTGAGAATTAAATGCCAGCTCCACTGTTAGCATCCAGAGGTCCCCTGTTTGCAGGAACACCCTGTGGCAGAGGGTGTCTACAGGAAGACCCCTGATCCCCAGACGCCTGTCCCCTAGAGGGGCGGTGCAGGCATGAAGACTGGGAACTTCCTGCAGAGTTTCCTGGGGATTCTCATGTGGGCGCAAGGCAGAAATGGGGCGGCTGCATCCGGTGTGTGCAGGAGAGGAGGGAAGGAAACCCAGCAGCATGCAGTATTCTGTGAAAGGAAGAGAAGTCAGAGCTGCAGGTGCAAAGGCAGTCCTTAAAACCAGGAAACCGGAAAGGAATAAGAATGGAAGAAAGAAGCTATGGAGAAGGAGGGTGGGCTTGCATTCTTGTAACTCAAGGAAGCATTGGACCGAACATTAAATACTGTGGTTTTCAGGTCATTTGTGGGTTTTGGAAACAAGTAAGTTATACAGGCACAATGGCAGCTAAAAGTCAAAGCCATAAGTGTTCCATGGTCGTAATTAAAGAGAAAGGGCTTGAACTGAACATTGGGGAGCTTTTAGGCATAGCCTTCCCAAGCATATACTTGCCAATATTTGAGCGGGGTGGGGGGAGAATCAGAGTGTATGTGCTAGCTTCTGGATTCCCCCAGTGGTACTCTTTTTATTGTTATCATAGGTTCTAAAGATGCAGAGTTCAGAGTTTTGTTGAAAAGAAACAACAAAATTTTTTTTTTAATCCAATAGATTTGAAGTTAATGGAAATTCCATGTCTAATTATATCTGTCTGCAGTCTATTAGTCTCATAAAAACTATTCATTGGGCCTCTTCTGTTTCACATTTGTGTTTTTCATCTTTGAATAATAGATACTGTTTTTTGTAAGACATGATATATTTTATTGTAATCTAAAACGGTCTCACAGTTTATATAAAACGTGCTATAAGTATCAAAAAATGCAAATAAAATTATAATTTTAAGCCTTGTGGTTCTCTCACTGTGCACATAGGCCAGAGGCACAGCCTAATTTAGTACGGCTACACTGTCCAATAGAAAAATAATGTGAGTCAGACGTGAAATTAAAATTTTTCCAAAAACTTCATTTAAAAGTGCAAAAAGAAATTAGTTTTGTGAAATTACTTTTAATAATAGATTTTAGACTGATATCCCAAACGTTATTCAACACAGTAAAATTCAAAATTATTAATGAACTATTTAACACTATTCGTACCGATTTTTCTGCAATCAGACGTATAATTACTTGTAGCACGCAGTTCAGTTTGCACTGCTTGAGTGCACTGTTTGCTTGGCTTTCATTCTCTAATTCAGGTCAGCACACTTTCTGTGACTAGCAAAATAGTAAATATTTTAGGCTTTGCCATTGTCACGTGAAAGTAATCATAGACAATGCTTGGCAGTGTTCCAAGAAAACTTTATTTACAAAAACAGATGGCAGGCTGATGGGGCTCCTGGTTATAGTTTCTCACCCCTGCTCTAAGTTAGTTAAATGTATTGTCTTATTTGTGTTTTAATTCTCAGAAGTTGATTTTTTGTTTTGGCTTCAAATCCACTACCAAGATAGTTATTGTGACGAATTTCATTCACAAACACTCAGGGAAAATTAAAATGTACCAGGAAACAAACTTCATTGTTAAGTAATGAATACTTTGGAGCTGCAGGAACTCCCCTCCTCTTTCTTTGCACCCAGCAGGACAAGCAGTATACCCAGTGATTCCTAGTGCTGGCTAGGAATCACTCTCATTCTGCCTGGGTTTGAAAACTGGCTCTGTTAGGCATAAGCTTTGTGAGCCTGGACCAGTTAATTAACCTCTTTGTGCCTCAGGTTATATATCTGTAAAATGGGGTGATGATCATGCCTACCTGATAGAGTGATTACCATCAAATAGAAGCAAGCATGGTAAAGCTAGCATAGTACCTGACATCTAGTAAGTACGGAGGTACATAGTGGCCTTTGTAATGACTACTGCGGCTACTATTACTAGTTCTCTTACTACTAGTAGTATTAGTAAGTACTGCTGCTATTATCATGACCACCAGAGAGGTTCAAAGCAGGGGTCAGAACAGAAGTGCTTCGACTCGATCAACCCACAGATGATCCTAGCAGCTGCTCACATGGTGTCCCTTTGGACTTGAAGTTGTTGATAAGTAGAGGAGCTACCGCATTCTAGGAAAGCTTTGGCAGAATCTGAGGGGATTCTGATGGTGAAGTGGGTGTCTGTGGCTCCTCTGGGCTGGTAACTGCTATGGATGTGGCTTGGGTCACTCACATTCTTTGGACCTATTTAACCAGAATACAAGTGTCCTGCCCACCTCACAGGGTGGTAGAGATGAGCACATGATCTCTTATATGGCGAGCACTTGGGAAGGAGTGAGTACTGTGCAAATGGAGCTGATGGCATATCCTGAATGGTTGCTGTTTGCCTTATATCACACATTTAATTTGATTTACATGATCTGATTTAATTTATTGGGTGGTGATAAGAATTAATTGAGATCATATGTGTAGAGTGCTTAATTCTATGTTAATGAAAACAGTTCCTGTTCAGGGAGTAGGTAGTACTATTTTTATTATCAAATTGTCAGTTGAAGACATTTTTTTAAACCATAATCTATTCCTTTAGACTTCTAGCCATCATCTGGACTAGAAATATTATGAAGTGACTTTGTTACATAGTATGACAGATAAACTCCCAAATGTGCATGGTCTAATGTACTAGAGCATAGTAAAATATTGGCAGAACTGAATGGCTAGAGTCTTCATTTTCAGCAATTACTTTCTGACTGACTGATTAAAATATTGAACTAACGTTGACACTTTATGTAAACGAGGAACAGAGAGAGTCGCAGTATAATCTTTTATGTAGTATAAAACCTGTCTCACACATAAGGCACCTCATTAGTCATCATGTTTCGTGAAAGGTAGAGGTTGGACGGAGACGGAAGATGTTATAAAGCTTCCCATTGGGATGATCAGCTTTCAGTTTGCTGTCCTCCTGATGTTGGCCAGCAGAAGTATAGGATGTAGGAGGGGCCGGGGACAGAGGTGTTGACAGGAAACTGCTGTGGGACTCTGCAGTTCTACTTTCTTATTTCCTTTCAAAAGTTGGATAGAACACAGAAAAATATAAAAAACAATCTAATAGGGATTGTTCTCAATAGGGAACATCTCATTACAGATTTCCCCATATATAAGATACTCCCATGTATAAGACACACCTTAATTTGGGGGCTGAAAATTTGAAAAAAAAATGTATTACATAAAGTTATTGAACTCAAGTTTCATTTATCATAAAATTCATACAACTCCTTATCAGTGTCAAAACTCCCATCCATTATTAGCTTGTCCTCATCTGTGTCTGATGACGACAGATCACTATCTTCATATATTGCCTCGTCCTCAGTCCCATCTATGGCATTTGAAATGCCACACTTCTTAAATGAAAATCTACAACCACTGTATAAAACGCACCCAGTTTTTAGACCCCAAATATTTCAAAAAGTGGTGCTTCTTACACATGGGGAAATACGGTAACTGCATTCTGGTGATAATGTACTATGTAGCTTTGAAAAGAACTGGGGAGACCTGTGTTCTAACAGGAATCTGTCTCTGAGATTTCACTGGTTCAAAGAGAAAAATGTAGAGTGTTTTTATTTACATTTTTTAAGACAAAGTGTGTGTGTGTGTGAATGTGCATGTATATGCACATACATGCATGCAGTGTTCATACGTGCATAGACTGTGTCTGGGAGGAAGCACTGTAAGCTGTTAGAGTGGTTTTCTCCAGGAGAGCTGTGTGATTTTTATTGTATGTAGTCTCTGTATTTCTGCAAAGCCAAAAGAAACAAAAGAAAGATACTAAAAAAAAAAAATGTTGCTACATTATTCTGCCATTTAGTGACAACTTACTAGAAAAAAATGAGACAACTTTTATCTCCTAATTCCTTGTACATTAAACTCTATATTGCAAAGTTACTCATTACATCTTGCAGCTGAACCATTCATTTCCCATAGAAATACATTCCAGTTATGTTATACAAATGGTTGAAAAAATAACTGGATATTGGGCTGTGTTTGGGGCTTGTTTACTAAAAACACATTTGAGGACTGCTTGGACCTTGTGGCTGGCATCCTTTAGTGGAACGTTAGCCAGCATCAGAACTGAGTTTTTCTGCTGCTGTTTTTTTATGAAATCAAATCAATTCTAATGGATATAATTTGTTTCATGAAGGTTTTCCTGCAAATTTTTCACTCCGACAATGAGAAACCTGGCTCCCACTACCTGCCATTCATTTATTTCGTTGTGTAGTAGTTTTAGAATTATTACTCCGAACTCTCAGAGGAAACAACCCCATCAGCTACAGCACAGTGCTTATATGCATCTCCTTCTGTCTTTAGTCCTAGAGATTCTATTTCCAAAGTTACTTAACTCAGCCCCCCTTCTCACTTCAGTCCTTCAGTGAGGTTGTTTCATATATTTGTCATACATTTAGGTTCTTTTGTGACAATCTGCATTGTTTCCTGGAGGGATCTTCCAAGGTTCACTCTAGTGCTGTGAAGTTCTACAGTTTGACAAACGTGGCATTTCGTGTATCTGCCGGTACGGCATCACACAGAATAGTTTGACCAACCTAAGGTTTCCCTGTCCTCTGCTTATTCATCCCTCCTCCACACCTTCGCTACCTCTCATCTTTCCAGTCTCTATAGCTCTCTGCCTTATTCAGAATAGCATGTAATTGGAATCAAGTACTATGCCCCCATTTCACACTGACTTCTTTCATTTAGTGCTGTGTATTTAAGGGTCTCCATGTCATTTGAGGGATATGTCATTCACCTGTTGAAGGACATTTTGACTCCGGTTTGATGGTTCTGAATAAAGCTTTTATAAACATTCACATGCATGTTTTTTTTATGTGGGCATAAAGGTATTGGGTATTGGGTAAATATCTAGGAGCATGATTTGTGGGTCATATGTTAAGACTGTGTTTAACTTTGTAAGCTGTCTTTGAATTGGCTGTATCATTTTGTGTTTGGTCAGCTATGAATTAAGAGTTCCTGTCGCTCCACATCCCCGCCAACCTTTGATATTTTTAGTTTTGGGGTTTTAGTCATTCTAGTAGGTTTGTAGTGGCATGTCATTATTGTTTTAATTTGCAGTTCCCTCAGACAACTAATGTGGACCTTATTTCCTATGCTTTTTAGCCATCTCTGAATATCCTTGGATGATGCGTCTGCTCCAATCTTTTGCCTATTTTAAAAATTAGATTGTTGTTCTCATATTGTTGACTTTTGAGTTTTCTTTGTATATTTTGGATACTGTCTTTTTTCAGATATTTTTCCAGTGTGTTGCTTATCTTTTCATTAGACAGAGGAGAGATTGTTAATTTTCATAAAATCCAGCTTATCAATTTTATGTTTTACACACTGGACTTTTGCTATGTTTTTGAAGTTATTGCCAGACATGTATGTTAGAAACAGCTATAAACAGAACCACAATTTTATTTATGCAATACAGTTGTATAAGTTTATGTGTATGGTGTGTCAGTTCCAAGCAAGGCAGTTTTTAATGAGAAACTCATAAATTCAGCGCCTCCCCTAAAAGACTTTATAATCTAATGGGGAGTTCACATGAATATGTCTAATGGGTATGCAAAATATGTGATGGGGGGAAAGCGTGGTCAAGGTCACATCATGTGCCAGAAACCCAGGAAAGGGGGTGATCCCAGTTGACATTAGTTGGCTGCATCTGGAACAGTTCATTGAAGAAGGAACATTTGAGACATTTATAAAACTCAACAGTGAAAGCATGAGACCATTTCAGGTGACGAAGCTAGTTCAGCTCAGGTAAGGCAGGAAGTGAATGAAGGTTTTAGTCAAGAAATGGCTAGTTATCTATATAATTTGAATCAAATGCAGGGTATGTGTGGGTGTACTGACTGGAAAGATAGATTGGGGACATACTGTGGGGGACTTTATTGTGCAGTTGAAACCTTTGTCTTAAATTGGAGTGTGAACAGGAGTATGCTATTGTTACAGCTGGGCTCTAGGAAGACTTGTCTGTATGTATGTGCACATGTATATTATTTACGGTCAAATGTCTCCTTTCCTATTAAGTCACTGGGGTTCAGGTAGATCTCAGATGAGCACAACAGCTTCCATCGGTAACAAAGTTGGGGTTTTCTTGTGCAGGGTGATAACTGTGTTGGCTGGAAGGGGTGTGGAGGGAAGGCTGTCCTTGGTGAGTGAGAAATTTCCATACTCTGACCTTCAGGACTGACTCAGTTTTTGTCAGTCATGTAACCGTGTTGCTTCCTGTTCCTCACTTGGGGGAGGGGATTGCCTCTTCTCTAGGGAAAATTAGTTTCTGCCTCTTTTATCAAAATGCGAGAATCAGCAAAGTGGCAATGACTATGTAAAATATTTTTGAGCCCAGGAGAGAAATAACTGCTGTAAGTAAGTACCATGAGCCTTTCTCACCAGTTCAGTTGGCTTTTGTTTGCTGCCTGTTCAAGGTCAGGAAACCATATCGCTGCTTTAGTAACCAGGCCTGTGAAAACTGTTCATAGCTTGATAAATTTCTTATCCAATGTTTATTCACTGCTTTTGAGAGTTTGATGTAGCAGAGAAAGCAAATAAAGATTGAAAGGTCTTACATCTTAAAAAAAAATCGTTTGTTAATCAGTAAGACTTTCTCAGTTAGTATAGGGCTGGAAATGATAATTTGATTAATGTAACATAATCGACTTCTGGAATCTTTGACTTCTTGAAGTTGAAGAAGGGTTGTCAAAGGTAAGGTTGTTTTATGGGTTTTTTTTTTTTTTTTTTTTTTTTTTGCTTATTTGTATATAATGTTGAATTGGGGTAGAGGTAGATACCATAATGGTAATGCAAATACAATATACTAAATCATCTTTGTTTGCTTATGAAATTAAGAATCCCTGAGTTCCAGTATAATTTTTCCCCTAAAGAAATTTCCAACTCATTCCTTTGAGAATTGCATACTATGGAAATATGCCACCGATTTTATAATATTGGTAGGAAAATAAGTTTAATGTGTACAAGTTTGATTTGATTTTAGAAATGCAAAGTTCTTTGAGACTTACTTTCTTAATTGTTTGATTTAAGCAACTATTAAAACTGGTTTGAACATGTCATTGAGCCTTGCTTAGTTCCAGTTTCCTCATCTACAAAGTAGAATAATGTTGCATCCCCACTGGGGTGTCTGTAGTCAAATGGTATATGAATTGAAGGATTGCCGTTGGTACCTCACATACATAAACAAGGGAGTACTTGGTTCTTGACAGGCTGCTTACCAAGAATTTGAAATTTTACGCGTATAATCAACAGCAGTTATTTGAAGGTTGTCTAGTAGAATTCTCCTTTTTGAAAATTTATTAATGTTTTTAACATTATGTTTTGATGGTTATTTTGGACTTTAAAAATAATATATACTTCTGTCTAACCAGGCAGTGGTGCAGTAGATAGAATGTCGGACTGGGATGCGGAAGACCCAGGTTTGAGACCCCGAGCTCGCCAGCTTGAGCGCAGGCCCATCTGGCTTGAGCAAAAAAGCTCGCCAGCTTGGACCCAACCAAGGTCGCTGGCTCCAGCAAGGGGTGGCTTGGTCTGCTGAAGACCCGTGGTCAAGGCACATGTGAGAAAGCAATCAATGAACAACTATGGTGTCGCAATGGCAACAATAAACTAATGATTGATGCTTCTCACCTCTCTCTGTTCCTGTCTGTCTGTCCTTATCTATCCCTCTCTCTGACTCTCTCTGTCCCTGTAAAAATAATAATAATAATAATATACTTAGAGGAGTTGAGGCATTTGCTGATAAACATCTATAGTCATTTAAAAATTAAGGCAATCTAAAATACCTGGTTAATGACAGTTATTAATGAGAACGAAATTTAACTTTGGGCTTTCTGTCAGCCAAGGCAAACGGGGGAATACAACTCATTTCCTACTCTGTTTTCTCTTTTAGTCACTGTATTTTCAGTTTATCTTGCATAATTTCTTTGGTGCAAGGTAAGGCATAAGTAAATTACAGTGAGTTGTATAGTTGTCAGTTTACAAATTTATAGTCAAAGAAAGCATGTCATTTCTTCTAGAGAGATTCACTTTCCCCCTTTCAAACCAAATTGAAATTAAAAATTTATCTCCTTGCTCCAGGTTAAGTAATATTCCATAGCGATTGATGAAGGCAGAGTGAAATAAGAATGTTCCGTGCCATCCCACGTCCTTGTCTAGCTTGTCCTCTCTTAGAGTGATAAGTGGTGTGTACTGTTCTCTGTGGGAGGCAGAGGGTCTCACTCCAGCTGTAGTGCTGATTTCTCCACCGCCACCTGACCCTGTGCCTGGCAGACACAGTATGTGACATTCACCATCAAGTAGAGAGAAGTACTCTTTCCCTAAAGCCCTGGCTGTTCCCCACCCCACCCCTCTTCCCAGGTCCTTGGTGGGTTTCTGTGAAGTCTCTCCAATAGTGAAAAGCTTTAGAAAGTCAAGGGTTGGTAGATAATAAACTCACTCTATTTTTCTTAATTAAATAAACACAGCTTGAATGTCCCTTCACTGTGATTTCTAAGTCTGCTGTGACACCTCTTATTTTATGCAGCATTTGTGAAATGATGGAAGGTGAGGTTAACATTCAGGGCAATCAGATTCATTAATGCATAAATGAATTTCTTTCTGTCTTTTCATTGTAAATCACTTCTCTGTCCTGTTGCCCTTTATTTAGATTTTAAGCTGCAGAAGGCAGGGCTTGCCCATAATTGAATTTTGTGGAGGGCTTAGCATGCTCTATTAGTCATTTGTTTTGTCTAAGCATTCTAACATTGTATTTTTTCAGGTTGTAGGGAGAAACAGGTTTTTGTTTTTTGTGGGGTTTTTTTAGAATTAAATTACCTGAAACTAAATATATTTAATCCTGTCTCCAGGATGCAGACTTTCTTTTGCATCCATCCCTTCTTGTCTGTTTTAAATGCCTCCATGTCTGCCTTTTAAAATACTTTCTTGTTAAAAGCACACACACACAACACAAAACAAGCTAAAAGCAGCTTTATTGAGGTGTAATTCACCTGCCGTGCAATTGACTCCTTTAACGTGTACAATTTAGTCGGGTTTTTAAAAATATATTCATGAACATGTACAACCATCATCATCACAGTCATTTTTAGAACATTATCATCACCTCAAAAAGAATCCCCCCTGCACCACCCCCCCGCCATCCCACCCCTGTCCCCACCCCTTTCACCTGTCTCAGCCATGCCACTCTACTTTCTGTCTGTAGATTTCCGATCATTCCTTGACGGGCATTTGGGTTCTTTGTACGTTGAAGTGCCCATACAGCAGCTTCCTACCTGGCCTCCCTGATTCCCTTTCTCTCTCACCCGACTCCCTGCAGGACCTCCAGAATCCATTCTGTGTCTGATTTTTACCTCGTAAACACAACTGCTTTTTGTACGTCTTCAAAGATGTATAGCCATGTAGAGAATTTTCATATTATATACATATGGGATTCTTTCCTTCCTTTAATACAGTCTAATTTTTTCTTTACCTTTTTTCTTAACTTGTCTCTTCTTCCCACCTTCCCTAGCCCTGACCACTTGGTAATGACCGAGCGTGGACCTTTTGTGCTCCTCTGTGCATGCATATTCATACATTATTCATGCACATGTACGTAAATAAAGGAAGGGTTTTTTGGCAGGGGTTTGTTTTACATAAAAGATTACTGTAATTTCTGTGTCTTGCTTTCTCACCTTGCAAAAAGCCTGAGAGTTGACTGGTGTATCTTTACTTTGGTCTTACTTATTTCCTTTTAATGGCTGCATAACATTTCATGATGTGCACAATATCAAAATATATCCAGTTTTGCCATTGTCAATAAGGAGATTCTTCTGTGGCATAGGTCTGACCACATTCATCTCCTGCTCCGAGCCCTTGTCTGAGAACAGTGGCCATCTAGGTTGAGAACAGTAGCCATCTAGGTTGAGCCCAGTGTCCACTCTTAGTCCAGCTTCCTCCCTACCACCCAATGTTCACTCTCAGACTAACTGCTAAATGTGCCAGCTCCTTTTTCCAGCCCTTAGTATTTGTCCACGCTGTGTTCTCCATGTGGAATGGCCCCTCTGCTCAAGCATTGAATAGTGCATGTAAGAGCTCAAATACTGAGTCAGACTTGGGTTCAAATTCATAAGCTGCCCATACCCTCCTCAGTATTTCTCTCTCCTATATTCCCAAGGAAGTTAATTTTCATCTTTATTATGGTTTTGTATTAGGCTATCATATAAGTAGTGATATTTGGTGTATCAACCACTCTCCTCAGTTTCAGGGTCCTTAGAAAAAAAATCCAACCCCTCTGAGATTATGCAGTGTGTGGAGGCAGAGGATGATGAGAAATCTGTACCTTCCTCTCAACTTTGCTCTGGACCTAAATCTATGGTAAAAAAAAAAAAAAAAAAAGAAAAGAAAAGAAAGAAAGTTGTATGAAGAAACCATGGAGACAGTAAAAAGATTAGTGGTTCGTGGTGGTTGGGGATGAAGAGATTGATAGGCAGAGCATGGAGGGATATAAAATAGTGAAACTGCTCTGACTGAAACTCTAATGGTGGATACATGGTTACATAGTCACCCAAACCTAGAATTTACAGCAGGAGCGAACCCTGATGTAAACTCTGGGCTCTCGGTGATTACACTGTGTCAGTGTGGGTTTATCAGTTACAACAAATGTACTGTGCTGGTGGAGGATGTTGATTTAAAGGGGGGGAAATTTAGGTCCCCTCCTTTCATTTAACCCTCCCCAAGCATGAATCCCAGAACCTTGCACATAGAAGCGCTGATTAATTTAGTGTTCTGTAAATGGATTAAGACCAGACTCCTGTGGCTGTAATTACCCTGGTTTATGGCTGTTACTTCCAAAATTTACCCTAATTGTCACGATCAAAACTTCGCTGTGAGTACACTGCAGGCAGTCTTTGTGCAGGTTAGCTCCAGTTCTGGAAAGTTGGTGACAGTGAAGACTGGAGTGCATTCGCGAAGTTTTAAAGGGCAGCGTGCTTCTAAGTTTGTGACTTGCCCAGTCTCTGGCTGTGTCATCTTTGAACACAGATTTCACCAGGAAAGGAAGTGGAAACCTGAAAGAGAGCCACCAGTGGAATCACAGGTTTTCCCCCCTCATGATGGCAGCGTGGGTTGCCCCAGGCGACAATCTGCCAATAGATCCCCCTTCCCCTGGTTAAATTTCTGTGAAGGGGCAGAAACACAATCGCAGCGGGTGCCTGGAAAGAGTGGCCACTCCTGGTGGCTCTCGCCGTCCCCTCCCTGGGCTGTATGAAATCCTACAACCACACCACACTAATTAGCCCGAGAGTGGAAGGGGTTGTCATGGCAACAGAGCACTTTTTAAAGCACAGGAATGGTGTTCATTATTGTTCAGTGTCCTTAGCTGTGGTGAAAAGGTCACTGTGGCAGTTGTTTTCCATATGAATTTTGGCCCCAGAGCCAAACTGAAAGTGCAATGTTCCTCGGAGAGACTGGGAGATGGTAAGTGCGGCTGAACTTTATAGATGGGGCATCCCTTCCACAATTTATTTTAGAATGTTTTAATATCCAGTGCCAAGCTGAGGAACTGTACGGACTTTGTTAAACAGAGCTTGGAAGAAGCAAGGAAACCAGTATGGGTCAGGCATGGTGAAAGCTAGAGAGAATTTTTTTTACTTTAAAAAGTTTTGGAACATCAAACGATTACATATTAAATTGGGAGGTTTCTCTGATTGTGAATTTAACAAAACTGACTATGTCTGGTGCTTTAGTCGATGTTTGTTTTACATTAACACTATACTAGTCTTGGCTACTGGTCAGATTATATTCTCAAGTAACTATAACAAACATTTTAAATAAATACCTTCAGAATAGTTGCCTCCCTTCATTTCTTAATCCAAATATTAAGGTGGGACTGTAACCAAGGGTCATTTTGTTTTTAGATGTGTATGTATTTCCTATTTTACCATGGATATTTGAAAGAGTCAAGACTAAAAATCTTGTGAGCCACAATTCTTGGGATATTTGCCCTAATTTATTGACTATCCTCAGGTAGAATATGGCTGAGTAAAGGCAGTCTGGCCAGTGTTTGTAGACAAAATGAAATATCAGTTAGCCTCCTGAGGAGGACGGCATCGAAAGCTGCAAAGGAGACTTGCAAAGCGTTCTTTTTTTACATTCGTTGTCGGCTAGTTTGGAAAGCGCACAGAATAGCACGGCTTTCAGCCCATTTTGTGTTAATGACCGCCTGTGTTTTATGACTCACACAATTTTAGCCACTTTCCATATTTTGCATTTTTGAACAGTGTACTTAATAGCCTGTGGCATTATTTTCAGCCATTTTACACATAGTTGTGTGGGATAAGAAAATTTAAATTAACTAGAGGGAATGGATATTTGAATTAAAAAACAAACCACTGCCCACCAAGCCGTGAATGGGAAGTGGCCTACTTTTGGGCTCTACTGTGAAAGACTCATTGTCCTGTGAGCAGTGCAGTTTGTTTGGTGACTGAGCGGATAAGGGAATACATTTGAGAACATTGGCTTGATTTCCCCTGTCTTTAATTTGCATGTTCTGGGATTAATTTATTTAGTGATTATGGTATGGAGATCTTCTTAAAGGGGGTATCTGGTTATTGGACTAGAAATTGAGAAAATAAAAATTCTTCACTTTTGTTTCTTCACCCCCTCCCCCAGCCCTTACTGGGTCATTGTATTCTTTTGCTAAAAAAAAGTCTTTAAAGGCCTTAAAATTGAAGCTAAAAAATTAAAGTGACATTTACATGGTACTTTTAATTCTTTGGAAAACAGTGTTAACTATGGTGCTTAAGCATATCAAGAAATTGTTGCTGTCTTTTAAGATATAATAATGGTACTGTGGTTATATTAAAAAATGATAATGATGTATTTATAAATAGAGGTAGTAATACTAACTAGGACTTGTTTCAAAAAAAGAAATCCAAGGATAAAGAGTAAGAGGGCTCTCAGATGGGTGGAGTTTGATCCTGGGGCAGGTGTGATGGTTAGCTGGGTTGAGATTAATTTTCTGAGTCCTTTTTGTGTAGGTTCAGTGTGTGTACATGTACGTGTGTGCTACAGTGCTGTGGTGGCCTCGTTAACTTGATCTTCTCCCCTTCCGCCTGGTTCAGATGCCAGACCAGTTTGACCAGGCGGTCGTGCTGAACCAGCTGCGATACTCCGGGATGCTGGAGACGGTAAGGATCCGCAAAGCTGGGTATGCCGTCCGAAGACCCTTCCAGGATTTTTACAAAAGGCAAGGCAGAACTGAATAAATCCTCTTTCTTTCCAAAGGGATTGGCGAAAGAGGGAATAGCAGTAAATGGTGACGCTGGCCCCCTTATGTTGCAGGTATAAGGTGCTGATGAGGAATGTGGCTGCGCCGGAGGATGTCCGGGGCAAGTGCACAGCCCTGCTGCAGCTCTATGACCCCTCCCACGGCGAGTGGCAGCTGGGGAAGACCAAGGTAAAGTCACCGAGAAACAACAGCCCTATCAGGTCCCTGAAAGATGTTAGAGCAATGCCGTAGGCTTCAGTGTTTGCTGGTGCTGCTCACCACTTGTTTTTTAACATCGGAAAAATATTCTTGGGATCATGCCCAGCATAACCTTTTGTCTTCCAAACAGTATATTATGGACGTCCTTGACTTTTCAGGGACTCTGTTTTTGTCGGGGGGCACTTTGAAACATCAGACCCTGAGTGTTTCTGTGTATTCAACCAGGCAGCCAACAGATGTTTGCTTATGAGCAGCTGCGTGCTGGTGGGGGGCCTGGGGAGGGCCAGCAGCCTCCAGTGTCTACAAAGATGTCCCCTTCTTGCTCTGTTCTCACATGGTGGGGAGCAGAGAGTGAGCTCTGATCTCTCTTCCTTTTCTTATGAAGGCACTAATCCACCATGGGGCCCCAGCCTCCTGACCTCATCTCAGCTTAATTACTTCTTAAAAGTCCTGCCTAGAGTTGCCATCACTTTGATCCTTCGGGCTTCAGTATAAGATTTTGGTGGGGATACAAACATTCAGTCCGTAAAATCAATGACAAGTATTTACCGTATTTCCCCATGTATATGATGTACCCTTTTTCAAAAAATTTGGGGTCTAAAAACTGGGTGCATCTTATATAGTGGTTGTAGATATTTTTACTTACATTTCCTGCTTTTTTGCAGGAATGAATTTTATGATGAGTAAAACTTGAGTTCTCAATAACTTTATGTAATACTTTTTTTTTTTTTAATTTTAGGCCCCAAAATTAAGGTGCATCTTATACGTGGGGAAATATGGTAGGCCTTACTTCAGGGACACTCAGCAAGGGAAAGTATGTAATGGACATTCTCTTCTACTCTTGAGTTATTGTAACTCACCAGGGATTTAAGGTACAAACTAATAGAGTAGGAATAGCATACAGAGATATTATATTAGTTATCTATTGCTGTGTAACATACTACTACAAACCTAGCAGTTTTAACAATACACGTTAATTCTCTCTCAGTATTTATGGGTCAAGGGTTCTGGCATGGCTTACTAGATGCTCTTCTCAGGGTCTCCCAAGCTGCAGTATGACTCGATGTTGGCCACATCCTGGTACCATGGGGAGGTGACAGCGCTTGCCACTGGCTGGGAGAACTGGCATCACTCTCTGTGTGTTTTTGCCTGAATTCAAAGGGATGCCCTTAAAGAAGCTGAGTGCAGTCTCTAAAAGCACTTTGCTCTGTTTGCTCTTTGGGATTAGGGAAGGCGAATCTGGATAAAGACGCAGAAGTAAATTTAATAGCATAGAGAACTACCTTTTACTGGGCACAAAACTAAAGGAGGTGTTTCTTTGATTCCAATTCTTGCCAAGACCTTCTATAGACTTCTGATAAGGTAAAAGATGCTATTGCTTCAAAAAAGTTTCTCCTTGTCCATCCAATAAATGTATCACTTATTAGAATCAATACTTTGTTTCATGATGTCACCACCGCACTTCCTCAAGATTTGATTTTGTTACTTTTTCTTTTCAGACATTCACCAGAGCAAAAGCATTAGAGTAAGATCCTTAATACCAAAAGCTAATCTCAGAGAGAAGTTTGAATACTTTGTTAAAGTCCAGTCTTGATGAAAACTGGCTTCTGATCCATGGTTTTGAAAAACAGATTCAGATTTCTGCAAACTTTTCATTATTATCAAATGAGTTTTCCACTGATAGCTTCTGTCCTTTACTTTAAATTTTTCCTTTTCTTTTTCTTTTTTGTGCTAAAGATACAATGTCCTCATGCATCAACAGCAGCATGTTCATTGCAAGTATAGGAAGAAGATTGTATGAAAAACTGTGTAGAATTATTTTTGGTAGTTTTATAAACGTGCGGGAACCCAGAGTAGGAGTGGTAGGTAAGGCTGTGAGTCATATATGGTAGGATTCTGTATTTCCCTTTTTTGCCCAGATGTCTTGAAGGAGGTGGAGAGTCTGGAAAAATGTGCCAACAAGGGGACATAATGCATCATTATAAACCAGAATGAATCACAGGAGCATAAATTAAAAAATCATGAGTGAGAAAGGGAGTGTCATTTTACTTGTTCCCGCAACCAAAGTGCCCTTATGCTGTTAATAGAAAAGCATAGAAATATTTGACGCTAAATTTTTTAGGGAAAAATTCAGAACATTTTATTCATGTATGAAATCTAAAATTGTATAATTATAAAAGCTATCCTGCTAGAGATAAAAGCTTTCTTTTTTTCCTTTCCCTCCCCTCCCCTCCTTTCCCCTTCCCCTCTCCTTTCCCTTTCCCCTCTCCTTTCCCCTTCCCCTTCCCCTTCCCGTTCCTCTTCCCCTTCCCGTTCCTCTTCCCCTTCCTTCCTTCCATGCAGGGAGTATCTTTGTATCTCTTTCTAGTCACCATTTATTTTAGGACTGGGGCTAGTCCATGATCTGTTTGTCCTATCCCTTGATAAGTATTCACAAACTTTGATAATATCACAGTCATTTTATGCCTGTTGAATCTAATAATAATAACAATCCTAAAATGAGGTTTTTACTTTATGTATTCTTTTTTTTTTCTCTTTCTGGTAATGTAGTTTTACAAATATCTTAGTCTATCACAGGTAGAGAGTTTTAAAAAATGGTAGGTAGGCAACAAAGGCAAAATTAAACAAATTGAATTATACCAAACTACCAAACTGAAGAGCTTCTGCACAGCAAAGGAAACCATTAAAATAAAAAGGCAGCCTACTGAGTGGGGTAAAATATTTGCAAATCACCTATCTGATAAGAGGTTAACATCCAGAATTAATATAAAGAACTTATACAACTCAATAGCAAGAAAAAAAAAACCCAAATAATCCAATTAGAAATAGGCAGAAGATCTGAATAGACATTTTTCTAAAGAAGATGTATAGATGGCCAATGGGTACATGAAGAGATACTCAGTATCACTAATCATCAGAGAAACGCACACACACACACACAACCCCACAATGAGGTACCACCTTACACCAGTCAGAATGACTGTTATCAAACAGATAAGAAATAACAGCAGTTGGCGAGGATGTGGAGTTAAGGGCACCTTTGTGCACTGTTGGTGAGAATGTAAATTGGTACAGCTCCTATGAAAATCAGTATGGTGGTTCCTCAAAAAAATTAAATTGAATTAAATTAAAAATTAATCCAGCAGTTCCACCTTGGGTATTTATCTCAAGAAAACAAAAGCACTAGCTCAAAAAGATAAATGCACCTCCATGTTCATTGTGGCATTATTTCCAATAGCCAAGGTAGGAAAATAACCTAAGTGTTCACCAATGGATGAATGGATTAAGAAATTGGGATGCATACAAAGAGTGAAATATTATTTAGCCATAAAAAAAGAAGGAAACTCTACCGTTTGCAACAACATGAATGAAATTTGAGGGCATTATGCTAAATGAACTAAGTCACACGGAGTGAGACAAATACTGTATGATCTCTTAAATGTGTAATCTAAACCAAAGAGGATTAAAAAGAAAAACAAAAGCCATGCTTATAGATACAGAGAACAGACAGGTGGCTGCCAGAGGTGCGGTGGACAAAATGGTGGAGGGGTCAAAAGGCACAAATTTCCAGTTATAAGTCATGGGAATGTAACCTACAGCATAGTGTCTGTCTATAGTTAACAACACAGTATTGCATAAATTCTCATCACAGGGAAAAATAATTTTATCTATATTTGGTGACAAATTCTCTAGACTCACTGGGATGATCATTTTGTAATATAGACTGTTGTGGCACAGGCCACAGTGACACATTGATGATTTTAAATTAAAGTTACTTGAGAAACAACTATGTGAGAAAGAGACACTGATTTCTCCCCCACTTTTCTCTGAAAAGCTGGACGTTCATCTCCCATGCGAACGTGTCCTCCCTGTGCCAGGACAGAAAGTGTCCTTATCAACCAGCGATAGGGACCCAAGGCTGAGAAAGCTCCACGAAGAAGCTGTTATCTCAGTTTGCTACCACAAACACAAACCCCTTGTTTTGTCTAATCTTCACAAATACTTGTTTCTGTGTCTAAAAATGGCCTTATATGCAACCTGCTTTTGTCACTTCAGGCACCCATTTCTGTGGGACCTCCTCCAGGTGGACATCATTATATTTGTTTTTTCTCCTGTTAATTCTATTTTGTGTCAATTTAATTATTAGACCATCCAAAAGAACTCAGAAGGGTAGGGAGGAAAATTTTATCTCCTTGACAATACAAATACCAAATCATTATGAAGCACACCTGAAACTTATATAATGTTACGTGTTAAGTATTCCTCTGTAAAAAATAAAAATAAAAACAACAGCCCTTTCCCAAAAGGGAGTTTGAGAAGCGCTGTGTCGGAAAGCATTACCGTGTGTTTAGAGCAAACTTTAGGATAGAGGGAAAAAAAGCCTAACTCCCCAGTCCAAAGTATCTCTGACTCAGAGATGCCTTCCTTCTACCAGCCACATTCTTTGGTTCTGACATGTCACTCCCTCCCGGGCAGGTCTTTCTTCGAGAGTCCTTGGAGCAGAAACTGGAGAAGCGGCGGGAGGAGGAAGTTACCCGGGCGGCCATGGTGATCCGGGCCCACATCTTAGGCTACTTGGCACGGTAAGAAGCATCAGAGGCAGAAGGAGTTAAGCTCCACAAGGCCTTCCCCAATATAACCCATCGGGTAGGGTAGCCTGGTTGATTGCTGTTCCTTAAATAGACTTGGTTTGAGGGTTAGGTGCAGGTTAAGGAGAATCCCAGGTTAGTGCTCCTAAGTAGCGATGCCAGATGCCTAGTTAGCTTGACCTTGGTGGAATTAGGAAAGGGGCCTCCCAACATTTCAGTTAGAACTGCAGTATTCAGGGACCATGCTGAGATGTTTAAATTGTGTCTCAGGTTCATCTTCCTGTATTCTGAGGCAGCCTGGCTATTGACTTTGGTATTTTGACTTTTGACAATATGTCTCATTGGGTCCACAGAGGCCCACTCTCCAGGTTACCAAATAAGTCAGCTTCTTTTCATGTGTATTTGAGGTCTGTCCACCTCTGGGGACCCACTGGCCATATGAAAACATGTTAACTTTTCTGCAGTCCAAATCTGTATTGCAGTGGTGAGGGTATTTTTATTTTTAAATTTGTTTGTTTGGGGTTTTATGTTTGTTTTATTTTCCTCATGAGAACAGGAGAATATATACACTCTCTTTTGGTCCTGTTTACAACCCACCTTCCTGCCAGAACTTCTCAAAGTCTGCATTAGGGGTTATATGTTTATTTTTAGCCAAGATCATGATAGGGTTCTTGCTTTAGATGTGTTTTTTTTCTATTATTCTTTTGTTTTTCATCTGCTTTGTTTTGCCCAAAGGGGCCTCCTGTTCCTCCAGACTCTATAATGAAACGTCTTCCCCAGCGAGGTCCGGTTCTTTTGTCTTGTGGCATTAGCGGAAACGCACAGCGAGCTCGAAGCCTCATTACCTCCACAGTTACTCTGTTGCACTGTTTCTGTTGGCCTTTTCAGAAAGCAGTACAGGAAGGTCCTGCATTGTGTGGTGGTGATACAGAAGAGCTACAGAGCCTTCCTCCTGAGGAGGAGATTTCTGCACCTGAAGAAAGCGGCCATCGTTCTGCAGAAGCAGCTGAGAGGTCAGCTGGCTCGGAGACTTTACAGGCAGCTGCTGGTGGAGCGACAGGAGGAGGAGGAGAAGAGGAGACGGGAGGAAGAGGAGAAGAGAAGACGGGAGGAAGAAGAAAGGTATGGCATCTCTGTTGCTTGGATGAAACAGAAGGACACCTTTTTTGAGTATTAGGCTCAGTATCCATCCTTGCAGCAAGATTTCCCAGTACTTGGGAACAGTAGCCTCTGGGGCTCAAGGGTAAGATTCCTTGTCAGCACTGAAGAGCCGGTCTGTGTGCACTTTTATTTTGTGCCCAGAATAAAGATGTTGCCAAAGGAAGAAACCTTTATGCTTTTTAAGTTGTCTTTAGCAAAGCTTTTTTTTTAAATGATCACCTTCTGACAAGTTGTTCTGGAATTCTTTTTCATTGTGTTTATCTTCACTGTCTTTTTTCTTTGCTGTTTTTAGAGAAAGAGAGAAAGCACGAAGAGAGGCTGAGCTCCGTGCCCAACAGGTGACAAATGGAATGACAATGGGGCATCTCTCTGTTTCCTTCCCCCTTCAAATGCTTTGACTCAGCATGTAAAAGTATAAAGATGTAGAAAGAATGTTAGTAGCAGTGTTCATAGTGCAATTTCTAACCCATTACAATTGGGTGAAAATCAGTGAATATTGAAGATTTTCATGTGAATCATGACAGCATAACTTCTCAGAACCACTTATAACCACTGTATTGGTTTGCTCGGGCTGCCATAACTGTACCACTGCCCAAGTGGTTTAAGCAATAGAAACTGATTTTCTTACCATTCTAGGCTAGGGTCTAGAACTCTAAGATCAAGATGTCCGGAGGTTTAGTATTTTCCGAGGCCTCTGTCCTTAGCTTGCAGGTGGCCTTCTTGCTGTGTTATCACATGTGCTTGCATTTGTACCTGCTTCCCTGGTGTCCGGTCTCTCACAAGGACACTAGTCCTGTTGGATTAGGGCCCCACCTCACGACCTCATTTGAATAACTTAACCATCTCTTCAAAGACCCTATCTCCAAATACAGACATGTTCCAAAGTACTGGGGATTGAGGCTCCAACATATCACTGGGCAGGGGGCGGGGGTGTGTGTTTCTGTTTGTCTGTCTGAATTTAGCCCCAAAAAGCATCTGTGGTTCTTCACTGCAAAGGAGCCGCACTGGTTGGCCTGCTGTCCCCGCCATCTAATGCCTGCCTTCCTCTTCTGTCCAGGAGGCGGCAGAACGGAAGCGGCAGGAGTTGGAGGCCTTGCAGAAGAGTCAGAGGGAAGCCGAGCTCAACCGGGAACTTCAGAAGCAAAAGGAAAACAAACAGGTGGAAGAGATCCTCCGCCTGGAGAAGGAGATCGAGGACCTGCAGCGCATGAAGGAGCGGCAGGAGCTGTCCCTGACCGAGGCCTCCCTGCAGAAACTGCAGCAGCTGCGGGACGAGGAGCTCAAGAGGCTGGAAGACGAAGCGTGCCGCGCTGCCCAGGAGTTCCTGGAGTCGCTCAATTTTGACGAGATCGATGAGTGCGTCCGCAACATTGAGCGCTCACTGTCGGTGGGCAGTGAGTTTTCCGGAGAGCTGGGGGACCTCGCTGAGAGTGCGAGCGGGGAGAAGCCCAGCTTCAACTTCAGCCAGCCCTATCCGGAGGAGGAGGTCGATGAGGGGTTTGAGGCTGACGACGATGCCTTTAAGGATTCACCCAACCCAAGCGAGCACGGCCACTCGGACCAGCGGACGAGTGGCATCCGGACGAGCGACGAGTCCTCGGAAGAGGACCCCTACATGAACGATACAGTGGTGCCCACCAGCCCCAGTGCGGACAGCACCGTGCTTATGGCCCCCTCGGAGCAGGGTTCCTCCAGCGGAGATCCTACCTACTGCATGCCCCAGAGCACAGGGGGCCTCCCCGCCCCAGAGGGCGACTATGATTACGACCAGGACGACTACGAGGACGGTGCCATCACCTCTGGCAGCAGTGTGACCTTCTCCAACTCCTGCAGTAGCCAGTGGTCCCCAGACTACCGATGCTCCGTGGGGACCTACAACAGCTCCGGGGTCTACCGGTTTAGCTCTGAAGGGGCGCAGTCCTCGGTGAGTACCCTCTCCTCTGGTCGGCAAGCTCACCCACACAGAGATGGCAGTAGTCCTGAACCACACCCCTGTTGCACCAATACTTGGATAAAGACTCTCCCATAGATCATGCCCAGATTTCAAAGTCAGGCTCGTAAAGATGAACTCAAACCCCTCTCTCTTCCCAAAAGCAATTGGATTAGTAAACGGAACTTGGATGTGTGTATGTTGTAGGTTAAACACCAAGCCCGGAACTGCATTTTGCCAAAGCCTGAGCAAACTGGCATAGTCAATGGAAGCCTGACGCTGCTGTGCAGCCAGCTGGGAAATGAGACCCGCCCTGACTGAGATTAGAATTCCCAAGGGCACTTTGGAGAACTTCCCTTACAGTAGCTTCACAGTCTACAGAGCAGGATGTACTGTGTACTAACTTGTTCTGGTTATATAGGAGGAATATTTAAGGGCTTAAACATGCCCTTTCCAGCTTCCAGATTCATCATTTACTTTTTTCCCCTATTAGTCGTACATTAAGTACTGCTTTGACTTTCTAAGACCTAAAGATGTTTTTAGTTTAGTAATTTAAAGGGAATTAATTCTGGCAGGGTTTGATGAAAATTAAATCTTTAAACAGCACTGTTGTTTTTAGAAGAGAGGGCCTTTGGGTTAAAGTCTAGCTAGCTTTGTATGTATCCATGCAAAAGACCCTTTGACTTTAAAAGTCAGTGTTTTGAAATTCTGACTTTTTTGATGACCACTCGCTGTAATGTTATGACTAGGCGTGTGTTGCTTCTTTGTGAGTTGTTTTTATATTTTTCAGTGTTGGTAGATGCTGGGCATGTTTGTAGCTTTTTTCTGGGTGTTTGCTCACCAATGCCACTCTTATTCCTGTCCAGTTTGAAGACAGTGAAGAGGACTTTGATTCGAGGTTCGACACAGACGATGAACTTTCTTACCGGCGGGACTCTGTGTACAGCTGTGTGACACTGCCTTACTTCCACAGTTTTCTGTACATGAAAGGTATGCCTGTGGCCACCGTGGCACATGGGTTTGGGGTAGAGTGATGGAGCACTGTGATTTTGTTTTCACTGAGGCTGATTTGACAGGTTTGAGACCCTTCGCCTTGTGTTGAGTTCTCTAGGTTCATGGAGAATACCATGGTGGTATGATGTGGATGACATGGTAATACCAGAAAGAACGTTGCCTTGATTCTCCTCAGTGGGTGCAGTTTAGGACAGAGAGTTTAGAACCACTGTCACCAATGATAGGAATTAGTTGTATGTTTTGATTGCTATTTAACTTTGAATGTGCTGTATTAGACCTTATTCCTTGGGGACTTTAGAGTATACTCCTTTGTAAAGGACCTTGTACTTGCGCCTTATTCATGTTCTTGACTCTGACTTCTGAAACAGTGACAGGGGTCAGGAAAAACCATAACCATCACCAAGTTTTGGTAGGAATTTTACAGGGATCATCTAAAAAGAGAACCATCATGTTTCTCACATGGCCCTAGAGTCCGGGTTTTGGGGATGGGATAGGAATGACAGGAATTATTGTTCCCAGGGCATGTCCTTCACTCTGCAGCCTTTTTTATCCTCTCCATTTCCTGTTTCCCTAAAGTCCAGTGTTTTCTGTGCTCCTTTTTTCACTTTCTACAGCCATCTTTAATCAATTCGCTTTTCCTTTTTTCCCCCATGAAAAACTTTTATCTATTCTGTGTTCCCTTTCTCTTTTCATCTGTTCTTTGCCTCTGCTTTTCTCTTCTATCGGCATATTTATTTATTTTTTTTTCCATACCTCTTTTTTCCTCCTCAGTTCTTTTCTTTTGGTTTACTATGGTTTTTTGTTTTGTTTTGTTCTGTTTTTTACTCCATCCCCTTTTTTAACGCTGGTCTAGCTACTAACATCAGTCATTCTGTTCAAAGCCCTGCCACTCTTCCAAGGTGCTCATGGAAACCATACCAGGTTTCTTTTAGGGGAGATCTGCCTGTTGACTGAAATCACTGGTTTGTGGAAGTTTTTATAGGAGCCTTAGAATGACGAAGGTTGAGAAATTCTAGCCAAGTGACGTATCATCAGATCACTAGATAAAGGAAAACCTATAATCAGAAATCAAGCCCTAATGATCCAAAAAGTATCTAATCATAGCTTTTAAGATTTTCTCATGCATTTCCCAGAATAAATGTAAGCTTTTTATTATTAATATGTTCCCCTCCTCCTAATTAATTTTAGTCCTTAAGTTAGTATTAAAATCCCCTATATAAATCTCACTTATAGTATATGGCACTGATCAATTTATTACAGTTGTCTTATTAAGACAGATAAACATACATTCAAAGCATTAAATTTTAACATTAAAGCATTAAAAGCTCAAGAAGGTAAGTAAGTCAATGTTTGGCAAACTCATTTCTTAAAAACAGTTATCGTGTAAATGCATCATTTAAGCTTTAATAAAGTCTAAACTAGAGCTGTGACAAAAAGATCAGAGAAACCAGTGACAAAGAAAATCCAACCACCAGATTATATTTTATGAGCAAAAATGAGTTTTCACCTACCTAATAGCTTACTAAAGGTGTTTGCGGTTGGAAATTAAGAGCATTGACCTAATTCCCTCAGCGATGAAGTACTGAGAGAACACCAGGACCTGGAGAGGAAGGGCGGGGACGAGTCCTGTCAGTGACATAAGAGCAACAGAGTGAATGAACTGGTGGTGACAGCTCGGGTGATGACTGTTGTAATGTATCTTTGAAACAGCTGTGAATCAGCTTTATCATTTAAAGGCGATAAGATAATAGAATAATTTTGTATTACCATTTCCTCTGGGCGTGTTTGAGAAATGCAGATTAAAGTTAGAAATCAAAAAGGGAAGAAACATTTCTGGTAGTCCTTGGCAAATTGGTCCTTTGTTAGGAAACAACAACAGCTCTGGAGCTTGGTGTGGTCACAGAGGCTTTTTTCAGTGAGGTGAGCAATCAGCAAAAAGCGTCTAAAGTTTAGACGCAAGAAAGGGCAACCGTTTGTATTGTTCAACAAAGCAAGAGCACTTTGCAAATCAAACACAAACCAGTGTTGTCATTGCTTTAGCTGTTCCAATGTGAGGTTTAGATTATAATTGGTGAAGAAATTAATCTGAGGTCTTTTATTCAAATTTATTTCTGATCCATAAAAGGAAAATATTTTTTTATATACTTTTAATATCCACACTTAAGTGTCCCTTACTTTTATTACTGGCTGGTCAAAAAAATAACTGTGGACCTTTTATAATAAATTGAAGTAGATTATATTCTTCAGTAGATATACTAGAACAGCTTTTTGAATGATGGTGATGAGATATCCTTGAAAAATTTAAAATACTAAGAAAGAAACTGTCCTGCTAGAAAGGTTTTAGAAATATGTTTTATCTTATAAAAGATGACATCTGTATATTTTTGTCTCCTTGTCTAATTTCAACCAAAAAATAGTTTCCCACTAAATAAGTTATAGCTAACTTCTCAGATTTTTTTATTTTGGAGTCTTACTTTGTTTCATATTCTAAATCATATACCTTATTCATATGAACCATTTTCACATGACGTTACTTTTTTGATTTTGAAAAACTGTGTTTATCCAGAAAAGCTTATTTTACTATGTATGTTAGAGTTTATTGCTAAACTACAAAGGTACTGATGTCATGTTTCGTTGACCAAATAAGGAAGGCATGTGTAAACTTTGAACCATTTAAAACTAATTTCCCTCCTAGGACATTTGAAGGTAAGTTTCTTGCCCCATGGCCCTTGACTCACTGCAGGGTTAGATTGTCCGTTCAGTAGAAGGAAGGGAGAACATCTGGTATTATCTAGCCACGCAAGCTAATGTAATATCCATCTGACAGTGCTATCCTCCTTCGTTGATGCATGTCTGGGGGCAGGTCACTTAAGGCACAATTAAGGACAAGCTGAACCTTAAGACCTTCTACTGATATTGTCATCCAATTTGACTGACTTTTCTTAAACCCCTCTGTACCCAATCTTGGGGAAAACAGGTGGCTTAATGAACTCCTGGAAACGCCGCTGGTGCGTCCTCAAAGACGAGACCTTCCTGTGGTTCCGCTCCAAGCAGGAGGCCCTCAAGCAAGGCTGGCTCCACAAAAAAGGCGGGGGCTCCTCCACGCTGTCCAGGAGAAACTGGAAGAAGCGCTGGTTCGTCCTGCGCCAGTCCAAGCTCATGTACTTTGAAAACGACAGTGAAGAGAAACTCAAGGGCACGGTAGAAGTCCGGACAGCCAAGTAGGTTAATGAACCTTGGACCTGGCCCATTTGGGTGTTGATTTGAGATGGCTTGATCATGTGTTGATGCCTGCAAAGCTAGCTGGTGTGAGTTCTTGGAAACAGTGGACTATAGTAGGTGCTGTGTGAGTCCTAATCATTCACTTAAGTGGAATGAATTATTAGAAACTAGGGTAGCCCTGTCCAGATAGCTTGGTTGGTTAGAACATCAACCCGAAGAACAGTGGTTGCCAGTTTGATCCTAAGTCAGGGTACATACAAAGGTACATATGTTTTTCTCTCTTTCTCTCGCCTCCCCTGTTCCACCCTCCCTCCCTCCCCTTCTCCCTCCCTCCTTCTCCCACTCCTCTCTTTCTAAAATCAATCAATAAAAAATTTAAAAGAAAGGAAATTAGGATTATGACCTCATCTATGAATAGTTGACCTTCAGTGGTTACATTCAAACATTTAGCTCTAATTTGTAAGATGCTAGTTGGCCATATAACTAGCCCATTGGAGATGTGACTGGTTGTTTGCACAAATAATGGTTTGAATGTTGAATGACTGGTTGAGAATTTTTTTATCATCTTTTTATGGATCCACATACTACTTTCAATTCTTGCACACTCCCAGCTGTAGCAACAGATTGCTGCATTAGGAACTGGCTGCCAATCTGGAGGTGTTTTTGTTTTGTTTTGCTTTGTTTTGTTTTGTCTTGTTTTTAGATGTATCATTGACACATGACATTACATTAGTTTCAGGTGTACAGATGGAAATTTGGTTTTTGTGTATACTGCAAAATAATGATCACCATGCAGTTATACTTTATTCCCCCGTGGCTAGAAATTTTAAGATCTTTCTTAGTAACTTTCAAATATGCAACACAGTATGATTGATTATAGCCCTCGTGTTGTGCATTATATCCCTGTGACTTACTTATTTTATAACAGGGAGTTTGTACCTTTTAACCACCTTTACTGATTATTTTTGTATTTTTTGAGCACCCTCCACCCATGAGGTATTTTTGAAATGAATCATTTGTCTTCTACCGACATTGGCTATATAGCCATTTGCATTCTCAACAGTGAGAGAAACAAACTAGTCTTTGAACCCAACATGAGTCCTTTTTCTGTGACACTGTTATAGAAACAAAACATTCGAGGGCCAGTTATTTTTGTTCAAAATTAAGTGAGGTTTTCAGAAAATTGTTGGAATTAGGAGCAGCTGGATGCTCGATACTAAGCATAAAACTTGTTTTGACACAACCTGTAGCCATACTCTCCACTCTTCTTGAGCAAGCACATGTATGCAGAAAACTGGTAAGATAAGCTTTGAGAGAGCTAATGAACTCCTGAAGTCATGAGACCTAAAAATGACATTGATGTTACTCAGCCAAAATGATCAACTTTAGGAAATTATTTATTAAAAAGTAGAAAGTTAAACAAGGAGAAGAAGGTGTTTTTCATATTTATAGGCAAATAACCAAGTGCAGATGGCAGAGTATTAGACTTTTCTGGGCTGACTTTGTGGTTGGTTCATTTTTGGAGCCCATGCTTTCTCTGCAAGAGTGAGTTTGGGGGGGTTTGAATCCGAATCCCTCACAAAGTTTTCACAGATGACACAGCTCTTTGCCCCACACACTTCCCTCAGCCCAGGAGACTAGGTAGTCCTCTTTATTCACCCCACAAGGTGCAGGGGAGAGAGACTGGGAGAGCGCATGTGAGGTGTGAGTCATGGTGTTCAATTATACTAGTGTATATTGATGTATGTTCCTTTCACAACTCATTCTGCTGCTTAATAAGGCCTATTTTTCAGGTGCTTTACAAAAATTTTGGAGTGAAGGAAATGTTAGCTCTTAGCCATTTCTGTCATGTCTCTAGAGGGAAGGCAATTAGTTATTAGGGTTTCATCACATTAAGATTTTTTTGCCTGATTAGGCAGTGGCGTAGTGGATAGTGCACCAGCCTGGGACATTGAGGACAAAGGTTTGAAACCCCAGGGTTGCCAGCTTGAGCTCCAGGTCACTGGCTTGAGCTCCAGGTCACTGGCTTGAGCATGGCATCATAGACATGACCCCTAGGTCACTGGTTTGAGCAAGGGGTCACTGGCTCAGCTGAGCCCACACTCAGGCACATATATATGAGAAAGCAATCAATGAACAGCTAAGGTGCCGCACTATGAGTTGGTGCTTCTCATCTCTCTCCCTTCCTGCCTCTCTGTTCCTTTCTCTCTCTCTCTCTCTCTAGCAGAAAAAAAAATTTAATTAGGTTAAATGTAAGAATTTTTATTTTGTATTTCAAAATGTTTAATTATAGAAAATTACAATCACATGCAGGAGTAGGTAGAAGAATGTAATGAAACCCATGGACTCACTACCCAGTTTTTAGCAGTTACCCACCATGGCCATAGTGTTTCATTCATAACCCCACCCACACTGCTCCCTACAACCCACATTCTTTAAAGCAAGTACCTGACGTCATGTAACGTCATCTGTAAATGTTTTAATATACTCTTGAAGATTAAGACTCTTTTAATAATTAAGACTCTTTTTATATAACTACAATGTTATTATAACATTTTAAAAACTAATATTAACTCCTTATCATCCAAACTCAAATCATTGTTCAAATTTTTCCACTTGTCTTATAAATGAAGGTGCTCATATTCTTACTGGTTTGGGCTGGTTTATTCTTTACATCAGAATCCCAATAGGGTTCGTAATTTTTAGTCAGTTGACAGATCTCTCAAGTCCCTTCATTTACAAATTCCCCCTTTTCTCCCCTTACTATCTACTATTAAAGATGCTGCCTCATTTATCCTGTAGCTTCCAGACTACATTTATTATTTCCTGTGGTTCTGATAACACCATCACACCCCCTATAATCACACTCCAAGGAATCTTTCTACAGATGCAAGCCCCTGGGTCCCACCCACAGAGAGCTCCTGCCTGTGTTTTCTGAACACTTCTCAGGGGTCAGAACCATGGCCTTATAGCAGATCACAGTCTTACCCCCTCAACACACAGGCTGCTGGCTAAGTTTCTGGGAGGCAGAGGCTAGTCCAGGTGACCTGGCCTGCACAGCTGTACTAGGGGTTATCATCTGCTCCAGAGGCTCTGTTACCAGACACCCAGTTGGTCCCTCTTCATTGCTCCCCTCTCTCCTGCCACTCAGAGAAGGCATTCCAGACCGCTCTATAAAGCTGCATCATTTTGGTTTTTTGTTTAATATTTTTTCACCTCAGTAATTCTAGCGTAAGATTATGCATTCATTTTTCTAACCAGTTAGACCAGTGGTAGTCAACCTGGTCCCTACCACCCACTAGTGGGCGTTCCAGCTTTCATGGTGGGCGGTAGCGGAGCAACCAAAGTATAAATAAAAAGAGAGATTTAACTATAGTAAGTTGTTTTATAAAGATTTATTCTGCCAAACTTAGCGAAAATCTGACATAAAGTACTTGGTAAGTAATTACTATTATATGCTTTAACTTGCTGTAACTCTGCTTTATAAATTTTATAAAGTAAAGTTACTTCTCTATTTTATAAATCACCATTACTGTTGAACCGGTGGGCAGTTAGAAAATTTTACTACTAACAGAGATATAAAAGTGGGCGGTAGGTATAAAAGGTTGACTACCACTGAGTTAGACTGTTAAGTTTTGTAGGTGTAAAACTGAGGCTTTACTGTGAACAGGTGTACCGTTTCACTTGTCAAAGCAAGCCGGCTTTATCCCCAAGATCCTTCACCAAATACTGTAACCTCTCTGGACCAATCTCTGATCTATGGTGTTTTGTCTAGATGTTAACTTGGTCCATAGATTTGAAACCTCTAGGGTTGTTTAGAGAGTATTGGGATGAGACTCAGATGATATTCAGATCCAGAAATTCCCAAATTCTGCTCTGCACCCTAAATCCCCAGATGGAAATAATGTGACCATATCAGGTTGAGCATTGCAGAGGTGTCGTCCAAGGCCTTAAACCACGAGGAAAGCTGTGATGAGCTGGGAAAGAACTCTGCCAGGCTACTACCTTGTAGAGGCCCTTCCATTGAAGAGCTGTGGGAGGAACTACAGGAAGGGTAGGGTGGAGTGAGAGCTGCTGCCTTTATCCTTCTGGGTCTGAGCATGGCCTGGCCAGCAAGGCCCCTTCTGCACAGGGCAGAGAAGTGTGACTCCCTCTAGAGGTCATAATGATCTTTGTCATTTCTAGAAAAAAAAAAAAGGCTGAAGTAAGTGATTTTTCAGTTAGTTTCCAACTCAATCAGTTGGGTAAAATTGTTTTTTTTTTCACTTATTAAGAATTCTGTGTTCCTGATTTGCCTTTGGTGTTTTTTTCTTTCCCCAGAGAGATCATAGATAACACCAGCAAAGAGAATGGAATTGATATCATTATGACCGACAGGACCTTCCACCTGATTGCCGAATCCCCGGAAGATGCCAGGTGAGGCGCCGTGCCAGACCTCATCGTACCTACATCCCTACTCCTGCGCAGGCCTGGGCGTCACCCAGATCACCTGTTAACTCTGACTCTGAAAAGTTGGGTCTTTCTCTTAGGCTGGTTGAAGGACTGTGAGTCATAAGAAATTGATGCCCTTGTGTCCTGGGGAATTCTTTACTGGGCAGATCTGTCCACATGTGGCACACAGTTCAGGATTTCCAGTTCGCACCCCTTGTCATCTCTGCTCAGGCTTTTATTGTCACCAGCAGAGTATGTAAACTGCAGCTGCACACAGCTGAAAGCTCCCCTTCTTCCAGAAGCTTCTGAGCTGTGAAAGGGAGTGGCCTGTGATTGCTGAAGGATCGGAAAGGTAGGAGTAGCCACTGGTTGCTTAAACAAATGGGAGTGCTGTGACCTTTGGAAGGCGTGTGAGGGCTTGGTATTGGAGAATTCCATAGGATGGGAGAGAGTTAACACTCTGAGAACTTACTGGGTTTCGGACTATGTTCTAAAGTACTTCCCACTACTTGGAGTCTGTAGAGTTATGTCATCCACTCTAAGCAATGCCAGAGAATACCTTCTGCTTTATGAAGGTAACATTCTTTAGCCTATATTCTTCCCTTTTCTACTCAGCAATCATTAGAATCTTCTAGTGAGTTCTCCAGGTCTTTTGTTGCCCCTGCCCTTTGAATGCTTCTGAGTTGACACAACACCATGGTATGCAGCATTAAGAGCAAAGAAAATAATTCTTCCCATGGGAAAACCTGCAGCCTTACTAAGATCCATAAATTATGGCACAAACTGGGAAAACAAGCAAACTTGGAATTATAGCTCCATCGTTCTGTCTGGGACTCCTAAGATCATGTGTGATTTTTTTCTTTCTTCCTTTTTTTTTTTTTTTTGCGGTCCAGGGAAGGCCCACAGCTTTGCAGCTGAATTACATACAGGCTCAGCTTTCGGCAGCAGTCCTGTCTGTTTTGTGGTTCTAGTAAATTTTACATTTGGAATATTTCAGCCAAGGACTTTTCCCCCTGGCTAGCGGATAGCACATTTAAAAATTCCTTTTCAGATTCCAAGGTAGCCTTAATTTAGGAGGTGAAATTTGTAAATTTAAGGGTGTCACCTGCACACAAAAATTGAAAGTACAGCAGATTGTATTTCTGTGTGTGTGGGTGATCCCCGTGGCCCACATCCTGCATGTGTGTGTTCTTAGTGTTTAACCTGGGATACTGTTGAGCTTCCGCACGAAGCAGCGACTATTGTCTTGCCTTTGGGTTAACCTGAGTTAATGTAGCAAATTCACGTTAGAAGTTTCCTCGTCTCCCTCAGCATGTGTATGTTGAGTATTTTCAAGCTCTTGGTCACATTTTTCTTTTCAGAATCACAGGAGATAGATTTTTAGTGCTTCACTATAAGTAATTTACATGACTTATCTTACCTATAGGTATTACATTTTTACTTAAATAGCCATATGCATTAAGTACTTTCTCCTTTACCTTACATAGTAGGAGTGTGTATAAATGTCCTTTTTATTTTCAAATTACAGTTTACATTCAATATTATTTTGTATTTCAGATGTACAGCATGATGGTTAAGATAATCATATACCTGTACTTTGCCAAGGGGTCCCCTGATATTTCTAGTACTATTAGCCCCCTATAGGAGGAGGATGCCCTAGTGTCTCTTACATTTGGTACCACTCACATATTGTAGTTGCTTAATAAATGTTGGATAAATGGATGGATGGTTGTTCATGATCACTTTCCTCAAGCACACATTGAGTTTTTAGTTACGTCATGACTTTTTTTGTCTGCTTGGCTTTTCTGGGATTCACATATTTTCCTTGATTATCTGATTCTGATGAGAGTGAGAAAACTCTTCTGAAGTGAAGACAGAAGAATGCTCTGATCAAAATAAATTTTCATTTTCTACTTCAAGCAGTTGTTTTCTATTTCCAGCTCTCCTGTGGTTTTATTCACTTCAGTAGAAATTCTTCCAGGTGGTCAGAAACCCCAGACTGGGGATGGGTAGGGAAAATAGACTTCAAGTGGCCGTTCTGAGAAGGTACTCCTACATTATTGGCCTTCTTACCGTGCAATTTACTTTTCAAAAATGGAAAGACTCTGGTGTTCCCAGGTTTTAAATAATATCTTTAAGAAAGATCCTTCATGGCAGTGTTTTGAAGCAGAACCTGAAGGTTGCAATTCTCCTGCCAATTGCTCTAAGAACTCGGTATCAATATTAAATGTCTATGAAGGCCTCTGGGACTTGGAGGGAGGAAAGGTCTTCCAATGATCTGAAATTGCAACAAATGCTACTTAAAATACTTTGGCTATTTCTTTTAACTTTGCTTCTTGGTAGTAGAAAATCATCATTTACCCCTGGTGTGCAGGCAGATTCAAGGCAGAGTTGGTCAGGGGATGGACGGTCATTTTCTTTGCCTGTGGAGAAGGGCAGTACTGTTCTGTAAATCCAGAGGTTGGCCACTGCTGACAGTCACTCTCTCCTCCCCACAGCCAGTGGTTCAGCGTGCTGAGTCAGGTCCACGCGTCCACGGACCAGGAGATTCGGGAGATGCACGATGAGCAGGCCAACCCGCAGAATGCCGTGGTGCGTGAGCATTGATGGGGGTCAGGGATGACTTCCTGTGAGGGGCGAGGGAGCTGTGAATTTTTAGACAACCTTTTAAAAATAAAAATAACAATACTGTAATTAAAGAGGAAAACAGGAATATTTTGGTTAAAAATATAGAAAAGCAGCCTAAATTATAGAAGTAGCAATAGGTTCCAGTTTTCTTGCCTCAAACCATTAAAAGAACGAAAAAAAACACAAAAAATCCCAAGTTTTACTAAATCTTGAGAGCTCTTTACACTTTTCTTCAAAGGTCTTGGTGAATTCTAAATTATATTTGTCATCTCTCTATCCCAGACACATATACAGGGCCGTAAAAATCATATTTTAAAAATAAAGTTTTATTTTCTCATGAGGAAAACTTAATATTAAACAAAGTTTCTTAGCAGAATAAGTATACAATTTAATGACGGCTCATGGTCCCAATCAGAACATTTGTACTGTTGAAGTTTATAAACATTCCTCACTAGGTGTTTTAAGGAAAAGATAGAAGGATTAATTTATAATTTTTTCTGTCCTGTCGGGAGAATGTCTGTACTCACTAAATACCATTGTCAGATAACTATTATTTTGCAGTTAACCCAACAAGGAGCCTTTGTGTTTGCTGTTTAGGGGGTCGTGATCTGGGGATAGTAAGCTAAGGCACGGGCACTTGAATGGCTCTCTCATGTTGTCTCCTTTCCACTCTGTTCCAGGGCACTTTGGACGTGGGGCTGATTGACTCCGTGTGCGCCTCTGACAGTCCCGATAGGTGAGCTCAGATGTGACATTTTGTGTGTGTGTGTGTGTCAAAAAGAGAGAGAGAGACAGAAAGAGGGACAGACAGGAAAGGAGAGAAATGAGAAGCATCAATTCTTCATTGCAGCTCCTTATAGTTGTTCATTGATTGTGGACTCATATGTACCTTGACTCGGTCCTACAACAGAGTGAGTGAGTGACCTTGGGCTCAAGCCAGCAACTATGGGGTCATGTCTATGATGCCACGCTCAAGCCAGCGACCCCACTCTCAAGTTGGATGAGCTCGCGCTCAAGCCGGCAACCTTGGAGTTTCCATCTTGGGTCCTCTGCATCCCAGTCTAATGCTCTGTCCACCGTGCCACCGTCTGGTCAGGCTCAGATGCGACTCTTAACCAAAGTAATTGGTTATCTGTATGCACTCACAGCTCTCTCTGCTTCTGGGCCACTTTTCTGTTCACTGGCCTGTGAAAAGTCCGTAAGCTACATGTTCCCACCTGGTCAACCTCAGTGATCCAGAGTCCTCATCTTGGTACCCAGTTTTGTATCATCTGAAGTTTTTTTCTCTGGGTCCCTTTGGAGTGCTGGGGGAGACTGGAAACCTATTTTAGGCAGTCAATTAAAATATGAAGAACACATGTCAGAAATATTCTTTATTTGGGTACAGCACAGGCTCAGGATTCATGCAGGAGGAAGCTACCTATTTAGGAAAATAGTACTCCAGAAAGGGTATAGTTCCCCTTTCTAAACTTCGTAACAAATTCAAAAGATTTTGATTACAATTTATGTATGGAGTATTGAGTAAATTAAACCATATACATTTATTTTCCTTGACATTTTTGTGCCCTTAAAGTAGCATGCTTTTGGTTTGTGTTTTGAAGGTGAATCATCTTAGAGATGGTCCCAGAAGTCCTATCCCCAGTGACCTTTGTCTTTATCATCTCTGTTTTTCTTTGCTACTTGTGGATTCTGAGTAAGAATCAGACTGGCTCCTACCTTCAGTAACAGTTTTAGAAAGTATATAGAAGTGTATTCAAATTGACAACAAAACTAGTATCTCCTGGGCATCATTAGAGTTTTAGAGTTACCGTCCACCTCGCTGTTGATGAAGGCTGTTCTTCACCATAGACCGTTTGTTTTCGGCCGGCAGCCTGCACCTTCCTATACCTGGCTCGGGAACCTTTAACATGTGTGTTAGGTCAGTAATCAAAGCCCAGATTCTTACTCTGACGGTCGCATCTTACCTCACCTGTGTCTTTGTTCTCCTAATCCCTTCGCTCCAGCGGGCAGGGCGTGTGATGAACTATGCTTAGAATTTTCCATCTCTGCTCAGGTTTTCTCTTCCTCAGCTGCCCACCTTTCTCCTTTTTCAACTATAGAAAAATCTTTATTTTTAAGGAGCACCTATTTTTTCCATCTACCTTCTTCTTAGTCTTCCTTCTTTTCCCTTGAACTTCTGCTGCACTTTACTACACTGAATTTGTAAGAGATCGTTCAGTCACTTGCTTAAGCGTTTAGATAGAGGAATTAGTATGAGCAAGGGCCTTAGAGGCTCAGGGAATTGAGGGAAAGAAAAGGAAATTTTCATTCCCTAACTAGGAAATGAGCCCTTGTTAGATTGCTTTGAAGACATGGGCTCCAGTGCCGTTTTGCACCAGACATAATCAAGTGTGTAAGATATTTCATGTACACCTATTTACTGTTCTTCTTCTGTTACTAGTAGTGTCTGGCATTTCATTACCGACTCACAGAAATATTATCCAAGACAGTGCCCAGCGGCAGAAAGAAACTTACTTTGGAGAGGCATCAAAACTAAATTTTTTCCCACGGTCACCTTATTGAGCCTTCCTGGGACCAAGTTGCATCTGGAAAGTTTTTCATGGAGAAATGTTTTCCCTCCCAGGGCCTTCAGAATGTGTCACTCCAAATTTAAAGGTTAATGATGCATAAAATAAATCCTGCAAAAATGAGCAAGGTTTGCCATCCTCATAAAATACAGATAGCACGGTCAGTTTTTATCCCCATGACCCAAGAGCCCAGCCAAGGGGAGGCTCACAGTTGTGCTAAGAGGCTTTTTGCTTTCTTCTCACCTTGTCTCTCAGGCCCAATTCGTTTGTGATCATCACGGCCAACCGGGTGCTGCACTGCAATGCCGACACGCCCGAGGAGATGCACCACTGGATAACGCTGCTGCAGAGGTCCAAGGGCGACACCCGCGTGGAGGGCCAGGAGTTTATTGTCAGAGGTGACTGCCACCCTAAATTTTCATGGATTCCTGTTTGTATTGGCATGGAGATCTGTATGTAGTACTTTCATTTGACAGGCTTTTCCAAGTCATTTTGACTTTTTAAGTTGCTAAAAATATGAAATAGGGAATGATCGTGGTCATTCCTAGCAAATCTGTAGGAATATGACTGTTCATCCCCTGGTGGGCGTGCTGGGTGGATCCCAGTCGGGCGCATGTGGGAGTCTGTCTCTCTGCCTTCCCTGCTTCTCACTTCAGAAAAATACAAAAGAATAATAATAATAACAACCTGACTCTTTAGTCGGAACGTTGACCTCTTTTCCCTTAGATTGTTAAATTTTTTTTAAAAAAGTGGGAACAGTCAATACAATGGGCCCATGTGTAAGCATCACACAAATTATTACCTGGTATCTGGTGTTTCTCTGTATGGTTTTTGATTTGCACTTGAATCTTCCTCTCAGGGTGGTTACACAAAGAAGTCAAAAACAGCCCAAAGATGTCCTCGCTGAAACTGAAAAAGCGGTGGTTTGTGCTAACCCACAATTCTTTGGATTACTACAAGAGCTCGGAGAAGAATGCTCTGAAATTGGGCACCCTGGTCCTCAATAGCCTCTGCTCTGTAGTCCCTCCGGATGAGAAGGTTTTCAAAGAGACAGGTAAACAGGGCCACGTTCCCATGGCGAGTTGGGCCCAAAACAGCGTGTGTCGAATCACAAAGAGTGGGTCTGCTCCGAGCAAAGAAATGAGGTTTCTACCAAGTGTGTGCACCTTTCTCCTCAAAAAGAAGTTTTATTTTGGTTGGCTGATTTTATGAGGCTGTCTGTGGTTATTTATATCAGCACTTACTGTTTAAATCATAGCAGCGGTTTTTCAACTAGTGTACAGCAAGAATTTTTAAAACACTCAATAACCTGACTCTTGGCCCTGGCCAGCTGTCTAGCTCAGCAGTGGAGCATCAGCCCGGCGTGTGGAAGTCCTGGGTTCAATTCCCAGTCTGGGCACACAGGAGAAGTGCCCATTTGCTTCTCCATCCTTCCCCCTCTACTTTCTCTCTCTCTCTCTCTCTCTTTCTCTCACCCTCCTACTGCCAAGGCTCCATTGGAGCAAAGTTGGCTCAGGCGCTGGGGATGGCTCCATGGCCTCCACCTCAGGTGCTAGCATGGCCGCAGAGGAGCAACGCCCCCTGGTGGGCATGCTGGGTGGATCCCAGTTGGGTGCATGTGGGAGTCTGTCTCTCTGCCTTCCCTGTTTCTCACTTTAGAAAAATACAAAATAATAATAATAACCTGACTCTTTAATTTCTTTTTTTTTTTATTTATTCATTTTAGAGAGGAGACACAGAGTGAGAGAGAGAGAGAGAGAGAGAGAGAGAGAAAAAGGGGGAGGAGCTGGAAGCGTCAACTCCCATATGTGCCTTGACCAGACCAGTGCAGGGTTTTGAACTGGCGACCTCAGTGTTCCCAGGTTGATGCTTTTTCCACTGCGCTACCACAGGTCAGGCTAACCTGACTCTTTAGTTGGAGCGTTGACCTCTTTTCCCTTAGATTGTTAAATTTAAAAACAAAAAATGGAAACAGTCAATACAACAATGGCTGTCTTGTGTGAATGAATCAAAATTATGCCCTTTTTTTTGTCAGATTGGCAAAAAAAATGCATTTATTTTTAGTGTGCTGTAGAATGATAGTAATTAGTTTATGTGTGCCAGGATATGAAAAGGGTTAAAATGGCGGGACCACAGTAAATTGGTCTTAATTTATTGAGTTGCAGCAGAAAGAGTCTTTTAAGGACAATAACATGTAAACAGACGATTGTCCTACAAGAATCTTTACTTTACTATGCTTGTTTCTTCTTTTTCATCACTATACCAGGAGAGTCATAATGCAACCTAAAAATGAGAAATCCTGTCCGTGTAGGTTAGTTTTTGTTTCTTTTCAGTATTACAAAAGATGTCTTGATGTATTTTGATTTTTTGCTGCTGATTGTGATTTTGTGCTTTTTAAAAAACATAGCTAATTCCATTCAAAAAAAGATTTGTATGTTTTTAATGTAGTTACTCTATTCCAAATTATAGTTTGTTTTGAACACATGGAGTGCTTATTCGTGTGCGTGTTTTCAAGGGAGAGTCTAAGCAAGGAAGAGGAACAGCAGGAAGGGAGAAGGAGAAGGCTGTGGGCAATTTTCACCCTCATCCCAGACTGTAGTTTACACCTGTTGTTCTTACAGAGCAAATGTTACAATTTATACATTTAATTATGGGTGCATTATTTTATAGTTGTCTTTCTCTCTCAACCGGAAGCCCCTCATGTCTTTTGGGTACCTCGATACTCAATGCAGAGTGAGGCACAGGTACTGATTCAGCAAGTATTTGCTGAGTTAAGTATCTGAAGGCTCTCAAATAGAGATAACAGAGGCTTTTACGGGACTGGATTCCTGGGACTCCAGTACAAGAATGTCGCCTTGTTCCAGAGATTAATGCTGATGTGTGTGTGATGCATCTGTTACAGGCTACTGGAATGTCACTGTGTATGGACGCAAGCACTGCTATAGGCTGTTCACTAAGCTGCTCAACGAGGCCACCAGGTGGTCCAGTGCCATTCAAAATGTGACCGACACCAAGGCCCCCATTGACACCCCCACCCAACAGCTGATTCAGGACATCAAGGTAAGATGGCTCCAGGCTCATTGGGGTGGTTGATAGCAGCTCATACTCCACACTTGGCACACCAAGGTGTCAACATTAATCACGCTCCTTTTTATTCTGTCATCAAAACTTAACTTTTATTAAACTTATTGTTTCTGATTTCTGCTGTTAGGAATCTAAATGCAAGATTTTAGCTGAAATTTTATGCAAAATTATTTTATCTCTAGGGAGGTGTTTGATGTTGCTGCTGAGGCAGACCCGATTGTTGGGTTCTGAAGGCAGAGGGACAGTGGTCTGTCGTTTGGAGTTAGGTTCCCCATCACAAGGATGGGGCATGCATTGCATTGGTGATGACATGCTATGCCAAAGGTTCGACTTCAGCCCTTGGTGGAGGACCTTCGGGGAGTAACAAAATAACTTTACTCTTGACCGTGTATAGTTTCTAGACTGCACAGATGGATTCGCAAAGGGCCCAGATTGGTCTAGAAAACTTGGAATCTGTACCAAGGACCTCTAAACTCACAAACCAACATTGAGCATGTTAAATTGTAATTTCCTGTTTATGAAGATGAGTTGCTCAATGTGTGTTGAATGAACAAACATATGATTAAATGGCAGTCAAGCACGAGGATTACCGCACTCATTTTCCAGGAAGGGAAACAGATGTGGGATGTTCTGGTTGCGTAGCTCCCCTCGCTGGCCGGTGCTGATGCAGAGCGGGGCCAAAGGAGTGTTTTCCTGCTGTTCCTCCATGTTATCCATGCAGACAGATTCCCAATACAAAGGAAAGAGCTGGAGCTGATTCCAGAATGGTAGTGAGACAGGTGTTTACTGATGTGCATCAAAGGACATCAGCTAATTGGATCCTGAAGGCAGACTCGTCCTTTGCAAAGATGGGAAAGAGTCTTATATGTCAGTAGTATGTAATTTCCCACCAAGTTCAAGTTGGTCCCTTGATGCCAAAATGATGTTTTCTGGGAATTTGCAGCTAAATTCCACCAAGTAATTCATTCTACAAGACTGCAAAGCTTTCTAGGAACCCAGGGTGCTGGTTGCTAATAATTTTATTTCTAGCCTTTAAAATATTTTTTTGAAACTTTCTTTTGAAATAGGAGTAAAATATGCACATAGCAGTTCAGCTTTCTCTTTAAAGCCATGTCTGTTCTTATATTCTCTAATTAATTTGAAATCAGACATGAAAAGAATAATAGAATTTTCCAAAGAATTAAACAATGCCTTTCAGTAACTAGACAAGTTGCCCTAATTAAGTCTATACAACATTTTTAAGTAATTGAAGTTTTTTTTTCTACTTTTAATCGGGTGTTATTAAAAATGTTTCATAGTGGAAATGAAATGACCAAGATAGGGCGATTCATTGTCTCTCTTCCAACTCTTGTTTATTTAAAGTTATGAAAGTAACTGGCTTTTTCGCATCCCATAGTAACATTTTAGGGCCATACATATACATGATGAACTTCTGTGAGAGGCTGTCTGAATCTCAGGAGTGACAGAGCAGGCAAGCACATAGAAAGACAGTTTCACTACCTATATAGCATTCAGGTACAGGGAGAAGACAAAAGACAAATTAAAGAACTGGCAAAGTGGATTTTTAAATGAATTACAGATAAAAGTGCATGGTTTGGCTAAATGATTGATGGCTAAATAATTAGCAAGAGAACTTTACATTAACGTTTTAAGTAATATAATTTCAGGGGAAACTTACATAGCATGGGAAAATCTATGCAGATGAAATTGAAGAGAAAGAGCGATGTCAGAATAGCGTGTAATTGTGATTCATTTTCCGATGTAGATTGTGGTTTCTTTGTGCTTGAAATGATCAATGCTGGATTTCCACCACCATTTCTTTTGTTGGATAGCTCAGACTTTGGAAAAATATTTGTGTGTAGAAGAATACAGATGCATATAAGTCTCTGACCATATGTTCACTTACTTTCTGTAATGGCTCCTTTATTTTCAAGGAGAACTGGCTGAACTCGGACGTGGTGGAGCAGATTTACAAGCGGAACCCCATCCTCCGCCACACACACCACCCCCTGCACTCCCCGCTCCTGCCCCTGCCCTACGGAGACATCAATCTCAACCGTAAGTCAGTTCAGCCTGGACTCCAGACGCTGGCTTTGTTTCCCCTGTCCTCCCTTTAGCTCTGGTGTCTTAGCGTTTGTTCATTGTAGAGATGCAAGGCCTATTGTACTAAAGGGAAAAATTATAAAGGGAGTCAGAAAACGTTGCCTTAATATCCTAGAGAACATTTTACACAGTCTTGGGGTCACGGATATGGAAACAATTGGCAAAAGACCAACATTTAAGTAAGAATTTTGGACAGTAAAATAGCTGCGTTACATAACAAAGCAGTGAGTTATAGGAACAGTTATATGACTTATGTAGCACAACTTGCCTCTCTGTGTTTTGACAGCTTTTCCAGCTGATTCAAAGGTACAGGGACCATGGTGGGAACTGCGACAGGAAGTAGCTGCCTGTCCTTGTCCCTTCCTCTTATCTGATTGCACCTTCTTTGACCCCCTTGTGTGACTTGTGTTGGTTTGCTTTTCCCAGTGCTCAAGGACAAAGGCTACACCACCCTTCAGGATGAAGCCATCAAGATCTTCAATTCCCTCCAGCAGCTGGAATCCATGTCTGATCCCATCCCCATAATTCAGGGCATCCTGCAGACGGGGCACGACCTGCGCCCGCTGCGAGACGAGCTGTACTGCCAGCTCATCAAGCAGACCAACAAGGTGCCGCACCCGGGCAGCGCGGGCAACCTGTGCAGCTGGCAGATCCTGACGTGCTTGAGCTGCACCTTCCTGCCCAGCCGGGGCATCCTCAAGTACCTCAAGTTCCACCTGAAAAGGTACGAGCTGAAGACAAGTACCGTGTGATTTCACTTAACACGTGAAATCCGAAAAACAAAATAAACAAACAAAACTGGGCCCAGACTCATAGATACGGAGAACAAACTGACAGCTGTCAGAGAGGAGGCAGATCTGGGGGGTGGGGGGCAGGGTGGAATAGGTGAAGGGATCGAGAAGTAGATTGGCAGTTACAGAATTGCCACGGGGATGTAACGGGCAGCCTAGGGAATATAGTCAATATTATTATGATAACTATGTACAGTGCCAGTTGGGTACCAGTCTTACAAGAGGATCACTTTGTATGGTGTATAAATGTCTAACTAGTATGCTGTACACCTGAAACTAATGTAATTTGATGTGTACTGTAACTTAAAAATAAGTTATTTTTTATCAAGAAAATGTATGAGATGGCTGGGCATAGCTGTTCGCAGAGGTGGTGCGCTGAGTTGTCGTTCAGATAAAGAGGACCCCGACCAGAAGGCACCAAGAGTGGGTTAGACGTGGCGGTCACTTAGGAAAGCCCACAGAATGAATGCAGACAGCAGTGTGCTCACTAAGCCACGTAAGGCTGTTTCAGGGACCAGGTCATTTTCAGTGTAGTATTTTTAATGTGTAGGACATTGAGTACCTTTAATCACTACAATCATAGGTAAATAAAAAAACCTCAGAACTTAAATACTTATTCCAGATCAAACAGTGGTAGAAACAGTCTGGCTCAGATTCTGATGAAGTATGGAAACGCAGTTTTCATACGACAGTGAGCACTGCGGAGGTGAAAGCTGCTCACAGTCAAACGTCGGCTTTGGTTTTGTTTTCGCTGTTTCTGTCCTGTGTTTACACTGGACCTGCGCAGGCCGGAGTGGGCTCCTGCTGGGCGGTGGCTGGTGTTCGCCCCCCTGCCACTAGGTGCCTGCCCACCACCTCGAGGTGGCCCAGCCGCCAGCCATCCTCAGTCCAGCAATTAACAGTTAGTGTTTGTCTCCTAGGATACGGGAGCAGTTCCCAGGAACTGAGATGGAAAAATATGCGCTCTTCATTTATGAATCTCTTAAGAAAACGAAATGCAGAGAGTTTGTGCCTTCCCGAGATGAACTCGAAGCTCTGATCCACAGGCAGGAGATGACGTCCATGGTGTATTGCCACGGCGGAGGCTCCTGCAAGATCACCATTAACTCCCACACCACAGCCGGCGAGGTGAGGGCGCAGCGGCGCCACACTGTTGGATGCCTAATGCCCGTTTGCTCCAGTCAGGAAAGTTGTGCATAGAAAATTGCTTGTCAGGCCCAGTTGGGATTTGCATAGTACAGCTGCTCAGTGAGCACAGAAACAAACGTAACCCCAACCCAGCCACCTGGATACAGAGATAAAAATATGTATTAAAGATAAGTAGAGACACCAAGCCAAAGTTGTGCCCAAATACCCGAGACAGTCCCAGTCCTGCTCATCTGAGAAGCAGTCGAGTATCTCGTAGACGTCATGGCCCTGGCTCAGGGTATCACAGCTCTGCAGTGAGGTGTTTGTATTTGCCGCATGAACATCTAGAATGCTGGGTCAGATGAACACCTTTTTTTTTCTTTCTTTAAATTTAAGCTTAGTATTATAAAACCAACTATCTAACAGGAGTAGAGCAGTAAGACCCCCAAAAACTTTTTGTGTAGAAGAAACATCGGTGAAAGTCACTATTGTTTCTTTGGAGTTTATGAATTTATGGGCTGAAATGCAGGGCTTCGGTTTTCATGTGCTCTCCTCCTTGTACGGGTTTGCAAGGCATTGGCCCAATCTCTGACCTTTCCTGTGTTCTTTCTGGCAAGAAAGAGATAAAACTGGTTTCAAGAGAACAAAAGAGGAACAGCACCTTTGAAATTCTGGGTGACCACACACACCACAGCTTTAGGAGGCTCTTTGGACCCTCATTTTTGCTGACAGCTCCCTCTGAGTCCAGAGGAAGGCACGTTCTAGAACCATGGACTAGAACTACTGGAGCTGAAGACCCCGGGCTGTGTCTTCCAGGTGGTGGAGAAGCTGATCCGAGGCCTGGCCATGGAGGACAGCAGGAACATGTTTGCCTTGTTTGAGTCTAGTGGACACGTCGACAAAGCCATTGAAAGCCGAACGATTGTAGCCGATGTGCTGGCCAAGTTTGAAAAGTAAGTTTCCTCTCCCTGCAGTTTCATCCGATTATATAAAAGCAATCCAGAACAAGAGTCTGAGAATTTGGATTTCCAACTTTAGTTTTATTGAACATCATTGCATCATTGAAGTTTATTAAGTGAGGCTCACTTAATTTTCATCTCTGCTGGCTGATTATTTTGATTCTTAGATAAAGCCACTGTCTCAGATATGATGGAGTTTGTCATTGTTCCTTTACTGATTCTTTCAGGACCCTGTTTTACTTGTTATCTTGTGATATCCTGATTCATAGGTTTTTGCTTGTCCTTAGCTTTGAAATGGCGCTAGTAGATGGAAGCCAACTTAGAAACGATCTCTGTTGGAACTCTAATGGTGATCCATGAGTCTTCCATCCCCCTAGTAGCACAAAAGATAGTCCTGCTCAGTACAAACAAAACCTCAATAAATTTGTGTCAATTTTTATAACTATTATAGTTTATGTGAGGGTTTGGAATAAAGAAATAGTCTTTGTTTCTTATTTCTATGAATTTAGCATAATGCTTATTTACCTAGAACCAATTAGACTGGGACACTCAGAAAATACTTCTTTAGCACAGTTTACAGTTTAATTGAAAACTGCCTGTTTGTTGTGCTCAAGTGAGACCTGGATGAAAACCTGTCTTCCACGTCTGGTTAAGTAAAATGCACAAGGGCCTCTGATAAGCCTCACACTTGTTCCGTGTTCTCGCTCCCTCCATCCTCATCTCCAATCATGTGGTTATCTGGGCATGGACAGAATCTGCATCCTTACAGGGAGCAGACCATATGGAGTCAGCTTCTTCCGGGTCACCTAAAGCCCATCTCTTACTTTGCTTTCTGAATCTCGACTTCTCTTTGTAGATTGGCTGTCACCTCAGAAGTGGGTGACCTCCCCTGGAAGTTCTACTTCAAACTTTACTGCTTCCTGGACACAGACAACGTGCCAAAAGACAGTGTGGAATTTGCATTCATGTTTGAACAGGTAAAGGGATCTTTTAGAAACAGATTCCTTTATAAGAGAGCAGGGATGAAAGCCGTTAATATTGTACTGTCCCTGTAAGTTAACTGCTAGTCCTTAGGCGTTATGCATGGCAGTCAATTTCCAAGCATGGACGGGGCAGAGGGGGTGTCTGCATTTGTAGAGTAAAACTTAAGCACATTTATTTGAAGCCCCATGCAAGGAACTGTTCTGCTTGTGCAGAGAGGGACAATAAGGGATAACATATATGTGTTAGATGGTATCTGTAACAGAGGGAAATTTAAAGCAGCAAAGTGGGGTCAGGGTCCCATTTTTAGATAAGGTGACATTTGAGAGAAATCCTGACGGAGGAAGGCAGTGATCAAGGCAGATGTCCTGTGTATGCCCCTAAAGCCGCTGCCCGCCTCCTTTCAGGCCCACGAAGCTGTCATCCACGGCCACTACCCGGCCCCTGAAGAAAATCTCCAGGTGCTTGCAGCCCTGCGACTGCAGTACCTGCAGGGGGACTACTCGCTGCACACAGCTGTCCCGCCCCTCGAAGAGGTGTACTCCCTGCAGCGGCTCAAGGCCCGCATCAGCCAGTCCACTAAAAGCTTCACCCCGTGCGAGCGGCTGGAGAAGAGGCGGACGAGCTTCCTGGAGGGGACACTGAGGCGCAGCTTCCGGACTGGCCCCGTGGTTCGGCAAAAGGCAGAGGAAGAGCAGATGCTGGATATGTGGATCAAGGAAGAAGTCTCCTCTGCTCGGGCCAGCATCATCGACAAGTGGAAAAAGTTTCAGGGAATAAGCCAGGAGCAGGCCATGGCCAGGTACATGGCCTTGATCAAGGAGTGGCCCGGTTACGGGTCGACGCTCTTCGATGTGGAGGTGAGACTGACTGGCTGCTGCTTCAGAGACCAGGTTCTGTCCAAGAGGGTAATCAGTGCCACCGTGGCCAGGTTCATACGGAGGGAGAATGGGACAAAACATTGCTTTCTTTGACCCTCTTTTTTGTTAGAGTCCCCAAAATATTACCCTTAATATATCCACCCACCAGAGAGGCTTTTCTTCTTTCTTTATAGTAAATGATTTTTTAGTATTTGGAATAAGTGAAAAAATTAAGATGTCGCCTATTCTGAAATAGCTTCTACTTTTTTACATGGAAGCTATAGATCCGATAGAAATTGCTGCTGAATTCTGTATTTAAATTTTTTTTATTTTTATTTTTTTAGTTTTTAGAATTATGAACACAAACTTAGAAACTTTGGATATACTTGGATTTTGCATTTATATTTTAGCTCATGACTATTTGCAGGAAAGAATTTTTCTTTCATAATTGAAATTTACCATTAATCTCAACCCATTGTGGATTCATACCTTTTTCTCTTTTGTTAAAGTAAACCATTTACTGAAAGAAAATCTTGCTGATGGTTTAGATCCAGGCTTGGCCAACTTCATTCTGAGGGCCAAACCATGCCTGCCTCTTTTTTAAATAAAGTTTCATTGGCACACAGCACTGCTTTTACATTAAAGTGGCAGGACTGAGTAGCTGTGGCAGAGATCACCTAGCCTACAAAGCCCCAAATACTGTTTGTTCCTTAACATAAACTTACTAGCCCTGGGTCTAGATGAGCTTCCATTTTTCTTATCACAGTTATTCAGCATGTTATCTGACAACCTTTAAATATCAGGCTCTATAAAAATCTTAAGTATTAATTTTATATTCCAAGATCTCCTCATGGCTTTTCACTGGACACTATCTTTGGTTGGTTGGTTGGTTGATTCAGTTACGTTGGTTTTTATGTATAAATCAAATGCTTTTCCACGTTCCTCTTCTCAGTGTCACAAATGTGTCTCCTCCTGTTTATACTGGTCCAGATCAGCCACATATCCTTATCCCCATATCAGGGCTCCTGTTTGCCCCCACTGATCTGTGCGGGAAAGTCTGTCATTAAACCCGTAAGATGAGCACTGCACATACAGCAGGTCACTGCTGCTGCTTCTCAAGAGATGTGCTGTTGTTCACAAGGAGCCCAAACTGCTCGGCACAGAGAGAGTTACAGAATTTTCCTCTGTGATCCCAGATTTTGTTTGATGGATAATCATCAAAGGATTGGAAGCAGAACTAGAGCTGGAAGCATGGCCCGGGCTCAGGCGCTTGGTTTGCTGCGGGTCATGGTCAGGTTCCTCAGCTGTGGCTGCCTCCATGTAGTTCAGGTGACCCCCAGCATGGTAATGTCCAGAGGTGGAGAGTCAGAGCAAGGTGTTGGGAATAACTGATTAGAAGACAGCCCGAGATACCATTTCTCATGTTTTTGTTCCTGGCATACGTGTGCATTAAATATGTTCCATGTTCTGTGCCAGGTGCTCCCCCAAAAACCTGTCTTCTGATTTCTGCTTGTCCTTGCTTCCTGGTCTAATCCCAACACTGACTCTTGCCCACCAGTGCAAGGAAGGCGGCTTTCCCCAGGACCTCTGGCTGGGCGTCAGCGCGGATGCCGTCTCTGTCTACAAGCGCGGGGAGGGGAGACCACTGGAAGTCTTCCAGTATGAACACATCCTATCTTTTGGGGCCCCGCTGGCAAACACGTACAAGATCGTGGTGGATGAGAGGGAGCTGCTTTTTGAAACCAGTGAGGTAAGAGGCAAACTGTGGCTTTGGAAAAAATAAGAAAACATGTGCCGTTTCCTGATGCTTTCAACCCAGTGATTTTGTTTGACTGTTTCACATCAAAGTATAGGAAAATGCTGTATGATGGTTTCTACCCAGCTTCGGGTCCCTTGCAGACTGAGGTCTGATAATCCCAAACGTCTTGCCACAGAGAAATCTGGTTCCCTTAGGTCTTGCCCCTGGACGAAAGGAAGAGAAAGAAAAATTATAAAAATGTATAGTTTGGCAGAATAGCCTTGAAGAAACAGTGCACGACGATAGCAGTGCGTAGCAGCAGTGAGACTCGGCTCTGCAGCAGGAGTGAGCAAGGGATGTGACACGTCTTCCCGGGCAGAGCTAATTCTGGCTCACAAAACATGCCTTGAAAATGAATGCTATCTGCTCCAAAGCTTCAAATGTAACAGTAATAATAATGATAACACAAGAAGCTTATTGCGGACTCCACGTTGGGAGCTGCCTACCAGCAGAGGGAGGGAATGGAAATGAATTCACACCGTCTGTCTGGCTGTTAAGTATGGGAGAGGATGGTATGGAAGGAGCTTTCAGGCCAGGGCTGTGGTGCAGGAGCTAGATGAGGCCAGCTTGCAATAGAGAGAGGTGGGGGCCATTGACTAAGGGTCTTGGGTGCCAGGCTGCTGAGTTCGGTCGACTCCAGTAGCCAGCAGGGAAGTGCTGTGGGATCTTTGTGCATGATGTAAGGGCAGTGGGCTTACAAACAGTGATATTGGGTAAGACTGGCAGGAAAGAGGGAACCCGTAAGTGGAAGCTGGTTAGGATCTCTAAGCAATGATCCAAGCCAGCCTCGAGAAGTGCTTGGCCAAAGGGGGTGGAAGGAGCTAAGCGGAGATCGTAGCTGACATGTAGTAGAACTGGCCATCACCGCTCTCTGCTACCCGTAGAGCCACAGTTCTGAGTCTCAGTTACATCATGAGGAGTGAACTAGAACTATACCATCTGCTACGATTGTGGGCTGTCATTTACCCTTATTTTAAGTGGGCAGAGAAATCCCAGCCCCAGTGATACCAAAGTCTGACAATTGCACATTAAGCAAAAAATGTCATTTTTGCATGAAAGAACCACCAGGTGGAGCACACTGTATTTGGAAAAGCCACAATTTCCCTGGTCTCTGACTGGGAATAGGTAAAAGCAGGTAAACTTTTGGCTTCATACAACACTTGAGTTGTGGGTTTGCATGGCCAGCCACCTGATGGCTTTTGCTGGGAGGACGTGTGGTTGTTAGGCTGGGCCCACTGAGCCAGCAGAGACTGGTGACCCTGTGCCGATTCTGCTTCCCTGGCAGGTGGTGGACGTGGCCAAGCTCATGAAAGCCTACATCAGCATGATTGTGAAGAAGCGCTACAGCACCTCACGCTCCGTCAGCAGCCAGGGCAGCTCCAGGTGAACACGGCCGCAGCCGATGTGTCTTCAGTACCTGACCACGCCCCCTCTGGCCTCAGCTGGTTCCTGCAGTGTGGAGCCAGAAGCAGAGCTGCCCAGGCTCTCCAGAAGCCTCCAGGAGGGGAGGTGTCTCCAAGGGACCTTTTGCCCTGTCCACTTCAGTGATCATGTATTAGGCTGTCAACCTAACCCCATTTCCAAAGCTTTATTACTCTTAGATGACACATGCCTTAAAAAAGAGAGAGGAGAAAAAATAAAACCCCACGCTGCCACTAAAGCAGCCAAAAGTGCCTTAACTTGTGGAACAACTAACACTAACGGACCTTAACTGTGCTACTGAAGGGAAATGCTTCTCCCACCTTGTTGGGGAGTCTGACAACACTTGGAAGGGGGGCATTTATCCATCAATTATGCACTAACCTCCCAGCCTGATTTCCTGACTTTGAGGGAAGGTGAGGGAGTGGGGAGGGGGGACAGAGGAAGCACGAGGGGACAGTGTATTGTAGTTGGAGTGCTGCTGGCAGCCCTCCTCGTGGACATGTATTAACTTTTTTTCTTTGTTTCATCTTTTCAGTATATATGCTTGCCTGTGCATGCATGTGTTCCTAAACTCATCACTTTAATCATTGTTTTGAGAGTATTAAAAGCAAAGGGAAAAAGGAAGTGCAATGGTGTAAACAGTCTGTCTGTATATTTTAATAGTTCAGAGTTATAGTCTCCAGTGGTTACTCTATAAGGTGGTGATATTAACCAACCGGAATCCTGGTTCCTGTCTTGGCTGTCTTTTGAAAGCCACATTTGGACTCAGTTTTGTTTTCACATGTAGCAAAGTCTGCATTCTGCGTCTGCTGTGTTATAAACAGATATACAGCCTACACATACCTGTATTTATAAACAGCTGGCTCCAGGGCTGTTTTTAGAACTATATGAAGTCATTTTGGAGTCTTTAGTTATTAAAAGATTTAAATTAAAAATGTTTCTTTGAAGGTTAGCTTGTATTTCTCCGGGTAGATTACAATATAACCATGTTGAATATGGGGAGAGAAGCTGGACTCTCTAAAGGTGGGACATGTGAGCATCTTTCAAGGACCCTGATGTTAAATGCTGAGGCTTTAATAAAATACACATATTTTATCCCAAGTTTATAATGGTGGCCTGAAAAGGCACCTGTAAATAAATCAGCATTTTTGACTAGAAGAAAAATATTCTGGTCTTGGACTTTTATTTTCATATGAAATAGTTGTAAAGACTTAGGCCAACTAAGTCTACTCACAAAAAAATGCCTTATCCCTTACGGACAGCCATGTGAAGCCATTGTTTGTTGGCTCAAAGAAAATCTGACAATAAAATATATTAGCTAATGTGCAATGTGTTTTCTTTATCGGGGTGGCTCTAAATCCACATGGGATTTTGTTTTTTGTTGGTTTTGGATTTTCATGTTTTGGACTTCAGGGTATCTCTGTGTGTGTTTCATGTCCTTGTCACTGGTCTAAAACAGGTATGTGGGCGTTTCGACTGCTCTTGTAGGCACAGGGGATGATTCCAGCAAAGCCGAGAAAGTAAAAAAAGTAAAAGACAGGGTTCAGTGAAGTCACAGAAATCTGAGCACTTGAAATGCAAGTTTGTGTTGGACAGTTTCCTCTGGTCCTGCAGCCTGCTTGCAGCCCTGATTGCTGTGGAGCAGAAACCATGGGCAGCCCATTGAGCACCAATTTCCACAAAGAATCAGCTAGGGACACAGGGTCTTATCTGCAGAGGCCCCTGAGCCAGGCACAGGATGTGAGCAGCACCAGTTCCTGGATGTCCTGCTGTGCCCAAGAAGGCCTCTACCCCCAACCCACCCATGCAGGGACTGGGCAGTAACCTAAATATAGGTACTGCTGACACCTGTGTCCTTGAGTGATGAGGGGAAAGGTAAGTTATGACTTGGATATTTTGTTTGTTTTTATTTCAGGCCCAGACAGAAGTTGACAGAACGCCTTTCTCACTGCTCATCACTCAGGATTGCCTCTAACTCTGGTACCTCAGAAGGCCACCCACACATTCAGTTATATATGAGGAAGTAGGCAAAAAAGAGTGCTTCAACTAAGGCACTGCCCCAGCACCAAAGCTAGAACCTATGTGTCTACACTTTGGCCTTGACATGTCAAGAGCTTCGTTTTGTTTTGTTTTAATCTTTTATTTAGAAACAATGATAGGTTCCAGGAAAGTTCCAATAGAATGTACAGGGAGGACTGTGTACCCTGCACCTGGTCTCTCCAAAGGTAGCATCTTGGCGTAACTGAGGGTAAATAGCGACACAGCTAAGAAACACATTGATCTTCCCTTATCCACAGAATTATTTCACCAGATTTACACACATTCATTTGTGTGTGGCTTTAATAGATTGATACATAATCAGTGGAATAATTTTCAGTGTTTGTTTATTATGGAGGAAGGTCTCAATATGAAGCGTGGCATTGCAGACTTGGACAACCCAGTTGTATTTTCATGTTTAAATTTTTAATTCTTTTGGAGAATACAGATAAGTGGGTTTGAAAACTTCAAATGGTTGGCCCTGGCCAGGTGGCTTAGTGGATAAATGTCGAGTCAGCACGCCAGAGGTCATGGGTTCGTCCCCGGATCAGGGCACATATAAGAGGCAATCAGTGAGTACACAGCTAAATGGAACAACGAAGTGAAACAACAAGTTGATGCTTCTCTTCCTCTGTCCCTCCTACCCTCCCCCTCTCAAAATCAGTAGAAAAATTTTACTTTTCCTCCTAGCCATTGCTCCTTGTTTGCCCAGTTTCTGTCTGCAGAAATGGCTATTTTTACCATTTTTTCAAATATCTCTCCCAAAAATATTTTAAGTAAATACATATATGTCCCCTGTCCCTTTCTCTTTAGGGAAAAGAAATAGTGTGTGCGTGTGTGTATAAAAGCATAAATTCTTGCCTGACCAGGCGGCACAGTGGATAGAGCATCGAACTGGAACACACGACACAGGTTCAAAACCCCAAGGTCACCAGCTTGAGCACAGGGTGGCTGACTTGAGCATAGGATCATAAACATGGCCGCATGGTTGCTGGCTTGAAGCCCAAGGTTGCTGGCTTGAGCCCAAGGTCGCTGGCTTGAGCAAGGGGTCACTTGTTCTGCTGGAGGCCCCTGTTCAAGGCACATATGAGAAAGCAATCAATGAGCAACTAAGGAACCGCAACAAAGAGTTGATGCTTCTCATCTCCCGTCCTGTCTGTCTGTCCCTATCTGTTTCTCTCTCTCTCTCTCTCTCTCACACACACACACACACACACACACACACACACACAAAAGCATAAATTTTGCAATTTGCTTTTTTTCCAGAATAATACTTTAGGTATGATTTCACATAGTATCTTAGAGTTCTTTTTGGATATAGTGTCCTAGACAGCTCTGGGGGAAAAAAGCAAAAAACACTTAATTTCTCTTTAAATATAGTTTGGAAATCTAAGGCACTTTTTCAATTTATAAGACTTAACAGATTGCTGAGGTCACGTACAGAGTGGGGCAAAAGTAGGTTTACAGTTATTATGGAAAATAATTCAATAATTAATACAAGGATGAACTGTTTCCTGTATTCACATCTGTAAACCTACTTTTGCCCCACCCTCTGTATGCTACAGTAAATTTTGTCTTATCTCAGAAAACTACATCCCAGAAGTGAAAGTTAGCCCTCCACCTACTTCTATGTAAATGTTTTTGGAACAGATTGGTACCTGTTGTGTGTGTTGTCTCTGGGTGCATTTGCCCTACAATGGCAGATTTGACTGGTTGTGTCAGAGACCCCCTGCTAAGTTGAAAATATTTGTTCTCTGGTCCTTTATAGAAGAGTTTGCAGACAGACCTGTTTTAGATCATTATAGAAGTGTAACATTTCCTTTATAGTCAATTATTGGCTATAGTTAGAACTTTGATTCCACGTGTTGCAATGATAGGAATATAGCGCCCCCCCCCCAGTTTTTTTTTTAATTTATTTTTATTTTATTCATTTTAGAGAGGAGACACAGAGTGAGAGAGAAAGAGAGTAAGGGGGGAGGAACTGGAAGCATCAACTCCCATATGTGCCTTGACCAGACCAGTGCAGGGTTTTGAACTGGTGACCTCAGTGTTCCCAGGTCAACACTGCGCCACCACAGGTCAGGCGCCCCCTCCCCCCCAGTTTTAAGGTTGTTGTGATGATGTATTGTCCACTATTTTGAATAACCTCCCTGATTTCCATCCATCCCTCCCTCCCTCCCTGCATTTTTCCTCATCAGCACAGACTGGCTCAGCATCACCTCTTCTTTCTACCTAATCATCAGAAAATTGATCAGAGACTCACCAGAAAGACAGAAACTCTGACTTCCCTCCACATGGCCCAGAAATCCAGCATCATGCCTAGAACAGTTAGGGGCACAGCTTGGCCAGATATAGTGAACAAGTCACAGCCCCGACTCTCAAGATGTTTATTATTTTGATCAGACAAAAGCACATGAAAATATAGCAAGTCAGGTGAGTTTCAGGAAGTAGTGTTCCAGGTCTAAAGCAGGCATGTCAATTTGACTGGGATGGCCGGGCACCCTCAAGTTGAAGGGGTGGTGGTCCTTGAGCTAGTCTGGCAATATGTCAGGAGGTAAGGAATTCCTGGGGAAGGGTCCTACAGGAGTACAAACACAGGTGTGGAGGTGGAAATTGCATGGAGCAGGTGTGAGGGTGGCTCCATGGCCTCCGCCTCAGGTGCTAGAATGGCTCTGGCTGCAATAGAGCGGAGTCCCAGATGGACAGAGCATCGCCCCCTGGTGGCTGTGCCGGGTTTATCCTGGTCAGGCGCATGCAGGAGTCTGTCTGACTGCCTCCCTGCTTCTCACTTTAGAAAAATTCAAAAAAAAGAAAAAACCAAGCTATTAACTTTCCCACCCAAATAGAAATCTCTACTACAGCACCCTGTGTTTTTTGCCCTGCCTACCTGCCTCTGCCCTTGACTCATGCCACCACCTAGCTTCTACTTCAGCCATACCAGCCCTGACTCAACAGCACATGTCTTGGTCATGCATTCATTTCATCCCCATTTTATCAGCCCCACCAAACTAAGGTATTTGCTGCCCAGCAGCAAGGAAGGTAACTGATGTTTCCTGATGAAACTCCATGTCCATACATACTCAAGCAGAGGAGAGCTGTAATTCCTAGGAGCCTGGAGCTCAGACAGTGATGTACTGATAAGTATCCATCACGGGTTCTCCAGGGGAAAACAGTCCTGCTTTGTAGTGTTTGCTGACTTTCATGGTAGCAGTGTTCCCACCATGGCTAATAATTTCAAGCTCCAAGGAGACGTCACTGTATGCAGAGTTGTAACGAGATGCATTGTTGGACCTGGAAGCTGGTAGGAGCTTGGCCCTGTGCACCACTGAAAGATCACAATTTAAAAAAAAAAAAAAGGTCATCTTATTCAGAAGAAAATGCCTTTAGTAAAACAAACCTCAGAAGTAAAAAAGACACTTAAAAAGCTTTAAGTACTTTGTATGAGGGGAAAGTTATGTGGGAAAATGAGAGATTTTCAAAGTATACACAGTGTTACTCTCTTTAGCTTTCCCAAGGATTTTTGTTTTCTCTTTCAAGTCATAACAGGATTACAGTTGATTCGAAGTTTGAGACACAAACAGGGTCTGTTAACCCCAAGGCAACAAGGTATTTGCTTGGTGGAAACTAGTTGCCCAATTAGAGTTATCTTTCTTCATGACCTGTCAGAAAAGAAAAAGAAATATTCTTATAACTTTGATCTCTTGGGAGAATTGTTCTTTATAAGTTTTACTTGGTAACTTGACATTGATTTATTTTTTTTATTGTTTATTTATTTTAGAGAGTTGGAAGAGAGAGACAGAAGGGGGGGAGGAGCAGGAAGCATCAACTCCCATATGTGCCTTGACCAGGCAAGCCAGAGGTTTTGAACCGGCAACTCAGCATTCCAGGTCAATGCTTTATCTACTGCGCCACCACAGGATAGGCAACATTGAGATTTAATAGTCCTGCAAGATAACTCCAAGGATCAACACCAACCATAACAATTTAATTGATTTTAATTTACTAAGCATTTAATAAATTCTTCCTGTTCGGATTAAAAAGAAAAAATACTATCTCAGGAGGTTGCAAAGGAAACACAGAACTGCCTTAAGTTGCTTGGAGCCCATTTGGGGATAAAAGACATGAAGCAAGAAGTTGATTGTGGTATATAGCAAGAGTCTGTGGACCATCCATCTGCATACATGTTGAAAGGTTCCAGAAAGCAAGAGTACAAAGAAGCAGTTTTCAAAGAAGATTATTGTGCCAAAGAAATGCAAATTTGTCATGTGCAGTGTGAGCACATGGCAGTGACACAAATGAATGAAGGAAATTCATGAGGCAAAAATGAACAGAATGTGGATTTACAATTTCATTTTGTTTTTCCTTTCAGTGTCTCTGATGTGGTCAATGGCATTAGTTGCCATTTGCTCAGCACACATTATTTGTGCCAGGTGCATTACCATCATTATCTCATTGTGTCCTCACTGAACCATGATGTAGGTGCTAACAAACCTATTTTTTATTGAGGATATTGAGATTTAGAAAGCAATTTAACTTGCTGTAACAGCTTTGTGTAACAAATAATTCCAAAATTCAGTGGCTGAAGTGACAATCATGTATTTAAGTCACAAGTCTGTAGGCTGTCAGTTTGAGCTGGGCTCAGCTGGCCAGTCTTCCTGCACTCAACTCTTCAGTTCAGCTGCGGCCCAGGCAACTTTGTTGATCTTGCTTTGGCTTTCCCATGGGTCTAGGGCCTCAGATGAGATGGTTGAGCTCTGTTCCATGTGGCCTCTCATTCTCCAGTTATCTAGCTGTGGCTGATTCTCAGGAAAGTTAATGGGGACAGGCAAGGTCTCTTGAGGTTTAGCTTCAAAACCAGAAGATAGCTAATTCTACAATATTCTATTGGCCAAAGCAAGACCCAATACCAGACCAGAGCCGAGAGGTGGGGAAACAGACTCCATATCTTTTTTTTAAATTAATTTTAATGGGGTGACACCAATAAATCAGGGTACATATGTTCAAAGAAAACATCTCCAGGTTATCTTATCATTCAATTATGTTGCATACCCATCACCCAAAGTCAAATTGTCCTCTGTCACCTTCTATCTGGTTTTCCCTGTGCCCTCCCCTCCTCCCTATCCCAACCTCTCCTCCCTCGCCCCACCCCATAACCACAACACTCTTATCCATGTCTCATAGTCTCACTTTTATCAGACTCCATATCTTGATGGAAGTTGCTGCAAAGTCACTCAGCAAGATGTTGGAGAATAGTGACCATTTTTTAAATCTACCACACTTGCTGAAAAATCACAGAACTACAATGGGCAGAGAATTCAAGTCCAGGTTCTTCTCTGAAATCTTGCTCTTGTCACAAAGCTAAACTAAAATCTGAAGACTTTTCTTCTTTTATTTTGCCACGCCCTGTCTATGTGACACACAGTACTTTACCACTATCCCGTCACCAGCTTCCATAAGTATATATGCATTTTTAATGTAAACAGACACATATGCCCACTGTATTATTCCCTTTTCTAAGTGTCTAATGAAATTCATCTCTTGTCTGAAATGAACTTTCTCCCTGTTCCTATTCTTTTTATTCATGACAATCTGGTTTAGATTTTCATTTCTCCACTAAACTACCTGTGACAGAGAATATGAACTAGACCAATCTCTGGGTATGGTAATCTGTTTTTCTCTGCTTTCACCGTTTAGTAATGGAATACCCCTAAATTTTAGCTCACAATGGTTGTTAAGCTACATTATATATTTCCCAGCCTCCCTTGCAGCTTAGTGTGTGGTAGTTTTAAAACATGTTGCAACTTTTTGATAGCCTCCCAATAAATGGTAAAGACTAATTCCTGTGAATACGAGCCAGCCAGGGGATTACACTTCTAAAAACTGAATGTGGTAGAAGTGATCCCCTGGTAATGCACCTGGCACAGCTTTCAAGGCTGGGTCATAAAAGGTGACACCTCACTGCCTTCTGTTTATCTTGGGACATATACCTTATCAGCTGTGAGCTAACGTGAAAGCAATCTGAGTAACCTGAAGCTACCATGCTAAAAAGACTAAGGAAGCCACATAGAAATAGACAAGCCCCAAGTGCTCCATCCCCAACTGTACATCTCCTCAGCCTCAGGCTTCAGGTTATGACAGCGGCTAGCATTAAGCCAGCCTTCGTGCAACGCACACTCCCTGCTCTCAAGACCCATTCAAATCATATCTATTAAAGCATGAGATTTAGGCTTGAGACCCAGGATCTTGTCACCTAAATGAAGTCCCTGTGCAAATAAAGGTCCTTGTATTTTCTGAAGTACAACTCATTAGTTAACATTCTTCTTGCTTGAAAGATCTGTGTACTAAAGAGACAAGTTTTCTGTCCTCCACTTCCAGTAGTGGGACTGGCATAGGAAAACTATTGACATTCGAACTCAAAAAAGGGGGGAATAGGAGGCACGAGGTCACTAGTCCATGGCATTTATGGAAGTAGAAGGAAGACTCGGGATATATCCAAGAACCCATGCAGAGTGATCTCCAGGTAGCAGGACTGAGTCTTAACCGTGAAACTGGCAATGTGTACCCAGCTGGGTTTCAGAAATGCATGGAAATGATTGAGACCAGAGCCAACTGTGTGGTTGGTTTATACATTGTCACACATTTTTTTATAATCTTCCCATGAAAAGTTGGAGTCTAATTCTCCTCTCCTTCTAATACAATGTGAACAAAGTGATGCCGAGCGACTCCCAAAGCTAAGTCATAAAAAGAGAGACCACAGCCCTGGCCGCATAGCTCCGCTGGTTAGGGCAGCTTCCCAGTGCACAAAGGTTGCAGATGCAGCCCCTAGTCAAGCTGCATGCAGGAACAGATTGATGTTTCTGTCTTTCTATCTCTCTAAAATCAAACAAATTTAAAAAATAAAGAAAACGTGGCAGGGTGAGCAGGACACTGCAGCTTTTGCTTGACTCTTGGGACACATGCTTCCAGAGCCCTATAGTAGCCGCCAAGCTGGAGAGCCCATGTGGAAAATCCGTGTAGAGAAAGATGCCCGAGGAATCCCAGTTGTGCCTGCCCTCAGTTATTCCCAGCATCACCCACTAGACATGCCAGTGAGTGAACCTTTAGATGATTTCAAGCCCCCGCCTGCAGGGTGCCTCAGCTGACACCAAGGGGAGCAAGAGATGCACGGCCCCCATTGAGGAGGGTCCAGCTACTTAAGCCAAAAAGAGGCATAAAAGTATGAGGCATGGGAGAGACTTAAAACTGTCATTATTTATAGCTAATATGATGAAACACTTAGTTTATCTGTTGATCATATTGGATTTTCTTCTAGAATTAATTGAGTGAATGTAGCAAGATCAATAGTTTAAAAGCCAAGGTAAAGTACAGCATAGGAAACATATAGTCAATGATATTATAATAACTATGTATGGTGTCAGATAGGCACCAGCCTTATCAGGATGGTCACTTCGTAAGGTATATACATGTTTAATCACTACGTTGTGCACCTGAAACAATATTGTATGTATAATTAAAAATAAAATTTCAAAATAAATAAATAAAAACTAATTGTGTATCTACAAAGCAACAACAGCCAACTATAAATCTTTAAATGACACCTTTTATAATTTTAGAAAAAAATTTTAATATTTAAGAGATCTAAAGAAATATTGTATCTAATGTCAAAGCCCATGGCATCTCCTTAATGCTAAAGTCAGAACTAAGTTGTAAATTGATCTACAAAAGCATTTGAAATGAAGCGAAACAAAACACTATGATACAAATGTCAGCTAATCATAAAAACAAAAATATGTTGAAGCTAGAAGGAAATGGGTTTATAACACAATTTGTTATATAGGTGAGGAAACTAATGACATATTACTATATATATTACTTGAAGCTCATAACTCAATGATGCTGAGTGTAAACCATAGTAAAAAAAAATTGACTTCTAAAATGAAATACACCCCTTCATAACAAAGAGAAAGCCCCATTTATAGGTTAGTAGAGAGCTTCTGCTTGAAATGCTTATTTTGTATTTTAAGCCATCTGGCCCTCTATTGCTTGATAGAATCCTGGATTTTTTTAAAAGTAGGTTAAGTAAGCATGCTACCTAGAATAAGCCAGCTGAGAGCATATAGGTTACAAATTGATACCTGCCATTTATTTAGGGCAGTTCCCCAGCCCCTGATTCTATTCAAATGAGTGTCATTCAGGACTCAGTTTTAATGTCACCTCTCCAGAAAGGCTTGGGGGCTCCTCCCACTGAGAGTCCCTAGAGAATGGAGGTTCACTGCTGATGCTTTGGAAAATGCAGTTCCTGGGCAGCGAGGAGAGGGACCAAGAGGCAGCTCCTCCACATTTCCCTGTCGTCTGCTGCCTTTAAAGGCCACGTGGGAAGCCATGTTCCTCACTGTGGCAGGTTGAACAATGGCTCCCAAAGATGTCCACATGCTAATCCTCAGGACCTGTGAATGTTGCCTTGTTTGGCAACCGAGACTTTGCTGATGTGATTAAATTGAGGATTTTGAGCTAGTCCTGGGTTATTGTCCACGTGGGACCAGTATTATCACATTATAATTATAAGAGAGAAGCAGGAGATTGGAGTCAGTAGTGAAATGTAGCAACACCATATCCCTGACCATAGAACGAGTTTTGCAAGATTTGCAGACGAGTAAATGAAAAGAGTTCTGCAAAGGCCATAAATGTTCACTAGTGCCTAGATTCGGGAAAGCCCTCAGGATGCTGCCGTAACAAACTCTGTAAAAGGCCAAGATAACTGAGCACATTCTTTTGCTTTTTGTAAAATGCTTCGCTGAGAACTCTCTCCCTAGATTGTTCTAATGGTAACCAAAAGCCAGTTTCGCTTCTGTAAAACTGCTTTGGCTAGGTGCTCATCCCCCCCCCCCCCATTGCTTCTTTATGCCTATAAAAGCAAACCCCTGAGTTTGTTCAGAGCCGTGAGTTCTTTAGGATGTGAATCCACTTGTGGTCGCTGGCATTAAATTAAAGACTTTTTAATTTGGCTACTTAATTGTGTGGCAGAACGTTTGTTTCCTTTCTGTCCAGTTATAACAGTAGGACATGTGATGAAAGCAAGAGATAGGAATGATGCAAAGCAGCCAAAAGCCAAGGACTGCTGGCACCTCAAAGCTGGGAGTGGCACAGCATGGATTCTCCTTTGGAGCCCTCAGAAGGGGGCAGCCCTGCAGACTCTGTACTTTCAGCCCCGTGAGATTTGCTGCAGCCTTGTGGCCTCCAGGGCTGTGAGAAAATGAAGTTTGATTTCTTTCAACTACCAAGTTTGTAGTAGTTAGGTACAGCAACAATAGAAAATTTATACCCACATCCTGCTGGGAGCATTTCCTCTACGTGTGTGGCAGGAAGATCCAGGGACCCTAGATGCATAGCCTGTCGTCCCACAGGATGGAGCATGCACCACAGGCCTGCTGGGAGTCCTCAGCCATCCTGGCCCTGAGAGCCTGGACACCCACAAGGCCAGAGCACCTGAAGAGGTCTGCAAGATGCTGAATGAATCAATAACTCAGAATCCCATTAGTCACTGACCACACTTCCTAGGGGCAAAACAGATGGTTAGCCAACAAGACAGTGCTCAGTCTATACCAGTGGCAATCTTTTGAGCTTGGTGTGTCAAAATTCGTCAAAAAAATGAGCATAACACAGATGTTGTGTCACTTTGAGAAAAATAGCCTAACCAGAAGTCCCAGAACTAGACGCTCTGTGCTGGAGAGTTCTGTTGTTTCAGCCTACAAACCTCTGGCACAGAGTGTCTACGCTACAGTAAATGTTTTATCCTCGGCTACTGCACCTGGCCATGCAGGAACCGAGGATAAAATGTCCTTCTCAGCATGTGGCTCCATACTTCTCTAGTATGTGGACACGTGTCATCAAAAATGACTACGTGTGTCAGTGCTGACATGCGTGTCATAGGTTTGCCATCACAGGTCTATACAATCAAAACAAGTCAAGGATGGCCTGACCAGGCAGTGGCACAGTGGATAGAGCATCGAAGTGGGATGCAAAGGACCCAGGTTCGAGACCCCGAGGTCACCAGCTTGAGTGCGGGCTCATCTGGCTTGAGCAAAAAGAAAAAAAGCTCACCAGTTTGGACCCATTGTCGCTGGCTCGAGCAAGGGGTTACTTGGTCTGCTGAAGGCCTGCGGTCAAGGCACATATGAGAAAGCAATCAATGAACAACTAAGGTGTTGCAATGAAAAACTGATGATTGATGTTTCTCATCTCTCTTCGTTCCTGTCTGTCTGTCCCTATCTGACTCTACCTCTGTTCCTGTAAAAAAGAAAAAGAAAAAGAAGTCAAGGATGGGTGGTCAGGAGGCTGTGGGGGCCACCACCCCAATAAAAAGTCACAATCCCTTGCCCGTTCCAGGCCTGAGCTAATTTTTGGACCCAGGCCCATGCTTAAGATGGCCGCTTATATTAAGAAGTAGGGAACAGAAAAAAAAATGTGTGTTTGTTGATTGTAATAACATTGCCTTTCATCCCACTTCATTTTCAGTTGTGAAAAATAACTGCTCTGTAAATATCCCTGGACCTCCCAGAGAGAATTTTATATATGAAACACGATCTATACTCTTAATTCAGACCATCACACACATGCCTTCAAATTTGGTAAAATCTATTTGGACAGCAACAGCTTTATGCAGATTCGATGTAGAATTTATAGAGAGCATGTATTTGGGTAACTCTAGTTGCCTTAGCAAACAACCTACTTACCATATTAAAAATGTTTTTTGCATATCTAACAGTCCAATATGATGAAATGTCGGGAGGATGGTGGTTTTGCTCCTGTGATTATTCAGGGGCCTAGGTTGACAGATGCTCTGCCTTCATCATTTAGCTGCCAAGTCAAACCAGGCATAAACAAACAGCTGGCAGACAGGGAGCAGTGGATTGGGTAATGACATACATCTCACCCTGGAAGGGGTATGACTTCTGCTTACAATCATGCAGCGGATGCCAGGAAGCGTAGCTCTGGGTTCAGCAACTACCCTTTCAGTAACAACTCTACATCATGCAAAGGAGAGAATGACGCTTTGGCGGACAGCATGCTCTCACCTGCCGCAGTGTGCCCCTCTGGCCAAGAAACATTTGTGAAGACTCTTCTCCCAGCCGAAAAGGAACTCTGAAGGGATTTAACTCAGAATCCTATTAGTCACTGACCATACTTCCTAGGGGCAAAACAGATGGTTAGCCAACAAGACAGTCTCAGTCTATACAATCAAAAGAAGTTAAGGATGAGTGGTCAGGAGGCTGGGGGGGGCACCACCCCAATAAAACATCACAATCCCTTGCCTAGTTCCAGGCCTGAGCTAATTTTTGGACCTGTGCCCATTCACTGAAGAATTGACTATGTCCCCAGGAGGCAGAGCCCTGCAGCACCAAAGTGTATGTGCTCCTGGGTGTCCTAGGCCGTCAGCAGGGAAACTGAACTCTGGGAAATAGCCAAGCATTTTGATGACTGTTGGACAAGGCCTTAGTGAACATTAATACCAAGAGACATTAATTATCCCCATGGCCTCTGGTTGAGGGCAGGAATATTGGAACGAGATAATAAATGGAGATCTGGCCCAGAACCAGTTCACAGTGGGTCTACTGGGTCTGTCGTCCCACCTGGTGGTCATTTCACCGGGCTCAAATGTATACAGGTATTGATTGACTTACAACCTATGCAACTTACGACCATTCGACTTTACGACCACAATCGCTAGCCACGACTGCTCCGCGTCTGGAGCAGTTTTTGTATGCACCTGTATTTTGTAACTTTGTATGTTTTGCAAATATTAAACCAGTTGTATTGGTAATGCAGTGTTTTACTTAAACCTGACGAATGTAAAAATAAGAAACATAATGGTGTAGAGATGATACAAATGGCATAAACTGAACAAAGAAAATTATGATATATAACAATAATGAAAGAAAATTATGATAAAATATGACTTAAAGATTTTTATAACATCATTTCACAGTACTGTACATATAGCCTACTCAACTTATGACCAAATCGTGTTACGACCGGTCTGTCGGAACCAATCGTGGTCATAAGTCAAGCACTAGCTGTAATGGAAACAGACATGCTTTGTAGTTTCATAACCCTGCAGCGGTTGTTGGCTTGGAGTAAGACTGCCATCATGCAGCGGGCCAAGAATACTCTGAAATGAATCCCTTTCATGACCAAGACAGTGAATCAAAGCTGAAATGATGTCTTGGGGGGAGTGTCAAAAATTAGCCTTTAACCTTCCTACTTGCAATCCCTAAAGAACTAGAGGATTCAGGGTAAAGCCCTACGGTGTTACCTTTTACTACACAAGTCTTGCCCCTGCAAAACCTAGCCAAACCCGGTAGACTATGATGGCAGAGTCAACCAAGTAGAAGTTCCACCTGCAATGCTGTACCAGACATGATATCATTGGTCAGTCAGAATATCTTGGCATTAGTGCATGTTACATGTGATTTAACATTAATTCTTCCTTGGAATCCTTTTTTTGAACTAATTCTGAGTGAACTTAAATCACCATCTATACCTGCACATCTAAAGGTACATAGAATGTGTAGATAAGACTTATTTTTCAGTTATATAATTAAAGCTTAATAAATGACATTATAATCACAAATGATGTATATGGCACTTCTTTAGCAAACTCAGTAACTCAGACATGGCCAAGGATCTGCTAGGAAGCAAAACTGGGCTCCATGTGAGTAACTAATGATGGTTAAGTTCATGCAAGCTCTGCTGATTCTGCTTCTGCTCAAAGAGGGTCAGAAAGCTTATCTTTCCTTTCAATACATGCAACAGGTGTCCTCCCCTCTGCTCACCCCCGTGCCCTCTGCAGCTCATCATCTGTTATCTACAAACCTCCCATAGTCACCACCTCTTCTTTACATTTCCTGTTTGGCTCCCAACCCTGGGCCTGCTGTGGAGCAACTGTCCCCTTGGTATTTCCAGACCATTTCTCTCCCTTCTTTGCTGAAAAGCCTCAGGATCTTTAGGGTGATGCTGTTGGACCATGCCATCCATTCTAATTATCTTTCTCTGCACCATCATTCTGGAGACTTCCTTCTCATAAACAATCTGTCCAGTGCCCTAGCTTCTTGGTTCTTTAACCTTCCTACTTGCAATAATCTCCCCCTCCAGACTCTGTCCTCTCCCTACTCTGTTTCCATTTTTGCTCCGTGTACGCCCTCTAGTAGCACTTCTCAACAGTAGTACTTCCTCAGGACCTCCAATACATGAGGTCGCCATTTTCTTCAATGCCCATCACTTCTCTCATACCTTCATTTCTTCCCCAGATTACAATCTCTGGTCCATCACTATAATCACTTGATTATATATACCCTCAACTCTCTCCTCATCCCATCCTCTTCTCCATTTGTTTCTATAAACCCCATCCACAGATTCTCGAAATCTCAATTCGCGAAATCTGTATTTGAGCAACCGAATATTGCTGGAGAAACACCCAAACATGCTGATTCTCACTTTAAGTGTATGATCACAACCTTCAGAGCCTGGCCCTTCACATTCATCCTCCCAAATTTTTCCTACCTCATTTAATTGTTAGGCATCATCGTGACTTCCTCTCTGACACCCGCACTCCTCATCTAGTCTGTTCACAATCCCTGTGGATTCAACATCCCGAATGTAGTTCAAATCCTACCATTGTTCCCCACCTCCACCACCACCCTTTTCTCTTTCTGTGACTAGTACAGTAGCCCCTTACTGATCTTGCTGCCCTGATTGTCCTCTCATCAGTGACTAGACAGTTTATTTTATTTTATTTTTATTTTATTCATTTTAGAGAGGAGACACAGAGAGAGAGAGAGAGAGAGAGAGAGAGAGAGAGAAAGAGAGAGAGAGAGAGAGAGAGAGAGAGAAAGGGGGGAGGAGCTGGAAGCATCAACTCCCATATGTGCCTTGACCAGACCAGTGCAGGGTTTTGAACTGGCAACCTCAGTGTTCCCAGGTCAACCAGGTCGACACTTTATCCACTGCACCACCACAGGTCAGGTCTAGACAGTTTTTTAAAGATGAAAATGAGATTGTCACCTCAGGCACAAAATCCTCCATTGGCTTTTCATCAGCACCCTTTAGAACAACATCCACTCCTGCCCCAGTCTGTGGAGCCCTTCATGATCTTCCTCTCTGCCTTCCTCCTCGACCTGATCTCCCTTCACTCCTCCACTCCCAGCCTGGCTCATGTGCTTTCCTGTTTCAACCTTCTTCCCGTTTCTTGAGCACTTCAATCTAGTCCTCACACTTGCCATTCTTTCTCTCTAGCATGCCCTTGACTCGAAATTTCTTATGACTGGCTATCTTCCTTTATTTAAGTTTCTGCTCAAAAGTCACTCCCCTGACCATCCTGTGTATTAAAGCCCCCTTTTCTGAAGTAATTCACTATCTTTTTACCCTGTTTTGATTTTCTTCATTGTACTTACCATGTGTTAGATTATGTTAATTGTCCTTTATGCATTCCAAGCTGTGGTGTTCTCCCCTCCTACATTGACAGTGGGCTTGGCCATGTGAGGTGCTTTTGGCTTTTGGGACATTACAAAATATAACCCAATCATTAGCTCGATGAGTGTTTACACATTAAAGGCTTGCCTTGCTGGAACCACAGCTGCTAAGGGAGGAAGCCTGAGCTAGCCTGTTAAAAGGCCACATGAAGGACAACTGAGGTACATCAGCTGACAGCCCCAGGCTCCAGCCACCCAGCATGTGAACCCAGCAACACCACATGCATCTGAGATATGTCATTATAGTCTATCTGTCCTCAAATGCCAAACCCATGGAATCATTAGCAAATAATACTTGTCTTAGTCCACCAACTGTTGTGAAGGTTTATTATACAGCACTAAATGATACACATTACTATCCAAAAGTATATATCTATGTGTATATCTGTTCATTGCAGATTAACCCTCCTAAAATGTAAGCTCTGTGAAGACAAGTACTTGAGTACACTGTGGTCCCCCAACCTCATTGTCTGGCCCAAAGAGGCTTTGCAGAACACATTTGCTGTTGAATGAATAAACAACCTCTCACAGAGCAGGTTAATCTGTATGCTCGGCTTTCACTAAAATCTCTCAGTTCAGTCCAAAAGGAAGATCTGTCTCTTAAATGTCTATTCCAATAAACCACTGCACATGACCAACTGAAATGCAGCATTTTTAAGCGGATGTTATTTTTTCTCCCCAAATTTGTCCAAAACGTTCTCCTCAATTCCATATTTTAGTAATTGTACAAATATAGAAGCAATCTTTTAAAGGGTTGTAATGATGATTAATTTTATGTGTCAACTTGTCTAGACCATGGTGCCCAGTTGTTTGGTCAAACACCAGTCTAGATATTGCTGTGAAGTAGTATTTTTAAAGATTTTATTTATTGATTTGGGGGTAGGGAGTGGGAAGCATCAACTCGTAGTAGTTGCTTCCCATATATACCTTGACTGAGCAAGCCCAGGGTTTTGAACCAGCAACCCCAGCACCTCAGGTCGATACCCCATCCAGTGAACCACCACAGGTCAGGCTAAAGTTGTATTTTCAGATGTAATTAACATTTAAATCAGTAGACTTCAAATAAAGCAGATTACTCTTCATAATATAAGCAGGCCTCATCAAATTCGTTGAAAGCCTTAAGAGAAAAGACAAATCCCCTAAGGAAGAAGGAATTTGGTCTCCAGATTACCTTCAGACTCCAGATTGCAACATCAACTCCTGCTAGTTTCCAGCCTCCCAGCCCACCCTGTGACACAACTGCATAAACCAATTCCTTAAATTTCTCTTTCTCCCTCCCCCTACCCCTGCACTCTTCTCTCTCTCTCTCTCTCTCTCTCTCTCTCTCTCTCTCTCTCTTTCCCATCTGTTCTGTTTCCCTGGAGAGTCCTAATACAGAGATTATCTTTGATGATCCCTTGTCCCTTTCTTTCCAACATTCATTCAGTCACTAAAGCCCCATTGATGCTTTGTACAGAATGTCTCCGGCATCTACCTGTCTTCTCCTCCCTGTTTTGGTGTAGGCTCTTAGCATCTCTCACCTGAACCATTACAAATTGCTAGCCACTCTCTCTGCCTCAACTCCTTCCAATCCACCTGCCACTTCATCACCAGGCTATCTTTCTATGATAAGAATCTGATCATATCACTTACCTCCAAATTCTCTGTATCACCTACAGGGTACAGTTCAAACTCTTTATTATAACATGGAAACTCTTTATCAAGTAGCCAGTGTTATTATAGTCCTAGCTCCATTTCTCTTACTCCTCTATAAATACCCAAAATTCTGCCTATATTTAACTACAGATTCTCAAATATGCCATCCCATTTCATACCCACATGCTTTTTTGCACATTTTGTTCCATTTGCTTGAAATGCTTACCTGTCATGAAAATGTTGTGACCTACTTTTCAAGTCATATATTAAAGGTGCTCTTTGTTCTGAAGCTGCCCCTGATGCTTGGTCATAATTTTTGGAAACTGAAAAAAAGTCTTTTCATATGTATTATTGTATTGAAATTAATGTATATTTCTGTACTTCCCAAAAGAAAAAGGGCTCTTTAATTGCAGGGACTGTGTTTTATACATAATTAGATTCTTTGTCCTATCTTTTCTTTACCTCATAATGGCCTCTTGAAAAATGTTTGTTGAGCTCATTTTTTAAAAGATTTATTGATTGATTTTATAGAGAGAGGAGAGAGAGTGTGTGTGCTTGGAGGGGTATGGAGAGCGAGAAGTATCAATTCATAGTTGCTTCACTTTAGTTGTTCACCAATACCTTGTTGTATGTGCCTTGATCAGGCAAGCCGAGGGTTTTGAACAAGTGATCTCAGAGTTTCAGGTCAATGCTTTATCCACTGTGCCACCACAGGCCAGGCTGCTGTGTTAGATTTTAAGTTTTTCAAGGCAGAAACTGTACTGTTGTTTATCTGTGTATCACTCAGGGCTCCTCTCATCAGATCTTGTACTTAGCTGATGCTCAGTCTAAAAAGGTTGAGTTAAAGAGATAAGTTTTTGTTTTCTGGAGAAAATAGAAATATATTTCATTTCCTGTTGCTACAATATTTCAGCCATCATTGCACTCCCATGCTAAGTACTGCTGCAATTGCTGCAATGATTTTAAGCCAAACAAGAGTACATGCAAAGAAGAAATCCAAAGGTCACACAGTCTTGGGGGAAAAGAAATGTAAGGGAACTGTCTTTTAAAATATTTTTTATTAAGAATTTTTTTCTATTCTCTCATTCAATCTTCTAAATTGTTTTTAAATTTTTTTTCAAACCCACAGTAAAGTTCAAAAATAGTACATTGAACACCCAGATACCTTCACATAGATTCACCAACATCTTGCCACACCCATTTCCTCTATTTCTCTGTCTCTCTCTCTATATATGCATACTTCCCTTTTACTGAAACAGATGTCAGCTCTCATGGCCTTTCACCCCTAAATGTCTCATTTTGCATCACTCAGGAGAAGGGTGTCCCCCCTATACCACCCTAACACCATTACCACAGCTAAAAAAAGCAATACTATACTAATTCAACAAAATCATTTAACATGCGGTATGGACTCAAATTTCCTGAATTGTCTCGTCAAATGTCCTTGATAGCTATTTTTTTTATGACCCTGAATCCAATCAAGTTTCACACGCTGATTTGGCTGCCACATCTCTTTATACTCCTCAAATTCTTCCTGTGTTCTTGATGTCACACACTTTGAAGACCCAGGCCAGTTGACCAGCAGACAGACTCCTCTAATTTGTCAGGGTTTGATTAAGGACAAATGTTTCTAAAAAGTTTTCTTGTGTTGGTCCCATGGCATCAGATCAGGGAGCTCATTAGATCCAATTGTCCCACTACTGGCAATGCCAAGCATGATGAGAGGCAGATAAGGAAGGGTCTAACAGAGCTCTCCAACTCAAAGCCCTGCTGGGTAACACATAAGGAAATTGTGATGTTGGTTGAATGCCTTCTTCCCTACCATCTTTTTCTGAATAACTCCCATTATTCATTGATGATCATTGCTTGACTCAATGATTATAGTGAGAGTTATAAATTGGTGCTTTCCTAAATCTGTAATTTACTCTAATAGAAAAAGCAAAGCTTTTCCTCTCTCTTTCTCTCTCTCAAATTACAATGAAATTGTGATTTTTCTTTTTAACTCAATGTGCTGTAATCATTTACCAAGATTATTCAGTGGGATTTAGATTTGATCAGTGAGGTCCCTTTCAAGTGGGCTGTGTCATTTTGACATAGAGTATGAATAATCTTTAAACATTTTGCTTTCTGGTACATAAAATGTTCCTAACTCACACATAGTATCAGCTAACTCTTTAAGGAGCCCTACTCTTTTCGATAGGAAATACTCAGAAACCAACACCTCGTCCCCAAGTTAGCTCACTGCCATGGGGTACACGGATTCTAGGCTCTTCCAGATGTCAGAGCTAGACTATCAGGTCATCACCTCATACTTCCTGATAGCTCCAATTTAAACCCTACACACCACAGCGTTCTTCTTTATGCTCTCTGTTCCATATTCTACTTCCTTTTACTGCAAACTCTCATTAAGTCCAGGAGCAAGAGGTGAACACAGTCTTGAGGACCTGGGTTTGGGGTTTCTCACCTGTTATGGTGACAGAGAGAAGGCAAGATTCCCTTACCAGTTAGTTTGATTGTACCCCAGTGTAGCTGACTGCCAGGCTTCTTAGAGTGAGCAAAGTATTTATGGAAAGGAGAGGACTTCTCACAAGGGAGGGCAATTGTCCAATTGAACAATATTAAAACATCCAACTCTGACCCACAGGTTCCTACCTACCTGTGGACTTTTCACATAAAATCAGCTTTTGAAGAGTTCCTACTTAAGAAAAATTAAGGACAAAGTTGCTTCTGTACTTTTCTCCATAAAAATCACATTTCCAACAAAAAGCTCTTGATCCATCACTCCTGGAGAAATGTTTCCTTTAGCTAGTTCTGCTGAACAGAGTTTTCAGTGGAGTGTTGTGGTTAAACCACCTACGAGTGACACTGCTTTCACTTTCTGATTGCACACTGCTGAGAATGTTTATGAAATTCTATTAGTAAACAAACTTTGATATCTGTTGCAACAATTTTCCCATGTGGTGCGGGTCTTCCAGTACCAGACTGGTCATCATTACAAAACAGTCAGAGAGCTAGTATTTTAGTGAGTCTAAGATACCATAGGTGTTAAGGCACATTTCATTCTCAGGTATGTTAATGGGGGCTGGGGGAGCATGTTTTAGAACCTGTGAAACAGTGGCTAGTGTCAGGACACTAGGATCAAATTCAGATCTTCCTGACTGTGAAATCACGCTCTTTCCATGTGAGCAAGCAGGAGGGGAGAGCCAGGACCCCAGGAGCCTGAGAAGACAGGGAAAGGTTTCAGACTCTGAGCAAAGGCATGGATGTGAGTATTTGCTTGGAGAGGGGACTCAGTGAAGAGCTAATCCAACTACAGCCGAGTGTTCAGATCAGAGAGCAGTTAATCTGCCTAAAAAGAAATAAAGCTTTTAGAAAGCAGGACTGTCGAAGGTGGTGTATGATTATTTAGGTTTAGCTGCTCTAGGTAACTGGGCATCGTTGTGAGCTCTTGGGGAGAGGTGTTACACATTCAAAACTGTGTTTTACAGAAGGGGTGTACAAGGTGGATTGGAGGGGAGGGAGGGACAGGCACCATGTGATGAAGCTTGAACAGCTACAGTGGCCCTGAGATTGGAGAACTGGATTATAGGCATGGGAGGGTTTAAGAGGAAGGATTCTCAGTAGTTGCTGACAAATTGGAGGTGAATGGGGAGTCCATATAATTTATCATCCAAACCAGGACCACTTTGAGATAGAAACCAAAATGCTATTAAGAAGAATATCAGACAGCATGTATGAAACAGGACATGGTGGGCAAACTTGACATGTGGTTACTGCAGACAGAATGGAGAGACCGGAAGCAAAACTTACTTCCATTATTTCTTGCTTTGGAGACCATGGGCTCCTTACTGTAGTTGACAAGGGAGTCGTAACTCCCTGTTCTTGTCCAGGAGGGTCTCTCTTTTTTTTTTTTCTAAAAGCCCTTCAAACATTTTAAGAAACGGCTTTTTTTAAAAAATTTTATTCATTTTAGAGAGGAGACACAGAGTGAGAGAGAGAGAGAGAGAGAGAGAGAGAGAGAGAAAGGGGGGAGGAGCTGGAAGCATCAACTCCCATATGTGCCTTGACCAGACCAGTGCAGGGTTTTGAACTGGAGACCTCAGTGTTTCCAGGTCGACGCTTTATCCACTGCACCACCACAGGTCAGGCTAGGAGGGTCTCTTTTTTATCTCCATCTGTCCTCCCCCGTTGGGCTAGTGAAAAATCAAACACCCCCGTATGATATAGATTAAGGAACAGGCTTAATTCATAAATTGTGTGCTAGGGACAGGGTGGTTTCTGAGACCCACTAAGGTGGATATTTCTTGGGAAGGAGCCCCACTCTCCCCTCCCACTCTGTCCTCTCTGTTCCTTATAGGGCAAGATCAAGAACAACCCCATCAACGGGGAACAAACTGAGATGATACACAGATGCCAGCAGTCTGCAGAACTTGTCTGGGAAGTCCAGCGGCCTCGCATCTAGGGAGCTGGAGGGCCCATGGGAAGCTCGCTTTGGAAACAGGGACCTCTGCACTTGTGGGACCTGGATTCAAGTGTGTCTTCTCCTTGGAGAAAGGAGAAAGGCCTCCAGTCCCAGCCAGACCTTGTCCAGGCAACTCAGAATAAACAGCCAAGGCCTTTCTGTTTCGTTTTGGTTTTTTGTCAGATAGCTCTTGTGGCACCAGAGGACCTGGTTGAGGACAAGAGTAAATACAAATGGTGCAAATAGAAACCATCAATTTTTATAAATTTGCCTATAAGCAAATATGGCAGGTCCTCAAATAATGTCATTTTGTTATGATGTTGAGAAAAAAAGAGATTTCTGTCCAGGGCCACTGTCTGTGTGGAGTCCTCATATTCTTCCCACGTCTGTGTGGGTTTTCTCTGGGGACTCCGGTTCTTCCCACATCCCACAGATGTGCACGTGAGGTGAACTGGTGTGTCCCCACTGCCCCAGTATGAGTGAGTGTGAATGTGTGACTGGCCCTGTGATATAAGAGTGTCCTGTCCAGTGTGGGTGCCACCTTGCTCCCTGAGCTGCCCAGAGAGGCTCTGCTCATCTTTGACCTTGATCTGGAATAAGATGGTTGGAATATAATGATCTTACTTGTTTTTATTAATCTTTCTTAAATGTAAGTATGGCTAGCATCTACTTGAATGTTTAATATTAGAAGTGTTTAGGGTCTTTATTTAGAAGTTTGGTGATTTTGTGACCAGAAATATGCCATAGGAACTTAACTCTTGCTTATATCAATTTACCTATGGGAAAATCAGTTTTGTTATATATTGTTTAGTTTAAAGTTGCACTTTCCAAGAATCTATTAACAATATTAAGTGAGGGCTTATTGTAGATGGAACTTTAGACTATATTAAATATAAACTTAATATTTCTTGGATGGTTCAGAAAGTAGTTGAGTCTTGCAAAACTGAGGGTTCCCCATCAACACAACTGGCTGTGCAGTTAAACACCTGTCTGTGGCCATTGTGCATGGTCTAAGAGGGTAACGTGTGACAGACTGATTGCACGTTCCTAACAATGCCTGTGGCCACTAGCCCAGCTTAAAGGGTCACCAGGTTTTGTGTCTCATTTCTAATGAACTAAAATTAGTAAGAGTTGACAAGGCAGATACTTTGAAGGGATGTTTGTGGGATGGAAGTTTCACTGCTATTCCAATCTATTCCACTAATCTAATTTTAACTTATAAAATACCCTGGAGACTAGAGGCCTGATTTGGAGGCCTGGATTTAGTTAGAGACAATCCAGTTTCACTCCCTTGATGGCCGTCAAGCGGAGTTCCGGGGCCCTCAGGAGACTGGTGTTTTGAGACTATCGCTTGCTTGGTAAAAACAAACAACAAAGAAACCTACAGATTTCAGGAACTCTCCATTGCTCACAGGATTGTGTCTAAATTGGTGACTGATACTCGAAACCCTGTTCCATATGATCTGTTTTTCCAATAGTCTCATCACCTTCTCTGCTCCTTGCAGTCAGTCTGAGCTGGCCAGTGCCTCTGAACTCACCCCAGCCTTGCCCTCCACCAAGCTCATATACAGGCTGTTCCTCCTGCCTGGATCCACCCCTTATTCACAGCTCCTGCTGGTCTCTGAGCTGCAGACCCCTGTACTCAACTGTTTAACTGACATTTTCTAACATGACCCAAACCTGTTCCTCCTCCTTTCTACATCTTAGCAAATGACAAGGAAAAAGTTCCGGTACCTCTGCCACGCTCTATATAATCCACAAAGCAGGCCACTTTCCCCCTCTGGCAGATCACCAATGGCCCCAAAGCTCAAATCCCTTAGCCGTACAAGGAAGGAGATCCTTCTAGCACTTGCTTGCTCATCTTCCGTCCTCTAGTTCAGACTGCTCCTGGTTCCTCCGAAGGCCAGGCTGGCTCTCTCCTGTCCCAGCCTGGGCACATATTCCCCACGCCATTCACCCAGCCACCTTCTCTATGTTACTTTTCCCTTGTCCATGACCAAAGTACCATGAGGGAAATTAGCAGTCCTACTTGTCTTACTGTGTATAAGCCCCACAAAGTTTTTAATGAATGTTTAATTCTCAATGAACAGAGAAATAAGGAATGAACGAAACTAAAGTGCAATGAAGCAGAACCAGGACGATAAAGAAAAAAGGAGGCCGCGGACTAGGATGTTGGTTTGCAACCTCAGGAGCTCCCCTGTGTGAAATTTGAAATGGGCCCCGCTACACAGAAGGCAAGAAGAGACAGAAGAAAGAGGCAGACCATCCAGACTGGTAGGTGAAAGGTTTAATAAGCAAGGGAACTTACTAGGCTTGTCTTAAGCTGCTGCAAGATGAGATCTCTGCACCTGCCTGCCAGAATCTTTGGGGTGTAGATAGAGGCCTTAACAGGGTTTAGTCTAGATGGTCTCAATAACACCGTACTCTCCCAACCTGCGTCTCAGAAAACGGCTCCCACTGTGGGAAGGGTAGGTGGAACGTACATTCCAAAGATGGGGAGGCAGTGAGGAGCTTCCGATTGCCTGGGTCCAGCTGGTGGTTCCACTGGTGGTCATGTCCTCTCTATGAACTTCACCAACATAGGACCAGAACAGTAGCTAGTCTGCTGATTCAAGTGTAATTATTGCTCTGTGGGAAGGGGTTGGAGGTTAATATCCTGCTGTCAACCTTGCTGAATTTGTGTGTGTGTGTTCCCGTGGATAGAGAGATAGTAGCTTTGCAGGATATATTCTTATTGTAATATGACTCAAATTCTCTCTAACTAACCATGCTGAAGCCTCTTAAAAAAGCTCTTTTATTAGTGGGCAATACCTAAACTGGGAACACTGCTGGTACTTGGGTGGCCACCATCTTCGTGTGAGGTGGTTCATTTCTGGTAAGCACCTCTCTTACAGAATGCTTGTAAAATGTAGACTCTTCTAGTTTGCATATTGAAATTCTTCTTTTCTGAGAGAGAGGAATAAGCATCAACTAATAGTTGCTTTCACTTTAGTTGTATATTGATTGCTTCTTGTATGTGCCTTGCTTAGGGCTGAGCCAGTGTCCCCTTGCTCAAGACAGTGACCTTGGGCTTTTTATGCCAGCAACTTTTAGGCTCAAGTTGGTAAGCTTTGGGATTGTGTGGACAACCCCCCCTCCCAGCTCAAGCCAGCAACCCATGCTGACAAGCCCGCACTCAAAGCCAGCAACCTCAGAGTTTTGAACCTGCAACCCCAGTGTTCTGGGTCAAGTCTTTATCCACTGCACCACTACCAGTCAGGCTACATATTCCAGCTCATATAGGCATAACAGATAGTCAGCCCCAAATAGAAATAGCCAATCCCTTCTGAGAGTTGGGTCTTGGAAACCAGGTACAATCTTATTTTCCATTTCCTCCAGGTTCCTGTTGTGTGATCTTCCTATATTTTGTGCTAATATCTAGTGAACTATCTAGGTTCTCTTGGTTCAGTGACAAGGAAATTAGGGAAAGGAATAGAAGATAAGGTCTGAAGAGGAGGGCAGAATTGCTTTTGTAAAATTATTAGCACAAAAATCATCTACCTGTAGGACTAATAAACAATGCAACATGTATGCATGGCTCCTTGCATTTAAGGGGTCTTGGACCTGCTGAAGAATTCTAAAATTAAACACTTTAGGGAGAAAAATAATACTGGGGCATTTTCCTCTCATTCTAAGACTTAGCTTAATCTTTTCTATTCAGCCTCCTGGAGTGGGAATTAATTATTCATTATTTTTCTCTCCTATTACAAGCTTTTCAGCTACTTTGGAAGGGAAAGGTGAGTGGCCTCTTTTAAGAGCTTCTATGTGTATTTTGCCTTTCGTTGCTAAAGCTGTGTTATTTCCTAAATTGTTTCTTAGATCCACACACTTTCATGTCCTTGTTTTCCTCAGATATACATTGTCAAATCTTCTAGGTCATTAGTGTGCATCACTGTTGCCAATATTCAGATATGCAGAATTCAGGAGAGAACCTTAAACAGCAAGGTTACCCACAGGAGTTTTAAACATGACATGTACTTGAAAGTTGACGACAAGGTTTATTTTAACCATCATTAGTATTATTTTTATGTAGTCTTAACACTGAATAAATTATTCAAGCATCAAAAAGATAATTAGACAAAGAAAAGTCACCCACTAGCACCCACTTATATGTCTATGCCAGGGTCAACTCCTGTGACATTATTCCTTTGTCAGTAATTGTTAGAGGTCAGAGATGAAAAGGACAGATTAGAACAATTAGAAGTGTGTACCTTTTTATGCAAAAACAGTTTGTGTAGCATTTTTATAGTCATTTTCTCTTTTTTCTTTTGAAATTAAAGTTAATGGGGTGACACTGATCAATTAGAGTACTATATAGGTTTCAGTCGAACATTTCTATAACATTTGGACTGTTGCATGCAATGTCGGATCATTTTCTGTCACCATAGAAAATATTTCACATAGTGGTGGGTAGGGAGATTTATCATTAAATCAAGATAATAAGGGTTGCAAACCACATATAATAAATGGAGTTTAGCTTTTCTATGTCTTGGTTGTTGATAGCTTTTACGAATTCAACAGATTCTGACAATAATTAGAATTTGAGGGGGTGGAGGAATGTGAAAAGTCTTGCAAACCTGCTTCTGGAAGCACATCTGCACTGGTTTGGACAATGGGAGTGTCTGGCTCCTCATCTCCTTTGCCCAGGATCCTCCCTCCAGCTGTGGAGTCTAGTGACAAATTTTAGAATATTGCACCCCTGGGCCTGTATCCATTGCTAAATAAAGGCCAGATTACACAATAAAGCATCACTTATCCTTTAGAAACTCCTCTAGGGCCAAGAGGGGGGATCAACACCTGGGAAAGACAGTGTTTCTTTTGTGCTTTGGGATGATGCTCCAACCAGTTGAGCTATCTGTAGGCCAGGGCAGTTAGTCTTTCTTTTGTAAAACATCAATATCAACAACAAAAAACTTCACACTGAATTGTTTGTTTATTTATTTTTTAAGTGAGGGGAGGGGAGATTGTGAGAGTCCTGCATGCTCCTTTACAGGGATCCACCTAGCAATGCTTGTTTGGGGCAGATGCTCAAATCAACTAAGCTATCCTCACTGCCTGAGGTGGACATGCTCAGACCAATGGAGCTATCCTCAGTGCCTGGGGCCAATGCTGGAACCAGTTGAGCCACTGGCTGCAAGAGGGGAAGAGAAGCAGATGGTTGTTTCTTGTGTGTGCCCTGACCAGGGATTGCGTCCATATGCTGGGGCCGACGCTCTATCCACTGAGCCAACTGGTCAGGGCCACCCTTAATTGTTTTCACATTGCTTACTCATTGACTCCCTGGGTTGTCAGAGGGATTCTCTTCAAAGGCAAGTCAGAAACCCCAGAGCCCTTGCATTGCCTTCACAGTAAAACCCAAACTTCTCTCCACTAGTGGATTATTCAAGGCCTTGGTAGTCTGCTGCAGATATACAGAAGGAACTGTGCACCTGAAGGTCCTTGTTGATACGTCCACACCTTCTCTCTCTTGTTGATCTCCCAATGGAGATTACCGCCTCTCCCCTCCAATCTCTACTTTACTTCTCTCATCCTTACAACTCAGGGCAGATGCCATTTATTTAAAAGCTCCTCCTGAAACTTGACTCCTCCACTTCTTCCCTAATTTCAAATGCATGATTTAAGTAAGGCTCTTAGTACTGAGTGATTTTTCCTATTGCAGTGTTTTTCACAGTTGTTATTGGCCCCTCCTTGGGCTCCGAGCTATCTATCGGTGGATGGAAGCTATATCCACAGAACTTAGCAATGTATTGGAAACATAGTAGGTGCTTAATAAACCTTAGAGTGAACTCGAGGAACACACTCTCTAAGGTATTGCAAACATACAATAAAGTGCATATGTCTACAACATACAGGTCAGTGAATTCTTACATATGTACACACAGAGGGACAAATGTATATCATGACCACCCAGATGAGCATTATACAACTTTCCCCAGAGGCTCCTTTGACAAAAGGCCTTAATTGTTCTGGGGATGCGCCCTAACCAGCTGGTGAGAGCAGGTTGGTTGCTAGTAGAAGGCTCCAATAGGATGTAAGATGCCTTGATTCAGTACAGGTAGAACGCTTAGGATGGAGGGATGGGCATTTATTTTTCTAGAGAAAAGCAAGTATAGGGGAATTAAATAATACAACATTTAAAAAATGCAAATAGTGAAAAGTGAGCATAAAAATTACCCCTTTCTCCTCTCCCCACACTCACCCAGAAGCCAGGGCCAGTGAGGCCCAGTAAGGGAGATTTCAAGATTCCCTGTCACCCACCTCCCGCTGCCTTTCCCCAGTCACGATGCCTGCTGTGACACAAAGACCAGAGTGACATGGAAGTAAGTGCAGTCAAGGCTTGTCAAACCTCGTTTTGATACCGGCAAAGCATTCAGTCTCCCCCACCCGCCCCCAGGGGTTCTGGTTTCTGAACTGTCGGCTAACCGGGACCTTCCACCTAGACCTCTCACGGGCCAACGTGCATTTGGGAGCTAGATGACTTGGCCTCCAGTCGGAGAGAAAGCGTCCCCCACCCCCGCCCCCATCGCTGCGGCCCAGTGTTTTTCTTCGAATGTAAAAAGAGAGAACAAGACGCTCTTGAATTGACCCACATGTTTTTTATTTCCTTCCTTTCTCAATCCAACATTTATATCATCATATTTTTCGCAAAGTACTACAGACTTCAGCTGTGATTGGGCAGGCTGTCCCCGCAAGCGCACTGGGCCAGGGGGTGGCTGGGGGCTGAAATCGCCGTCAGGGGAAGGGGCGCCCATAGAGCCTCCGAGGCTGCAGGATGGGTGGACGGTGGCCCCGGTTGGAGACCGTGGCGATGCCCAACTGATCCCGCCCGTAGCCCTGACTCCCTTCCAGAGAAGTAACCCGGGGCTATCCTCTCCTTGTCCCCTCAGCAGCTGTAAGGGAAAAGGGGGTCACACTCCCTGGTCCCTGGGACCCCGCCCAGCTGGCTCCCACCGCGCGGGGGACCCGCCCCGCCGCCCCACCTTCCAGCCCCGCGCGAACTTGGCCGCACCCACTTCCCCCGGGAGGCGCCCCCGCCGCGGCCGGGCTGACGTAACAAGGCACCCAGCACCGGCGCCCCGCAGCGCGCCCCACGCGAGGACCCGCCGCCCTCACGGCGCCGACACCCAGGCGCGCCCGCCCGCGCGCGTGCCCGTCCCTGTCTCCGTCCCCGTCTCCGTCCCCGTCCCCGTCCCCGCCTGCAAGCGCAGCCGAAGATGGCGAGCCCGGCGCCCCAGGAGCACGCCGAGGAGGGATTCCCGGCGGCGGCTCCAGCTGCCGGGGAGCAAGAGCCGCCGGCCCGGGCTCCCCCCGAGGAGCCGCAGCAGGACGCGCAGGAGGAAGGGACGGTGGCGGCCGTGGCCGCAGGGCGGCAGGTGGACGAGGCCGCCGCTGGCGTGGCCATCGCGGTGACCTGGCTGCTGGGAGAGCCTGTGCTATGGCTGGGCTGCCGCGCCGACGAGCTCCTGAGCTGGGAGAGGCCGCTCCGCACCTTGCTCGCCTTCGTCGGGGCCAACCTGCTGTTCTGGTGAGATCTCGGGGATAGGGCGGGTGTGTGTGTGCTGAGGCGGCAGGGGGGGGGCGGTCCGGAAGGGCTGGTGACCTTGGGGCTCCCCGGGTGGGGGATGCGCGCTGGACACTGCGGAGTAAGAAGTGTGAGCACTGTCCTACTTTTTTGGTCACCTTTTTGAACAGGTAGACACCCACTCCAACTTTCTCCCTGTAAAGAATTGTCATCCTCCGTGTGTATATCCAGCTTCGCAGGGGAGGGGGTCCGCTGACCCTCGTGCACCTGTACCTACAGGTGTGCCCAGCCTGCTGGACAACTTGGGCTTTTGCTTTCTAAAACTTGCAGGTTTTGACCTGCTCCCCCAAAGCGTGCCCAGACAATCGTGCTTGAACTTGTACTCGTTCTTGCACCCCCAGCAGGCATATCTGGACCAGCTTAGGTACATGCTCAAGACTGCACCGCCTTCATAAGCCACCTGAGATGGGCACTGAATGATTTGTTTTTCCGTTCCCTGGAGGGTTGGGTTTACTGTCTTTCTCCCTGATGAGAAAACAGGAAGCAACCAGGTGGATTATGCACTTCCCCCAAGCCCCCACCCTCGTATGCACAGTGTGGAAAACAGTCATATATTTAGGTGAAGTATGGAGAGAATACATAGTAATGGCTATGACAAACCCCTGATCAACAGGTTTGTCTCCCTATAGAGAGCCCTTCACTGGTAAGGACAAGGGAAGTGTCTGGCTCCTTCCTTGAAGGACAGCTCTGTCATCTGTTACCAGTCTGATGGAGGGCGGAGAAAAGCCTTCTTTGTTTGCAACCCTGTCCTCATAACAAGCATGACCCACACGGTGCAGATTAAGCAGAGTTTAGGCAACAGATACCTTGTTATAGGACATACAGTTCTTAATCTTAAAGTTAGGAAATAAATGCACAAGATCTGCACAGGCTACCATTTTCTAGTTTAATTGAGCAACTCAAAGATTTTTTTTTTTTTTTTTTAACACAAATCTGTGCTAGTCCTGGTTATCTAAAAAAACTGACTATCTTATCAGGGCCCCTGAGTGTGAATTTAACTTTACTTTGTGTCTGTTAGCTCTTTGCATTTCTGGACTTTATTCCAAAGTTTCCATGCTGTTATAAAGTTATGTGAGCACTCAAATGAGGAGGATATGTTGTACTATACTAGATGCGGTAACAGTTTAGCTCTATATCTCATTCATTTTACTAATGTGGGACAGATAATTCTTAAAATTATCTGTCTTATTTAAAAAATTTACTTATTAAAAAATAGCAAATATCCTCACAGTTGTAAAGTTTAAAGATGCCTGACCTGTGGTGGCGCAGTGGATAAAGCATCAACCTGGAACACTGAGGTCACGGGTTCGAAACCCTGGGCTTGCTGGGTCAAGGCACATATGGGAGTTGACGCATCCTGCTCTTTCTCCCTCCCTACCTCCCTTCTCTCTCTCTCTCTCTCTCTCTCTCTCTCACAAACACACACACATGCTTTCTCTATCTCTCTAAAATAAATAAATAAAGTCTTAAAAAAGTTTAAATATACAAAAGGATAAACATTTTTAAAGTTTTTAAAAATCTTTATTTATTGATTTTAGCGAGAGACGAAGGGAGGGAGAGAGACAGGAACATTGATCTGTTTCTATATGTGTCCTGACCAGGGATCGAACCAGCAACCTTTGTGCTTCAGGATGAAGCTCCCACCAACCAAGCTATCCAGCCAGGGCAGGATAAACATTCTGAAAATCTGTTTTCCATGCCTGTCTCTGGCTACCTGGTTTTCTTCCAGAGACAACCAATGTGACCAGTTTCCTTGTATCTTTCCAGATAGTGCATATTTCAGCAAATACACAATATTCTACTCAAATTGTAGAATTTTGCCTGTGCTGTTTCTCTTCTTTGTGAATCTTGGTGATCACTTTCTTGTTCTTTTTAAACTGCAATAAAATTTCATTGTAAGGATGTCACAAATTATTTAACCTGTGTCCTACTGAGAGATTAAAGTTGTTTCCAAACTTTTGCTATCTTAGTATTATAGCTAATGGCTTTGTACATGCATTGTTTTGCATATGTGCAAATGTTTCTGTAGGATAAATTCCCAAAAGTGGAATTGTTGGGTCAGAGGGGATGTGCACTGTCATTTTGTTGAGTATCACTAAATTAGTAGACGTCCTTGGAATTCTACCAATTTGTACTCCAAGCAGTGATGTATGTGACTGTTTGTTTCTCTGTATTCTTGCCAACAGCATTTCATCAATCTTTTCTGATCTTGCAAATCAAATAGGTGAAAAAGGGTGTCCTGTTATGGTTTTAATTTGTATGTCTGTGGGATTGAGCATTTTTCTGTGTTCAAGGAGCATAATAAATATCTTTTCTTTCCATTGTCTGTTTATCAATAACTTTTATCCACATTTCTATTTCAACTGTTGGGATTTTTTCCTATTGATTTGTAGGAACTCTTTTTATATTAAGAACCTTAGTCTAATTTCTGTAATATAAGTTGCAAACATTTTTTCTATAATGTATTCCTAATAACCTCTATTGAAAAGAATGATTTTTGCATAAAATAATTAAAGGCATATTTGGTATTATTCAAGAGTGATGTCTTCTGTATATTTATTTTTGTGAGTTCTATAGCCAGGCAAACAATGACCAGGCATTCAATCAGTTTATATCTTTCTGCTTATCTGTTTTATTTCTTCTCCTGTTTGCAGTATCTACATTCCATACATGTATTTTCTTTGATAGAAAAATAATAGTATTTCTTTTTAAATTCCAAAATATTTCTTAATTGGAATTGCTGACTCATTTATTAATTTTATTAAAATTTTGGACTTCCCCCCTATTGCTGTTTTTGGGGTTAAACACTTTTTGAGGACATTGTTTTCTTTAATAGTGTACTTCTTATCAAGTAATCTTTTATGATGATGTTCTAACATTCTCTGTTGTGGTAATTCTAAAGCTCTGTATTTTTTATGTGAAAAACAAAAAGGTCAGTGTTAGAAATGTGAGGAACCCAAATCTTGTCTTAAACAACAGTGATGGTGTTTTTACTTTAATGATGTTATTTTATTTTTGTGGAAATTAACTTTTAAAGTTTTTTTATTTTTTTTAAAGATTTTATCTATTGATTTTAAAGAGAGGAGAGAGAGAGAGAAAGAGAAAAAGGGGGGAGTAGGAGTGGGAAGCATCAACTTGTAGTAATTGCTTCTTGTATGAGACTTAACCAGAAAAGCCCGGGGTTTCAAACTGGCAACCTCAGCATTCCAAGTTGATGCTTTATCCACTGCACCCCAACAGGTCAGGTAGAAATTACTTTAAACATATATTTTTGAATGAGTTAGTACCTGGTACCAGCAGTAGCTTTTAGGATTTTGGCTTTGAGTTCAAAAGCTCTAAGATTTATTACCTTCCCATTATCTGCAAGGTTTTAGTTCTATGTACTACAAGAACCAATGTTGAGACTTAGCTGAATCAAATGGGTATAATTCAGGTATAGTAAAATTCAAGGCTACGTGAAGCCATTGTGGCAAAAGAGTCAGAGAAAGGATAACTCATTTTGATGCAGTTTCAGGGAAATAGTAACATTGTGGAAGGAAGAGATTGTGAGGTCTTCATAAGGAGACTGTGCTTGGACCAGACCTTGGTGGACAGGAATGTTTTGGGTAGATCTAGTACATGGTCAACAGCCGTCCAGCCCTAAGGAATCATATCTGGAATTCTGATCAGTATACAAAACTGATGTATTTGCACTTGATTGGTGGAGACTAGTGGGGAAGGTGAGACTGGCAAGGTGTTTTGGAGACATATTTGGGGGCAGTGGTTGCCTCGAATGTCATATTATGTGTATGGACTTCTTTTTTCTTTAGGTAATGGGGACAGAAAAAGTGGCACATTAATGTATCCATGAACATTTAATGCGTAAGGAAGTTTTGGTCCATTTATTCTAATTATAAAATACCATCTAACAATGAAAACTACAATGATAGGCAACAGCATGGATGGATGAATTTTACAAATGTATTTTTGGACAGAAGAAGCACGAAGAAGAAATTATATGTGCAGAATGATTTGGTTTTTTAAAAGTTTGAAAATGTGTAAAGCTGAACGGTACTGATTAGGTATACACATAGGAGATAAGATCATTTATTTTTTTACCTTGTGAGATTTATCTTATTTTTTAAAATTGAGTTTATTGGCATGACACTGGTTAACAAAATCATACAGGTCCCAGGTGCGCAATTCTGCAACACATCATCTGTACCTTGTATTGTGTGTTTACCACCCCTATCATCTCCTTTCCTTAAGCAACCCCCACCCCTGCAGTCACCATACTGTTGAAAAAGACCTTCTTATCCCTGAAAGTAAGAGAGTGCTTGTCCCTGGGAGGAGTGAGAAGGTGTGATCACAAAGGGACATGTGGAAGGTCTGATGTGCATGCAGGGCTGTACTCTCTGACCTGGGTAGAAGTTACATGGTATTCGAGTTATAATTATTTTCAAACTGTGCGTGTATAATTATTTTAAAACTGTGTGTATATCTATTATCTGTGTATTTTATGGAAAGTACTAAGTAATGCTAAAGAAATGGTATTCACTCAGAGCTCAGAGGAGTTGGATAAAATACAAACCACATATAATGTTTGCCTCAAGAACAGGGTTCTTGAAATAGATTGGGTAACACTTCATCTTGTGCTTCCTGTAGTTTACCAATGAGAAACATGTTTTAAAAATTCTTTCTCTTAATTTTAAATTTTAGCCAATATCGCCTCATAGTTCAAGAGTTTAAAAGTACAAAAGGGTAAACAGTTTGAAGATCTCTTTCCCACGCCAGTCCCTGGTTACCCAGCTTCCTCCCAGAGGCAACTATGACATTCATTGATAAACATAACATCAAATAGAGTGAACCTAGTGAGACAGAAAATGCCCACTTGGTTTTGCTTTAAAAGAATTAACTTTTTTCAGTCCACTGTCAGTGAAGTGCACACACTCTGAGCGTACAGCCAGATGTCACACCCATGTAACAACAAAGGCAGTCAAGATCTAGACCAGTGGTTCTTAACCTTTTTTGAGGTACTGAACCCACCGGTTTCATATGCGCATTCACCGAACCCTTCTTTAGTGATAAATAAAATATGATTTTTTTTTCCAAATTCAAGACATAGGTATATGTTCTTTTACTGGTGCACAAAATGAGCCAACAAAGTGCATGAATTCACAACAAATTACGGTATTACTTTATTCTGGCCTCCGCGGCAGAGGCTTCTCCGAACCCCTGAGACCGAGTCATCGAACCCCTAGGATTCGATAGAACCCAGGTTTAGAATCACTGATCTAGACCATTCATTTCATCACTCCAAAATATTTCTTTGAGTTTCTTTCCTGTCAGTACCCACCCCTTGGGACCGATCTGCTTTCCATCACTAGAGATTCTATTCATCTTCCCTAAAGTTTCATATAAATGATACCATATATTATGGTGTCTTTTGTGTTTGGCTTTGTTTACTCATCATAAAGTTTTGAGATTCAACCCATTATACCTATCAGTTATTTGTTCCCTTTTATTGTTGACTTGTATGGCCACTTCAGGGCTGTGCCACAAATTTTTTTTTTTGTATCCATTTGCTAGTTAATATTCATTTGGATTGTTTTCAAGGTGGGCTATTATGAATAAAGTTACTGAAAAAGTTCAGGCAGAAATCTTTGTGCGAAATGTCTGTTTTCGGTGAGAGGAGTGGCAGGCTCTGACTCATGTTTTGTATGGCCACATGACGGTTGCCGGGGACAGGCGAGACATGGAGCAGAATGCCCCTATTCTCAGTTGCCTGGATGGGCATGGTTGCTGAGGCTGGATGCCTTCCAGCACAGCCTCCCTCTTGGGGCACACTGTCTCTGCCGCATAGAAAGTACTCTGATATGATTTAGCATTGAATCCACAGTTGGAGTCTGTGGCATACGGAAAAGTCTCTGCGTGGGGCTATTCCTCAGAGCATCTGACATTGCATGACAGCATTACCTTCCATTTGTGTGAATAGAAATGCAAAACAGTGATTCGCATGACCGCACCAGGACAGGAAACCTTGGGTACTATGACTTTTGTGGGCCTTACATGTGGTGGCACAGTGGATAAAAGTGTCGACCTAGAATGTTGAGGTTGCCAATTTGAAATCCTGGGCTTGCCTGGTCAAGGCACATATGGGAGTTGATGCTTCCTGCTCCTCCCCACCTTCTCTGTGACTTTTGTGGTGTCTCAAACGGGGCATCTGTGCAGTCTGGAATGCCCAGAACCCACTGAGAGTCCTTGGGATGCTGTCCTCTAAAGTTGGTTTGGAAGGTTGCAGGGTCCAACTCCCACTTCTTCTCAAAAACCCCTCTATATACTGTCACTGGTAGCTCTTCCAGCTTGTTTTAGAGCAGCGCCCTGACACAGTGCTCTCTGACCCTCTCTGACTGGCAGCATCAGCGGCATCACCTGGGCACTTGTTAGAGATGCAGATTATTATGGGTTCCACATGACACCTACAGTACCAGAATCCCTGGATGTGGGACTACAGTATCTGAATTTTCTCCAGCTCCTCAGGTGACTTGATACACACTCCAGTTTGAGAACCACTGACTGCATTTGAGCACTTTCTAGGGTCCTGAGCTCTCTCTTTCATAAGGCAGCATTTCCATTGTTGACCAATCCTAAGTAGCAGATATTTTCCTTACACTGAGTTAAGCCCATCTCTTGATTATCTCTGCAACTTCCCAAGATCCAGGCCCCTTCCCCTGCACAGTCCTTGGACTGTTTCAATATCTGATCTGTTTTCCGTGCCTGCTGAGCCTCCTCCCTCGCTGACAATTCTGGGTTCCTTCTACGCACTGTTTCCAGACCATTGTGGACACGCTTGGTGATCTGTTTTCCTTCTTCAAGGCAGCATTCCTGAGACAGTCTGACCAGTGTGTGCTTCCCTACCTCCCCCGGGAAGCAAGCATCCTTCTAGTTATACACCTGAGATAGAATTTCTTTATTCTATTCTTTATTCTAAGTGCTAGTAATTTCCTCAACACCTGATCCTACTATTGATGAATGTTAGACTCCCAGCAAAGTAGACTTGTATATGTAACTGTATAACTCTTTATATAAAGGTCTGATTTGTCAAACTACAGTTACTAAGTATATTCACATTTAGCACCTCATTTAAATCTAACAGCAGGTATTGTCCCCCTTTTATGTAAGAAGAAACTAAGGACAACAGAAGTTAATTCTGTTATCACAGATGACTTTGACCTGTACTGTTCAGTGGAATATTTGCAGTGATAGAATTAGCTGACATCTGTACTTCCCAGTATGTGGCTATTGAGCATATGAAATATGGCTAGTATGACTCAGGAATTGCATTTTTAATTTTATTTAGACTTAAGTTAAAATAGCCTCATGTGGCTGTATTGGGTAGAACAGTGCTAGACCATAGACACGGGGCAGGGACATGAAGCCACATTCTCTTTCTACAAATTCAGTGTCTTTTTTACTCTATCACTGTAAAGGGTAAGAGAAGACAGATTATGGGAGCCAACAATTGGGGCTTACATTTTTCAATATTACAGAATTATTCTCTATCATATCAGTTTAGAGTGAAAATAATTACTTAAAGAGAGGTTGATTCTGCATTAACAGTTATGTTTTCACCCTGTCAGTCATTCAGTCCAAGTTCCTTACCATCTCTCTGCTCCATTTAGCTAGTCAGCTGCTGTGGAAGAGTGTCTGCTCCAGGCCCACGGGTGCCGGACCCAACGGGTAGACCAGAAGCCCAAGGACCAAGGTTATCTATGAAAGCTTACTTCTTTGGTTTGGGAGATGCAGCTGGCTCACTGAATTGATTGAAGCAATATACTAGTTGTTTGTATGTCACAGTCCCTAGGACTCAACAGTTTAAGAATAATGGAGATCAGAGGGTTAGCACAGTTGATGAAAGCTCTGTGCACTTTATTGTGTAGGTTTAAAGAGAAGGTAGTAATTGTAAAAGTCAGGTTAACAGTGAGGGCTTTCCACAAAGGACAACCTCAGGAATCAATAGGGATGAGCGGTGGATACTGTCAGCATGGGAGACTCGCCTGCTTCACACTGGGGGTGCGTTCTGGAAAGGGGAGAGTATAAATTATTATTCTTGGATGCTTGGAACCATCATGGGGTCTGAAACATTGTAGATGTTCAAAAGGCTTAGTGAAACTGAGTTAGACTAGAGGTGAGTCTTCTAGCCTGGGTAGGGTGGGACTTGTAGAGGGAGGAATGATCTTGCGCGGTGGAAGGTCTTCAGTGCACTGAGGGGAGTTATGGACATGTTTTATATCCAGCATGCAGCAGGCGTTTCTGGAACTGTGGCCCCATATGCTCATCATTAAACAGAGGTTCTTTCACGAGTTCCCATGTAGGACTCTGTCAGACCTTGGTTCCTTAGCTCCGGGAGCTGCTAGTTAGGACTTAAAAATTGGGCTGTTTTCACCAGATTAACACTCATTCTAGAACCCCATCAGGTTTTTCTTGCTAATGTGATACCTACAAAACTCATTTTTAGTGATTTTGCACAATTTTATGTTTTTGCTCTTTAGATAGTACTTCACCTCAGCTTCTCTTTGCTACTCTGTTTTTCTTTTTTCTCCTGTTGTGCATGAGTGTTTTCAAGGGGCCTGACTGATCCAAATGAGTACAAATAAATGAGGTGTATCATCATTACTAGCTGCTGGGAATCCGGTGTGACTAAGACACATTCAGATCCCTGGTGAGAGAAGTGGATTAATCAACTTCTCATTCTAATGCAGAGTGATGCTGTGAGTGCTAAATTGTCACAAATAGGCCAAGAAGAACCAACAGGATTTCCTTGGTATCAAATGAGGGGTCCTAAAGACTGGGGAGAAGACAGAATGATCAATATATAAAAAGTAGAAGAGAACTAATGCATATTGAGGAGCTGTTATGCACTAGATGCTCAGTTAATTCATGGAAGCTTGAAAGGGTACACAGTAGCACTCGTAGTTACTTATATATACTGCTCACAAAACTTAGGGGATATTTTATCACTTCATATTTATTTTGAAATATCCCCTAATTTTTGTGAGCAGTATAAAAAGATATATATAGTGAGAGAATGAGGGATGGGAAAGGGGAGGGAAGATGATGGGACAAGAAGGGAGGAGAGTGGAGGGGAGGGGAGGAGAGGAGGGTGGTTTTATGTTCCAGGGGAAATATAAGAGAAATGTTAGAAAGAGAAACGTTGGAATGAGTTTATGAAGAGGTTAATTTTGGACTGAGTTAAGGATTTGGACTATATCAAATAAGCAGACTCTGTTACCCCAATATAAATACCATTGTATTACTTCCTTCTAAGACCTTCAATCAAAAATTTAACAGTTATTTATTGAGTGTCTGCTACATGTTCTAGTGCCAGAGATGAAAGTAATAATGAGATTTCTTTTCTCTTGTAGCTTATATTCTAGTGATGGAAATGGTGGGAAAAGACAATAAACAAATATACAAAATGCTAGGAGAGTCTGGATGCTATGTAGATTAACTAAAGCAGGGATGGGACAGGAAGTGATCGGGAGGTCCTATTTTGCTGGAGTGGTCGGTGCTGGACTCTTAGTGTTGGCTTTCCTTGGACCGTCTGTGCAAATTAGGAAAGTGAGACCCTGGGGCTAGAGCTCAATAAGAAGACAGTCTGGGTGGGAGTACAGATTTGGGTATTTTGGGGGTGCAGGCTTGTGGGGAGGTGTGAAATTTGCTAGGGAGCATTTGTTGGGTAATAGGAGAGAAGAGCCTGTGGGAGAGTTTTGAGGAAATTGATATTACCAAGGTGGGTGACCGCCGAGAGCACCTTTTGCAGGAGAGTTCGAGCATGGCAATTCCCAGAGAGAGGGTCCTGGAGGAACCAGGTCAGGTAGCAGCTGAAGTCATCAGCTAGCGTTTGACTAGGAAGTGCCCTTTTCTGGCCTTCATGATGGCGATGTGGGCAAGGGCATGGCCTTCCCAGCCATACCAGAATAGGAGAAGTCTCTTCCTTCCTCCCAATCACAGCCTCCTCCCTGTGTGGTTCTGTGGCAGACAGGACTTCCTAACCGTCCTCCAGAGTCCCTCTGTGGTTTGGTCCTCAGGCCAGCTCTTGACCTGGCAGATGTGAGTTCAGGCATAATTTAGGAAATCTGCTCTCTCGAATGCCTGATTTTTGGTCCAATGAGATACCCTGATTTGAATATCAGAAGCTGCATTTTAGCTGTGTTTCTATTGTGCTCATTCTGTACAGTCTCACCACCCCCCTCCCCATGCGATTCTCCACCCACTCTTCGGATGCCTGAAGACTCCTGGGAGGGTATCCTGCAGGTCAGTGGGATTTAGAGGGATAGAGGTAATGCCATGGGGAAGAGAGAAGGTCAGTAGGGGCTCTTGGGAGGACTGAAAGGTCTGGACTTAGAAGGACACCTCTTTTTCTGATATCTGAGGACAAGGGGGAGAGGTGGGTGAGAGCCCGTAGTGAATGTGGCCAGGAGTCATGGGCCAGTTGTCACGAATTTCTCTTTGAAGGAGTAGGAGGATCTACTGAGATTCAGGAGGTTGAGAGTGCACGCGGCTGGCTATATCTTTCATGGCAAAGGATAGCAGGAAATCACAAATAATTGGGGGGAAATGCTGGATGACATTGTTTTCCTGGCTTTATTTATGTCTGGCCATTTCTACAGTGAATACATTTTTATCAGGTTCCTGTGTTTTCATCTTTGTCCTCATGGACCAATTTATTTTTCCAAGCTACTTTTATTCACAGAATAGTGCTAAATTTAGTATTGTGGTCCCCCCTTTACTGTATTACATTAGCAGGAAATATTACACGGGAGATTTCCCATTTGCTAAAGAAGCAAGCTCTAAGTGCTTATGGTATCCACATCTCTTTACAGACATGCTTTTAGAAGCATAAAACTCTTGTTTTCAAAGATTCTTTGGAGAGATTTTCTACAGTGTTTTCTTCTCTGCTCATTTCAGGTTTTTTTGTTAAGGGCATATCTTTTGGGGATAAAGGTGCCACTACCTAAGTGAAAACACGTTGGACAAGGTGTGGCCACTTGCATGCTCCTGACAGAATCTCAGAACTGGGAGAAAGAGCTGAAGCTCCCATGGGCCAGGTGTCACCCCCCCACACCACCACCCCCCATCTCTGACCAGACACTGGCAGAGCGAACCTTTCATTCGGAAGATAGACTGGGATGACGCCAAGTGACGCCGAGTGCTCACTCAGGTTGTGATCACACAGGCATCCTGGGTTTCTGGATAAGCCGATTTGGCAGCTGTATAACAAGCTGGTGTTCTTTTGACAAATTTGGGGGCACACTTTCTGTGGCCTTACATGATTTCACTTGGTGATACCTGCAGTGACCATTGATTTTTAACAATGGCCATTGATTGGGCTCCTGCTTTGGGGCACTTGGTATAGCTATTATGTTATTTACTTTTCACACTACCCAGCAAGGAGTCATTGTCCCATTTTACAGAGCAGGACACTGAGGCACACAGCACATTGAGGTCACTTGCCCCTTGCAGGGGTGGAATCCCAGCCAGGTGTGTGTACATCCTTACGCCATTGACCAGACCCTACCGCAAGGGGAGGTTGTGCATAAAATGAGTGTGATGTCATATGGCTGTGCCCTCTGTCATCTACAGGAAGGAATGAATTTGCTTCTCAATTAAAACATCAGCTGCCTCCCACATAGCCGGTGTCTCTTATCTGCTTTCTGGAAAGAAGTTAATTTATTTTCCAAGTAAAACGTCATCACCAGCCACAGCTCCATTCCACCACCTCTGTTTTCCATTATTAATGACCAAAAGCTGGACTGCATCCCTCTGAGCTGTCAAGTGGTCCAGCTTCATTCTATTTCACCTCCCTTTTGCATTTGCTCTTTTGCCTAGAGGACGGCTCTTTCTCTCCAGGTAAAATGTTGTGTGGACTCCTGCATCTTAGGTGGCTGCACCGCTTAGTGGTATAGAGTGGTACCTAAAATACGGAATGTGTCCTTTACAGTGTGAGCCTGGGTGCACTGATGGGAGATGACATCTTGTCTTTAAGGAGCACTCCTGCTGTCCCCTGGGCTGTTGGGCTGGAACTGATGATGGCGTCTTTATTGAAGGAGCATGGGAGGATGTCAACAGGGTTCAGATCATCCTGCTGTTGGTGGCTCTTACTGGCCTCAGGCCTGCTCCCTCCACCTCTGAGGCTCTGCCTGTCCCCACCCTCTCTTCCACAGCCCTATCACTGTCATTAGTCTCCTAGTTTCCTCAGTGGGTCATTCCTGCTGCCCTGTCTGGGTCTTGCCTGTTAATTTCAATATTTAGATCTGCTTGTGTCTTTGATGGCACCTGGTACAATTTGGAAATATTTTGTTTTTCTGTGGGTTTGTTTCTCTAATTCTTAGATACTTAGTAAAACTCTGTTGAGTACCAGGGAAGTCAAAGAAAAAAACTGAAGCTACATTTACAAAATGTACAGTAATTGTAAAAATCAGTCACTCTCTCTACATACAGATGCAGTCTTTATCTTGCTCTCAGATTGATTATTCCCACCAGACTTTTAATAAAAATACAGCAGTTTCTTGCTCACCTCTTTCCACATCCTAGTTCTGTTTTTCAGAGCAATTATTGTTCATTTTCTGCGTTCTGCTCTATTTATAGCTTTTCTAAGTAATATTCTTAAAATACCATTTTTTAACATTTGTAATTTCTTTAAATTTTTTGAGGTATAATTGACTTGTAACATATTAGGTGTACAATATAATAATTTGTTATTTGTGTATGTTGCGAAATGATCACCACAATGTCTAGTCAACATCTGTCACTATACAGTTACAATTATTTTTAAATGCCTTTTCTCGATTGAGCAATCTGAGACATATTTTTCCTCTCCCACTCTAATTCACATACACGCCCTTCCCCTCCTCTGTCTACTATAACGATGTCACAATTTTGGGTTTAATCATTATGACTATGTAACCGTTGTTGGGAGATGAACTAAGGAGAATGCCCTGCTTATCGTACTTTGCTTGTACAACTTAATTTTGCTGTTACTCTAAGTATGTTTTTCTATTTGTTCTTTTTTTTTGGCTGGACTATAGTGCCCAAATATTTAATTAAACATTATTCTGGATGTTTCTGTGCGGGTGTCTTTGCATGAGATTTATATTTAAATTGGTGGATTTGACTAAAGCAGATTGTGCTTCATAATGTGGTGGGCCACAATCAATCAGTTGAAAACCTGAGTAGAAGAAATAAGACTGAGTTCCCCCAATCAGGGGGGAATTCTGCAGCAGATAATTTTGAACTTGAACTGCAACCCCTGGCTCTTGCTGGATTTTCAGACTGATGTATGACCTTTGGGCTTGAACAACAATGCTGGCTCTTCTCTGGGTCTTCAGCCTGCCAATCCACCCTGCAGGTTTTAGACTTGCCAGTTTTCATGTTTATATGAGCCAATTTCTTGGCTCACATAATGTAATTTCTTGAACCCTGACAAATAGAACATTCTCTTGCTAGAATATTTTTTCTTTTATTTATTATTAATATATTGTGTTTATATAGATTTTAGTGCCCCCCGAATACATCCTCCCCTCCCCCGTGTTCCCTAGTACATCCTCACTGTCCCCCACTCATAACGCCGTCCCCCCTTCCCTCCAGGATTTGCTTTTCTGCTCTTATCCCATCCTGTCACCCTATCATCCCCTTTCCCTCTGTCCACTGTCCTTCTGGATCTTTTGACCCCGCCTCTGTCTCTATTCCACTCCTCAGTTTATATTGTTCATCAGATTCCTCATATGAGTGAGGTCATATGATATTTTTCTTTCTCTGCCTGGCTTATTTCACTTAACATAATAGTTTCCAGGTCCATCCATGTTGTCGCAAAAAGTAATATTTCCTTCTTCTTCATGGCCCCATAGTATTCCATTGTGTATATGTACCATAGCTTTTTAATCCATTCGTCCACTGTCGTACACTTGGGCTGTTTCCAGATCTTCGCTATTGTAAACAATGCTGCCATAAACATGGGGGTGCATTTCTCCCTTTGAATCGTTGATGTGGTTTTCTTGGGATATATTCCTAAAAGTGGAATGACTGGGTCAAAAGGCAGTTCGATTTTTAATTTTTTGAGGAATCTCCATTCTGTTTTTCACAGTGGCTGCACCAGTCTGCATTCCCACCAGCAGTGCAGGAGGGTTCCCTTTTCTCCACATCCTCGCCAGCACTTGTTCTGTGTTGTTTTGTTGATGAGTGCCATTCTGACTGGTGTGTGGTGATATCTCATTGTGGTTTTAATCTGCATTTCTCTAATGATTAGTGATGTTGAGCATTTTTTCATCTGCCTATTGGCCATTTGTATGTCCTCTTTGGAGAAGTGTCTATTCATTTCTTTTGCTCATTTTTTGATTGGATTATCTTCCTGGTGTTGATTTTTACAAGTATTTTTAAATTTTGGTTATTAACCCCTTATCAGACGTATTGTCAAATGTGTTCTCCCATTGTGTGGTATGCCTTTTTATTTTGTTCATATTGTCTTTAGCTGTGCAAAAACTTTTTAGTTTGATATAGTCCCATTTGTTTAGCTTGTCCTTTATCTCCCTTGTGTGTGGAGACAAATCAGTAAATATATATTGCTGCGACTGATGTTGGAGAGCTTATTGTCTATGTTTTCTCTAAGATGCTTATGGTTTCACGGCTTAAGTTTAAGTCTTTTATCCATTTTGAGTTTATTTTTGTGAATGGTGTAAGTTGATGGTCTAGTTTCATTGTTTTGCAGGTAGCTGTCCAATTTTCCCAACACCATTTGTTAAAGAGACTGTCTTTACTCCATTGTATGCTATCTATTCGTTCTTTTAACTCTATAACATTTCTGGAAAACTCCTTTTTGTAAAGATCAAACATATCAGGTTGACACTTTTTAAAAATTGAACTTATTGGCGTGGCATTGGTTAATAAAGTTATAGAAGTTTCAAGCATACAGTGCTACAGTGCAAACAATACAGGCTGACACTTGGGCTCCTTTCCCTTGGAACCTTCTGGTCTCGTGTGATTGTCCCCTGGGCCTGCTGTTCTCATCCCTCATTCTGTTCCTTCTCTCCTGTGTGGGAGGCTCTGTTATGGGGTCCATGATGAAAACAGGGCCAAGAGAAAGCCCCCAGCTCCAATGGTGAGGCCTCCTTTTCTTCTCCCTAAGAATATTCATGTGGTTTAAGGTTTTGCATTTGTTCTAAGTTTCTCACTTCTGTTTTTTTCTGTCTCTGGATGCTTTTGTGGTGAACTCTTTTCTTTTCTCCTCCCTCCCTCCCTTCTTTCTTTCTTTCATGAGAAGCAGGGAGGCAGAGAGACTGACTCCTGCATGTGCCCTAACCAGAACCCACCTGGCAAGCCCACTAGGGAATGATGCTCTGCCCATCTGGAGCGACTGCTCTGTTACTCGGCAACTAAGATATTTTTAACATTTGAGGTGAGGTCATGGAGCCATCCTCAGTGCCTGGAGCCAACTTGCTCCAACTGAGCCATGGCTGCAGGAGGGGAAGAGAGCAACAGAGAGAGAGAGAGAGAAGAGAGAGAGGGAGGGGTGGAGAAGTAGGTGGTCGCTTCTCCTTTGTGCCCTGACCAGGAATCGAACCCAGGACATCTACGCTCTGGGTTGATACTCTACTGCTGAGCCAACTGGCCAGGGCTTCGTGGTGAACTCTTCTGTATTGAAAGAGCATGTTCTCCAGCTCTGAGAAAGTAAAAAGGAAATGCATGTTTTGAGGACTTGTGCGTAGAAAATACCTTTATCTCACACTCTTCCAGCTGATTGGTAGTTTGGCTTGATTTTCAATTCTGGGTTGGAAATATTTTTTAAAAAAATATTTATTCATTTTAGAGAGGGGAGTGAGAGAGAAAGAGAGAGAGAGAGAGAAAGACAGACAAAGAGCGAAGGGTAGAGGAACAGGAAGCATCAATTCCCATATATGCCTTGACCAGGCAAGCCCAGGGTTTTGAACCGGTGACCTCAGTGCTCCAGGTAGACACTGTCCACTGTGCCACGACAGGTCAGATAATTTTTCCTTAGAACTTTGAAGCATTGCCCTCTCTGTCTTCTCTCTTGTTTCCAGTGTTGCCTTTGAGCAGTTGGACACCTTTCCAAGGCCTTTCTAATCTCTTGTAGATGATTGATAGCCAGTCCAGCTCTTGATTTCTGATTGCTGGTATTTAGGTAAGCAGGGAACTGGCCAGACTGCTGTATTATTATTGCTTGTGCTTTAGTGCTTCAGGGCGAGCTTAAAGAATTTCTTTTTGGCTTTCATACTTCCAGGACTCAGCGTGTGCCATATGAAAGCTGTATATGACTTTTGTGGTCCATTGTAGCCCCGTGGACTTCTGTGTGCCTCCAGAGGGTACTCGCACAGAACACAGCCTGAATGGGGCCCCCTGAATTGTACAGGGAGGCTGCCCTGGCTGAGTGCTGTGACTTTGCTGAGTCATGCACTGGAGGGCTCAGAGCAGGGATAGGGGTCAAACCTGGCTTTGTAGGAACATGTATCATCCTAGAATAGGCTGCACCTAGATGAACCAAAAGCTGGAGAGAATTCATGCCCTGACCTCCTTTGCACGTGCTCAAAGCAAATATCCTAACTTGCCATAGACCAGGATACGACCAGGATGTGTGGAGATGAAAGTGTCACTGCTGTTTACTTTTTAGGTTTGGTTGGAGCTTAAAGCCACAAAGGTGCCACTTTCTGCTTCTAAAAAGCACCCGGGCACTTTTGCTCATGTCTTGCTGATCTGTGAGGCACTGAAGGAAGTGTGTGTCAAGAGTAGCAGATTTCAGTCAGAGTCATAGAATAAATCTGTTAAAATTATCTGGTACCCCAAGCTCCCCAGCACTTTGAGGGGACTAATCGGTTTTTCCGTGTTTGAAACAGCTGATGGAAGATACTTATTTCTGTGATCAACTTACACTAGCTTTGACCTAGTAAGCTGGTTATTTGTTTTGTTAGCAGCTCAACCCTTTCAAAAGACGGCATCTGTGTGATGCAACGCAAGGTAGGTGCTCTGCTCTGGCTTCATCTTCACCTTGTTTTATAGATGAAGAGACTGAGGCCCAAGTCCCCACAGAGAGCTGGTGACAACATGACCCATCTCAGAGCCTCCTGACCCCCTTTTAAATGGCATGCTGCTGAGTGTTGAAACAAGCGTGATGAAATTTAGAACGGCCAGATAATAATGTTCCCAAGTGCCAGGGTCACTGATCAGAGTGTTCAGGTTACTGTGGGAAAATTACTTTGCTGATCCAACCACGTTTCAAAGTTCTCGAGCGTCTGGAACCGGGTGCATTGACAGATCTTCCCATGGTTTGCTTGGACCCTCACAAGCTCCTAGATATGAACTTAAGACTTCACCCTCCCTCCTTACACCCTGTCAATGGAGCAGAAGTTTGTTAAAAGTTGCTTTTGAAAAGAGGAGACAGTTGAGACTTTCTCTTGTTTTCAGTTGTAATGACTTGACTTGAGCCCATCTACTTGAAACAAAATGTTTAACATCCAGCTAGTGTGAATACCACCTTTTTTCACACGATAAGGATACCTTTATCCTGGAAACCTTTTATAGGGGGAAATTCTTGTCACTTGAATATTTACTATTCAAAGGAAATATTTTTGTATGTTCCTGAACTACAAATTGATACTTGTATTTTCTAAAACAACCCAGGATCCCTTAAAATGGACATGGCCACTTCAATAGTGGCCATGTATTTCCAAATACAGCTGAAGAGCTTGTTTGTTGTTGTTGTTAATAAAACCTCTTTAAAATAGCTGTTGACCTCTTCTCATCAAGCACACCCGCAGCTGGTTCACATAATACATGGTGTTCACAAACAAAAAACAGGCATGCACTCAATGTTTTTAAAAAATTCAAGTTTTCATGGGAAATAAACATAAAAGTCAGGATGTGGAGATGTCCATTAGAACAGTACAGTGTCGGGACCGTGGTGCACAAGACTGCACATCGCCAGATCCCGAAGAAGGGGATCTCACCACGAAGCAGAAGATGGCCTCACGGCCTCTCTTCTGGGCTCAGTTGCTCATGAGTTACATACACTCCCAGTTCATCTTTGCATGTGGAAGGAAGCGTGTATGAGCTGGAGGAAGGACATTATGTGACCCTCCTCCCGTGGTTGTGTTTCTGCACCCTGAAGGATATATGTTGGGGTATTGACTGTGGTATGGACACCTTTCTTTCTGAATGAATATATATTTTCTTAGTTTACCTTTTAAATTTAACTTCCAAAAACCTTCTGGGTAAATTCAAAAGTACAATTTACATGGTTATGTTGTATATAAATATCTGAAAGTTTTAATGAGAGACTTTAATCAGTGTATTATCATAGTTATTGCAAAATGGTACATTAAATTCAACCTTTTTAAAATAAATGATATCTAAATATTTAAGATACTTAACAATACAATTTTACTCTTGGTTCAAGTTCTAAGTTCATTAGAATATATTTAAGATATATAATTCAGTGTAAATTGAAAAAATGATTTAAAAATGCTTTTCTGTTTTTTTTAATTCACTAGTATTAGTAAATACTAGTTTTTATTAATCAAAATGAAAATTGATAATTTCCATTAAAATTTTCACTTTTGGCCCTGGCTGGTTGGCTGAGCGGTAGAGTGTCGGCCCAGCTTGTGAAAGTCCTGGGTTTGATTTCTGGTCAGGGCACACAGGAGAAGCAACTATCTCTTTTTCCACCCTTAAAACACCTCCTTCTCTCTCTCTCTCTTTCCCCTTCTCCCGCAGCCATAACTCAAATGGTTTGAGCATGTTGGCCCTGGTTGCTGAGCAATGGTGCAGTGGCCCCCAGATGGGCGGAGCATCGCTGGGAGGTGGCTTGCTGGGTGGATCCTAGTAGGGGTGCATGCGGGAGTCTGTCTCTCTGCCTCCCTGCCTCTCACTTTACTAAATAAAAAAAAATTACTTTTAATAATATCACTAAGTATAGCTGAAAAGTTCAGCATGTTTGTATGTTAGTGCCATGTATGACTAAGAAATTGGATGCTGTGTATGTGCCAACATTTGGCTCTAAGGTTGCCCATGGAATCTCTGCTGTGTATGAAGTTTGCTTGGTGCAGACAGGTGCTTTTGAGCCCATGTAAGCCACGTGCCTATGGCATTCAAAAGCATGGCTGATAGTGGAAAAACCATTGTTGTACGACAGTTCCCAGAATGTCAGTGATGATTTTTGGCTTCTGGTGAGAAGAACTCTCAAATGTCTAGAAAGAATCCCAGACATATAGTGTAGATCTGTGTAGCTTTTACCGTAAGCATAGCTTCTTAGACTTGAAGGGTGGTCCATTTTTTGCCTCTCCTCTGGAGATGAGGATACATGAGACAGTCTGGGCACTGTTCTCTTTGACCTGACCAACCACAAGTCTGCAACAGGGCTTTAACACAGTGGCAGTTAGGAGAGCCAGACTGACTTCCAGTAGCTAATGAGAGGTCACATCTTCCCTTAAAGAGAAAAATTAATTTAAGCCAAGGTCCAAGGGCCATCCATGGTCTTTAAAAACTGTATAGAAAATTTCATGCTTGCCATACATTTTTTTTTCATTTTGGCAAATGGTTATTGTTATGATAGTGTGCTTCATGGATTTCATGACTAATGTTTACATGAGTGACATGCATGATTATTTAAATATAGTAATTGACTCAGTCATTCAACAAATATTGAATGAACAACAATACAAAATGTATGTATTAAGCACCTGCTATTTGGCCAGGCAGTGACTTAGTGCTGGGGTGACATGCAGTGTGGTGTCAATGATAAACAATGAACAATTAAATGTATGAGTAGGAATCAAGACTTGTCCTATGAAGGGGGAAAACATTACTCTGAGTGGTCTAATTTGATTGCGGGCTGCCAAGGAGATTGGTTTTCAGCATGTGTGGCTACTGTGTTACAGTTGCCCACAGGGTGGTACCTTGACTCATTCTTGTGCCTTTGCCAGGCTTTTGTAAACAAATGCCTTTTGCCAAAGGATCCACATTCTCCTTGATCAGAATAGCCGATTCCCTTTGAGGATAGCAGATTCGAAGTTTTGATGTAGCTGGCTGCTGATTGGGTTATCCGTAAAAGGCATGTTAACAGCTGAGAGCATTTCTCTTGTCATTTGCAAGCAGAATTTTGCCTCTCATTCACTTCTCATCGGATCGCAGTGCAAGCTTATGATTGAAATGTGGATCCTCATCTATTCCAGGCTCATGGTCCTTGCTGACTGTGTTGGTGGTTGAACAGGGGTGATTTCTTTTATTGTTTGTGCTTAACGGGCAAATGTTAAAAACACAGGAGCTAAGTCGCTCATTTGGAGGACTTAATGAGAAACTGTCATCTTTCCTTATTACATATTCTTTTATTCTTATTTCCCACAGTGTTTTTTATGGAGGCTGTCTGTCTTGTTTGGAGAAGTAATACAGCCCTGGAAATCTCAGGTGGAATTATCAGGAGACGTGTTTTTCATTGGAGGTTGGTTAGGGCTGTGCCAAGGGACAGCTTTGTCTCCCTTGTTTAATTAGAGAAAGTAGCTAGGGTTGTTTCTAGCCCTGCTCACTACCCGTGTGTGCACACAGAGGAAGCAGGACGCTCAGACATGCTGGGTAAGGGCAGCCCCTTCTAGCACACCCACGTGAGTGTTTAGCTCTGTGTGCTGGAGTGGGTGGCTTTGTTCTCTCCTGGAACACTTCCAAGTGCTGCTTCGCTTGTCTTCCTAATTCACAGCTCCTTCCTGGAAGACATTGAAAAGACCGAAACACAAACATCCCCATGGAGTCACTTTTAATAAGTGAGGGTGCTATTGGTTAGCTTGTTATTGTGGTTCTGGGGGCTCAGAGGGAGCTTGGGCTGTCTGTGACGTTTGCTGTTTCACTTACTTCCTTTGCTGTGTTTTATTGACCAGTTCTTTTCGTAGGAAGCCTGTATGAAAGTGATCTCTGTGTTAGTCTGTCTTCTCTTATTGGGGTACAAAGGGGGGATTCCTCATGATGAAGCATCAAGTTCCTGGCCCAAAGAGGTCTTCCCAGACCCAGATGTATGACTTTCTTCTTGCATCTCAGCTCCTGGCTTGGATACTTGTGGGCTAACCTCAGAATTGAGTCATCTTTTTTTTCTTTGTTTTATTTCCTTTTGCCAATTTTCTTATCAATCTGTACTTAATCTGTGGGATTGGAGCTGTATAAGCTCTCTCCATAGTTTTTTGGACTGAAATATAGTAGAAATAGATACTCACAGAGGTGGGCAGATATGTGCACGCGTGCACGTGCGTGTGTCTGTGTGTGAGACTGGGGCGTAGGGGTGCTGGAATGAGGTGAACTAGCTTCTAGCAGGGTGAACCAGCTAAGTGACCTAATGTTTCTGAGCTTTAACTTTCTCGTTTGTGAAAGGTGGGCTGCTCACAGAATCGCAGTAGGGAGTGGGGAGAGAGCCCACCTCGTTCGTGTCTGCGGCACGAGGGCCGTGAGTTCACTAAGATCAGTGCTCTTGCCCTGTGGTTCTTTCCCAGAATCAGTTTCCCACCTAAAAATGTTCTGTTAACTTTTGTGTTGCTGCTTGTTTGAGCTATTCACGGAAGCTTATTTTTAAAATTACAAAATGTAAAAGAAGACATTAAAATATTAATTTAAGTAAAAATAGCTTTGTATCTGAAGGGAGCCTGATTTGTAAATCAACTGGCACTCCAGAGCCCGGGTTTAGCTAGTCTGCCTGAGCAGGTGGAGGCAGGAGGACTTCTGCACAGTGTCCCAGGCTGTTGCTGCAGTGTGGGCCCTCCTCCGTCGGAGCGGACAGGGTGGCCTGCACGAGCCAGGGCCGTCGCTGCCTTGCTTCTGTAACCCTGCTTCTTTAGCCCCGCTGTGGGGTTCAAGGGGTCCCATGGTTAGAGGTTGAAGTTGGGGGACCCTGAAGAATTGATAGCCATAAAAAAAATACATTCTCATTGCAGGTTCACTCTCAGTTTGGAATGTTCTATGAACAGAGCATAGGGCACTTTGAGGACTGAGGTTTGTGAGGCCCCCAGCCCTCTCCTGCTTGCACACTTATTCACAGGCATTCCCTGTCTATCTCTGTCTCTATTTCTATCTCTGTATCTCTGTATTTGCCTCTGTCTCTGTCTTCTTTCTTAATTGGACCCATACGAAAGAACCAGAAAGGGCTTTCCTTCCTGGATAACATAATATGGTCCGTCCCTGGCCATGAGCTTGCCCTGCCCATCAAAATCCAACTGGACAGTGTCCATGGCATGTGGGCCCGGAGTGGACATTCTTGATACATATATTGGTTCCCAGATATTTGCAGCCACTTTCCTCTATGCCTTAGGTATGGCCCCAGAGTAGCAGGGAATCTCATCTCACTAGGCACCGGGAATGATGGGCTGTAGTTCTCTCCTTCCCTGCCAGCAACTGGAAGGCCATCCACTGGACACTCCACAGACTCTGTTTTTATTTAACTCAAGTTTTGAAAATATTTCCCACTCTGTTAGTCAGGGCACTTGCACCACATAGGATTATAATCTTTAGCTTTGAAGTCCTTATTCCAGCATTGCCTTTCATAGGGACAGACGCCCAAGAGTGTCATCATGGTTTGGCCACTTAAATGTATCTGTGGAAACTACAGTGGCAGGAGCCCACATCTAGCTCTGAGTGTTATGTGGGTTTTTGCACATTTCGTTATTGAATAAGAAGAGTGGACGATGTGTTCCTAGGACAACTATGGGACATGGTGTTCCTGATATTAAGGATGTGCCGTGTTGGGAGACTCTTCACCTGTGTTCTTAGACAGAGGGGTGTGTTCATAAACGAGGTGACCTTGGGTCAGCTCTGCTGGGCAGTACAGATTCAGTGTACTGATAAGGGACATTTGAACTTGGCCTTCAGATGAATGCCTTCCCAGGAGTGATAGAATTACTAATTCAGCGCTCCATCTAACTTTTGTGTTGGATGTTTGAAGCAAATTAGTTTCTTCCCTGTGTCACATGATTATTCGTATCTGTATTAGGGTATACCGGGACGAGGTGTAACTCAGGATGCTATGGTTTCTCTAAATTGAGGTAACCTGTGCTTATAGACCTACTTTGTTTAGATATTTCAGCAATGGTCTCTTCATTCACTGGGTGTAGCACCAGCATTGCCTTTCATTTCCCTCTGAAAGGCAATGCTGGAATAGGGACATCTGCTTTTGTAGCAGGGAGCTTGGAGCAGACAGGCTGGGTCCTCAGCTCCGCCAAGTGGACAGGGCCAGCTGGTGCTCATCAACCTGGACATAGAAGGAGACCTTGGAGCTAGCAGGTCAGTCCAGACACTTGGTTCAAGGGTGAAAAAGTCTCAGTCCAAGTCCAGAAACCTCCTGGTCTCCGACTGGGAGTGGGGGGGTGGGTCCGGGCTGTGGGAAGTCCTGTTGCCGATCCTAGGGTTTACCTGTGTCTGTGACCTTGGACAGTGGGTGGTTAGGGTCCTATCAAGAGTCATTCACCTGGAGAGGAATTGGCTGGAGCCAGGGAGGTGGAGCCCTGGCAGGGCTTCCCATGAGGCGGGGAGGAGAGGGATCAGGGGAGGGGTGAGCAGGAGAACCAGACCCACCACTGGGACAGAATCACATGGAGCTGATGCCAATTCTCTGCACCTCGGGTTATCAGAGTGAAAGAGGGGGAGGACCCATGGGATAATCTACAGCTGTGGCAGTGCTGTCGCTAACTGACTTTCTTTTCGGGAAGCTGGACAGGGCCAGGTACATTACACTCATTAGTGTATGTCTGCCCCTTCCCCGCCCCCAGAGCTGTTCTTAGAAACCTCTTCAGCCTTTGGCCCTGTGTCTTGCACCCATTCTATGCATGGGCTTATTTATGAAGGAAGAGGTCCCAAAGTAAATCTTGGAATTCAGATCAGTCATGTGCAGGCTTCTAGGTTTATTGTTTATGAACTGAGCGTCTGAGTAAAAAGGGTCTGAGAGACTCGCAGGCCAGTGTTGGTAGAGCTGGCTGTGAGCATGTGGGTTCCCACCCCCCCTCACCTTCCAAGGCTGCTGAGCCCCCAGGTCCAGTGCAAGGCCCGGGAATCTGTATTTTTAGCAATAGCCTCCAAGTAATTGGGATGGTCAGCCACTTTGGAGAAAGTCTTATCTATCCAGTGCCTCCCTTTACAGGTGGAAATGCTGAGGCACAGAGAGGAGGACGTGGAGGTGGGTCTCATTGGCTGAGATGGCCTCTTTGCACAGCTGTGATTTGGCTGAAATTCAAACAATGGCAGATGCCACTGGGCAGACACAGTATATTTCATTGTCATTTGCATAAAAACCCAAATACACTATCCAGGCTGCTCATGACAACAGCTTCCCGACAGTCATGTATTTTGTTCTTTTTTCCTTTCTGTGCTTCTGGGCTTCACTGTCCCTTTGTCCCTCTAGCCCTCCTGCCACCTAGCAGTGTGTGACTTTGATCAGGTCTCTTCTGCTTTCTTCTTCTAGTTCCTTTCTATGACCAAATCTGGTAGCTACTATTTAGCTTACTGATAATTCAGCTGGAGTGGGCAGCAGAGGTTGACTCCCCCTCCTGGTCTGGAAGTCCCCTTCACCTGAGCTGCAGTGACCAACTAGGACAGAAGGTGCGTGGCACTGTGGATGGGCAGATATTACATGCAAGGCGGAGCTGAGGAACCCAGTGCATTGTCCTGCTGCTCCTGACTCAGTTTGCCCATGGCTTTTCTCATTGTTCCCATGCAAAGCAGGAATAGAACCGGCTGGTTTCCCTTCCCCTTGACCTCAGATGGACTTGATTTCACTCCAGTGGAGCCCTTGGCTTCTCCCACTCTCTGGGCTCAAGAACACAGGTTCCCCACCGCTCCTCCCCACTGTTCTGTGGATTCTGTACTGTGCCTTGCTGAGCTGGGCACATTCCCTGAATTCACTGTGCTACCACCACTGGTTTTTACTAGGGCTGTCCTGTCTCCTCCTTCCACGGCAGTGGACACTTTCCGATGGCTTCCACCCAGTGTTTCCCAACCGGTGGGTATCTTACAAAAACTCCCTTTTGGACCTCTATTTTGAAAGATTTACAAAGCAAATACTACAGATTAATTTCCGTATCAGAATATGGAGAATTCCAGTGCTTTTTTCCATAGATTTTCTTTCTCTGAAGATGAAAAAAATATATATATATATTAGTTGTTGACACCATTCGTTTCATAATACAAAGTGAGTTGTGCTTTACCCAGAAATGAGGATTTGGTTTTTACACCTGTATAAACTCCTTTTCATCTATTACCAAAAAGGGATTTTTTGCTGTTTTTTTTTTTGGAGGGGGGGTGGTGGTTTATTTTTGGGAACTATTCTTTTTTTGGCTTTATAAAATACGGATCCTGTTGAGCCGTTTAATTTGGCTTTGCAGAAACTCATTGTGAACTAATAGAAAAGTCAATTAGGTTTTCCTTGTCAAATGGGTACACAAGTATCCGAATTTTTTTTTAGAGATCTGTATTTAGTCACTGAGTAATTCCACAGAAGGTGGCCCTGGTGCCTTCACCTCCTTTTCTATCATATGCACTGTCCACACAGCCCATGCCTGTCCTGGTGCTTTGGCCAGCCTGGGCGCAGTGCTGTGATTCCTTCCAGTGTGGAGGCTGAGCAGGCATCCCCAGAGTCCCGTGCGCATGTGGACTGCTTGAAAATCCATAAAGGGACAAGGAGAAGCTGCAGCCCTGAAGGGTCATGCACAGAAAATGAAGGTGATGGGTTAACTGAGAGTAGTTTAGATCCCAGCCTGTCCTCTTTCTTTTTGAGCATCTTTATGAAGTGAGGGCCCAACTCTTATGAACGTGACTCATGAGCAGTGAATGCAGACTAATTTGATATTAGTCAAAGCCTATGCATGATTTGATAGTAAAATTTTCTACTTAAAGTCCTGGTATATGCCATAATGGACAGAATTTGGGGATTCCCCAGCCTCTTTGATTTTATTTTTCTTAGTTGAGGGTTGACCTTTATAGTCTTTTAGACTTTCTCCGGATCTCTACCTATTTTCCTTATAGTCTCCTTTGTCTCTGAACATTTGGATGGAGTCTCATTCTTTTGCTGACCCAGGTAACAAAGTAAAGATGAGTGCTGTACGCCATCCCAACAATACCAAGTGAGCTGTGCCGGCTGGCTGCTTGAAAACCAACTTACAATGGAAACTAATATAGCCAAACCAGAGAATGAAAGAAAGTGAAGAAGAAATAAAAAGGAATAAGAAAAAAGCAAATAGACACACTTTCTAAATATAAAAGTGAACTGTAATTGATACAGTCCAGGCATGGCTGGAAATCATCTGTGGGCTGTAGTAATCGCAAGCTGGGTGCGCGCTATTTCTTCAAAGCAGTCATCATATTGAGATGTGGAAATTGGATTTAACTTGCTACATAAAAGTACACATTGTGATTTGCAAAAATTTACCTTTCCAGTAGCCACTACTACACTATACAGCATGCTTCCAAAAGACAAGTGTGTTTGTGTGTGTGTGTCTGTCTACAGATTTAAGCAAGTTGAATGGAGATCCTTGAAAAAATGTTATATTGTTGCTGATGTGTACTATGTAGTTTGTGTTAATGGTTACATCTGTACTGAATATGTACATGCTTTTTTATTATTATTACCTAAACAATACAGTATAACAACTATTTACATTGCATTTACATTGTATTAGTTAGGATGTATAAAAAATCTAGAGATGATTTAGAATATACCAGAGAAAGTAAGTTGGTTACATACAAATACGTCAGTTTATATAAGGGACTTGAGCATCTGTAGATTTTGGAATCTGCAGGGGGTCCAAGGAACAAATATAGTTATAAAATTTATATTTATATATAATTTTGTGTATTTATAGCAGCATATAATGTTCACATGTAATAGTTGCTTATCATAGTATTTATGTGTATATTGCAGTAGTCATATACCATATTTCCCCATGTATAAGACGCTCCCATTTATAAGACAAATCTTAATTTTGGGGCCTGAATTTTGAAAAATAAATGTATTACATAAAGTTTTTCAACTCAAGTTTTATTCATCATAAAATTCATATAACTCTATATCCGCACGAGAAAGTGGGAAATGCAAGTAAAATCTACAACCTCTGTATAAGATGCACCCAGTTTTTAGACCCCACATTTTTTGAGAAAAGGGTGTATCTTATACGTGGGGAAATACGGTATGTATAATGTTTGCCTGTCTTGGTTTCCAAAATCAGGACTAACCTTTGTCAGATAAAAGTTACGTCTTACTCTAGCGGAAAGAAGTATATATAATGATTTTTAGTAAACAGAAAAGATATTTTAATTTAAAAAGACCTAGTAGTGTTTTTTTAGCTGGTTATACAAAGCCCATCAATCTACAGGGAGATGTTTATGACATATATACACGTGGGGACGGGTGTTGCTTCTGAATGGTCTCAGTGCTAGGAGCCATCGATGCGGTCAAAGTTACCAAGGCTAATTGGGGTAAAGACAAGGGTCAGTGGCCTTTTTTGTTGAACTAAAATCTGTTTTAAGGAGAAATAAAAGCCTGTCGTGATCACTGACGGAGCCTGCCCTGCAAAATACGATGAAGGTAGTGCCAGCGAAATGGGCCAGTGTCTATACAGTCTCACAGAGCCCCGTGTGCTGAAGGCCCTGTGCTTAAGGGTTAGTGCTGTGAGATTGCCATTTTGTAATTCTTTCAATACTTTTATCTTTGAACCTGTGCTTTTATAAGTGAAGAAGTGTGATGGGACATTGAAGCATGTGTTAGGGTCATGGAGCCTTAGCTCGCATGAGGTCCCGCCGCTCCAGGATGGGGTCCTTGCCACTTCCTCTCTGCCTCTTAGTGCCAGTCCTGCCCAGCCTTCCCCTCCCCACCCCCTCCTGCCTGACTGCGCCGGGTCCTCTGCCCAGAGCAGTGGCCGGGTTGCATCAGTACGGGAGGCTTGTGTTTCACTGTGGCCCTGTGCCCCTCCCTGGGACCTGAGCACAGGTGTCAGCACGATTTTCCTAGAGCATATGCCCTATAGCTGCAAGATGAGGTGGTTGGCTCCTTTGTTCTGGCTGGCAGCACCTTGATGCATAGAGTGGCGACTGGGCAGGGCTCTCAAACCTACAATGTGCAGGTCCCAAATGTCCCCGAATGGAGGGTCCAGTTACCTTGGGGGTCTCTATTTGTCATGGGTTAGGGCTATAGACTGGTGGGATGGGGATATTAACTTCTCACCCCCAGTGTGTTCTTTGCATTTTCACCTTGCACTAGACCTCAAAAATTGTATCTACCACCCCCAAGAATGATACGTCTCCACAGACCCACCCCTTTCTTTCTTTTTCTTTTTTTTACAGGAGCAGAGAGAGAGAGAGTCAGAGAGAGGAATAGATAGGGACAGACAGACAGGAACGGAGAGAGATGAGAAGCATCAATCATCAGTTTTTCATTGTGACACCTTAGTTGTTCATTGATTGCTTTCTCATATGTGCCTTGACTGTGGGCCTTCAGCAGACCGAGCAACCCCTTGCTTGAGCCAATGACCTTGGGTCCAAGCTGGCGAGCTTTTTGCTCAAGCCAGATGGGCCTGCGCTCAAGCTGGCGACCTTGGGGTCTCAAATCTGGGTCCTCCGCATCCCAGTCCGACGCTCTATCCAAAGTCTACCATCATTCTTTTTCTCATCGTTTCTTGGGTATCCTGCATTTTGACTACAACCCATCTCTTAATAATTATTCTGCATTCCAGAGTGCTCTGACCATTGTGTGTGGCTATCTTTGCCTCCAAATTTCTCCATGGGTGAGGTGGTCACTGCAAATAGCAAGGTCACTGTGGGACTCAGATCAGGCTGTGCTATGTGATACTCTTTGGTAGGTTCTGATGATGTTTAGTTCTTCTACTAAGAACTGCTCCTTACCTCAAAGCAATTCTTAGTGTTGACCAAGCAGATCAACACATAACAGACACTTAGGCCTTAGGAATGCAGTAGGTTTAAGCAAGGTATTTAAGAAAATCTCTTACTCTGTCTTTGTGGACAAAATGGAATATTATGGGCAAGAATACAGTGGCAAACTGGGTGGTCTGCCATATTCACAAAGTGCTGATTCATAAATCTAGGTCACTCTGGGAGCAACTGCTAATGTTGAGTGGCAGGACCCCAGTACTTGTGGGTCTTTGATGGATTATGTGGATGAGGACTTATGACATACCAGGTACCAAATATGTGGGTGTCATGGAGCTGGATGATAGAACAGATGTGATCAGTACCACCGCTGAGGTCTGTAGGTTTGAATGATGGGCTCTGTCAAACAAGAACAAATTTAATAGGGTATATACTTAGGTCCAAAAATTGCATCTGAAAAGTAGAATCTTTGAGGGTTTTAACTGCTTAGAAATTCAAAATAAGCTAGTATGCTGATAGGACTGGCTAAATGAGCTGATCACACAAAATCCTGCACACAAATTTTTAGAGCAGTTTTATTCACAATTGCCAAAAATGGGAAGCAACTGAGACGTCCTTTGGTATGTGAATGGATAAGCTGTGTACATTATACACTGGAGTACTATTCAGTATTAAAAAGAAGTGAGCTGTCAAAGTGTGCAAAGATACAGAGGAAACTTAAATACTGCTAAGTGAAAGATGCCTGTCTGGAAAGGAGATGTACTACGTATGTGATTCTTACTATATGACATTCTGGAAAGGCAATATTTTGGAGACAGTAGCATGACCAGTGGTCTGCCAGGGTTTAGGGGAGAGAGAGGTGGATTAAGTAGGTAGAGCGCTGGAAATTTTTCATGTGTGAAAATCCTAAGAATGATGTTATAATGGTGGATATATCAGCTCGTATATCTATCAAAACCCATAGAATTTACAGCATAAAAAGTGAACTTTGATGAGAACTATAGGCTTTAGTTATATCAATATTGGTTCATCATTATAACTGTATCAGTAATGCAAGATGGTAATACTAGAGGAACTCTGAAGGGGAAAGGTGATATGGGATCTTTCTGTGCTGTCTGCCTTATTTTTCCATAAACCTAAAACTACTTTAAAAATAAATTCTGTTAATTAAAAAAAATACCTGTCTAAGTAGATCTGTGGAGTCCAGAACAAATGGACTTTAGGTCCTTCCTGGTTTCATTTGCTGTGAAGTAGCCACCTAGGGCCTGGCCAGAGGTGGGTGGAACACCTCGGGAAGAGGCGAAGGAACCAGGATGTTTGTCCTGAAGAAGACAAACACTTCAAGGAGGCCTGAGCATATTCCCCAGTTTCTGCAGCCCTGGTGGTGACTGCTTGGTGTCTTTGAGAAGAGCTCTCAGAATCTCTTTAGTCAGTTTGGCACACTCAAGTAGACACACTCCTGAAAATTGGTGACAACCCTTCCAGCTATTTTCATGTGATAATAGGCAGATGGAGAGGCAGGGACTTGTGACTGGGAGATATTTAGGAGCACTGTAAGAGAACTGGCTTAGAGCCAAACTGTCTGGATCCACATCCTCATCCCACCTCTTCCTGGTCTTGAGGTTTGGGCAGGTTTCCTAGCTCATCTGCAAAATGGGAATAATGGCAGTACCTTCCTCATGGGATTGTTACAGGGATTAAATGACTGAACACATATGAAGTTGTTAGAATAGTGCTGGCACTCACCTTTTATGAGCTGGCACTCAGCTTTTTTATTCAGCTACCATTTGTTTCTGGGAGGCAGAAGTAGCACCACTGGGTCAAGGGAAGCAAAATTCAAGAGCAGACTTTCTCACTCTTACATGCTAGCCTCCTTGTACTCGTGCGGTTCCCTTTGCTTATGCTGTTCCCCCACCTGAATTGCATTTGTCTCTTCCTACCTGGCAAATTCCGACTTTTATAAGAAGGCAAAGCTTAAATGCCACCTCCTCTCGAGCCTTCTCTCTGGCTTCCTAATGCACTTACTACCACAGCACTTTGGACAGTACTAGGCTTAAACACAGTTGTTTACTTGTCTGCTTCCGTCTCCGCTGGGCAGGCTGGAATCTGGTCATCAGAGTATGCCCCATAGCTAGTCCAGCCTCTGACCAACACTCTTTATGGGATGAAAACACAATCGCCCTCCCCCCAGGAATAATAGGATAGTGCAGGAAATTGAATGCTGCAGAAAAGGCTGAGCTTTCAGATCTCAGGTGTTTCAGCAGAGGTGAGTGACGCTGACCGAGGGGCTCATGGATTGGAGGAACGTAGCATTGCTCTGAGCGGTGCCACGGAGGGCTGGCACCTGATCACTGCAGGCCAGCAGGTAGGGACTTGTTTGATATCCTATGAGACAGTTTTCATATAAAGAAAAGATCAGTTGCAAACAAATTTACTTTTTAAAAAGTAAATTTTGATTTAGTGAGAGCATGCACTCAAACCCCTCATTTTTCTTCGAGCTTTCAATTTTAGCTAACATAATCTATTTTGTTTGATAAATCTAAGCAGGTTTAGACAACCATTTCCAGGATGGTCTTTGGTGGATGATTAGTTTCATTAAAAAGTTTAGTCAGGCCTGACCTGTGGTGGCGCAGTGGATAAAGCGTTGACCTGGGAACACTGAGGTCGCCAGTTCAAAACCCTGCACTGGTCTGGTCAAGGCACATATGGGAGTTGATGCTTCTAGCTCCTCCCCCCTTTCTCTCTCTCTCTCTCTCTCACTCTGTGTCTCCTCTCTAAAAAGAATAAATAAAAATAAATAAAAAAAAAGTTTAGTCATACTCCTTTAAACATTCTAAATGAATTAGCAAAATTTATATTTTCTGTATCCTCTTGAAGACAACATTATCCAAGATTACTAAGGTGGTACCAAAGGGGCTTGGGAGCCAATATGAATAAGTTCCCACCAGCCAAGATGAGACATTTGGGAGTCAGTAGGGACAATACTGCCCCAGAATAAAGCACATCAAATATGTTGGTAATTACACTAAAAAAACCCAAAAGGAATAAAGACAACTAACTTTGTAACCTTTAGAGGATACTAAGGAACTGTCCCATAATCTTGAAAGGTGGTAAATGAAGAGAAAGAATCAAGTATTGATCCTGCCTTTCCTCTGAGCTCCATCCCTCCCAGGACTCAATGTTCAATGAGGGGAAGTTTCTCTGTGTAGCTGTGACCCAGCTAATGCCTGAAGCAAGAATGGAGGACTGTCACCCTGTGTGTCTCCTGAAGAATTACTGCTAATATCGAAAACTTTGAACACCAATATATAGACAGTATGTGCCTCCTTACAGAAACACACACCACTATCTAGTGTGTGGCTCTTATTTCCTCTTCTTTTTCCAAGTGAGAGGAGGGGAGAAAGAGAGACAGTCTCCCACATGTGCCATGACCAGGATCCACTTGACAACCCCTGCATGAGGCCAATGCTCTGCCCATCTGGGACTATACTTCCAACCAAGCTATTTTTTGCTACCCTGAGGTGCCATGGAGCCATCTTTAGCGATTGGGGCTGATGCGCTCAAATCAGTCAAGCCCTGGCTGCGGGAGAGGAAGAGAGAGAGAGAGAGAGAGAGAGCAAGAGAGATGGAAGGGAGGAAGAGGGGTTGAGAAGCAGATGGTTGCTTCTCCTGTGTGCCTTGACTTGGATTTGAACCTGGGACATCTACACGCCAGGCTGATGCTCTGCCACCAACCCAGCTGGTCATGGCCTAATCTATGGCTTTGCCAAAAAAAGAGTTGAACCTTAATGTGGTCAAGTCTCTGGATCCAATTACCAATTTTTACAGTCTGCAGAAGGGACAGAGGAAAATGTTAAACAAAATCACAAGGATACAATGAATGATTCTTAGACTCTGGAAAACTTTACTGGACAATGAATCTGTTTCTTCCACAAACATATTCAGAGAGAGAGAGAGAGAGAGAGAGAAAGAGAAAGAGAGAGAGAGAGAGAAAGAGATATGGCAGGAGACCTGTAAATTACAGAAAACTTAAAACATACACCTCACAAGTTCAGTGTATTGCTTTTTTTTATATATATATTTTATTATTATTAATTCAAATGGGGTGACATCAATAAATCAGGGTACATATGTACAATGAAAACATCTCCAGGATATCCTATCATTCAATTGTGTTGCATACCCATCACCAAAAGTCAAATTGTCCTCTGTCACCTTCTATCTGGTTTTCCCTGCGTCCCTCCCCTCCTCCCTATCCCACTCTTCCCTCCCTCCCCCATCCCATAACCACCACTCTCTTGTCCATGTCTCATACCCTCACTTTCATGTCCCACCTATGTATGTAATCGTGCTGTTCTCAGTTTTTCTTTTTTTCTGATTTACTTATTTCACTCCGTATAATGTTATCAAGGTACATCCATTTTGTTATAAATGATCCAATGTCATCGTTTCTTATGGCTGAGTAGTATTCCATAGTATATATGTACCATAGCTTTTTAATCCACTCGTCTTCTGACGGACACTTGGGCTGGTTCCAGATCTTCGCTATTGTGAACAATGCTGCCACGAACATGGGGGCGCATTTCTTCTTTTCGAACAGTGCTATGGTGTCCTTAGGGTATATTCCTAAGAGTGGGATAGCTGGGTCAAAAGGCAGTTCGATTTTTAATTTTCTGAGGAATCTCCAAACTGTTTTCCACAGTGGCTGCACCAGTCTGCATTCCCACCAGCAGTGCAGAAGGGTTCCCTTTTCTCCACATCCTCGCCAGCACTTATTCTGTGTTGTTTTGCTGATAAGTGCCATTCTGACTGGTGTGAGGTGATATCTCATTGTGGTTTTAATTTGCATTTCTCTAATGATTAGTGATGTTGAGCATTTTTTCATATGCCTATTGGCCATCTGTATGTCCTCTTTGGAGAAATTTCTATTCATTTCTTTTGCCCATTTTTTGATTGGGTTGTTTGTCTTCCTGGTGTTGCGTTTTATAAGTTCTTTATAAATTTTAGTTATTAACCCCTTATCAGATGTGCTGTCGAATATGTTCTCCCATTGTGTGGTTTGTCTTTTTATTCTGTTCCTATTGTCTTTAGCTGTGCAAAAACTTTTTAGTTTGATATAGTCCCATTTGTTTATCTTGCCTTTTATTTCAGTTGCCCATGAAGATAAATCGGCAAATATACCGCTGCTACAGATGTCGGAGAGCTTGCTGCCTATGTTTTCTTCTAAGATGCTTATGGTTTCACGGCTTACATTTAAGTCTTTTATCCATTTTGAGTTTGTTTTTGTGAATGGTGTAAGTTGATGATCTAGTTTCATTTTTTTGCAGGTAGATGTCCAATTTTCCCAACACCATCTGTTAAAGAGGCTGTCTTTACTCCATTGTATGTTCTTTCCTCCTTTGTCAAATATCAGTTGTCCATAAAGCTGTGGGTTTATTTCTGGGTTCTCTATTCTGTTCCATTGATCTATGTGCCTGTTCTTATGCCAGTACCAGGCTGTCTTGAGTATAATGGCCTTGTAGTAAACCTTGATATCAGGAAGAGTGATACCTCCTGCTTTATTTTTTCTTTTTAAGATTGCTGAGGCTATTCGTGTTCTTTTTTGGTTCCATATAAATTTTTGGAATATGTGTTCTATATCTTTGAAGTATGTCATTGGTATTTTAATTGGTATTGGATTGAATTTATAAATTGCTTTGGGTAATATAGACATTTTAATGATGTTTATTCTTCCTAGCCATGAACACGGTATGTGCTTCCACTTGTTTGTATCTTCCTTGATTTGTTTTATCAATGTTCTATAATTTTCCGAGTACAAGTCCTTAACCTCCTTGGTTAAATTTACTCCTAGGTACTTTATTTTTTTGGCTGCAATAGTGAAGGGGATTGTTTCCTTAATTTCTTTTGCTGATATTTCATTGTTGGTGTATAGAAATGCCTCTGATTTCTGAGTATTAATTTTATATCCTGCCACCTTGCTGAAATCATTTATAAGGTCCAGTAGTTTTTTGACTGAGACTTTAGGGTTTTCAATATACAATATCATATCATCTGCAAATAATGACAGTTTTACTTCTTCTTTTCCAATTTGTATGCCTTTTATTTCTTCTTCTTGTCTGATTGCTGTAGCTAGGACTTCCAGAACTATGTTGAATAAGAGTGGTGAAAGTGGGCAACCCTGCCTGGTTCCTGATCTTAAGGGGATTGCTTTTAATCTTTGTCCATTTAGTATGATGTTTGCTGTGGGTTTATCGTAGATGGCCTTTATCATGTTAAGGAATGATCCCTGTATTCCCACTTTACTGAGAGTTTTGAGCATAAATGGGTGCTGGATTTTATCAAATGCCTTTTCTGCATCTATTGAAATTATCATGTGATTTTTGTCCTTCCTTTTGTTTATGTGGTGAATCACATTGATTGATTTGCGAATATTGAACCAGCCTTGCCTCTCCAGAATAAATCCCACTTGATCATGGTGTATGATTTTTTTCATATATTGCTGGATCCAGTTGGCTAATATTTTGTTGAGAATTTTAGCGTCTAAATTCATCAGGGATATAGGCCTATAATTTTCTTTTTTTGTGTTGTCTTTGCCCGGTTTTGGGATCAGAATTATGCTCGCCTCATAAAAGGAGTTTGGAAGTCTTCCTTCCTCTTGAATTTTTTGAAATAGCTTGAGGAGAATAGGAGTTAGTTCTTCTTTGAATTTTTGATAGAATTCACTTGTGAAGCCATCAGGCCCAGGACTTTTCTTTTTTGGGAGTTTTTTGATAACTGTTTCGATCTCATTTGCTGTAATTGGTCTGTTTAGGTATTCTGATTCTTCCAGATTGATTTTTGGAAGGTTATATGATTCAAGAAATTTGTCCATTTCACCAAGATTGTCTAATTTTTTGGCATAGAGTTCTTCATAGTATTTTCTTACAATGCTTTGTATTTCTGTTGTGTCAGTTGTTATTTCTCCACTGTCCTTTCTTATTTTATTTATTTGAGTCCTCTCTCTTTTTTTCTTGGTGAGTCTAGTTAAAGGTTCATCAATCTTGTTTACCTTTTCAAAGAACCAGCTTCTTGTTTCATTGATCCTCTGTATTGTTTCCTTAGCCTCTATGTCATTTATTTCTGCTCTGACCTTTATTATTTCCTTCCTTCTACTTGTCTGGGGTTTTATTTGTTGTTGTTTTTCTAGTTCTTTTAGACGCAGGGTCAGGTTGCTTATTTGAGCTTTTTCTAGCTTCTTATGATATGCCTGTAGTGCAATAAACTTCCCTCTCAGAACTGCTTTTGCTGTGTCCCATAAATTTTGAGTTGATGTATGCTCATTATCATTTGTTTCTAGAAACTTTTTTATTTCTTCTTTGATCTCATTGTTAATCCATTCATTATTTAATAACATGCTATTTAGTTTCCAAGTGTTTGAGTATTTTTCATTTTTTCTTTTGTGGTTAATTTCTAGTTTCATGGCATTGTGATCAGAGAAAATGCTTGATATGATTTCAATCTTCTTAAATTTATTGAGACCATTTTTGTGTCCTAACATGTGGTCTATCCTAGAAAACGTACCATGAGCGCTTGAGAAGAATGTATATTCTACTGCTTTAGGGTGAAAAGTTCTAAAGATATCTATTAAATCAAGTTGATCTAGTGTATCCTTTAAGTCTGCTGTTTCTTTATTAATTTTCTTTCTTGAGGATCTATCCAGTGTTGTTAGAGGGGTATTGAAATCCCCTACTATGATAGTATTGCTGTTAATCTCACCCTTTATATCCATCAAAGTCTGCTTTATGTATGTTGGGGCTCCTATATTTGGTGCATAGATATTTACAATAGTTATATTTTCCTGTTGAATTGTTCCCTTTATCATTATGTAGTGCCCTCCTTTATCTCTTACTACAGCCTTTGTTTTAAAGTCCATTTTGTCTGATATAAGTATTGCTACCCCTGCTTTTTTTTCATTTCCATTTGCATGAAATATTTTTTTCCATCCTTTTACCTTCAGTCTATGAGCATCTTTTGTTTTAAGGTGTGTCTCTTGTAGACAGCATATGTATGGGTCCTGTTTCTTTATCCATGCAGCTACCCTATGTCTTTTGATTGGATCATTTAATCCATTTACATTTAAGGTTATTATTGATATGGAGTTGTTTATTGCCATTTTATTCTTTAAAGCTGTATTCTTCTTTTGCTCTATTCATTCCTCCCTTTAAACTGTTCACAAGAGGCCCCTTAGTATCTCTTGCAGAATTGGTTTGGTTTTTATGAATTCCTTCAGGCTTTCTTTTTTTGGGAAGCTCTTTATTTCTCCTTCAATTTTAAACGTTAGCCTTGCTGGATAAAGTAGTCTTGGTTGTAGGTTCTTGTTCTGCATTACTTTGATTATTTCTTGCCATTCCCTTCTGGCCTCAAGTGTTTCTGTTGAGAAGTCCGATGTCATCCTTATGGGGGCTCCTTTGTAGGTGATAGTCTTTTTTTCTCTAGCAGCTTTTAAAATTTTTTCTTTATCCATTAGCTTTGGTATTTTAACTATGATGTGTCTTGGTGTAGATTTTTTTGGGTTTCTCCTTAATGGAGTTCTGTGTGCTTCTTGAATGTGTGGAGTGTTTCCCAGCCTTAATTTAGGAAAGTTTTCTGCTATGATTTGATTGAACAAAGTTTCCATTTCCTGTCCTCTCTCCTCTTCTTCAGGCACCCCTATGATGCAAATGTTGTTTCTCTTCATGTTGTCACAAAGCTCCCTTAGAGTTTCCTCACATTTTTTAAGTCTCTTTTCCTTTTTCTTCTCTGCTTCTGTGCCTTTGTTTATTGTGTCCTCTAACTCGCTTATTCAATCCTCAGCGTCATCCATCCTGCTTTTAATTCCTTCCATTGTGTTCTTCAGTTCTGATACTGTATTTGTCATTTTTGTCTGATTCTTTTTTATTATTTCAATTTCATTTTTTATACTTGTTATCTCTTTATTTAGGTGTTCATAATGACTATCCATTGTTGCTCTAATTTCTGTGAACATCCTAACTATCATTATTCTAAATTCTGCTTCTGGTAATTTGGTTATATCTGGTTCATTCAGGTCCTTCTCTGGGGATTTCTCTTGATTCATTTGGTTTGCATTCCTCTGCCTGCCCATTTTTTCTGTGTATAAGCAAGTTGTGGCCACTGGAGTCCAGTAGGTGTTGCCTTTGTGTTCTCTAGGTGTGGTCTATCTGCAGGCCCCCCACCCCCTCTGCCGGTGCCTAGGGTGGTTGGGTATGAGCGTTGCCAGCGCCGGCCCACTGTGGCTTTTGGTATGATTTCTGCCTCTCCTCCGTGGGAGGGGCTGTGACTGAAGCCACAAGATTAGCACCAAGGGTAGAGGTGAGCACCTTTCCTCAGCTGCGGACCCAGCCTATTTCCAGACTTCCGCCCATAACCAGCAGTCGGAGCCTGCTCGCTACAGTTCCGCGGGTTAGGCGGGGCTTTTGACGTGCTCTCAGCTGTAAGCTTTTGCCCGTCCGGAGCTTTAGCCCCGCCCTCGAGGCCAGGGCCCTTCTGCGCAGGGTCGGAAACCAAGGTTTATTGGGGCGGGCGTGTTTGCTGGCTTCCGCCTAGCTGCGTACTTCCGCTCGTCCGGACTCTACCCCGCCCCCACGTTCAGAGCCCGCTCGTGCACGTATGAATGCTATCTGGGGTTTCTCCGGCCGGGCGGGGATTGCAGCGTGGGCTCAGCTGCGAGCTTCCACTTGTCTCGGGGTCTAGCCCGTTCCCGCGCTCGGAGCCCGCTCGCGCACGTATACTGGCCAACCGCGGTTTCTCCGGCCGGGGGGGGGGGGGGGGGGACTGGTAGCATGAGCTCAGCCACGTGCCCCTGCCTGTCCCTGGTCCCAGCCCGGTCCCCGCGGTCAGCGCCGGCTTGCGCAGGGCCTGCCCGTTCCTGGCCTCCCGCTTTGTCCCCGTAAGTGGGATTAAAGGCGGGCCCGCAGCTTCCAGACCGCTTTCGCGGTCCCCTCTGACCCTCTGGGCTAGACCGATCTCCCACCGGCTTGGCTTCTGCCCACGCCGACAGAACTGCCTTTCAGCGTCCTGCCGCCCCAAAACCTTAAGCAGCCCTCAGCAGAGTAGGAAGGGACCTAATACTCCACACTGTAGGCCTGGGAGCTCCCTCACTTGTTTCACAGCTCAATACTGTCCAAACGCCTCTTCTAGGCTCTAGGACTGGAGGCTGGGGCTTGGTTCCTGGGACCCAGGTCCCTCCCTCTCCGCCAAACTCTCCTCCCGCCACACGGGTCTCTCCGGGCTGCCGTTTGCTCCGGGGAGCTGGGCAGCCCTCTTCGCGTTTTCGCTATTCCTACCAGTCTCAATGTGGCTTCTTCTGTGTTCCTTGGTTGAAGAGTCCACTTAGTTTTGTTCAAAGTTGGTTTATCCCGGTGATGGTTCTTAAAATTGAGTTGTAATCCACTTTGGTTCTGGGAGTTGGAAGTTGGTACGTCCACCTACTCCGTCGCCATCTTGCTCCTTCTCAGTGTATTGCTTTTAAAAAAAGATTTTATTTATTGATTTTACAAAGAGAAGAGAGAGAGAGGCAGAGGGAATGAGAAGAATCAGCTCATAGTTGCTTGGATGACTTTCCTTGTTCGTTGATTGCTTGTTGCATGTACCTTGACCAGGCAAGCCCAAGGTTTCAAAGCAGCGACCTTAGCATTTCAGGTCAGTGATCCATCCACTGCGCCACCACAGGTCAGGACAGTGTATTACTTTTTCAGGTCCTGTTTGTGTGTGTTTGTTGTGTATGTGTCTGTGTGTATTGTGTGCGCATATGTGTATGTGTGTGCAAAGGAAGATGGGGAAATGTGTACATTGACAGGATATCTGATGACATTACAGAATTAAAACAACTCAAGGTATAATAGTGGTGTTAAGTTTTCTTTTAAGATAAAGGGCAATATTTGCAAATTATATCATCTTTGGGATTTGCTTCAACTAGTCTTGGGGTGGAGGTGAGGGTGGAGTTTAGTGAATGGGAATATAGAAAACATAAGATTGGCTATTAATGGAGAATTGCAGGGCTTGGTTTATTATATCTTGGTGTTTCTTTTTGTATATGTTTTAAATGTATCAATGTAGAAGTTTTTCAAATATGATTTTGTCTAACAACTGAAACCCTCTCAAGTATTAAGTAATTCCTAGAAAATGAATAAATTAAACTCAGGATGTTCCTAAGATTTTAATTTCAAATCATAAGTCTAAATGATATAACTACATATTTTAAATTAGAGCTTGAGATGAATCATCTTAATATATAGAACTAAAATACCAAATATGTGTAGGTTTTTCTAAATACAAATTACATATTAATATTTGAGATTCATTTTTCAAAAATTTCTATACTTAAATCTTGGGGTTCAAAGATGCTTACATACCAAGGAAACAATTGTGTGATCCCATGCAATTTTGGCATTCCCATCCCAAGCAGTTGTTGAGGTCTTGTTCTCATCTGGCAGAGGATTCTTAGTGACTAATGAGATCCTTGGCCAAGATGCCAGCTGGACCCTTGCCCAGCTCACACAAGGGCATCCCCAGTTCTCTGTGGAGTTGTCATGGCAATGCTCTTTAAATTAAGTCTTCTGGAAACCAGGACTGTAGGTTGAGTCCTGTCATTACCTAATTTTTCTATTCTTTAAAGATTGTAACTTCCACTAAGATAATAACTAATGACCTTCCCTGCTTTGGTTGGTTTTGCATTTCTTTGACTTTTTAAAAAGATATTTAAATAGCTTCCTGGCTAGTTTTAAAGACCTTTATACTTGAGGGAACTTTCTCTCTCTCCTAGGGCTTTGACTCCACAAAGAAGGCCATTCTAATGGAACACACTAATCAAACATTTGCAGATTCGCTCTGATGCAGTGTGACTTAAACTGTTAGTCGCATCCCATTTGTGGGCACTGAGTCATATTAGTGAGTCACAGTCAGCATTTAAAAACATAATAGAATTGAATGGAAAGTTTCAGCCGGCATTACAGATTGTAAGGAGAAATATTATTTTTTGAAACTTTGGTTTTGTTTGTATATATTTAAATGCAAATGAATTTCTTCCTGTGGGTCACCACCAAAAATTGCCACTTGTGAAAACTGCCACTTCAGTACAAGGAAGGGAACACTAAGAGAGCCTGGCACAGAGTCAATAGCAAGAATTAATTATAAACTGATAGGGAGGAGGTAGGCCAAATAGAAAGTAAACACCGAAAAACAACCTTGGTCAAAACAAGCACTGGAGCTCAAAAGATAGAGGAAGCGGTGGTTGCTTAGTGGAGGGAAAATTATTACTATAGACACGGGTGTTAGCGTTATGGGTTATCTTCTGTGTCTGCTCCTTCCCTCTATGTTCTTGTTCACCATTAATTCCCTTTGGGTAGCACAGTATCTGGCCCAACTTGGGAAATTCATAAATCAGTATTTATTGAATGTAAATACTGGTAGTTTAGACCACCTGTTTCAGAGGACTTACAGGAGGAGCCTGGCATCTGGGAATCTGTATTTGAACAAGCTTTCCAGGCAGTCAATCTGGTGGCAGTTGCAAGCCAAGACTTAAGAGCACTGACCTGTTCTACCCACTCATTTTCCTAGCGCAAGTCATACATGCAGTAAACATTAGAATCAAAGCTAGAACTTGGGTTGCCTACCTTCTGATAAAGGGCTTTAGCCACAACTTCATCAGCATCTCATGTTGACCACCTCTCACAAACATGACTTTCTAGTAGATGTAGTGGACTCTCTGCTTCTTCCCTATTTCACCTCATTCTCTCTGCTGCCCCTACACTTTTTCCCAAATTTACTCATCATTTCATTTTCCTATTCTATACCTTTGGCTTTCTCTCAGTTGCAGGTATTAAAACCAGATGTCCCAACATGTCATTCAGTGCCTGCCACAGTCTGCCCCCAGCCTGCCTCCTTAATCTCTTCTTCCTTTGATATCCTCCCAACTCTCCTTTATCCTTCTCCTTCTGCTGAGGCCATCCTAGGACACTTGGCATGCCCTGGGCACACTTCACCCTTTCCTGACTCTGATATTCAGTTCATGCTGTATCCTCCAAATGGGACAGCCTGTTTTCCTCTGAATTGCATTCTTCCTCCCAAAGTATCAGTGCCACTTCTAGAAAATTTTCCCTGACTTAATTATTTCTTCTTTGCTTTTCTTTGCTCTTTATTTATGTTCTGTTACTGCACCCAAGACTCATTGCATTTAATATTTTAGCTCAGTCTTTGTCTGATGAGGAAGTAAGTTTCTGGGAGGCAGTATTCAAGTATTGTTTAATTCCTATATTCTCTACGATCCCTTGCAATTAGCATTAAGTGACTTTTTTGTTAATTTAATTTTTCTATGAATTATGATTTCATCACAGTTAGTATTATTGGCAGCTTGGCCAATTCACTAGTCTAAAATGGGCTTCAACCTCTATAGGAAGCCTTGAAGCTCCCTGTAACTTTGCTATTCCATTTTTTATAAGCCCCACCCCCTCAAAAATACTGGAGGGTTTGTCTACTGTTCATGATAAAGAATTCTTTGTTTCTCTCTGGGGAGGAAGGAGGTAAATAGACAAAAGGGTAGTGATCTTAAAGGGAAAAGGTTAGCAAATTGGGTCTTTAATACTGCTCTTTTTAAGAGATTGATGGGGAGAATAGTTCAGGGGTCCCCAAACTTTTTACACAGGGGGCCAGTTCACTGTCCCTCAGATCGTTGGAAGGCTGCCATATACAGTACTCCATCACTGACCACCAACGAAAGAGGTGCCCCTTCCGGAAGTGTGGTGGGGGCCAGATAAATGGCCTCAGGTGGCCGCAATTTGGCCTGCGGGCCGTAGTTTGGGGACCTCTGTAATAGTTAAAGAAATGAATATGGCATAAAAGAAAAACATAAAACAGGGTACAGGGCATCTACTATAGCATCTCTGTGCATCTTAGAAGACCCTGTGGCTCTGCCTTTTCAGAACAATTCTGTTCTCCATCTGTTAGCAGAGTGATATTTGGGCCATGTCCAAGACAGCAGATCCCCTGCCCAAATTAGAGGTTCGAGTGGAAAGCCTAATGCAGAAGTACACCTGGGTCAGGCACTTTATTTTGCTGAATTTGATGCCTATTAAGTAACTTTTATGTGGTCACATTGGGGTGATTTGAAGAGCGGTATCATTGTTGAATGTATTTTTTGTTTCTGAGGTAGGAACTAAACTTAATTTTTTAAAGAAAAGATACAAATCCACAAGCTGAAATCATGTGTCTGTCTTTGCTCTGATAGGTTCCTTGCACTGACTCCATGGAGAGTGTATCACCTGATTGCCACCATGCTGCTGGGGCGTGTCATTACGCAAATAATAAAGGACATGGTTCTGTCTAGAAAGAGAGGTAAGAAAGCTTAGAATTCATTCTCGCATTTAATCTTCTAGAACCTGAATGTCTGGTGTTTGTGTAGGTGTATGAACCAAGAATCCTTTGAAAAGGAGCAAAAAACCATCATTGACTTTTAATATTGGCTGAATATTTATTAAAACTTTATTTAATATTTGTTATTTATTTAATTGATGTGGTCCCTTGTTGTAGCTACTACTCTTGGGCAAACAGTTTGTGTGATGGTTTCTCTTTTAGCTCTAGGCACTATTATTTTGAATACCATTTTGATATTTAAGTAAGCTGCAGTGAAGAGAACAGTTTATTTATTACGTCCTATATGATGAAAATGGGCCATTAGAAAATGGACTGGTAGGCCCTGGCTCAGTGGTAGAGTGTCGGCCTGGTGTTTGAATGTCCTGAGTTTGATTCCTGGTTGGAGCACACAGGATAAGTGACCATCTGCTTCTCCCCCCCTCCCTTTCCCCCTCCTCTTTCTCTCTCTCCCCATTTCTCATCAATGGCTCAATTGGTTCAAGCACATTGACCCAGGCACTGAGAATGGCTTTGTGGAGCCTCTTCCCAGGTGCTAAAAATAGCTTAGTTGTGAGGAATCAGCTCAGACGGGCATTACTGGGTGGATCCTGGTTGGGATGCATGCGGGAATCTGCCTCTTTATCTCCCCTCCTCTCACTTGGAAAATAAGTAAAAAAAAAAAAGGAAAAGAAAAAAAGAAAATGGACTGGTTTATGTATTTTTTTTCCTCCTTGAAATAATTCAGGGCTTAAAAATAATTAAATAATCTTTAATCATTAAAAGAAATAACTTGATAATGAAAAATGAATTAATTTTAAACATTAAGTTTAAAAATGAGAAATTAATTCACTTTTAAATATTTCTGAAGGTGTTTTCTGACCAATTTCTCTGTATTATAAACCTGAGTCAAGCTTTTTTACACTCAGAGAGTCCTTTATTATTACAGTTTGAACTTAATTTAGTAAATGGACAAAAATCCCTCCTTGGAATAATTGAACTCCGTGAACCTAAATGTGGTAAGATTGATTTGATTAAAAACAGCTAAGAGAAGGTTACAGTGAGGCATTTGCTTTCACTAACTGTAATCTGAAATGGAAGGATAATTTTGGTTGAGGTCCACATGGATGGATGCAAGTAAGACCTGCCCAGAGTTCCAGCCTGACAGGGGCACCAACACCTCCTTGTGGAAGGTGTCCTTCCCGATGCCACCTCCAAGACCAGGGATATGAGCTATTACATATTTACCATCATGGTGTTCTATGGGGGTCTTTAATTCAGTTTAGATTTTCAGTCTTTATAGTTTTTAAATGAAATAATTTACATTTCTAAAAATGTAAGCCAATTTTAGAAAGATTGTTTTATATTGGTATGTTTTAAACTTTGAAGGTAATTTTTACTTTTTTTTAGATACCCAAAAACCCTTATTTTTCTAAGTCCTGACCTGAGAGGATATCCCGTGACCAAATAGATATATATGCCCATTTGTAGTCTTATTCCAAGAAAACAATAAATCACAGTTGAATTCTATGACTGCAATTCTCTATTATCATACCTTCCTAAACCAAAGAGCTGTATATATTTGTTGAAAAGGTAATTTCTTCATTCCAGTGTTCTGAGAAGGTGAGCAAATTTATTTTTATCCAGTTATTGCTTTTCGTGAATCTGTGGATTTAGACAATAGTCTTGTACGTGTCCCTCTTCCTCTCTCTTTCCCTAATCCCCTTTTCTGTTTCAGAGAACACACTCCCAGCTTTTAACCCTAACAGGCACCTGCCCTGATGCTCGTCAAGTGTGAAAGCTGCCCAGAGGTGGAGCATCTCAGTGCTTTGGGATTTTGTACCAGGGTTGGGGTCAGTGGGATCAGTGCATGGCGACTTCCTGTTTCTGCCTTAATTCGTAGCTGGTAGAGGAGAGCCTGTTTTTCTTAAATAGATTTTGAAACATTTTCACCCTCCAGAACCTCCCTCCTGGAAATCTTAGTAGAAATAGCCACTGCCAAATTTTGTCTGTAGTCATTTTAGCTCAGCAGAGGAAGCTGACTCACCGAGCAAGCTGAGCATCCATATTTTCAGTGGTGTGTATTGTATCAGATGTGGTCCCAGCACAAGTTATAAGGGACAGACAAATGTGGAAGGCCAAGGATGAAGCTGAAAGACTTCACAACTGTCCTTTTCACACTCTGGGCCTCTTACACAGAGATCGTTTTCAGCATTGACTCATTGGCTTAATGTTCTTGCAGATGTGAAACTTCCATATTCATAACTTGCAAGGAACCTCTGCATTGCGAAGACTCAGTCCTTTAAAAGATTAAGGTGCTGGAGTTGGGAGAATACTAGCCTAAAGGGTCTAGTTCTTGAGTGCATTCACTCCATTGCCTAGCTGTGGAGAAGACCCCACCATAGGCTGCATTAGTGTTCTATGGCTGCTGTAAGATTTACCACATTCTTGGTGGCTCCAAACAACAGAAATTTTGTTTCTCTCCCAGTTCTGGAGGCCAGCAGTCTAGAATCAGTATCACTGGGCCAAAGTCAAGGTGTCAGAGGGCTGTAGTGCCTCTGGAGGCTCTAGAGAAGGATCTAGCTCCTCCCTTTCCTAGCTGGGACTTCTGGTGTCTTTGCCTTGTAGCCGCATCACTGCAGTCACTCCAGTGTGCTTTCGTAGTCATGTTACCTTCTCCTGTTTGTGTCAAATCTCCCTCTGCCTTCCTCTTACAAGGACACTTGTGATTGCATTCACGGCTCCTCTGGATGACCCATGATAGATCTCCATCGTATGACACTTAGCTTAATTACATCTGGTAAATCACTTTTTCCATAAAAGTATTATTTTGATGTTTTGGGGATTAAAACCTGATGTCTCTGGGAGCCATTATTCAGCCTACCTCACTCTCTTAACCTCTTTATCCTGTGAAGTGGGAGAAACCAACCCATTCTACAAGGCTGTGTCAAGGCCGAGTAAGAGGGTAGAAGCCTTGGGCACAGTAGCAGTCTGCTCTGTTCAGCTCTGCTGCAGAATCAGCACAACAGGGGGTTTGTGCCCTTATCTGTTGGTCTTTGAACGCCTTTCCCTGCCAGAACCGGGGGGAGGCGCTGGGTCTCCGGTGGGATTCGGACTCACACCTGGCCTCCCTGCCCCAGTGGCACTCTCACACTCCATCCTATAGAGCAGACATTTGTCATTGGCCAATCTTTCTGTCAGGGTTCCACTCAGAGACATTGCTCTGAATACAGTATTTCTCCTGAATGGGAAAAAAATAAAAAAGGAAAAAGGGGACTAATTATCTTGCTTTCCTGACTCTCCCTGTCCATGACCCCCCAAAAAACCCAAAAAACAAAACACCGGTTCCCATGTTGCCCTCTTCATGAAGTCTTTTATGATAAAGACCCTCTGAGGCCTGTAAATGGTTGGCAGGAGCCTGACTTCACGGTTTTCATCCCAGGGCCCGACTGTGATGAATTCATCACTGGGAGGCACAAAAGTAGCTTCAAATTAGATACAGATGCAGTTATGGTAGTGCCATGGCTTCCACCAGACTGCCAGTCACTCTCATTAGACACCTTGGGCAACAGCAACGGCAACAAGGGGAGGACAGACACGTCACCGGGGCTCACGCGCTGCCCTGTCTCCTGCCATCCCTCAACTTCCCCGCTTCCCCCTACCCTTTTGGCTAAAGATATTAAAGTTCCATTGTTAAAAGGTTAATTGCATTTCTCCTCTCCCTCCATTATGACTTAATACCATCTTAGATGCTTACTGTGAAATAGGTGAGGGAAAGCATGGAGAACCTTATTGTGAAGTAATGGTCTTGTGACACTTACAGGAGCCCATGTCTCCATTACTTGTCACCAAAATGGGCAACTTACAGCCACCGTGGGATTTTCTCTCTCCTTTATTGTGTTCTTTGAGTGCGTGCTTTCTGCATTAACCCCTTCTTCTAGGCTCTAGGGAACTCCTCTGCAGCGTGGAAATAGCTACTGCAGCCTCAGACTTCTCTTTGACCACCTTCACTTTCTCTCGTATTGCAAAAGGACCGGAAGGTCTGCCCCAGCTCTCTTTAAGATGCTCCGGGCTCAGCAGGGCTGCACACAGCCACCCGAGCAGCATCGTTACCCACTCTCTCTTTATGCCTTTCCTCCTGCAAAAGCTGCACTACCCATCAGTGCCACGTGCTGGTTGCTGCTGACACGGACCCACCGGGAACCGTGTCCTATGAACTAACTGCAGTCCTTTGTGCCCCCTCCATTCTCTGTCATTCTGGCTTGTACCCCGATGGCTTGTATGACAACCTGGATGCAGTCACCTACTAGTGAGGCCTCATCTTTTTGACCTTAGCCTTTGGAAGTACTATGCCTCCAACCTCTGCAGAGGCTGAAGGTCTGTCCTCAGTGGACCACTCCGTCCAGGCTTCCACCCCTTGCCGTGGTTGCACCAGCTCCTGGTGCTCAGTTCAAATGTTTTCCTGCTCAGCTTCTTCTATGGCACCTCCTTCAGCCCTGTTCAGCGCCAGCCTGGTCTGTGCTCCGACTGCAGTACTGCTGCCCTTCCTGCACTCCATGCCCTTTTTCCCTTAGCCAGCAGCCATGCTCCTGGCTCCCGTGTTGTTAGAGAAAACCTTGTCGTATGACAAGATGAGTTGGTGCTTCTAGGATTTAGTCTATCCAGCTTTCCAGAAATGGTGCTCATAATTCCTTGAATTCTTTTGTATTGTTAGTTGCTTTGCTTTGATATGCCATCCAACTCTAAAATATCTGAGGTAGCTTATAAGGAGCACAAAGAATAAGATTGCTTAGAAGAGCTCTACTAGAAGAACCAGAGTCTAACATAGTGACTGTAACTGAGCAACATTTTATCCTTGAGCTTACTGGCAGCCAAGGCAAAAATGGAAACCACATCAAACGCTCAATTCTAATAATCTGATGAAAGGATGTAAGCAATTTTGAAAAACTTTTTTCCTGGGGTTAAATTTTAAGAAGAATTTACCATGTAGATCTTTGATAGGGAATTTGAAGAACAAGAGACAACATTTTTGGTATTTGACGGAAAATGCAGAAACCACCTTATAGCCATTTTATTAAAGCTGGTAGTTAAAAGTTTAATATTAAGGCAGAGTCCAATGAAGAAAGTTATTGGGGAATTAAGAAAGCAAACGAGATCTAGGTATATATTGTTTCTGTTGATTACATGTGAGCCTAGATATAAGCTCAGAACACCTGAAGAATGGATAGAAAAAATTCTCCTTTCTGCAATAAGAGGTCTTAGTTCCCCTTTTGTCAGCACCATTGCAGAGCTCTCCTTTAATGCCACCTCTGTGATGGCTGATTTCTTGAGCAGCCACATTTTCACGCTCATGGTTTGTGCTTCTTGTCTACCCTGGCTTGTATTTACATGAGAGCAAGGTTTGGCTGCCCCACTACAGTCAAGTTCTCAAGGCAGGCTCATGTGGTATAGGTTTCCACCTCCCGTGGCAACTCTGCAAACGTTTTGCATGTAGTAGCATCTTAGTAAGTATTTGTGGACTAAATGCCTGAATTGGTTGGTCATGGTAACAAAGGTGCACGTGGTATGATTGGCTAGTTCTAGGGTTTAAAGATCTAAGCACTGCATTTTAGATAGGTCAGAATGTTTCTAAGTTGAGAAATGCCTCCAGAGAAAAATACTGCAGGCTAAGTTTCACCTTTCCCTTCTCCTTATTGCAGGTGCACAACTGTGGAGAAGCCTCACGGAAAGGTAGGAGGCTTGCTTTCAGTGTGGTGGGGAATGGGGGTGAGTGGGGGAGGTAACTAAGCCGCCAAGACGAACCGCTGAAATATTTTAGTGACAGGGACCTAAATCCTATGGTAATTTACAAGAATGGGAAAATAAAAGAAAATTCAAATGAATTGAGGGCAAGGATCAAGTTGGGAGTCATTGAAAAAATAGTTCACATCTTGCTATAATATTGGGCAGACTGGATGTGTGACGGTCGTCACAACGTGTGAGTATGGGAAGTGAAGGGAGGCGTTCTCATTGTGAAGGGCATTATGGTAAACATTGTGCAGTACACACGTGTATCAAGTCATCATATTGTTTGCCTAAATTCGTACAATGCTTTATGTAAACTATATCTCAGTAAAGCTGGGGGAAGGAGTGAGTGAGGAATGCCTTCGTTCCTTGTTTATAGGCAACACCTTGTTATTTCACAGGCTCTTGTTTAATCTTTGGGAAAATTTGCTCTTGTCAGCCAAGCTAAACTTAACATATTTCCTTCAGAATTGAGCAGGAAGGTGGTGAGGTGCATGTACACTTATGCATGTGTAGTTTTTCTGGACATTCAAAGGGTTTTCATGAAGTTCACATATATTATACTTTACTACATAACAGTAAAGCCAGCACCTAATTTCTAGTATTGTCATCAGCAATAAAAATTGGATAATTTTAATCATATGCCACTCATATATTGATTTTGTACCTGGAAAATTCATCTTGTGCAAATGGGATTCTCAGTGGGTAAAATTCTGAGAAGCGCTCATGCTTAACCAATTTTATTAATAACCAAGAAACATTAACTCTACAGTCTGAACAGGATTTAAACAGAGCTGTCTTTCAGCCTAAGCAAATTAACATTATGACTCATTCCTAGTATTAAATGAAACCTGATCCATAGTGTAATAGCGTTTTATTTCTTCTGCATGTGACTGTGGCAGCTGACTGAATAAAATCCTCTTGTTAACACAGGAAAATTGTGCACTTCACCTTTTAAAAACAAAATTGTTTTTAGTTAGGCCAGGTTTTTCTAAGTAAGTATGAATTAGAAGGAAATAACTTCACTTACATATAACATTTACCAATCAATCAGAAATATTTTATCTGAGTTTTTCATAGTTTTATTTATACATCATAACCCAGAATAAGGAGCTGTTTTCATCATAAATCCTGTTTCGTTGTCCAGTGCCAATTTACAGAAAACACAGGGGGTTTTCATGGCAACAAATGACTTTGAAAATTATGGTTTAGAGCTCTGGGATTCTCAAACAGACTTCCCCAGAATCCCAGCGCCCCAGCAGGGCATCCTGCATAGGAAGTGGGGAGCTTTTCAGTGAGGTCAGGCAGGCAGCAGTTCTATTTTCCTTACTTTGAGCTGACTCTTCAGGGGCACAGCAGAGAATTAACAGTCAATCCTTCTAGAGCCAACAGGGATTAGCAATGGTTGGGAGTTTTCTGCCTCTAGTAGAATTGCAGGATGACTGACTCCTCTCAGCTTGACTCTCTCGCCTGATCTTAAGAGAAGTTATGTGGCCCCACTTCATGGGATAAAATACCCTTTGTCTGTCAGCACCTACTATAGATAACTGCTTGAGTGTTCTAGCTGTTTCCCCATCCCTGCCCCCACCTGGGGAAAAAGAGCCAAGAATCTTTGCTGGTAAACCCAAATCCTGAACTTGCCCTAGCTCATATGCCCAGAAGGAACTAGAGGGTTTAAGTAAGAAATGTTTAATTAAATTATTGAGCTCAATATTATGTCTTCATCAAAAGCGAAAAGTCATCTAGTGTTTGCTGAACTGTCTCCTCTGAGTAATAGAATGCAGTATGAAAACATTTTTCTATATTTATAAATCATTATTACTCAACAAAATTGCATAGACAGGGTGCATTTTCAAGTAAAAAACATGAAATAGCCTCATGTGTTAAATAAAAAAAATTAAGTCAAGTATCTTTTAAAGATCCAGTTGCTTTTGTTGAACAACTCATGAATCGGGCAGCATCCAATTTTGCAAATAGGAAGGAGGTCCAAGGTGCTGTACAAAATGGAAGGCTTTTATAAGAAAGAAGAGGGAAGGGATCTGAAAAAAATACTGATTACCTCATCATCCTTTGGGGAGTGGAAAGGGCCTGTGTTGCAGAAAACCTCATAGGTGGTTACTATGAAATTCCAGACTGACTGGTTAAAATGATATTCCTGTGGAAAGTTGAAAATGCAGTTAGGTTAGGTCTGATGCCTTGGTTTGGTGATGTGGGCATAACACAAGTGACTCCATTTTGGCCTTCTTTTTCCCAACACATGGTAGCTTGAAAAGTTTACTTTCTTTGCTGTTAGGCACAGTAATAATTCTTGACTCAAGCGTTAAAACTACTAGATTTTATGGTTTTAGCATTTTTGAATGTGTTTAACCCTTTGAGTAGTATTTCTCATGCTCACTGACCCCCGGGAGTGAGGTTTTTTTTTTTCCAAAAAATAAAATTAGTTCCAGTTACTCTGGATGGTCAGGAGGCACGAGGACGTACATGAACGTTCGTACTACTCAAAGGGTGAAAAATCACCGTATAACTTTTTTTTTTTCTCCACACTTTCCTAACTTATATTTTGTAACCTTGTGCTCGTACCTTTCTAATAAGACATAATACTTAGAAACTATTTTTAATTTAATTGCAGTCAAAACTGTGGGCAGGGAGCCACATCTGCATGAATTTTAAAAAGAAAAATCTTGCTGTGAAGGATGCATTTGGTTGGACTAAATGAAAAAATATATCTTTTCCTCAAGAAAAATAGTTCACTTAAATTTAGAAAATGCTGGATTTTAGCATAACCGTATCTGTACTTCAGTAAGTATTTGGTTGAAGATGTCTGAGCTAGCCTGGGAGTTGAGCATCCATTTTAAAGTCTCTACCCTTCCAAAATAAAAATCCGAATAGGCCTTTTATTCCTTTTCTAAAATAATAATAATAATAATAATAATTGAGCACAATTCTGTAGTCATGTATTGCACAGTGGAGAGTGAAAGCCGCTTTCTTCCTCTCTCGGGAAAGAACAGACCCATTCACTGACTGAGAGGTAGTGAGCTACTAAGATTGGGTCCGAAAGTTTCTCCAAGTTCCTTCATCCGGATTCCAGTCTGTTGTGTTCATTTTTTAAAGCTATACTTTGAAAATTACCTCACTGGAAGGCAAGTATGGAACAAAGGACCAGAAGCAGTTTTTAAAGCTCCTTTGGAGGACAGTGATATGGAGAATTCCACTTAGTTCTTCACGTTAATGGTGTACCTGTATAGAAAATTATTTATGAGTTTTAAAAATTCCTCACCCTAGACATTCAAGGACCATTCTTTTCTCTCAGGAGTCTGTCAAACTAAAATGCATCTCTAGCATGGGAGCTCAGGGGGGAAGCTCTTTATGAAGTTGGTGTGGATCTTCACAACAGCGGCTGATACATTTCCCGAGGCGTTAACAGTAAAATGAATTGTACACCTGAAGCTTATATAATTTTATTATCCAATGTCACTGCAATACATTTAATTTAAAAATATAAATAAATAAATAAATGACATAGGAAGTCCAGCACATTTCATAGCCCAGTGGTTTCATTGACAAGGGTAATAAATTGTCCTCCCTGCTCTCCCCATGCATTCCATTCGTGAGTCACATAGTCTCCTTATGTTCATGCAGATTTATTGAGTCAACATGGGCAGAAGCCCAGGGGTCTGGCTCTCTGTGGGCCTGGGAGCAGCAGCCCTTAGGTGACCCTACATGACCTAATACTTAGGATTCCTTAAGTCAAAACCACTCAATGTTATATTTTATTATCATTTTTGTTTTTGATAGTTTTAAACATTTCTTTAAATTAATGTAATTCCATAGTAATCTGATTTAACATTATTGCTATCACCATTTTTTCTCCTCATTATTTTAGAACTACATACTTCATCTTTGCATAATTAAAATTGTGTGTACATTGTCATTCCCCATGGTGGCTCCTTGGTCTCTGTAGCCACTTGAAACAAATGAAAATTCTGACGTAATTCTGACCGTAGTCATTTTTATCCATGTTTGCAGATTCTCTTAACCCCATGCTTACTAGGTTTGATTAGGTAGTAGATCCTGAATTATTAAGGATTTGAAAATGTAGTTCATTTATAAAATAGTTAAGCTAGGTTATTGTTAACTAATAGTATTCTTTCTGTGCTTCAGGGAATTTAAATTACCAGAGAAGTAAGACTAGTAGTTAAAATTTATCTATCTTGCCATAGCCTATGTTACAATTATTTTTTGAAGATGTCTGAGCTAGCCTGGCAGTGGAGCATCCATTTTAAAGTCTCTACCCTGCCAAAATAAATATCCGAATAGGCTTTTTATTCCTTTTCTAAAATAAATAAAAATAATAATAATAATTGAGCACAATTCTGTAGTCATGTATTGCACAGTGGAGAGTGAAAGCCACTTTCTTCCTCTCTCGGGAAAGAACAGACCCATTCACTGACTGAGAGGTAGTGAGCTACTAAGATTGGGTTTAATATATATTAAATATATTGTATGCAATATTTTTTTATGTTTATTTTTCTCTTTTGGCTTTTTAAAAGTAAATTTATTGCCGTGAAATAGGTTAATAGGATAATAAGTTTCAAGTATACATTTCTATGATACATGATGTGTATATTTCATTGTGTACCCAACACCCCCTTCCCTCTGGCAAGTACCACACTATTGTCCATGAGTCTCAGTTTTATATCCCACATATGAGTGAAATCATATTACCTGTAGTTCTTAGCTTTTTATGACTGACTTATTTTGCTTTGCATAATATTCTCAAGGTCCATCCATGTTGTTGCAAATGGCAGTATTTCATCTTTTCTTCTGGCTGAGCAGTATTGCATTGTATATATGTACCATATCTTCTTTGTTTAATTTTCTATTGAAGGACACTTTGATTGTCTCTATGTTTTGGCTACTGAGATTAATGCTGCAGTGAGCCTAGGGGTGCATATATTGTTCTATTATTCCCAAACATTTTTATTCAAACAATTATTTGAATATAAAGGCTTCACAGGTAGTTGAAAGTTCTTTTCCTCCATCTTCCTTCCTTCCTTCCTTCCTTCCTTCCTTCCTTCCTTCCTTCCTTCTAACTTCCTTCCTTCTTTCCTCCCTCCCTCCCTCCCTCCCTCCTACCCTCTTTCCCTCCCTCCCTCCCTCCCTCCCTCCCTCTCTCCCTTCCTCAAAACTGACAGTGGTGCTTGGAAACAAGATCTCAGATACTACAAGAATGACGATCTGCAGTTTCTTATATGCATTTGGAATTAAGGGGAAAACACAAGGAAGATTACATGAAGGTGGGAGAAAGCAAGGTGGGAATCGGGTTACAGGATAGTTAGCAACATCATGTGTTCTCTTGAGGGTGGTTTCTCTTCCCAGGGGTATGAAAAAGGCATTTCAAAGGTGTTGACGTAGGTGTACAAAAGCAATGGCCAGGGCTTGCTTAAGGCAAAGGTAAACCTTTTACTAGGGAAGTTATAGGCCTGGTGAGTGACTATTCACCATGACCTGTCCAGTTAGAAATTTATGATCAGATCACCCTGTGAGGCTACTTTTGGTTGGATTTATTACAATACCTGTTTTTGGTCTTTCTCTTTTTCTCTCTCTCTCATCCTCTCTTTCTTTCTCTGTCTCTATTGTTCCCAAACATTTTTATTTGTAATCATATTTGCCTGCCAGCATTTAATATATTTTTTTCTCGTTTTAAAAATAATACTTCCTAATTTAGAAAACTGAAAATCTAGGAAACACTAAACAATGAAAATCTAAATCCCTTATAAACCTATCACTCGGAAATTAAACTTACTTTCAGTTTTATTTCCTCCCAGTCTTTGTAAAATTATATATATGTCCATCTATTTATCCATTCTTTCAACAAATTTTTATTGAATATCTTATTGCCAGCCATTTGTGGAAGGAAAAACAGCAACAACAGACAAACAACTCCCCTCATAGAGTTTACATTCTAGTGAGCGAGCCAGCATATAAATGTTACTATCACCCATAACATTAGATGGTATTTGAGAGGAAGCAGAGCAGTGGAGGGAGTAGGGAGTGTGTGGGTGGTCAGGAAGGGTCAAATTATAATATGCTCAGTAAAGGCCTTCCTGGAAAAGGTTTTTGAGCAAATACTTGAAGAAAGGTGAGATTGTGAATCATGTTTGGAGGAAGAGCTTCTAGGCAGATGGACTAGCAAGAGCAAAGGCCCTGAGGCAGAAAAAGTATTTTAGGATGATTTTTGTTTTCTATCAGTAAGGATTTTTTTTTTTTAATGCAGCGATAGTAACTGGAATAGATGTAATATTGTGTAGCTAATTCAGATTATGTTGTACAAGAGTACTTAGGGCTATGAAAGTTGCCTTTTATTGCTCATTGTATAAAGAAATTGTAGATTTAAAGCTAGTGCAAGGAAGTATAATACAGAATATATCATAATTATGTGCTGGTACATAAATGTGATATTTTTGCGTGAAGGGAATATAGGTAGTTCTAGTTTCCTTATTTCTGTTTACCCTTGTTATCTTTTTCCTATAGTGATGATGCATAGCTTTTATCACGAGGGGAGACAAGCTATCTAGTAAAGGTGAGGGTCCCACCAGTCCGGATGGCCTGTGGCTGTGGCTGTGACTGTGGCTGTGGGAGGGGTTGTGGAACTCCGAAGGCTGCACAGCTTTAGGTATTCAGTTCCCCTAAGTGCCAAAGAGCTGCTGGCCAGAAACAGGGCTCCGGTTACGAGGAGAGAGACTGGCTCGGCTCAGTCATTGGAAACAAAGGTCAAGGCCCAAGTCCAAAGAGGCAGCTGGGCTCAAAGAAGGGGATGGGCCTCAGAAATAAGTCTGAGGCCCATGTGTTGACACTAAGCCTCACTGGATATGGTTATAGAAAAACTCTTAATAGGTTGAAATCATTAGTTTTCAAGGTCAAGTGGTATCTGAGAGGTGGGATACAAGTTCTGAAATACTCCCTTTCTGCAGCTAAGCAATAAACCCAAAATTGAGCCTCCAGGGAGAGGTGAAGAGGCCTAATGATTTAGGTATCTGTCCCACAAGGAACTTTTACTTTAAGTAAAATTTGCAAACTCTTTGTGTCATCCAGAGAAAGATTAACAGTTCAAGCCTTGTGCTCAAACTGTAGTCTTTGGGCCATTCAGACAAGCACGAATCTGGGAAGATGCATGCTGTCTTCTGAACAATCCACTCCTGGGTTCTGTTGACCCATCTGTCTGTCCATCTATCAGACATCAGCTGTTAGCTTATCAGTCTTATCAGTCTACCTACCTACTTATCTATATATATTCCTTAATTATATTTTAATGACCATATTTGGTATATTGAAGAATATATGGAATCTATACATAAGTTATAAGGCATTATAATAAAACCAGATACACATGAACCTTTCCCCCTGCCAGGCCTGGCACTACTGTGTCTCCCAACCTCTGCTGCCACCTCCCATGCCAAAGGCAAAGATGGTCCTGAATTTTGAGCTCTTGGTTGACTTGCTTTTTAAAATATTATTTATACATATATGTGGACATGTAATATAAATACATATAAATATATGCATATTTAAATTATATGTATTTGTGAATCAAATAAATGGTACCGTATTTATGTAGTCTTTTAGAACTCGTGTCGTAGCACTGAACGTTTTTCAGAAAGATGAGTTCCAAATTGCTCTAACTGTATACTTCATTCCTTCTTGTGGCTGTATCAGTCTGTCATGTGACTGTACCATGTTTATTTAGACCTCTGTTTTCACTGGACTTTAGATGTTTTCTTTTTTTAACCAGGCTGTCCATTGCTTCTATATGGCCATACCGAAGGTCACACACACAAGAAATGCCTAACACGTAAAGTTAATGGTTTCCTGAGCCAGAATACTGTTGTTAAAATAAACCTGTAAGAATTTTTATGAGCTTATTTGAGCCAAATGGGCGATAACTGCCAGGAAGCAAACTCTCACAGTTTTACCACTTATTTTATACCTTAGAATCAAAGGGGAAGACGGAAGGGGTTACATGAAATTCATTCGTGATAGATTAGGATGGCAGAAGGAAGTAAAGCCAGTACATTTCTGGGATTCGATAAATAGGAATACACTTCTTTTACATAGGTGGGTATAGGGTAGTTAACAGTTAACAATGAACACAATAATGATAACGAGGAGGGGGCTCTGTGCTCTCCTCTTCTGGTGGGAGATTGTGCCACATGGGGTCTGGAAAAAGGAAATTACCTTAACATTCCAAAGTTATGTTATTATAGATGCAAAAAAAAAATAGGTTTAGTTAAAGTGAAGATTGACTTTTGTCAAGAAAAGATATATTGGCCTAGGACATGACTACCTGCCAAGACTTGCTTTTGGCTAGAATAACTAGTTAATTTCGGACCATTCTATGTGGTAACTTTAGGTCTCAGAGTATGTTAGACCCGCCACACAGGCCTCCCCTGAGCATGTCAGGTTGAGTATGTGGCCCCTTTTTTTGTCCACACTGTGTATTTTAAAGCTTGTATAAAATCTGCACCAAGGCTTGGGCTCTGACACCTATTTTAGAAATATTTCCTTCAAGACTGTTCTAGTGCTGACTGCCACTAGAGGGTGCATAAGAGATGGAACATCAGCATGACAGGGAAGCTAAGAATAACGTGGCTACTGTTGAAAGCTAGCTGCGTGGCTCTAAAGTATAATTAGTACCTGCATATTTCAGTGGGGCAAAAATAGTATTATTGGCGAGGAGAACAAAAACGGCGCCAGGTGTTAAAGCAGTGGAGTAAAACTGGACTTCGGTTCAACAACCTCGGTACTTGAGTTCTGGCTAAGAAAGAATTCGGGGCCAAGACTCAAACTATAAGCAAAATTTTATTTAGAAAATCACAAAGGTAGAAGAAGCGAGCCATTGAAGAAATGGGTTCAGGAAACAAGTTACAGAGGCAAAAGAAGGGCCCTTGGAGCTTAGGAGAAAGAGATAAAGGCAGAGGAGGTGCTGCGTTTGCAGGGAGGGAGAAGGGGATGGGAAAGGCAAGGACATGCTCCTGGAAGGGAGAGCCAGCTGCATCCTCTCTCTCCGAGGGCTTTTAAGGGTGGGGGTTCTGGAGGAGGTCTCACGAAAGGATCTCAATAAAATATTCATCAGCTTTCCATGTGTGTCCTTTTAGGGAGGTCATTGACCAATGCAGCTATTCCCCCTGGGTCAGCCATGGAGTTGCTTGTCTGGTTTTGCTGCTTTTCTGGGCCTGGTGCTGAAACAGAAATGAGGCCTAGATGTATTCGATGTGAGTCAGAACCTCATTGTCCTGGGGCTTCATGCTTAAGGGCTATTCTTTGTCCCCTTATTTGTTCCCCTCTAAGGGGCTCTAACCCATATGACTAGCGACATGCCAGGGGAAGGGTCCTCACTGCATGACCAGCAGTATGAAAGGTCAGGGGAGTCCAAACCGTGTGATCAGAAATATGCTAGAGGCGGAAAGGTGAACCTGGGGATGAGGTCCTCCTTTTCCCAGTTTTGCCCCTTGTTGGGACCTGGAGCATCCCCCCACCCCAGCCCCCGCCCCCGTGACCTGTACCTGTCCCATTGTCCTTGCTCTCTGCACATATCTGTCTGACTCAGTGATGGGCAATCTTTTGAGCTTGGTGTGTCAAAATTCGCCAAAAAAAAACGAGCATAACTCGGGTGGTGTGTCACTTCGAGAAAAACAGCCTAACTGGAAGTCCCAGAACTAGACGCTCTGTGCTGGAGTTCTGTTGTTTTGGCCTACAGACCTCCGGCACAGTGTCTACACTACAGCAAATGTTTTATCCTTGGCTACTGCACCTGGCCATGCAGGAGCCGAGGATGAAGCATCCTTCTTGGCTGCAGCCCCATACTTCTCTGGTATGCGGCCCAAGTCATCAAAAATGGCTACACGTGTCAGCGCTGACGCACGTGTCATAGGTTCGCCATCATGGGTCTAACTGCCTCCCATAGTATTGTTCCAGTTCCAAGACGAAAATACAGTTCAGTGTTATGTTTGTGTCCATACACATGTTTGTGTGGGTACGCGTGTATTTTGTGTAGTACGAGGAGTGAAGACTATGAACCGGGAATGAGACAAGCGATAGAAGTCTGCATCAGAGGAGAATCGGGCAGACCGACAGGGAGGAGACATAGGAATCAGTGGCAGAGACTGTGCTGCTTTAGTGTAGGAGCACACTGCAGATTCATGGGGCCTCCGCGGACTCAGCGGTGCTTTCAGTGCTTCCCCATTTTACTGCTTATTTCTGTCCACTGTCTCCTGAAATTTTTTTTTGAATGTTGTTTATTATGTGCTCTCAAAAGCATGTCCTTCCCTAGCTGGGCCCTGATGTAGTATTATTTCCTTTCTTGGAAATGAATGGAAACATGAACAACCCTCCCTCCTCTCTAATCCCAGAAAACTGCTTGATTTGCAGTTGCGTAGAGTGGGGACTTCTTGGTGTGTTGTTGGCCCCTTGGCATGAAATATTGAAAGCAAAGGTCCCTGCTTGTTAGAAAAGTGCACAAAAGAAAAGGCTGCAGAATCCTGTCCTTAGGACCTTGGAGTGTTTGTGGTAGACTGAATAACCCCCTCACTAACCCCCCCCCCCAAAAAAAAGATGTCCACCTCCTAATACCCAGAACCGGTTAGTATGTTCCTTCCCCGGTAAAGGGACTTTGCAGATGTGATTAATTTAAGGATCTTCAGATGGGGGGATGATCCTGGATTATCCTGATGGCCCAGTGTAATCTTAGGAGGGAGGCAGGCGGGCAGGGCAGACAAGATGCTAAGCTGCTGGCTCTGATGACGAAGCATGTGCCCTTCACCCATCATTTTAGTCCGGTTTCCTCTATAGTTCTTTTGGAAGAGGAGGGACTATGTAGGAATGGGAGCTCATTGAGGGGGAGAACATTATTATTGAGAGATATTTGGTAAAAGGAGGAAAAAAGGCATATGATGTGTACCCTTATTGGGTAGATTGCATTGCTCATGAACTGTTTGTTATTTTGTTTTTTTCAAGGCTATTCTTACTTGTGCTTGTTTTTAATACCTGAACAACTGGGAGAGAGAACTTATAATCCTGCAGTCATTTTGGCTTGTATTCTTGGAGAGTATTTTTAAACTACAATTTCAGAGCCATCTAATGCCATGAAAGCATCAGAAGCTCTGTTGAACTGCACACATTGGATTTTGTAGAGCGTTATTACTTCCACTGAAAACACATTTTTCAAAGATCTTTTCTTGGATGTTTTCAGTTGTTTATTAAAATCAGTGATGGTATTTTCAATCATGACTCAGGAGTCATCTGCTGGGAAAAGAAAACTGTCTGAATTCCAGCGCTTATCAAGCTAAACATCCTCAAGTCAGAAATGGTTATTTATTTTGAATACATTACACATTTAAATACCCATCCCCCGGGGCTAAGTTGAAATGAAATCATCTGGTTTTAAAAGACTTTTAAAGAATGCACCAAGCTTGGAATTGATCACGAAGACTCAGTAATCAAGAGAAGTTTGAAATGGAAAAGAAACTTGTATTTTTAAATTGAGCAATGAATCTGGAACTGATTTGGGGTCCAAACAGGACTGTTCCAATCTGAGACAGCGCTCGTTAACCTAGAGTGGAAAAGACCACCTGCTTCACACCCTGGTTCACATAGGAGGTGTTCATAAATGGCTGGCTGATTGAGTAGGGCCATCTCTACTTGCCACATGGAAGGGAAGAAGTAAAGTGTTCTTGTTTGAGGAATTCATGGTTTTTGTGGATGGCACATGGAAAATTAGAGATCAATGTATATAAGTTTGTCTTTGTTCCTTCCCCCTTAACAGGGAAGTAATACATTGCTGGTAATAAATGAATTTTCTTCTGCTGGTTCGAATGTGGATCAATAATTTAATCAGTAGCCAGAAGTAGTTAGCTAAAATCCTAGAGAAAGTTTTCCTCTTGACACTGAGAACTGATTTCTGGAGTGCGAAACAAGTAATTCTCTGCTAAGCAGGTGATTTCGAGAAGTAAAGGGAGACCAGTGAGAAGTGAATGAGGCAGCTGGGACTGGGATGACATCCCGATATTGCATCAGTCACATTGCCTGAGCTCACCCGCCTAGACTTTGCCTGACATCTTGGCCTGGGGTTCTCTTTCTGCCTATCTCCCCATTTGGGTATTAATAATGGGTCTAAGTAGAGGAAATGAATTGGTTGACACAAGTGATAGGACTACAGAATTAAAGAGTGGAACTAAACTGTAGGTCATTTGAGCCTCTGAAAAAGTCCTTAATGCAACAATTGTAAAGATAATCTGTCCAGCGCTCAGGCTCCTGGAGAAGGGTTTGTTTGCTAGTCCCCTGGGTTAAGTAGTTTTGGTGTCACACAATCCACTCAGATATAAAGAAGAATGCTCCCTTTCACATTCCTTTTGGACACTCTTCCCTGCCTGTTACTATGGAGCTCTGAAAGTCCTGCATTACCAGCGTTGTTTCAAGGGATGTTGCAGATACTTTGGTGTGGACCATTTTCAATCATTTACCATCTTTACCAGGTTATATTCTGACACCTTTGGAAGAGAACATTATAGCCACTAACATTTGATCAGGGCTGGGGAAAACTGTGGGTCATGTGGCAAGTTCACCTCACATCAAGATACCATCAAGGGCAGAGCCATGAACCAATCTGATCACCCTCCCCTCTCCCAGCCCTAGGAACTGATAGACCCCAACTCCTCATTCATGTTAGAGGAGAGGAGAATCCAGACAAAATGTAAAAGTGGCTCTATATAAACCTTTTTTGATCAAAAAAGTTATAATAGTGTTCTCAAGATCCTTTAAAAATTTTAATCAGCAGTTCACGTGAAACCAAATAGAAACAGGATCAATAAAGAATGCATGAGGACTCCCAGATTTGCCCTTCTTTTCTCTTTATTGCATAAGACCTTATCAGGGTCAGGATCTGCTACATAACAAACAAGCGTACCAATCACAGTGGCATCCAGCCAGCCTTTATTTCACATTCATGAGTCTGGAGGTCAGCTGGAATGCATCTGGCTTAGGCTGGACATGGCTCCAAGTTCTGGGTTGCATCCAAGTGTGCCCCTCTGTCCTTCAGGCTTGTTGGACCGGAGGCCATCTAAGGCATATCGCTATACTGGTTTTCACTCTACATTGGAACATTTTTCGATGTATGCATATAGATTTTTTCACTTTTGGGACATAAGCTTATAAGTCCAGTCTCCCCATTTATTTCTGGAGATTGCGACTTTAACTACCTTTTTCTAACCCCTTAGTATTTTATAGGTGCTTCTTGAATTTTTGGCCGTAATTATTTTACCCAGCACTAATTTTCAGGAATTTACTGAATACCTTATTCTTCTCTCTTTCAAAATCAGAATAGTTTTTACCTAGTAATAATTTCAGGATGTGAAATTGTTGACAAATTTGATGTTATGATGGCATATTTGCATATATTCATACATTCAGAGCTTAAGGCCTTTTGTAAAACCCTCTGTTACAAGACTGAGCATCCTGTGTGCCTTCACATTTAGAGAAGGGCCTCTTCGTACACATCACAATGGGAACTTGGAAGAACCAGGCATACGTGTGTTCATCCACATATTTCTGCAGCCTAAATTATTCTGCTGAAATAAGAGTTAAAGTTTTTTGTATCATAGATTAAATTCCCATTGTTGTAAACACTCATGGTTATTTAATAAAAGTTAACAGAGCCAACTAGGCTCAGTGAAAGTATGTTGCAAAGAGAATATAAAATATTTTTAAAATGTCACTTTTATTCTGAAGAAAACCAGATTTTCCTGTTTTCTCTGCAGGAGTTCATTAGCCATCTATTCTTTCCCTCCATAAAATATACTTGATCTTGGGCAGGACTCTGAAATTCTGTACTTGAACCTCTTGGGATATTTGTAAAGGTATGAAACATTTCATAGAAGTCGATTTTTCTGTTTGAGAAAAGAGAAAGGGAGGCGACAGTTTCCCTGGGCACCCTCTAGGTCTCTAACAGCTGCTATTTTGGATCCCTACTTAAACTTTGGGGCCACTTTCCCTGGTTGGTCATTGTCTTGAACTTGATCAGTGGCTCCATTCTTCTGCCATTCAGTAAATGCCTGCCTTGTGTAAGGCACTCTGCTGGAGATCTAGCAGGGCACCTCATCTCTAGTCAGGGTTCTGTTGTATTTCCCTTGATGCTGGAACAAGAGAAGAAGTTGTTAGTGTCAGAGAGGGGGTAGAAATAACAAGAGTTACACATTAAAGGCGAGTTGAAGCTGTATCATTTCACTTTTCAAGTGATTTTTAGAGAGATTGCATTGCTGTTTTTCTACATAAAGAGAGAGAGCCTGTGGCCCAGAATGAAAATAGCTGTAAGTATTACATCATCAGGAAAAGTTTTCATTGGTCCATCATGCTTTTAAGGGAAGGAAGCTCATGGTTTTATTTAGATTGATTCTGTTTTGCTTATTGAAATGATAATTTTAAGACAAAATAAGAGAAAAGAGGGAAGGGATACTTGAAGAAGGCCACAGAGTTTATTTTGTACACATTGATCAATAATGCAAAATGGGGGTTTGGTATTAATTTTGATGTGTATTGAATTAGCACCCTATCACTTATGAGAACTGTCTTAAATTTAAACTATAAAAGCATCATTGAGGTAACATGTTGCTTCTAACAATGTACCTCTTTTCAAATGTTGACTGTTTCTGTATAAGAATATGAAGTTTCAGGGTCTATATAGTAGAAAAGCAAAGGTACCAAAGAAAATTTTCTTTTTCATGATGTTCTTTTTTTTTTTTTTTTTTACAAAGACAGAGAGAGAATCAGAGAGAAGGATAGATAGAGACAGACAGGAATGGAGAGAGATGAGAAGCATCAATCAGTTTTTTGTTGCGACACCTTAGTTCAGGGGTCCACAAACTACAACGACCTGCGGGCTGCATGCGCCCCCCCTGAGGCCATTTATCCACCCCCACGGCACTTCCAGAAGAGGCACCTCTTTCATTGGTGGTCAGTGAGAGGAGCACAGGATGCATCCGCACCCATATTTCCCATTAAAATACTGGTCAGTTTGTTGATTTAAATTTACTTGTTCTTTATTTTAAATATTGTATTTGTTCCCGTTTTGTTTTCTTTACTTTAAAATAAGATATGTGCAGTGTGCATAGGGATTTGTTCATTTTTTTTTTTTTTATAGTCCGGCCCTCCAACAGTCTGAGGGACAGTGAGCTGGCTCCTTGTATAAAAGTTTGGGGACCCCTGCCTTAGTTGTTCATTGATTGCTTTCTCATATGTGCCTTGACTGCAGGCCTTCAGCAGACCGAGTAACCCCTTGTTCGAGCCAGCGACCTTGGGTCGAAGCTGGTGAGCTTTCTGCTCAAGCCAGATGAGCCTGCACTCAAGTGGCGAGCTCGGGTCTCCAACCTGGGTCCTTCAGCATCCCAGTCTGATGCTCTATCCACTGCGCCACCGCCTGGTCAGGCTTCTTTGTGATATTTTTTGTGCTTGGGATTTTGGTTATTGAATCTCATAGTTTTTACTTTTTGTGACCCGTGAAGACTGGACTTATTTAGATTCCTCATGGAGAAAGGTGTTTGACTCAGCACTCATATGATGCATTTTGTCACAACCCAGCCATGCACCTGGAGTGACAGTGCTCGTGTTTGTCCTGGGGCTGCTGTGGGGACAGGGAGAACCACAGGTCTGGGGTAGCTATTGTACCTGTCTTTCCAAGGAGCTTCAATTATAACAGCACAGATACCCCTCTATCTAGCATTTTTCAAGGAGGAATGATTATTTGGAGTTGGTATCATATGGATATTAAAAGAAATGCGAAGAACCAGGAACTGTAGTAGCATGAAGGTCCCCAGGAATCCAAGGGAGGTGACAGTGAAGAGTAGTCGAGGAAGGGAGGGGGCCCTAGATGATGATGATGGTAAACTGTCCAGAACTCTCCCCTATCAATGCTTAAGATTTGCCTGGCACAGTGCTGAATACTTCCAGCATTACCTAATTTGTCTTCATGACAATTTACAAGGCAGGCAGTATGAGCCTCATTTGGAAGACAAGGACACCAAAGTGTGGTTAAGTAACTTAACCAAAGTGACAGAGGGATCCCAACTCATGTCCTCCTCTCATCTTCCAAGCCGGGGGCCTCACCTCAACATTCTGCCCCAACCTGTATCAGTCAGCTTCTATTTCCTTTTTTAGAACATCGCTTTTTAAAAAATATTTAGACAAATAAAGTATAATATCAATAAAGTTAGGAATTTAAACAAGAACTTAAAATGTTTTCATCACATGGCAATAATGAGGAAGCTAACAGATTGACGGAGTCATCAGTGTGTGAGGATCAAGCCCATGGCAGGAACCGAAGCTGGTCCGAAGTGAGCCCTGACCTGGGCAGTGGGGTGCAGGTTTCCCTACATGTTGGAGAGGCCAGTGATAGGTTTTGGTGACTAAAATGTGTTTCTTTGCTCTTGCTGAAAGCTTACTTTGCATAGGCTTAAAGCCTATTTTCTTCACAAAAATGCAACTATATTTTTAGTAAAAATATGTTGATCTGTGTCATGTCAACTAATTTTTTCTTGGCATGGAGGTCCTCCTTACATATAAAATAATTAAATCTTAGGACATAATGTGGCACCAATGGAAGAAACTTTGAACTTGGAATAAATAAGTTTAACTCTCAGGCCTCAGTTTTCTTACAGGCAAAAGGAAGTGAGTAGGCTCATTTTAAACTTAAGGTAATTGAGACAGTACAGTGAATGAATCACTGGAACAGGGTAGAGAGTGCAGAAATAGGCTCATCCATATATGACAACTGATTTTCAATAAAGGTTCACAGGCAATTCAGTGGAGAAAGGATGATTTTTTAACAAATAGTGCTGGAAAAATTGAATAACCATATGCGCAAAAATATAAACTTGAACCCATTACCTTGCACAATATACAAAATTAACTCAAAGGGTATGAAAACATAGGCCTAAATCTATAAAATTTCTAGAATAAAACATAGGAGAAAGTCCTCATTTCCTTAAGAAATCTTAAGATTTTGTAGACTCAGTGCAATAGGTATGATCCATAAAATTTTAGAAAAATTTGACAAATTAGATTTCATCAAGATTAAAAACTTTTGCTTCTAACAGACACTACTGAGGGAATGAAAAGTCAAGGCAGAGATTGGGAGAAGATAACTGTAAATTTATGTAAATATATCTGATAAAAATTTTATATTGAGAGTATATAAAGGACTTCTAAAACTTAGTAAGCAAAGCCTGACCCGTGGTGGTGCAGTGGATGAAATGTCAGCCTGGAACACTGAGGTCGCCTGTTCGAAACCCTGGGCTTGCCTGGTCAAGGCACATACCATAAGCAACCAATGAACAACTAAAGTGGAGCAAGTATGAGTGGATATTTCCCGCTCCCCCACCTTCTCACTCTGTAAAATCAATAAATAAAATCTTAAAAAAACCAACAACTTAGTAAGAAAACTACCCAATAAAAACTCCAAACAATTTCAACAGATACTTCGGCAAAAGTAAACATATGAAAAGATGTTCACTATCATTAGTTATTAGAACCGCTAATTAAAACCACATTGAAATACCATCATACCTATTGTAATGGCCAGCACTTTAAAAGACTTACCATACCAAGTGTTTGGAGGATGTGAAGCAGTTGGAACTGTCATATTCTGCTGGTGGGGATGAATGTCAGATGGTACAACTATTGGCTGAAACAGTTGGGCAGGATCTTAGAGATAAACATAAACCTACTACGTGATTCAGCCATTCCACTTGTAAGTATTTACCCAGGAGAAATGAAAACATGTGTCCACACAAAGTCTTGTATATGAGTGTTCATAACAGCATTATTTGACATAGCCTCAAACTGTCCATCAGCAGGGGAATAGATAAATAAATTGTGGTATATGCCTGCAGTGGTATACTTCTCTACAACAAAAAGGAATGAGTTATTAATGTGTTGAGAAATGAAACAATGTGGGTGGGTGAATCTCAGAATAAGTATGCCAAGTAAAATAAGCCACACAAAACAGAGTACATGCTGTATGATTTCATTAGTATAAAAAAATTTTACATGCAAACTCATCTGTCGTTACAACAAGCAGATCATTCCTCACCTTGGAAGGGGAGGGGTGGTGCAGGGAAGGGCAGGAGGCAGAGTAGGGCACCAGGAACCTTTGGGAGGGTGATGGAATTGTTCATTATATTGATTCTGATGATAGTTTCATGGGTGCATGAATATGTCAAAATATTACTATGTCAGTGCACTTTAAATATGCACAGTACATTGTATGTTGATCCCACCTCAGTAAAGCTATTTAAAATAAAGCGGGTTCAGCAGTCAGCACAGCTACATGTGTGAGAACACAAACAGAAGTTTGTGTTTAGAAGCCAGCAGGGATTTATTCAACTTTTTAGGCATGGTTCCAGAACTAGGTCTGACAGCCTTTTATACCAGAGGTGTCCCTTTCACGTGTGCTGTGTGGCACGTGTGTGAGCTGAAATGACTAAACAGTTGTTTGATTTTGGAGAATAATGTATTACCAACTAAGAAACAAAAATGTGTTATGGAGACCTAGTGCAAAGATGGACAAGTGTAGACCTGAATTGGAAGCTGGGTTTACCTGGGGAATGGCTTTCAGGCTTTTTGTTTGCCTGTCATTCAAACAAAAGCCATAGAGTGCGGGGTGATGGAGACCTGCAGTCTTTCAAAAGCCCTCTGACTTGCTGCTGTTGTATGTAGATGAGGAAAGCAAACTACATATGGCCTTTCACAACCCTGCGCTCCCAATTGAAAAGCCTTCAGGTGGAAGTCGGTGGGTGGTTTTCTCCTAGTGCCGGTAGAGCTCACACCTTCACTAATCTGTAGTGACAGAAAGCAGAGCAGTGGTTTTCTGGGGCTGGATTGTGTTTCAACATATTGTGACGGGGTGGAGGTGTTTTTTAGGTGTGCATTGGAAATGTTCTGTGTCTAGCTTGTGGTGGTGGTTTCATCGTGCAAGCATTTGTCAAAGCTCACCAGATTTTATGCTTTAAATGCATGCATTTTATTTTTTTGTGAATTATACTTCAGTAAAAGTGCTATTTTAGAAACTCCATGTTTCTGTCCTCAGCTCTCAGCCCTCAGCTTTAGAATGTAGTGACCCCTGTACACATCCACCCTGATTATGTGCTCATGAAATAATCATATCATTGCTGCCCTGGGTAGTTTTTTCTTAGGAAACAAGAGTAAAACCACTCTGTCAGGTGCTATTTCATCCATAGGCATGCAGATTAGTTTTTAGTGTAAAACTTGGATAAGTCAGGTGTGAAACTGAGGCAGTTTTAGTTAATAAAGTACGAAAAGTGTGATATTAATTGAGTCTCTTCAACTGTGTACGCTCTGAGGCAGGGCAGGGCAGGGCAGGGCAGGGCCCATGATAATGTTTGTCCTGCAGTCTGTCAAGCCCAGTGATGTCACATAATAAGTACTTGTTCACCTGTCCGTTGTCTGAATTGGTGCTTCTTCCTGTAGTTGTTCTGAATCATCCTTATGAGCCAACTGCCTTACTCCGTGGTCCCCCAACCATGGAGAGTGTCTTTCTTCATGATCACTTCACACCCCACTTTCTGCGCTCAGCAGGGTCTTTCTGTTTGGCTGCTCGCAGCAGCACGAGTGAGCTGCCGGGTGTGGGAGCCCAGGGCCCTGCCTGTCAGGGACAGGCACACTGCTGTCCCTCGCCTGCCTTTCCCTTGGATATAATCAGCAGTTAGTTCCAGATTACTCATTAACGAGCCTCAATCTTTCCCAGATTTGATTTTCCTACAGACCGCAGTGAATCACTCACCGGTACATGTGCGAATTTCCTGAAGGGTTCAGAATCAAAGGGTTTCCGATTCTCAGTTCTTAAGATCCTTTCTGTAATCTTTGGATTCGTGGTAGAAAGGAACCCATTATTTAGCCCTGGCCTTGTCCGCAGAGGTCGGTGCCCCTGTGTGACAGTGACATTAATCCTGCGCTCCGAGTCAAGCCTCCTTAGTTCTTCCCTCTCCTTCCCACTTAGCGGGTACACTTTGTCCTCTCCAGCTTGATTAATTATTGACTTTATAAATGACGCTGCTTACTAAACAAGCATAATAAGGTAATTGATTTGCTCTTAAGATGTTTACAAGTCCTTAAAATGCATCAATAAAACAGAGATCGCTGCCACAGGAAAGCCTACGGTGCTAATAATTTTTGGCCAGGGGGTGCAGGTTGAAAGGAAAAAGCTGGTCAGTTTGGGTGCCTACATTCCCATCCAAAAGGAGATCCCATTTTGGTCAATTTAAGAAGTGAATGTCTCTATTTTTATTAGCAGCCAGATCCTTTGTCCTAATCAAAAAGCAGTCAAGAATATGAATAAAATAATCATGTCTTACATTAAAAAATGATTTGAATGTGCGCTTCCCTCGGGCAGAGTTCTTTTCTGTTCATATAAAACTGCCATTCACATTTTCTACTCCCAGCAAACGTTACTTTAAAAAGAGGAAGTTATTTTGAAACATGTCATTCAATTTAGGCACATTCGACAAGTGGAGAATCAGGTACAAGTAATTATTTGACATCTAAATGTCTGGTGATTAAACAACTCATTAATTTTTGACAGTTCCTGAAAACCTGTTTGAGGCAAGTCAGGGAAGCCGTGAGATCTGCCCTCAGTGATGGTGAAGGGACACAGCTGGGCAGCCATACGGGGACAGCTGGCTTTCCTGGTGGTGGGGGCAGGGACTTGGGACGCAGGTACAGGTGAGCACACAGGGCTGGGTGTGGCAGGACCGGGGGCTGTGTTTTGACCTTTCCTGTCTGGCTCGCTAAGTCCCAGCCCCGTATTACGAAACATGTTCTGGAAATTATATCCAGAGGGCACACGTCCCTTTGGTGACAGCTTATTTCTGGATTCTCGGTGCAAATGCCTGGACTCTGATGACAGTCAGGGGTGTGTTTCACGGTCCATCATCTGATTAGTCCCTGAATGGTAAGGACTGTCCCACTGGCTTTGGGCCAGAGCACGTGAGTGAGTGCAGGAACAAAATAACTTGTTTATTTCCTCCAGACTCCTTCTCACAGACCAAGAAGTCAGGACCTCCCCCCTTCCTCAGGTCTTCCCCCCACATGGATGTCCCCAGCTGTTTGAAAATGAAATGTGTGGGCCCTTCCTTGGGAAATGGTCTCTGATTCAGAGTTCTTTGAGGCCCTGTGCAGTGACATAAGAGCTTTATCTGAAGAGTTCATTTCAGTGCTCACCGAAAAACCTCAGAATACAAGTGTGTCTATAATAGATTCTCACAAGTGATCAAGCACTTTCGTTCCTCTTTGATTCTACGGTGAGGTCCCTGATGCCGCTGGCAGCATCTCTGGTGGTTGGCGGTTGCACTGAGAGTCATGCCATTGTGGTTGTGATAGAATTGAGTTCAGACTTCTGGTTGCCTTAGTGTGCTCATCTTTAAAGTGGGAGTAATAATAGGAACTCCCTACTGGAGCTTTGGGGAGGCTTGAATGAGATCACGTAGGTATAGCGTTTAATGCAAAATGTTGTGCCTTCAATTCAGCTTAGCTGTCTGTCATCGTTATTATTTGTACTCATTGTGTGTGACAAGTAGAAGAGGCCTGGACTGGAAGCCACTTCCATGCACAGAACAAGACTCCCAGGGGGACCCAGGAGGCCCACTAATCCCAAGCAGTCATCTCACAGCTCCTTCATCCAAAGCGGTATCTTCACGTTCCCCCCTAAGGTTGGTGGCGTGGCCTCCAGAGTGGAAGCCAGGCTCCATCCACTCTGTGTTTTGGTTCGAGAGGGTAAGGTGGGTGAGTTAGGTTTCCTCTCAAGGCTGGGGGCTGTGCTGCGACTCAGAAATTGTGTTGATTTGAGACCCTGCTCAAACTCAGCATGTAAACTCATAGACGTCAGGAAGCTGATGTCAGGTTCCTTCCCATGAATACCCTTGACAGCCAGTTTGTCTCTGCAGGGTGGGGCAACAGTAGGCTTACAGCTGGGCAAAACACAGTTTATTTTTGTATTAGTATTTGCTCATTATTATATTATTTTCCCATATGAACCCCTGTAAACCTGCTTTTGCCCCTCCCTGTAGTCTTTGCGTGTCCTTGCGGCGGAGAACCCCTGCACTCGTCTGCTCGGTCTTTGCTCAGAAGGCAGTGGCCTGGCCGCAGGCTGCGGTCATGCCCAGGCAATGCGGATGCTCTCTTCTCAGTGGATAAAAGGCCCCGCGGGGGGTGATCGCACCAGCCACTTCACGTCCACGCTCATGCCAGCCCCTTCCTTGTAAAGAATTAAAGCCCGCCTTTGATCTGTGGTCTTAGCTCCACACCACGCGTGGCCGGCCCCCACACCCTACCTTTGAGCTGCTACATATGTTGGCAGCTGGCAGCCTTCAGGGCTCGGATATCCTGGCCCTCAGCTTCCGGTGAGTAGAGGAGCCATTTACGGAATGCCCCCACCGCTCTCTCAATGGGTGCCTGGCCGGGGCAAGTTCTAAGACCTCAAAACTTCGTTTCTTCGCTTTTAATATGTGGAAAATGCTATTTAATTCTGGGGGTCCTGGTAAGGATGAAAGCACACGGAAGCCTGCAAGGTGCCTGGCCCCTCGGTAAAGGCTCTGTGAACAAGCAATCTCTGGTTCATACAGTTGTTTGGGACCAGGCGGGTCAGGCCAGCTGTGGAGTGTACACTCTCATCCTAAGGGACAAGATGGGCAGAGTGAGATTGGCGTGGGCTGGTCAGAGGTGAGTAGGGAAGAGTCCGAGGGCAGTAGGTTGAGATTGTACCTTCTGCCATCTTGGTACTGTTGTGGTGTGAGGTGCAATGAAGAGCCCTTCCTTCAACCACACAGATGACCTCCCCACTCTGAGAGCTCAGCTTGTGGGGTGGGGGGAGGCTTTAAAGAAATCCTTCCTTGGAAGAACATTCTTTTAGTCTGCCAGCATGCATTCTCGAAGCAAGGGTCTGACATGAGGTTAGAAGCTTAATTAGTTTATAAAACGTTGCAGCTCTAATTTTAATTTATTAAAAGATCTGCAGTCTCGGACATCCTTTTGCGTTGGTGCCACCAGCACTGTGCAGTCTGCTGGCAGGCGGCTATGCCCCGCACAGTGACTCATGGCTTTTCCATCCAGTGCATCTGACACATCCGTGGTGTTAGTGTTTCCTGTTGAGTGGATGAAGGAAAAATGAAATGGGAGACACATGTTTGTCCTGAGACCTGGTGTGTCTTGGTGGCATCTTGGGAGAGGAGTTAAAATGTGTTGAAGTGTTGACATGTCCAGGTCCCGAGGGTGAACCAGGTTGGTGATTTTATGTTTTGTGAGGTGATCAACTTATGCTGACTCATAATCCTTGTCACTCTCGCTGTCACTGTGAGCAGTCGGATTCTTGCTAGTTGAAGACTTGCGGAAGGAGTTTGGGTTTTTATCAGCACTGTCCAGCTAAGGGGCATGTTTTGAGAGCTTCTCTCTGGGAATGAGTGAGGGGGCTTCCTGATTTTAGGGCCACCTCCTGTAAAAACTCGCCTGAAAATTCTGATCCACTCCAGCATTTGAGTGGTCCACTTCGAGCAAGTGAAGTGAAACAGGTGGGAGGGGAAAGAGGGCTCCGAAGGAGACAAAGGACTTGCAAGACTCTTTGTTCATATGCTGCTGGTGATGCTAGGTCAGGTAGATAGATCCACGTGGCAGGGAGCTCTCTGTCGTCCCTGGTGCAGCGTGCCTCCAGAAGCCATTGTGCCTACTCTGTAGACAGTGCTCTGGCCCTGGCATCATTGAGATTGAATAGGGCACTCCGCTCTCGTAAGGACTGATGCTGACTGAACATATATTTGTGTGTGTTTGAGCGTAGGGGTGGGGGCAAGAGGGAGAAAGACACGAATGCCAGTCTGGGCATTCTGGTTGAAACTACTGCATTAGGACCCAGCTTGTCATAGCTGTTAACAAAATGCACTTTTATGTTTATTTATGTCTTCACTTGTTTAATATCGAGCTTCTACACCACCCCGGTACCCCCAGGAAGCAGAGAATATTTATCCCATATTCATCCATGTATCTCTGGGACCTAGCACAGGATCTGGAACTTAAATGCTCACTTTAAAATGTTTGATGAATGAATACTTGATTCTGTGCCCATAAGGGGACCATGATTTCCAGAGAAGAAAAATGGTAGCCTAAGACTCTGCCCTTCGGAGGTTTGGTGGAGATATTTTATCGATGTAGCAATCCCTGGTACAGAGTGTACTTCTGAGGGGGCCCCTCCACTAATCAGGAACTTGCAGGTTTTGGATCCCATGTGAAAGAGGCCAGTAAAAATTCAGAAAAGGAAAATGAGAGCTGGCTGGAATGGAAGTGTGAATGTTGATATGAGTACAGAAATACCCGGGCTACCCCTCCTGATTCATTCACACATTATCACATGATGGCCTTGGCCTTGATAAGGTTGGCTGAAACAGGCAGGGTAATCTCTGCTCTCCACAGGCGCTATACATCCCTGCCGCCCTGCAGGCCTGGGTGAGTGCAGAGCACCCTGCACTTCAGATGATAACCTTGGGTAGCATCTCTTCTCGGCCCAACACCAGGGGGCAACTCTATCTCAGTTCCTGGAGTGCGCGCAGATAGTGTCGTTCTCACACAGAGTTAGAGCCTCGGCAACTCCAAACGTACTCTGACGTTCAGGTTTTTGGTCGATAGAATTTTCATTACTGTTAGTCAGTGGGTGGTATAAGGAAAATGTGCTATTCTTTTCCAAAGTCCTGACGTTTGGAAGGACTTCGCATAAAGGAGAATTTTCTGCCTTCTATGTCTTTGAGTTTCCAGGCATTCTTTGTAAAAAGAGATTTAAATGGCATCTAATTAACTGTGTCAGTCTTTTTGTTTGTATGGGGAACCTACTTGAGGAAACACAAAGCAAAAAGAAAAACAAACAAAAAAAACACCCCAACATTTGAACACTAATTAGTAGATTAAGAGGAAACTTGTGATGTTCTAGACACCCAAAGATTCAAATGACAAATAAGCTACTTACATTCAATGTTATTGGATCTCCACTGGATGGCAGGACACATTTGATCTCAGTGTCTGCCTCCGTTTGTATACTTTTTAAGGACAGTTTTCCAAGGCCAAGGAAGATGGGGCTCTACTCCCTACACCCCAACAGTCTGAGGTGGGCTGGCCCTGGAAGCTCTGACATGTTCCCCCATGCTCTCCTAATGAATGCCACTCCCTCTGGTGTAAAGGAACCTTGAATTTGGTGGAAGGGCACATGCAAGCCTTCCTAATGGGTTTGCGTACAGTATGTGCTATGAGAGAGAAGCCTAGTTCAGGGCTCTCTGCTGCCTGATTTGGTAACAGAAATCCATGTCTGGTGGAACCTTGTATTCCTCCTCCTGTTCTAACCACTCCCCCTTCTTGGTCCTCAAGACGTGCTACAAGTTGTCTTGCTCCCATCGGGAGTCCACCCCTCTCAACCCCAGCCCTAATACATCCTTTACCATCACGGAGACAGGAGACACCACTTCCCCGGGGAGACGTTCGCCCACCATAGCCGCTTAAGTCTGTCTGCTGGCTCATCATGTAACTCTCCCTATCTGTTCTTTCCCTGTCATAATAACACCCATCACATTGCTCTGTAATTGCTTGTTGATTTGTCTGTGTTCCTCACAGACTTTAACCTGGTGATGACAGGGACCATTTCTAGTCTTTGCCCTCCTAGTGCCTGGCCTGTAGTTGACAAGAGTAAGCAGTTATTAAATGAATCAGTCGTGTAACAAAACTGTTTAGTTAATAAACACCTAGATGAGTTTGGAACTGTGTTATTGCTAAGCAATGGGAGAGTCCCATAGAGGAAAAACATACTCCTGGCTCAGCCTTTTGCAAGCTCCTGTGGCCTTGGGCAAGATACTCTGCCTCTCAGCCTCAGTCTCCTTATCTGTGACATCTTCCTTAAGGCATTTTAAGGATTATTGAAAGTTAACAGAAAGCATTTGACACATAGTAAATACTCCTTAGCTGCTGCATTATGATCTGTCATCAGTGGGTAAGCTGGCCAGCAGTGATCAGGCACCAAAAAGGAATGAATAGGAAATCTAAAAAATAGTTTAGTTCATTCATTCTTTTCTTATGTTTATAGTCTGATGAGAGTCAGAGAAGGACAAGATAATTGTAATTTGAGAGAACCACATGGAAAATGTGAGATTGAAGCTCTCCATCTCTTGAGTATATTTATAAAGCAAACTCTTAAGTGGGGCTGTCCAAATGCCAGCACTGTTCTCGGTATTTTGCACATGTTTACATTCTCACGCAATCATATATACTTAATTCAGTCCAGTCCACTTGACAACAAATGTATGGTCTTCACAACTGTATGAAGTACTATTATTATCCCCATTTTGCAGTTGAGGAAACAAGCACATAGAGGTTAAGGAACTTGTCTGAGATCACATAGCTAGTGGGTAGTAGAGCCAACATCAGAACACATGCAGGCTGGCTCCAGGGGTCACTTGGCAGAATTGTCCCTGGGAGGCTGGAGACTGTCTTTCAGTGATTTATTGCTCAGGCCAGGGCTGGCAGTCCCTTGAGAAGTAAACAAAATTTGGCAACAAAATTGAGGACCAAAGCCAGGGTGGGTTTCCTGGAAATGGTCTGTAAGGTAGAGATGAGCAGGCAGTGCCTTTATTAGCATGTGCACCTGGGAGGGAGGAAGAGGCGGAATAGGCTGAGGGGAAGTGGTGTGGTCATGCCACCTGGTCTTCTGGGGCAGGGAGGGTGGGAGCAAATGATGGAGAGAGTATAGGCCACAGCTTTCTGGATGCGGGTCAGGCTACATGAGGCTTCACTTAGACTTGACATTAATGGAAACAGGTTGAAAATGAACCTGACCATGATGCAGGATAAGTGCAGATAGCGTCATGAGGATGTCTTTACAGCTGAAGGACTCTCAAAGTTAACTTGACTCTCTACCCTGTTCCACATCCGGGTGAACTAGCAAAATGCACTGATACCATTAAAGACATGAAAAAAAAAGACAGAGCTGAAGTAGCTGAGCTAGCTGAGAACTTACCTAGATGTTTGATCTACTTTCTGGTTTAGCTTGTTTTTGAACTAGGCTACAGAGTACCCTGTGGGGCCTTCAGTGGGATGGCGATGATAGTCAAGCAGATGTTGATACATTGAAAGGAGCATTTCTGGTTTGTTCAATTACCACCTGAACAGTAAGGGCTGCTGGTTTGATTTGCAGCAGATATGATAAGAGGCTAATTATATGACAGGACGACCCATGTGGCAGGATGATTTCAGTCATAGCAACACAATATTTATTGGGCAGCAAACAGTCAAGCTGCTAATTCAAGATGCAACCTTTTCCAGAGACTCGGCCAGTGAGTAAAAAAATACCTTTCTCTGTTCCTCACACAGACATGTTCCAGTTCTAAGCAATACCACGAAAGGTTATTTTCTAGTCATTACAGGTTTAGAATTTATTTCCTGATGATCATTTTTTAGTATTTTTATTTTAAATAACCTCCATAAAAACGTATGATCAATGACAGGACTCCAAAAGACATAATAACAGATTTGATTTTATTTGTAGATTTTTAAAGGTTGAATTCTAGACATCTATTTATTTTATTTTATTTTTTTGGTAAGAGTCGATCTGATTACAGACGGAATGCATACGTGGAGAAAACTTAAAGCACACACAAGAAAGTAAGAATCATAGAGATAATCACTGTTAATATTGGGGTACATAATTCCCTACAGATGATTTTATCTAATCAGCTACACGTGGATACATAGTCTGTTATAATTTGTGCTGTGTGTATTACACAGGGGTTGGCCATCTGTGGCTCAAATTCATTCATTTATGTATTGTCTATGTAACAACTGTGGAGTTGGGTAGTTCTGACAGATAGTGACTATCTGGCCGTTTACAGAGTTTTCCAACCTGTTTTAATAGTATTTAAAACATTCTATCAAAAACGTGCTTTTAGCGTCTTTGTGATTTCACCACGTCCCTATTCCACTCGTTTAATCCATCAGCTTGGCTTCTTCTCCAGAATGAGTCCTAGGCCCCCCACTCAGTCATCCCCTTGGACCTGAGCCGGATCTCACCCCCAGCTGGTCCCCACGCCTTCTCTTGATCCTGAAGAGCTGGCTTTCACACACCGGCCAGAGCTAACTATGTTGATGCGTTCCTGTTGCACTTGGAATGCAGTGTGTGCCTGACACGAGGGGATGGTGTGGGGGTGGCCGTGGCCTTCCCTTCCATTGTCACCATCCAGGAAAGGTTTTTGGCCCCTTGACCACGTAAGGCTTTCTGAACGTAATTTAAAGGGTCTGGTTCCTACTCACACTAATGGCAACCACTCTGGGATCAGTTTGATCATTTAGCTATGTTGATATCTATAAAATCACCTCTTACTTACATAATATATTAGTTTAAACATGCTGCTATATTTTCCCTTCATGTCAGTTTTATTGAAGTTGGGGCCACTTTATGAGTCAAATGTATTTTTCCAGAACAAGTTATCTTTGCTCCTAAATTGGGATAGAGAACTTTAAAAAAACAGTCACTAGAAATTGTACCAAGCTAATAAACAACTATTTCAACCAACTTTTTCTACCTTTATTTTTGGTCCAGTTTTATTGAGATATACTTTACATTAAACATTGTATACATTTCAGGTATTCAATATAATAATTTATATATATATATATATATATATATATATATATATATATATATATATGTATGTATATATATATATATGGAAATGATTACCACAATGAGTCTACTTAACATTTATCACCTCAGTTAAAAATATTTCCCTGGGATGAGAACTTTTAAGATCTACTCTCTTAGCAAGTTTCAAATATCTGGGACACTATTGCTAACTATAGGCACCTTACTCTACATTATATTTCCGGAACTTACTAATCTAATAACTAGAAGTTTGTACCTTTTTCCTACCTCTATCCAGTTCCTCACCTCCCAACCCCCGCTGTTGGAAATCACCAATTTGTCGCTCAGTCTTTCTCACATGCCTACTTAATGTATTCCTGTTTAAAGAAATCTCTAAAAAGCCTATTGATAGTTAGACCCAGCCCCTTCAGTTATGAGGTCACACCACCACAAATAATTACAAAATCTTTGATAAATGTCTTTGTCTTTGATCATATGGTTATTGTTAGTATTACTAATGTATGATATAATGTGATATTACAACGGCATACCACTTCTATCGGATTACTTCTGTGACATCTAAAAGCTTCCCAGACTAGCATTTATTGATGCCATTTCAGACATTCTTCCTCCCCTAGTACTTTTCTATTCTAAATAAAGAAGGTCACTGTACAGACCTGGTATAGGACGGATTTGGTAAAATCTTAAACATGTGGCCACATCCTCCTTCTACGCGATAATTTTAAGTGAAACAAAGTGAAGCATATTTTTAGAGATGAGTAATAAAAGGACAAGTATTACCTCCATGGATTCTGAGGCACCACCAGATCCCCCTTTAGGAACGAACCCTGACCAATCCATCTAAGAAGCTAGTGTTGGCTCTTTCTCCATATCCCAGCATTGCCTAAAGGACTGTCATGTTTATTGGAGGGCCATGGACACACAGGGTCAAGACAGACACCATCTTGTCCACTGAAGCCTGTTTTTGGCTGAAGTCTCCGTGAGGAGTCCTACTTTGTTTGTAAGGTTTGTAATTCTATGTTACTGTGAAGCCCTTAGAAACAACTATTTCTCACTGTTGGTGAGACTTCTGTTTTTATCTCCTCACTTGAAAACAGTTGCACTCTCATGGAAGGATATGGGTACCCCATCATCCTGGAAGATATATCTAAACACAGTGTCCCCCACCCTTGCACATCTGTCCACAGATGGTATGGAAACACATGTTGTTTCCTGGACTCTGTCATGGCTCCTGACACAGCATATCACTTAACATTTAGGACCGAGGTGATGTTTAAATTTTAACTGGACCCACAGGCTGGATCAGGAGGGATCTTAAAGAGGTCTGTCTGTGTTCTCTGTTTTTTAAGCTTTTATTGTTCTCTTAAAATACATAAAGTCCAGTTTTGCATAAAGAGTTCACATAGGTAATAAATCAGCAAACGGAAAGCAGCTCTGGCAGCGTGAACTGCTCTGAGGACCTGTGATGGAGTGTGTGTGTGGCATTGCCAGGGTTTCATGCTAAAAGTGGGTCCAGATAAAGAAGCCAAGTCTTGTTTCCATTTTTAAACTGCAGACTTCCTCTAATACTCAAAATAGGAAAGAAACATGAAAGGCAAGGACGAACAGCACACGTGGAAGGGAAATGTGAACTTGGTTACAATACTGGAAATTTTGTCAGAGCGAGGGGAACAGTGGCAGGTTGTCATGGCTTCCAGAAGAACACACTGGCGGCAGCCGACATATGCACACGGCTCACCTCCAAGGACACGACTCACAGTGTGTGACACACCATGGAGGAGCATGTGTAGGACCCCGTCTCACATACATCCTTGGGGGTGGATGCACGTGTGTGGAGCACAGGTTTTTGTTCCCCTGTGTTGGGCCACCTCCGACTTAAGGGTTTAGACCTGGTGTCACCTCCTGGCTGGTGCTGACACGGTGGGAAGGAAGCGAGATAGATAGTCTTAGAGTGTCGACTGGCCAAGGGTTGGGCAAGTCTAGTGCAGCAGTGCCAACAGAGCAGAGAGGTGGCCTCTCTTGGTCTCTTAAGGGGTTAGAGGAGGACTCATTGGTGAGGGCGGGGTGAGCAGAAACAAGCTTGTGGCTGGAACAGTTTGATCAACAAAATCAGTAATGTAGCACTGGATTGTAACCTGAACTCTAAGTCCTTGTGAGTCCACTGAAGTCCTGAGTGGCAGAAATTATTGACTAATAAGTAAGTAAATGAGGAAAAAAGGAGAGACACATCTTTCTCACAGGAGAATTCCGAATAATGTGCGTGGCTATCCCCCATCAGGGGGTGGAGCTGAGTCTGGTACCTACCTCACTGCCCTCTTGATGTGGTTGGACTTAGACTTGCTTTCAAAGACTAGAGTCTGGAAAGGGAAAAATAATGACTTTGCATGGAGGAACCTGGAAAACAATGCTTTATCCGAATGACCAACTTAACATGGCAGTGAGAAGTCATGTGGACATTGTGAACCCCCTGATGTGACGTGCTGAGAAGGGTCCTTCAGCTGTGTGGAGGTCTTTCCTGAGACACATAACCTTAGTCTACTCAGAGAAAAACAAAACAAATTCAAACTAAGGGGCATTCTGCAGAGTAGCCAATACCTATAAAATGCTCCTTAAAACTATCAAGGGCATGAAACCAACAAAGATTGAGCAACTGTCAGACCACAGCAGGCCAAGGAGATACAAGGACTGACTACAGTGTGGTTCTCTGTATGGGGTCCTAGAAGAGAGAAAGGATATTAGTGGGAAAACAAAACAAACAAATAAACAAACAAACAAACAAAAATAGAGTCTGGCATTTAGTTTGTACTAATGTACCAATGTTGGTTTTTAGTTTTTACAGAGGTACTGTGGTAATGCGGGTGCTAACCCAGGGGAAACTGTACGAGGGATACACGGGAGTTCCCTGTGCTACCTTGGTAACTGTTCTATCAATATAAAATTATTCCAAAACAAAAGGTTTATTAAGCTCAAACAAGTGTGTGATACTGATGAGGGAGAGGTGCAGGATGTTTGAGGAAACCCCTCATGAGGACTTGAGGAGGTCGGACGTCGGGATTGACCCATCAGTCTCGGTGCACCCAGCATCTCTTCTAAGGCTCTTTGGGTTCATGTCAGGATTTGTTTCATTCTATTTTCAAAGCTATTGCTTTTTGCTGTTCATTGAACAGGTTTTATACACACCTTGATGGGAATGAAGTCACTTCTGGGACACCGTCAAGTTGCTGTTAATATATCATTTGGAACCCTGAAGTGGCCTGAAGGGAACATACCACATTTCTGAGAGGCCAGAGAGATAGAGAGACAGACAGTGGCTGCTGCAATGAGGGAACCGAGCTCATTAGGTTATTGGAGGATCTGCCCTTAGACAGGAAGCAGTTATGAGGTCTCAAGTCAAGAGCAGTGGTGGGATTCAGCCGGTTTGCACCTGTTCAGTGGAACCAATACCGAGTTTTTTGTTGAGTTCGGCAAACCAGTTGTTAAAATGGCACTTGTAATCAGGGTTCTCTCTAAGGTGGGTGCCTGGGTGGCCACCCAGTATGAAAATCACAAATTTACAGTCCTTACTCTTTTTTAACTTTCATCTGGCCAACAGTGTATTCTGAGCACCCATAGTAATGTTCGTTCAGTCCATACATAGGTAAAAGAAATTGCAAGTGAGGATGCCAATCAAGAAGCAATATGGAAATATGTATCTTCAATAACAGTTTTATTGTCTTTTGTCAAGGTATTTATTATTTTTTCATTAATATTTTAAAACTTTCTTATAACAATCTATATAGTTTTGTATACCTCTTTTGTTGTTTTTAATAAGTAGTAAATTCATGAAATAATAAGCTATCTTTCAATATATCATTTTTTTATACTTAACACGGTCATTAGGGCAAAGAACCGGTTGTTAAGTTATTAGAATCCCACCACTGGTCAAGACCCTCTTCTTTCCCACTTAGGATCAGCAGGTGCCCAGCTTTTCCTGTAACAGATGCTTGAAAAGGGGGCTGCTTCCTCCTCAGAAACGCCCACAGGCTGTAGGATGTTGGCCCAGAGCTTGTTTCCTCCAACTGTTGCCTGGAGGAGATGTTCCTCCAGGGTCTCATCTCCTCTGGGGGTTGGGTCAGCAGGTGGCGCTCAGCCAGCCAAGGCCAGGATGGTCTCACACAGTGCAGAGGAAGAGGGTGAGAAGGAGGCTTTCTGGTCACCCAACCCATAACCTCCAAGTGACCAAGGAAATAATGATTAACTATTTAGGCCTGTTCAGATGGAAAGTCTCCATTTCAGTTTGGCTCCTCCACAAAATACTGAGTAAAAGAACAGCCAAGGAGACTTTTGGTAGGTGCTTTTCAGGAATAAAAAGTAATTTTTTAACATGGACCTAAGCAATTTAGGATGAGGCAGATTAATATATAACAAAAGCATTACATAATCCATAGTTAAAACCGAAGGCTGTCATTGCCCTGTCTTTCATTGTATTTTTTTTAGCTCAAGGATAAGATTTCTTCTGAGCCATGTGCCGTTCTTGTTCAGTCACTTCAGGCTTTACTGTTTACAAAGATCTCTGTTTCTAGGATTTGTGGTCTTAGAAACTTTCCATTTCCTTATGTTTGCTAAAAGCAGTGAAGTCTGCCAGACTGATTTTTCTCTTATGGCTCTTTGTTCTAAATTTCTTGGAACCAAAAATTCTCTGTCAAGGGCCTTTACCCCGAAATACACATAGAGCCTCCGAAGAGAGCTTTTGTGTAAGCAAGCAAGGCTGCTCAGGGCCAGGTGTGTTCTGTGGAGGGAAGCTTGAGTCACTGGGAGCATTTGGCCCTGTAGGGAATTTGATTTCTACCAGTGTCTGTACTTCTGCTAGAGTTTTATAGGAGGTTTCTTGGGTGTGGTACTGGAGAAGGATGAGAAGAAGAAGAAATAAAGAAATTGGCTTGGTATAGAGACATATCACCGGTGTTTTAAGGAGAGAAAGAACAAGGAAGTAAGTATGAACAAAACCACACTATAGGGCTTTAGAGAGAAGAGGTCACCAGCAAGAGTTTGTAGAGACCATGTTTAGTACAATGAAATGGGTCACAGTAAATGCTGGATACAAGAAAAAGCAAGCCAGTGATGCGATGTGTGAGGTCCGAACTCCTCCTGCCTAGTTTCTTGTAAGCCTTCTATAGGCAGTCACTAAATGGCCTCTTTTTCTTTCTCGTGTTTCTCGAGGCTACTCCTGTGCTCTGTGGTCACCGTCACTTTCTTCTCCCCATCTGCCGTTTCTCACCCTTTTCGTGAAGAGCCCACCGAATGAGTGGGCAGGTGGGTTATTCGTGGTATTTACACTTTGCTTCATGGGTTCAAATGATCATTAACTCCAAAATCTTACCATTTAAAAATTCATAACATATATTGAACTTTTATTAAGAAACATATTTGATCAGAAAGTTAGGACATCATATAGAGCCCCCCAGAAATCAGCATGACATAGGTGTTGCTGGCACAGGGCACAACTCTTGGAGGCACTTGCATGTTTCATGGGGCTACCTGACAGCCTCTCTCCCACCCAGCTTCTCTCCACGCCTTGACCGCCTTTCCCTTCCTGTCGTTTTTCAGCTCTTCTTCCATATTTCTGTCCTTCTACTCCTGGGTTTTTTGCCTCTACCAGGCTGGCTGGCGTTTCCAGGCTTACTTGGGCTGCACTCTGTTCTGTCCACACCACATGTCCAGCAGCTGCACTGCAGCAAATTTCTTTGGAAATGTGAAGCAGGTGTAGCATAGCCTGGACCGGAAAGGTGTGAGAGGCACTCACTGGCCAAGCTGAGCAGTCTGTGGCAAAGATTTGGTTTTAGTTGGCAGTCCTCATGAAGACCATAACAAATTATGTGGCAATCCAGGCATATTAGCAAAATAGAAGTTCTGACAAATAGTGGAAAGAACATGGTGATATTAGGTTACCCTATAATTTGTAACCCAAACAGGTACACTGATGAAAGTAAAAATGGTCTGTTATTATACCAGGAGAGGTACAACTGGGGAATGTCCCAGGCTGTGAAAGAAGGTGACTAAGTGGAAGAAGAAGGTGGATCAGAAAGCTGAGGGGCAGGTGTGTGTTGGTTTTAGAGTGCCAGCTATTTTTATTTTTATTTATTTATTCATTTTAGAGAGGAGAAAGAGAGAAGGGGGGGGGAACAGGAAACATCAACTCCCATATGTGCCTTGACCAGACAAGTGCGGGGTTTTGAATCAGCAACCTCAGCATTCCAGGTTGATGCTCTATCCACTGCGCCACCACAGGTCAGGCTCTTTTATGCATATTAAGAAATTTGTTTTTTCCTTATTATAAGAGAAGTTTGTATTTGTTGCTGAAAAACAGAAAGTACAGCGAGGCAAAAGAATAAAACGGAAAATATTCGTTATTTCCTTAAGCCAGAGAAGAAAACCATGATCAAATCTTCAGTCTTAGTCTTTTATATTACTTTTCCTTTCTCTTCTCTTCCTTCTCTCCCTCTTCCCTCCCTTTCTACCCCCTTCCTCCCTCCTGCTCTCTTCTCCCTTCTCCTACAAGTTTCCTTGTCATATATATATATATATATATATATATCTTTCCAGATATTTTCATCAATATATAAATATATTTATATGACCATAGACAACTATTTAGGAACTTTGGCTGTAAAGGATAGAAGACAGAGTTACTAACTAGGAGATGTGTGATTATTGGTGGGATTTCTGAAAGAAATATTTGTGAATATGTTTATAGGCTGAGGGGAAAAGCCAATCAAAATCATTAGGGTCATGAACTAGCAATATGAAGGTGAAATCATTGGTGGTACAAATTGGAAGAAGATGGGAGGGGAGAGGAGGGCTTTGAAGAAGTCAAGTAGGAGATCTTATTTTTGTCTTCAGAGGCTGGAGGGAAGGAAAGATGGGAGAGGGTTTTAGGTGGAGCAAAGCACAGGTCACGATATTGAGGGAGTAAATGGTCAATGGACCCTTATCAATAATGTCCTGTTGATTGCCTTGTAAAATATCTACCCATTTCCCTTCTGATTAAAAGTAATTCTGAAGCCTGACTAGGTAGTGGCACAGTGGATAGTGTCAGACTGGGATGCGGAGGACCCAGGTTCAAAACCCAGAGGTCACCAGCTTATCACAGGCTCATCTGGTTTGAGCAAGGCTCACCAGCTTGAGCCCAAGGTCGCTGGCTTGAGCAAGGGGTCACTTGGTCTGCTATAGCCCCCCCCCCCAGTCAAGGCACATATGAGAAAGCAATCAATGAGAAACTAAGGTGCCGCAATGAAGAATTGATGCTTCTCATCTCTCTCCCTTCCGGTCTGTCTGTTCCCCTCTTTGTCTCTCTCTCTTTCTCTCTCTCTCTCTCTCTCTCTCTCTCTCACACACACACACACACACACACACACACACACACACACACACACACAAGCAATTCTGGAAACGTTTTTGAAATAATTGGCAAGAATGTATTAATCAGTTCTCATAGTAACTTTTATGTCTAATTTAGACCAATTTTGGCAAAGTAGAGATTAGAAGCTCTAGAGCTATTCAAGCCAATAGGAAAGGAATATAATGCAAGCTACATATACAATTTAAAATTTCTAGTGACCAAGTTAAAAAAAAGTAAAAAACAAGTGAAATTAATTTATATAATAAATATATTTTATTTAACAAATATACTCCAAATATTATAATTTCAACATGTAGTCACTATAACAATTCATAATGAGCTACTTTACATTCTTTTTTTTCCTACTTCATTTTAAAAATCTGAAGCAGCCCCATTTCACCTGCCTAGTAGCCACACGCAGCTGGTGGCTGCCATATTGAACAGTGCAGCTCTGTAGCGTCCACACAGTTTGTAGCTCTGAATGCTAATATAAGAAAGAAAAATGTGTCTGTTCTTAGGAAGCGATAAAAGACTCTCTCGTTGACCAAACTCTAGTCAGGCTCCTCTAAGCTCTTTTTCAACTAGACCCTGACCTTGGGTATGTACTCAAGAACTCATTTTAGCAAGAATCCTGTCAGTAGGGTTTTGAAAGAGTATGGATATAAGAAACTTCAACAATGGAGGTTCTGGCCAGATGAGCTTTTTGTTGCCAGGGTGTATGGGCTCTGCTTTCTCTTCAGCTGAAGTGAAAAGAGCACTCAGTCCTGGAGGTACCTCCTGGCTCTGCTGCCAGCAGGTCAGCTAACTTTGCTGACCCAGGTTTCCACGTCTGTGGCCCTCAGGGCCTCTCCCTGTCTGTATTCTTCAGGATGCCCAGTACAGTCCACATCAGCATGATGAGGGGACCCTTACCCCACAAACCCCTGCGGAGCTGAAGGCAGCGTTGATCTGAGGAAGCCGTCCTCTGTGTTAGTCCGTTATCTCTGCTGTGGTGATTCCCCTTCTTGTCCTTGTGAATTTTAATAATTAACACAAATATACCTAAAGGGAAATTCATGTTTGAAACAAGTAACTTATTTTTTAATTAAGTTTATTGGTGGTGAAACTGTTTAATAAGATTATACAGGTTTCAAGTATATGGTTGTATGATACATGATCAGTATATTGCATTGTGTGCCCAACACTAAAGTCAAATCATTTTTTTCACTATATATTTGGCCCTCTTTACCCTTTACTGCACCCCCCACCCCACAGCTCTATCCCTCTAGTAAGCCCCATACTATTGCCTCTGTCTGTGAGTTTTTGTTTCTTTGTTTGAAGTCAGTAATTTAAAAATGCATAAAGAAGTGCTCAAAGGCAGTACTTTAGTAAATATTGCATGGCAGTAATCGGTGGTTCATCTGTTACAGCACTAATCAGTTAGTGGCCCTTTCAGATGGAGAGGCAGCTTTCAGGGATGTATTCAGTTCTGTAGTAACCAGCAGCCAAGTTCAGCAACAGCCACACTCAGATATTCAAGAAATAGTAAAATAGGAGCTGAGGAGAACAAAAGGTGAAATTAATGGGAAAAGTTGTCAGAACTGAGAGAACTGGCATTTTTTATTGATAAGATTAGATGAAAGTGCAGTAATATTTTCACTAATAATATTTTCAGTTCTTTCAACCTGAAATTTCTAACAGTGCAACACATTGCTTCGGCTCTGAGAGGCTCCTGCATACCCTGATCTTCAGAACTCTGCTCATGCCTGTTTTCTTTCAAGGTCATTGGTATTTGAGTTATGTGTTCGAGTATCTGCACCGACTTAACCTTAGATTTTGAGGTCTAAAGCTTTAGATCTTGTATGAAATATTAAAGAAATGTCTTGAATTGTGACATGTATGTATCACAAAACAACTAACACCATCAAAAGAAAGCAGATTTTGTTATTTATTTTTACTTTTCAATTCTTTAATGCTCTAGAAATGTTTTTTTAAAATTTACTTTATTTTATTTTTGTTATTTTGTTTACAGAGACAGAGAGAATTCAGAGAGAGGGATAGATAGGGACAGACAGACAGGAACAGAGAGAGATGAGAAGCATCAATCATTAGTTTTTCGGTGCCATTGTGACACCTTAGTTGTTGTTCATTGATGGCTTTCTCATATGTGCCTTGACCACGGGCCTTCAGCACACCGAGCAACCCCTTGCTGGAGCTAGCGACCTTGGGTCCAAGCTGGTGAGCTTTTGCTCAAGCCAGATGGACCCGTGCTGAAGCTGGCGACCTCGGGGTCTCGAACCTGGGTCTTCCGCATCCCAGCCTGACGCTCTATCCACTGCGCCACTGCCTGGTCAGGCTAGAAATGGTTTTGACACATAAATGTAAAATACATATTAGCTATAACATAACAATGGAGTACAGGCATTTTAAAAAAGAAAGGTATATTGTTTCTTAATAATTAGATCTTGCTTGCTGCCTCACTTAATGCTACCAGTCAGGAAAACAAAATGGTTTCAAGTTTTTTTTTTATTATTAATTTTAATGGGGTGACACCAATAAATCAGGGTACATATGTACAATGAAAACATCTCCAGATTATCTTATCATTCAATTGTGTTGCATACTTGTCACCCAAAGTCTGGCGAGGATGTGGAGAAAAGGGAACCCTTCTGCACTGCTGGTGGGAATGCAGACTGGTGCAGCCACTGTGGAAAACCGTTTGGAGATTCCTCAAAAAATTAAAAGTCGAACTGCCTTTTGACCCAGCTGTCCCACTTATAGGAATATACCCTAAGAACACCATAACACTGTTCAAAAAGAAGAAATGCGCCCCCATGTTCGTGGCAGCATTGTTCACAATAGCGAAGATCTGGAAACAGCCCAAGTGTCCGTCAGAAGACGAGTGGATTAAAAAGCTTTGATACATATATACTATGGAATACTACTCAGCCATAAGAAATGATGACATCGAATCATTTACAACAAAATGGATGTACCTTGATAACATTATACGGAGTGAAATAAGTAAATCAGAAAAAAAAATAACTGAGAACAGCATGATTTCATACATAGGTGGGACATAAAAGTGGTTTCAAGTTTTTATGATATATTTCTAAAGGAATCTCAGTAAAATTTCTCTAACCTTTTATTTTCTTTAAATGAGGAAGGAGCTATACTTTTTATTTTTAAACTGAAATATGTTTTAAATTGACATATAACATTGTATTAGTCTTAGATGTACAACATAATGATTCTATCTTTGCATACACCCTATGTCTAATTAACATCTGTCATCACATAGTTACAAAATTTTTCTTGTGATGAAGACTTTTAAAATCTACTCTCAGTAACTTTTAAAGACAAAATACAATATTATTAATTATGGTCACTGTGCTGTGCATTTCATCTCTGTGGCTTATTTTATAACTGGAAATTTGTATGTTTTGATGACCTAGCTATAAACTTTTCTCCCAGCCGTTTGGTAAAAGTAGAATTGAGGTGATTTTTGTTTTGTTCTTAGAAGTTGTAGCAAATGAGGGTATGTAGTGATTGAGGGCCCCATAGTGATGAGACAAGCTACAGAAATGTCTCATGCTCAGCCAGCCGAGTGCCAACCAATGTCAGGCTGCTTTCTGATTACAGGGGAAGTCCTGAGGGAGAAACCGTGTTGCCCAGAGGAACACAGGGACTCTTATTTGTGTGCACACTTGTTCTGAGTTGAGAAATCAAAATGACCTAAGGAAAGATTTCCATGCAAAACAATATCCCTCAAAACACAATTGTTTATTGGCTTTTTTTTTTTTTTTTGAGAGCTCTTCTGCAGAGTGGCTGTGTGTTCTCAGAGCAAACAAAGCTCTCAGAGCTGGCACGTACAGCCAGCCCACTTCGCCTCCGCCCTCCAGCTCCCTCTTGTGAGTTAGAGATCCGATATCCCAGGCTGAAGTTCCAAGCTCCCTGTGGCCACATCGCCCTTCTGTGGGGTGCCTGGTCGGGCCAGGGGGAAAAAAGGAAAGAGAAAGGGTAGGCAGGCCTAGGCGAAGTCATCCCAATAAAGGTTAATCGCTGGGTGGTGACACCTTCTCACACGACTGGACAGAAAATGCTGGGCGGCTAGGCCGTGCTTGCTCCTAGCTGCCTGTCACGGTACTGGGAGTAAGAGGTGACCTATTTATTTTTAGAAGGGGACAGTCATAATAACTCGGCTCTTAGCTTCATTCAAGGCAGGCAGACGCTTTGGAAGTTTGTAAACACCTACTTTCTGAGTAAGGGAGGAGTGCTTGTTTTCGAAAAAGGGAAGAACTTGACTACTGGGGTTTTTTCCTCCTGATAGTCATCGTTAGCGTGGAGAAGAAACCACCGTGGCACGGGCGTGCTGCTGCCTTCTCCACGGTATTAGTCTTTTTAAAGGGCTGAAATGCCTGAAGGTGAAGACTTGGGACCAGACAGAAGGTAATTGCGATCTATAGTTATTACTTCTGGAGTCTGTTTTATTTGCTAGGTATCTTTCATTTGCTAGTTATCTTTTAAAAATACTATGACTAGTTAAAATTAAAAAAAATTAGAATGCAATCCCTTAATTCCAGGAAACTGAATTTTCTTTAGCATGAAGAGAGAGACATAAAATTAACTTAATATACCCTTAGAAACATATGCAAATAAGTGTTTTTATTTAATGAGGAAGTGATGGTGTGAAATTTAAAAAAATATTTCTACCTACACTATGTAAAAATTCTACTTGAATTTTTGGATGTTTGATTTTTAACTTTAAATGATAGCTGTTGGAAATCTTAGCTAGTGAACATTTTGTAAAACATTTGCATTTTAAAGACTTGTTGAACATTTCTAGGGGTTAAATATTAGACCAATATACCAGTTTTGATATTATCATACCTTTTTTTTGTAACCACAGTTCTTATCTTTGAAAATGCAATTGGTTGAAGCCCATACACAGAGCATTAATTATATCAATGTTTTTACTAGTATCTAGCTCCAAGAAAAGGGGATAGGGATGGGACAGAAAACAGATAGTTATTCCTAGTAAATATGAGCATAACTTGTGCCCATTGAAAGTTCTATTTCTAGCCCCATTACTCTTAATAACATTAGTATGAATGAGTTTCATTGGCATTCTAATTAGTGTCATGGAAATTCAGGTATGAAGAAGTAGGAAGAAAACAAAACAGAAACAAACTCATGGATGCAGAGAACAAACTGATGACTGCAGATGGGAGGGGGCTTGAGGGGCTGGGTAAACCAGGTAGCGGGATTAAGAAGTGCAAATTGGCAGTTACAAAATAGTCACACGACGCAAAGTACAGCATAGGGAATGTAGTCAGTAATATAGCCGTGCCTACGTGTGATACCAGGTAGGTGCTGGATCTGTCAGGGTAATCCCTTTGTAAGTTACATAAATGTCTGATCCCACTATGTTGTACACCTGAAACTAATACAGTATGGAACTGTAATTGAAGAAACAATTTTTTCAAAACTGTTAGAAAAGGAAAAGGGGCTATTGACAATTTTATTGTCAAAGAAGGTGGAAACTGGTCACTCTCTAGGAACAGGAATGCTGATATTTTGCTTCTGTTATTCTTTTCTTTAAGATAAGCAGCCCTTTTCAGCTATGGTTCTATGATGTGTGTGTCTGTGGATTACAATGAGTTGTAATTGCGTCCTTAGAAGCTACTTTTCTCTTTAGTTTTTTAGTTTTTATTTTCTTCCAGATTTACATCAAAGGGGGACATTAAGTTGACATTTAATTGAATAATGAAACATAAAACGAGACATTAAATCAAGTACTTGAAGATGGCATTTATAAAAGAGCCTAGATCTAGGACACAGACTAAGTACATATTTTCAGAGAAATGGAAATGTCAGTGTTGGTTTTGAGATGATGGGGTTGGTCTACCTGTACTGTGTGTCTCATTCTCCGCCCCAGGCCGTGTTAACACGTATGTCTGAAAGCAGGACTTCCTTTTCTTCCTCCTAGCAGCTTGGCATTCCTACCAGCTCTCCGAATAGAAATTTGAACAGAATAGGTATTTTTAATAAATATGTGTTGAATGGGGTGTATTTATAGACCATTTTAAGACTTGCAATGAATATCTAGGGGGCCTGCCCATTTTAGAGACTCAAGGGACAGATTTGGCAGAAATGTAATAAGGGTTGACTCTGTGAAATGGAATATCATCACAATTAAATAGTAATCAATGGTGGATAACTATAAATATTTTGAACTAAACAGTTTGTGATGTAAACTCAACATAAGATTGTTTTCTAAGAATGTTTTACCGCTTACAAAGGACAGACAAAAAGGAGATGATGTGTCTAATAATATTACCAAGGACTGATAATATACTTGCCGAAAATGGGAAACGCCCTCTCAGTCCTTTGAAGTAATATACTCCTGCTCCCACTTTTTTGTTTTGATGAGATAACTCCACACCCTTAACAGTTTGTGGTTTTCTATACAATAGAGTTTGCTTGGCTTCATGTGTTTGTTCCGCCACCCCCATCTGCGCAGACGGCCAGAAAGGGCACTGTGGACAGGGTGAACCTGTAGAGCTAGGCTAGAAATAAAATATTACACTTTTGAGAGGGAATTTTACTCCTGCTAAATTTGAGATGAAGTGCCACCGGACGACTCCTCTGGGGCCACGTCTGAGAGAGAAATAACTATTACAAGTGGCAGGTCTGCTGACACTTGTTCTGAGGGCTCGAATGCTGCGGGTCACGGCCGAGCCTCACATGCGCGCTGCTTCATGTTACCTCGGTCCCGGTTTGGAATTTGGTGACCTGAATTGCTCTGCAGCTGGCAGGGAGCTAAATCCGAATGCAGTGGTTTCAATCAGTGGAAACCAGATCTTCACCTGTGTGTCGGGATGAGTGCTCTGGGCCCTGTGAACTCAGGGGCAGTGGCTCAGAGGAAGCTTGAACACTCACCTGTGTATAGATGTGAACAGGCTGCCTGGGACCAGGGGGAGGCAGCAGAGAGGCCCTCCCCCTCCCTGTGTATCTCATTACCCATAATAAACACTCTTGGTAGCAACCTCCAAAGTCTCCGTCCCAGTTTCAAGGTCAGGGGGTGAGGGGAGAGGGTGTGACAGAATGCCACTCGGAAGCAGGATAAGGAAGGCAGAAGCCCAAGCAGGAAGCCAGAGAAGGAAGAGGGCAGAGGAGGCGGCAGCGCCCGAGGAAGCTGACAGGGTCCCCGACACCCAACCCCGGATTTGGGGTCTCACTGTGGGGGCAGCGCCTGGGTGGAGTGGTGTGGACAGGTGAAACATTCCCCATTCTAGCTTCCAGCAAGGGGGTGGGCCCTAGGCTGCCACGACTGAGCTCTGAGTGTGTCCTCCCCTTCCACACAAGGTTACTGTGTCCACACGTTCACTCTGGGTGTGCTTCTCAAGTGCGTGTCCGAGCCAGCTGCTGTGCCAGGTGGTGGCATGAGGGGTTAGGCCTCTGCCCTCAGGGAGCATATAGTCTGGATGGGGAAGACAGACGTTTAAGTTTAAAAATAAGTAAAGAAGATTTCAGATAATAAGGGCTAAAAATAGTTTAAAATGGTAATGTGGGGAAATACCTGGTGCATGTATGTGTGATACATAAGAAGAGTTCAGAAGGATTCTCCCAGGCGGTGCCCTAGGAGCTGAGGTTGGAAGGAGCCGGCCGTGTGCGGGTGTATGGAGCACACGTGTGCCCCAGGAAGAGGACCCAGTGCGAGTGCAGGCTTGGAGGAGGGGATACACCAGCGCGTGGCAGAAACAGAAAGGCAGGAGTGTAGAACGTAGAGAAGGAAAAGGTTTGGCTTGGCCCACAGCATCTTACAGGCCAGAGTGGGAAGTTCGGTTATTCAAGATGGTGAGAATTAATTAGAGGGTTTGAAGTAAAGGGTTAGAGTGGGTGTGGGGCCACCAGAATACTTCAGGTAATACATGTTTAGGAGTTGGCGTAGGAACCTCAGCATCATTTATAACTTTTCATGGAAACATAGATTCTGGGGTATAAAAATGCTATGGTTTGGAACATAACTATCAATAAGTCAATAGTGGGAAATTAGGTGGGTACGCATTTCAGAAAACAGTATAAATTATGCATAGAGGCTGATATAGTGGAAATTCAAGATCGACTGTTTATTATGGAGTAATTTGAGGTCACCCATTGGGTGACAGATAAGTGGGTTCCCTGCATGGTCTTGCAGATTTTATTGTAGGTGCTTGGACTCATGTCAGCCAATTTACCTTGTGAAGAAAGAACAACTATACATGGTGAGTCTGACCAGTGGGGTGGGCTGTGAGTGTGTGACTGGCTCCACTGTCTTTTTTAGACAAGTATCTCAAATCCATATTGAGGGAGAGTGATTTGGCATCTGACTCAGTATGGAACAGGGAAAGACCACTGCTGGTATGCCCTCTTGAGAACTGTAGATAGCAGCTGTTTTCTAGATTGTTCCAAGTATCTGCTTATGTTTTATTCAGATCTAATATTTAACCAATAAGCCGAATATCACCAAAAAGGACATTGTGCAGTTTTAACGATTAAGAAGCAAAATATTGGTTGGTAATACAGGACTCTCTAAGGCATTGTTATTTTGCCTTGTCATATAACATACTAAAAACTTAATACTTTAATTGAAAAAGGCCACCAAGCTTCTAAAACGAACTCAACAATAGCAGTTTCAGATGCTCACAGATCTTACTGCCCTGCTTCGGAGTGGTGAGGTTCCATTTGTTTGGACTCTGGCGAAATATACGGAAAGCTATTTTATTAAAGAAAACCAAAGCTCTTTTAAAGCGCATGGCCTAAATTGTATTTGGAAAACGGCATTAGCAATTGCATTTAATTTTATTTTTGGAGAAAATAAAATAAATATGGTTTTCTAATCCAGATAGTTTAATAATTCAGGTTGGCCCGATTATAGGCTTTATTTTACATTGTTTATAAAGCCTTTCCTTTAATGGTACTATTTCTTTAAAATATGAGATGAGGCTAAGAAAAGCCTCACCAAGAAATCTGACCAGCACGCCCCATCTCAAGCTTTATGTGAGATGGGTTTCCATGAGCAAGCATTCCATATTTCAGTGTTTGTACGTCTGAACAAGTCCTTGTGCTGCTGCTGTCTTTGAAATTAGCACAGAGAGGGAAAGTCAGTGAAGTTCATACTGCCATGAAGTGAAGGGCTTCCTACTTGAAGGCAGACTGCTGACTCCTGCGCCTGTGCAGTTAGACACATACACAGTCATGTGGTGCGGACATACTGGGTAGGTTTGATGCCCAGAAAGGTCAGTATGGTTGGAGAAAGGAGAAAGAAGAGAGTGGCTGGCAATGAGTGGAGACGGTATAAAGGAAGCCGTGGTTGGGCCTCCTTGGTAATGGTGTGCTGGTCTTTGTGGGGAGAGGCGGCTTTGAGCTCAGCATTCGTTGTTTCCTTTTCAAGACACCCACGTGAGTACCTGAAAGGGGAGTTGGGAAGGATGCACAGAGTCGGTTCTGGAAAGCCTGTGGGGGTCGCTGCAGCTCACAGAGTGATCGGGTATTGATATGAGAATTAGCATTTAGTTCTAGTATTGTTGCATCTTCTTCGTGGATGTATCCCCACGGCATACCAGCCACTCATTGAAGGCATGTTGAATGAACGGTTTGTTTTTTTCCACCCTCCCACACAGTCATGGAAAATGTCTCTAAGGCTTAGAAAATGTTTACCACTTTTGAAATCCTCCTTTGACCCAGCTGGGCTAATATTTGAAATTGATTAAGAACTTGGAGAATAATATGGCCTGTCCTTGCTGCCCGAGTTTGTTTGTGTGCGATATCTTAAATGGCCAGTTAACAAGTGGCAAGCGTCCCAAAGCCGTTTAACTCCCCAAATCCCCTGTTAAAGCTGATTTCTGTTTCATAAACATAGGTGACTAATTTTTTGTCATCCCTGAAATGTGCTGAAGGTCTCTTCCGTTTTTAATACTTAAGGAAGGCTACAGCTGCCATTTGTTGGGCCATGGAAAGGGCTGTCCCCAGGCTATCTCCAGGATGCCAGCAGAAGCAGTCCCTACAGAGGAAGAGTCCACTGTGCGGGCTTTCCTTATTCCCAGACTTTAGTCCCTTTGTGGGTAACTCTGTCTGTATCCATCCAGTTGTCATCTTCACACTGTGTAAATCGCAGCAAAACTCGTGCACAATGTTGTTTTCCACTAAAAGATGTTATAACCGTTCATCTGGGGAAATAAAAATGGTATGGGGAAAATAAAGACGAAAAAATCAACTGTCCTCTTACTGCCCTAAAATAATACTGATATATTTTACTTTCAAGTATTTCTTTGGACATAGTTTTTGGGGGCAAAGTTACGATAATTGTATATGATACATACCATTTTGTGTGCTCCTTTTTCTTTCTCTCTCATGATCCTTTCCCAATGGCCTCTAACATTTGGAAGCGCATATTTTTGCCTGCAAAATATTACTATACTATTGAAAATTGTTTTGCAATGTAAATGGAAGTGATGTACCACTTTAATATTTCTAATTAGAGAATGAGCTGCCAGTTTCCTAAGTCCTGGACCCAACATTATTTCCACCACATTCTGTTGGTCAAGCAGCCAAAAATTCGAGTCTGGGAAGAGGACATGGAGACCTCACTTTTCCTTGGGAAGAATGTCAAAGGATTTGGGGGTTTCATTTAAAACTTCTAGGATGAGGAAAAGTATTTACTTAATATTTGTTTTTATAAAATAATTTAAATCAGCTATTTGTTGAAAAGATATCTATAGTGGAACTTTCTACCTGAAACCCTCTCCTAAAAAAAATTGCTGACCAGTGACATCTGTTCCTAACAGAGGAATGCTAACATTTTTTTGATGAATATGGAATAAATTGCTGTTTCTTTGAAGCTCAGATCTTTAGGCATAAACACTTACCTGTTTCATCCATTGTGTAGAGTGACTCCAGCATGGTCTTTGGAATTAGGCAAAGCTATTTTCAGTCCTGGCTGCAGATCCCAGCCTCCCCATTTACTGGCTGAGTGACCTTGGACAAGTTTCTTAGTCTCTATATTACATTTTGTTTATCAGTTAGATGGGGATAATAGTACTTTTTATAGGCGTGTTTTAAAGATAAAATATGGTAATCCACATTAAATATTTAGTTTCGTGAGCGGCTCATTATAAGTCCTCAAAAAGTAGTTAATCATTATGATATTTACAGAAGTTATACATTGCTTTTGCAGCACAAAATAGGTCATTTTGTGTGAAAATACCTCAGGCATCTGGGGTCTAATCTTTGTAAATGTCCTTATTACAGTCATGACATAATGTAAGGTGCTCAGTGTGTGCTGTCCATCCACTCTGTTTAGATGGTGGCCTCAACCAGGGTCCATACAGAACCGTCCAGAGCATTCTTGGTTGGCCTGCTCTGGATAGTCTGTGTGTTGATGTTTGGAATAGGGCCATGGGGGGGGGGTGTGTTTGGTTCACATTGTTTTTTTTTGTTTTTTTTTTAATTTTTATTTTATTCATTTTTAGAGAGGAGACACAGAGTGAGAGAGAGAGAGAGAGAAAGAGAGAAAAGGGGGTAGGAGCTGGAAGCATCAACTCCCATATGTGCCTTGACCAGACCAGTGCAGGGTTTTGAACTGGCGACCTCAGTGTTCCCAGGTTGACGCTTTATCCACTGCACCACCACAGGTCAGGCGGTTCACATTGTTTTTATCCTTCGTAGGATTGCTTTAACCCAAGTGAGTGTGGGTGTTATGCTGCATTTCTGTGTTAAGTGAATTTACCTCTTCTAGTGGGAGCAAGGATATCTGCCTGATGTGGCCCACAGTGAGCTGAGTGTCTGCAGGAGGAAGTTCAGCTTCAGGACATGTGTGTATCTCTTGTCCAATTGGTTTGTTTTAATCTTATGAGCACTGCAAATCTTCTAAGTGATCACATCTACATCTCTGATTGGGAGGTGCAATGACAGTTCACCTCTAGCAAGTGGAGGAAACCCTCTGGAACGCACTTTTGCATACTCTTCTTCCCTGGGACTTCCTTTCTTTCCCATCAGGCCCTTCAACACCATTGGCTCTAAGGCCACTCCCTCCCACATGGCTGGAATACCTAACGGTATGCTAAGGCATCTAGCTGAGAGACCCAGTGTGGGCTGACACCCATCCCTGACTTAACCCCCAAGCTTTCTATCCTGGAAGAAGTACACAATTTCCACAAATGCATCTTGCAGACCACAGGCTCAGCTCCCTTGGCTGTTTATTTTATTCCTTGTTTTCTACATACTTTTATTAGCCAACTAAGGTCTTTATGGACTGGAGTGAGATAAAATAATTACCAGGAGAATAGCTGCTGCCACAGACAAATTAATATATACCTATATATGAAGAAATAGAAAAGGAAGTCTTCCATTCACCCAGTTTTTAACTTAGGACTGGAGGACAGAAAGTCATTCAGTCTAGAGAAGGCTAGTTGCGGTTGGAGGTAGTGCAGAAGAAACTCAGTGCCGTGATTTTGTGTTTGAGAAGCGTCAACCTGCAACGCCTAAAGAATGGCTGCTCTGAAATCAGTAATTTTCTTCAGCCATCAAACTTCTCTTTCAACTCAAATTCAGGGCTTTTGGCTTGTTTTTGGGATGGTTGGCCATGTTGCAGCCTAATAAGATTGTATAAAAACCAGCCAAAGGACCTTCTTGGGCAGAAGTGAGTTAAAACTATGTTTTTTACTGTTCTTGTGAAATCACCGGTAAACTCTGAATGGAAAAATAAAAACGACCTCCCAGGGGAATATTGGCTTCTGGCTCTTTGACCAGAGTAATACGACGTCATCCAGTGTCTTCTGTGAGTGAGAGGCAATCAGGCAGAACAGTCCTAACCCTGACCTGCTCTTACCTGTATTTTTTCTGATTTTTCTCTCATGCTCTCACTCATCCCCTCTCTCTCTAATCTCTGTGCTCTGCCTGTACCTTCACACCACGAACTGCCTTCTCTCACCCATGGTACCTGCTGTCTGAGGGTCCAAATTGGCAAAGGCAAGAGGCAAAACCTAGATGTAGCAATGCATGACAGTCCATGTGGGTCACAAAGTGTCCCAATGCAGAAGTTGGGAAACAGTGGGAGGGTCCCAGCTGTCCCTGGGAGACACACACAAGTGTAAGTGGTGATCAAGAGGGCAGTGGTGTTTCCCTTAAAAGGAGGCCTGTCAGTCTTCCAGGCCTAGCCACACTCCCCTCACCCTCCCCAAATACAGCCTCATTTTTGCAAGGTTGGCCTGCCCTGGGTGTGATTGTCACCTACTGGCTAAATGCCACAGAGGGCTATTAAAAATGTTGCTCTGTGGTTTTCACGGTGTCTGGGGAGAAATTGAGATTGTGGATTCTTTGTCTTGTTGGGGTATGGGGATACTATTGTTGTGAGTGCCCAATGTGGGAAGAGGTGAGGGAAAGGCTAGAACCCCCAGTAGTCCTGTCTCTGTGGTAAATGATTTATGAAGGGTGCTGTATGTCAAGGGTGGAGACGGGTACTCCAGAGCTGTTCAGACACCCACATGTGGTGGTGCCTAAGGAGGAGTGTCATGCAGTAATTATCATCGTGATGTGGCCTCTTGCTGGCTGTAAACAGAGCAGCTGTGCACAAACACTGCCCATCTGACTCATGAGTTGACAACTCATGGAGCTGTTTTATTTAAATGATAGGCAAGTGCTTTATTTTTAAAACAAATCCATCTATCGTCTTCAAATTATACCTATAAAAATTAAACATATATACTCTGTCTTTAGATAAGGCAAGAGGATGACAAAGATGTTTACATTTTTTGGAAATTAATAGTTTTATTTCATAAAGAATGCTAAGCAAGACTCACAAATTACATGGCATTTGTATGTTTAAACATGGCTCTATTTTCTCAGATGTTAACAAAATGTTTCTGGAGCAGCTTTGTAGTGTGAGTGGCGGGTAACTTCTTTCCAAAGTAATTAAACTGAACATGAATTCTCAATAGTCATAATTCCTCATGGTTTTCAATATTTTGAAGACTTTCTTTCAGAAGTATATTTGGTTTGCAAAGGAAGACTTTGCGAGGTAGGCTTTGTTATAAAAGGAAAACATACGTAGATTAGTTATAAACCTGGAATGAGTCGCCTTGCTTGCTGAAACAAGAAGAGATTTGCCCAGTAAATGAAGGTACAACACTGACGTCTGCGATAAAGGAAGTAGCTGATAATCCCTTTTTTGGGCACAGCAGAGGGGAAAATGGGAAGCTGTGTGTTCCCTAGGGCAGGTACAAGGGTTTGATGGCAAATAACCTCCTTCTCTTGTGCCAACGCCTATGAACTGGAGAAGGTGCCTGGAGTTGTGATAGGATGGTGAGGCCTTGTAAGGAAGGGTCTGGAAAGAATGTTAGGACAAATTAGTATGATCTGCCATGCTTGGAGATAGTGGATGGTTATGTGAGTGAAGCACACTGTGTCAAAGTGAGGATGGGAACCAGTGGCAGGGGAAGCAATAGGAGAATAAATTTTGTTTATTTGGTTTTGAATGACCCTAGAAGTTCTCAGTGATATTAATGATACTTGGGCCCCACCAACCCCCCAGTTACCAATATTCTGAAGCGTGAGAGGGTAGAAACTTTACCTAGGAACATCTGAAGGTTAGATGCCTCTTTGGTAAATCCCAGATAAACTGTTAGGGCAAGGATTATTTTAAGATGAGAAGGAAACCTTTCTCTTTGTAATATTTTACAAGTCAAATCTGGCACATAAGAACTTTACCAGGAGTATGATGAGAAATTGTGTGCTTCTATTTCAATTATTATTAACAATAGGACTGTTTTTCATCCAACCACGGTAGAACAATCGTGGAAAGTTGGTGGGTTAGAGCTGAAAAGACCTAGAAAGATCTGATCGTGGTGTTGACACTTCTTGGCTGCCTGCTTTCTCATCTAGAAAATGGAGGCATTTACCCACATTGTCAAATTGTAGTGAGGATTGCAGATAATATGGTAATGCTCCTAATGTCGCTCCCGGCACTCGATAAGTACACAGTACACGGGGGTGTTGTTATAGGAGAAGCTCTTTGAATGGTTCCCAGTCAGCTTGTTGGGTCAATCAGTGATCTCTGTCACTGCTGTGGAGACACATAGCTGAAGCCCATGACACCCTGAACCCAGGACACCAATCCCACACCTTGCAGCCCATTTTTGTAAATCAGATTTTATGAGAACACAACTAGGCTCTTACATTTGCATTTCATCTGTGGCTGCCCTCATGCTGTAATGGCAGAGCTGAGTACAGTGATTGGATGTTCGACAGAACTGAAGGTATCTGCTGTCTGGCTCTTTTCAGGAAATATTTGTCTGCCCTGACTCTAGTATGTAACTGCTTCTACCATTTGAGTTGTGTGCTTACCAAGTCAGTGTATTTATTCACAAATCTCTTTATGCCTATTGTTGTTGCTCCTGTAATTGCATCATTTTAATTTTGAATTATGTAAACTGATGAAATAAGAGATCAAAAAGAGTATTGTTGGGGGGAGATTCTGCTGTTTGTTCCTGAATACTCATCTTCCCTTCCTTTGGTAATAGACTTGCAAGTTTCAGCTGGATGATGGCCACCAGTAATTAACTTACATTTCCTAGGCTCTCTTGCAGCTAGGCATGGCCAGTGTGTTCCAGCTAGTGGGAGGTGGGAGGAAGCTTTGCATGCAACTTACAGGACATGACTTTAAGGGAAATAGAATGCCCTCTGGCTCCTTCTTCCCTTCCCTGCTGTCTGTGATGTGGATGGGGTGGCAGGAGCTGAGTAACTATCTTGGACCATGGGATGGCAGTGAGATGCTGAGGGTATCTGGAAAACAGATAGAAAGAGCATAGATTTCCAATATTATGGAGACCCCCACACATAGTCTAGGATAGCTCTGCTCCACTGTACATGGGAGAAAAATGAAGTGATTTCTTGTTTAAAACACTGTCACTTTGACATTTGAGACAATAGGTCAACTTATATCTTAATATATAGTTGTTTACCTCTATGAAAACAAATTGAATGCATTGAAGAGAATCAGTGATGGCAAGTTGCTGATAAATACTGCTTTAAAAAATGGACAAACAACTAAAAAGGTTGGTGGAGGCATAAGAATGATCCTGTGTATGGGTTGTTTTGACTCAAATGCTTCCTCTTCTTTAAATATTTTATTGATTTTAGAGAGGAGGGAGAGAGAGAAAAAGGTTGAGGGTAGGAGCGGGAAGCATCAATTCGTTGTTGCTTTTTGTATGTGTAAGCCCAGAGCCTCAAACCAGCAACCTCAATATTGTAGGTCGACACCTCATCCACTGTGCCACCACCAGCCAGGCTCTTCCTCCTCTTTAAATAAACTAGAAGTCATAGATAATTTGTGTGTGTGTGTTGAGGGGCAGGGGTATTTTATGTAAGAACCACCAATCTCTGTTCCATGCCCTGAATCAGTTGGAAGTTGTATAACTCCCACTGCACATGTGTGTGAGTTAATACTTATTTGGTTGAGTTGAATGCCCAAGAGTGTACTGCTTGGTTTTTGTTAGTCCCCACCCAGTCAGCACTGAGGTTATTCCCCAAGTGTAAGAATATTCGTACCGATTTCTTGTTATTATGGTTTAAAATTAATGGGTAATCTGTACTATCCTAGATAAAGGAAGGGGGGAATTATCTAATACTGAAAAAGCAGCTTGAAATCTACCATTGTTGGCAATATATAAAGATACAATAGCCCTCTTAAACCCCAGGATGAAATTCTGAAATGGAGGATTTAATTACTGCCAGGTAATTAGGCTCTGATGCTTAGTAGCGCCCGTTGTTTTTGATAAATTTACCTTTACATTCTAATTCCCAGCTCTGGAATCTCCAGCTCATGTTTCCAGTGACATCAAAGGTCGGGGCTTTAACTGAGCACAGAATTTCTAGTTTGTTTTACTTCAGGGGACAAATCAATGAAGGTTGTAGCTTCTAGCCACTCTTACAGGTCCAGCTGGCTGCTGGTACAGAAGGTGGCCAGCAGGACATCTACTCTGGGCTTGCCGTCACCAGGGGCCTGGGAACCAGCAACCCATTGTAAAGGAAAGACAGAATTCTTTATATGATTCTGAATTTCTCTGTTTACAGGACTATAAACATTGGCATAACCTGAGTTTTCCATTTTACATTTTTAATATCCTCACAGCCTCAGGTAATGGAAGTACCTGGGCTTTTCTCAGCTTATGAGGAGGCCTGTTTTCTGGGAAACTCTTTCAACCTGAGATACGACACTTGAAGTATCACCAGTAGTTATTGTCTAAGATTCTCCATTCCATCAGTATCACTGGGGATGTTTTAAGGGATATTGCTAGCTTTAAATATTCCTTTTTCAAATTAATAACAATTTCTAAATCTGCTCTTTATATGAGAAAAAAATGTTTATTTCATAAAAATAGTACACTTATTTGATGTTTTACTAAATTCAGCTATTCAAGCAAACATGACTGGATAGCAGATTACAGAATCCTTGAGCAGATGTCACCAAATATTCCAGCCAGCAGAACTCAGCCTAGGGCCAATGGACCCTCGGATTTCCTGAGATATTTCAAAGTGGGGGACATGATCCAGAAAACAGTCATTACCCAGTCTAGTCCAGCTTCATAATGTATAGACCCAGAAACCCAAGTTCCTCCTGTGAACTAGTCAAAACTCCAAATGGAGTCACTTCTTTGGCCATTATGCTCTTCATTTATATATTATTATATCCCCACATTCTTTAGCATAATTTGTAAGAGAATATTAATTTTATTTGCTCTTATGATTCCAAAGAGGTAATTCATAACATAATTTACAGAGTTGATTTATTTCTGTTCTCTTTGGCTACGTATTCAAAAGAAACTTAATTTTTAAGCGAACTTAATCATCCTCAGCATCTCGGGTGCCTGTTGGCTATGTGTACAGGGATCACTCAAACCCTGCTGTAACTGGACAGCTTAGTTGAAGATGGCATAGATGAGAAGGTACAAGGCTTTCATTTATGACAAGAGAAGCCATGGTTTGTATCTGATTTTAAAAACAATTGCTTCTTATAGAATCCAACATTTTTTTCCTTTTCTTGAAAATGCATTATGGTTACATGAACTAGAAAAAGAAAAAAATACATGATAGGTTGAGTTCTGATCAAAATATAACTCTAAAGCATAGAATGTACTTGAAGGTAGTGATTAAGGGATACATCTATACCACTCTCTGATTTTCATTGCGTGTTTGTGTAAAACAGTCATTTGTGTTGTTTACAGATGGGTGATTTTCTTTGGCCATCTGGTTCCATTGGCTGCGGTCAGTTCTCTGAAGACTCACCTAGGGTAGTGAGCTCCCAGATAGCTCAGGAAAAGTGTTTAGCAGCCCCTCATTGACCCATTGGATGAAGACAACCCTACCATACCCAGGCCCGGCAAAGTGCTATTTCTCAGTAGTTTTGTGGTTCTGGATGGTTCTCACCATTAGGACAACTAAAGAACTTAGGCAAACCAAAGAACTGTTTCGTCTCCTAGAGGATCTTACCAACTCCATTTTACGTAACTGAACGATAGAGTACAAGCAGAAAATGAAACAGTAATAAACCGTGTGTGTGACGGACAAGGAGGCATTTAAAATTTTACCAACTAGCCAATCCAGTAAACGATGACCTCGGTGAAAGGAGTGGGGGGTATGTGCTTACTAACATTGTGCCCGAGGGAGGTGGTAGGTGTGAGCACCACACATCACTTTGTACGGTATGATTTAGGAAAGGCGACTTCCTAGAAACGGCTAGAATATTGTGCAAGCAGGTCTCCAATACCCTTGGCAATTTTCCCACATGTAAATCCCACGTGGCAGTTGTTAGATTCTCCAGAACACTACTGAGAGGAACTTGAAGTCCAGAAGCAGAGATGAATACCTGCGACGGGTAAAAGTGAAGAAGGACAGCGTAGCTGGGCAGACGGCTCTCGCTGGCATAAGGTTCAGCCTAGATCATTCAGATCTCGTTTATTTCTACTGAATGACATTTCACAGAGGAATACCAATTTTAATAATAAGGTTTCCTAAGCTAATTCATAATGTGAATGGAAATGAAATGTTGGAAGAATTCTTTAAGTTTTCAGGAACTTTTTTAAACTTCAGATCTAAAGCACAATGACTATTAAGGAATCAGAAATGCATTGAAGGCTGACTCCTTTTCAGTTTTATTAGACAAATTCCTATTTTTATTCTTTGAACATATCAAAGTGGGGGAAATTCATTCCTATAGATGCTCTCTAAATCAAACAGGCTGTATTAATTAATTTTTATAATTTTACTTTCCTAAGGAACCTATTACTAGGAGAAATAACTTTTGAAATTTATCCTCACTCCATAGTATCAACCACTGCACACCCTCTCTGAGCAAAAGACTTCTGTCCAGTAACACATTTCATGTACCTGTATCCATTTGTACCTTGGCTGTCACATAGCCCCTTCTAGTGTATGCCCTGCACATACCCACATACATACCCATAATCACTGCTGGCTGTTAATTGCGTATTGCTTTGTCCAGATTTAACCATCAATGCATGCAGTATCCACACAATAGCTTATTTTTTTAAATGTGCTTTTGAGGGAGGCTGATGGCAAGTGTAGCAAGCATTGAGACATCTTAATGAAATTCTCATTTTTTTCCCCCATAACTGATAAGATGATATGAATGATCCTCTTGGTAAGGGTGTGTTCCTTTAAATGCCATAGGTGTTATTCCATGGCTGGCTTAAAAATGAAGATAAATGAGAGATGGACTCTTAAAAGAACTACAGTGTGAATGTGGCCCACAGTGTAACAGGCCAGCATCTTGAATGAATACCTCAATAACCAATAGTCACTGACTCTATATTTGCCATATTCCTGGGTACCCCCTTACCACAAAGACTGATGACAGAGTCTTCAAAACAAAATTAACTTTAATAGGCCTTCATAATAAAAACATTTTGGAGGAACTTGCTCATTCAGTCTGTTTGGGTTGTATGTACCTGCTCAGGCCCAGTGAAATGGGTAAGTTCTCTGAGAAACAAAATTAGGAACAAGAGAGTTAATGAAATTTGCTCTGTAAGAAATATATCCTTTAGTATTGTCACCGAGGTGTAGGTTTCACATAACTAGGCCAAAGGTGAAAAACGGCAGGGAGGGCACAATTGCCTTTGACTCCAACTGCAGTAAATCCTGGAACGGACTTCGCTGGAAATCGTGGGTCCCAAGTAGAATGCAAAGAAAGGTTTTTGTCCAAGTTAGCCAACTTGCTTCCCGGTAAAAATTTCTGTTTTCCTTGGGAAGTGCTTCCTGACTCTCAGATATTATCTGTCTTTCAGGAATAAAGTAGAAACCTTTTCTTCCCTCGGGGATAGTTTGTGAAGCAAATCTTGGCATCAGTAAATGAAAGGGTGTTTAATCTCCGGCAGGTCTCAAGTAGGTGCTTGTTCCAAGCTAGTGATGGAATTTTAATTGTTCATGCCCTGAGTTTATGAAAGTCTAGTTGTTGAAAAGTTAACAAAATTGAAAACCCTGGAAAATAACTTCTGACTGGCATCTGTTTATAGAAACTAGAATAACATAAGCAGTAACGTGATGGCAGTTGAGTGCCAACCTTCCAGATTATCTTGATGGGTCAGTGGTGCCAGGGAGTGGCAGTGCATAGATGGAGATGGCAGGGACAAAGGGGCACTTTCACAAAGGGAATGATCTCTGATTCACCTCAAGCAGTATTAAAAGAGAGAGAGAGCCCCACATAGAACCACAAGTTACCCTGAGGGAGGTGGGGCTCGGCTCCTGGGGCAGAAACAGCCGGCATCTAGGTGGCGCCTCCTGGTCCCCCCAGGGAGGAGTTGCTCACATGGCTAATTGGTCTGAGAAAGTGAAAGCTTCCAGTGGAGGGCTCTGTAATTTCTTAATCTTGTGTTTGCTTATTTTAATCCTCCAGTTGACACATCTTATTTGCTTTGTCATGGTTCTAATGCTGTTTGTGCAGAGACACATACCTGTTTTTATTTTGTTTCTCTGCCTGGACACACACACACAGTGGGGAACATATTATGTGTCCACAGGATTAAAAAAAATTCTCACACATTGCACTAAGAAATGTTAAAATCTGTAACTGGATACTCACTGACCTTTCTAAGAAAAATTCGGCAGGACTTACCATCAACAGATGTTCGCTACCAACGGAGAGCATGAGACCATTAGTCACTAGCGGAGAATGGAAGGGCTATGAGGGTTCCAGGCCAAAGCGTATTTATAGGTGCGATGGTTGAAGCAGCTGCTTGCCACGGTTGCTAGGTGACAACTTAGGTTATAACAAATCCCCTCTTTAAAAACATTTGTCCATATGGGACGCAGACATAATTCACTTACTGAAAAATATTGCCTGGCTTCTTTATTTCCAATTCCTATAGATTAAAAATAAAATCAAATGGCGTAAGATAATGTACCTTCTCTAGAGGTAGTATGACAGTTCTTGTAGACAGCTTTGAAATGGTTATTGCAATATGGGTTCTTAGAGATATAGACAATCTAAAAAGTGACTAGAAGTGTGTGTGTGTGTGTGTGTGTGTGTGTGTGTGTGTGTGTGTGTGTAAGAGGATATAACAATATCTGAAAGTGCTCTCCAGTGGATTGAGGTTGCCTAACAAAAACAAAGAAGGGACTCATTCTCTCTATCGCATGGCAGGCTGGGTAGTGGCTGATTTTCACATGCTGGCCCCCTCGACTTCGCAGGAGAGTACTGCCTGCAGAGGCTGCTCCTGGGTCCCCATGGAGAAGTCAAGCTTTCGGACCCACGTTTTGCCAGAAGGAATTCTGCAAAAAATACTGATAAGGAACTTTTGTAACAAATGAGGGATATTTTCTAATTGCCTAATTTTGAAGGCATTTTAAGGGAAATTAAAAAAAAAACTATTTTACGTAAATGAAAATGAGTCACCTTTTTCCCATTGTTATATACATATATTTTTATACATGGAAAAGAATACATGCTAATTATTGCAAATATTTAATATATAGCAACATTCAGTTAGTTAGATAAAAATCATACTTAATGTCATTAATTAACCACTTATTTTTGATATTTTCTTCTTTGATATTCACTCATTGTTTATATTCATTCATCGCTTATATTCATTCCTCTATTCACTATTTTATTGTGCTTCATACATGTCAAGCTCTCTTAGCTTTGAAGCCAAAGTCATGTCTATGAATTCAGTCATGGAATTTAAAATCGAACAGGGAGTCAATATCAAAAACTGAAATTAACTACAATCAATATTTGCTACAGAAAAAACTAATATGATGATGGGCTAGGGAGAAGATTCAATGAGAAAATGTACAGAGTGCTAGCCCATTGGAGACCACAGCCATTGGCACCTGTGATTGTGATTATCATTGGCGTGTGCTCTGGAATCATTTGTGGATTCTGACTTAGAAACAGCTGAAGTGGTGGAGAGAGAAAATAGGAATCTCAATTCCTTGGTCTTTCATCTCACCTGAAAACCAAAGCTGCATTTTTTAGATCTTTCTGTTTCTATAGCTTGGCAGTTGAGGATTCTATATGCCTTTCCACATTACAGCTCTGATATACTTTCCCACTTATCTTTGAAATGATCCCCACGTTCCAATTCGTTCTTCTTGTATCTTCCCTTGGGAGCAGTCTTAGTTCCACTTCTTACAGCCTTAGTCCATTGCGTATTAGTTCTGCGACTTTCAGCAAAATAGTTAATGGATCTGGGCCTCAATTTCCTCATCGATAAGACCAGAATAAAAACTAGCCCTTTACTCCTGGACTGATTGTAAGGATTAAATATGAAAGTAAATATTCAACACGGAGAATAGTGCCTGGCCCCATTGTTGGCTGTTATTCTTATTTCTTGCTGCCTGAAACCTCCTTAACTTGAATAGTTAACCAGGTGCCTTGACTTAAATTATTCACCCTATTTCCATCCTTCCATTCCACTAAAAATCGTCGCCTGAATAAAACTGTGATACTAGTGTCTATGTGTAATCTTATTCCATAACTTTTTAAAGAGTTGTTTCTACCTCCTACATTGACATATATTATACAGCTTTTTATTGATCCCACTGAAAAGTATGTAGCACTTTCTTTTGTGCTGCAGATGCCAGTAACCCAGCTGAAACCAACTCAAGGCCAAAAGGGGGAACTGGCTCCCACCAAAGGGATGTCTATGTCTGGCTTTGCCTCTTGGGGCTGACAGGACCCAAGAACTCAAATCAGAACATCAGGGTTCATACATATTCTCTATTCCTCACCTGCACACTGCTTTCTCTTCTCTCTCTCTCCATCCAGCACACATTACTCATCCCTTGTAGGTAATTATTTCCTCAAAAATCGAAAGCTCAAGAAATATGTGAAAGGAGTTGAGCTTTGATATATAAAAAAATCTAACTTTTTTGCTTTAAAAAAAACTTTCCATTATAAAAATGCTTTTTGAATTTTAGTTTTACTAGTATATTCTAAAAAGATTCATTATCCTGTGAAATGTACAAGAATGACAAGATGATATCTTATATTTAAGAGGTTCTCCTCCCATATCCAACTCTCAACTTAGTGTTGGATGTTTTTCTCCAATAGTCCTAATTAAATGTCATTTTGTAAAGGCGAGCTTCAAGTATAATGATAGAGAAAGAGAGAGAGAGAGAGCAAGCAGTTTAGGGTTCCATGTAAACTTTCACTTATTGGTTAGGGAGGATGCCTGTGTCATCTCTAATCCGTGGACCCAGCAATGATGACTGACAGTCATCAACTGCCTTCAGTGCCTGTTTACTGAAATGAACGGCAGGGAAATGGTGCTGAGAGACACCATTTGTTCTACGGCACGATTCATGTTTCAGCTTTAATTTTTGTAGAGCTCAAAGACATTGGGGACGAAAGAGATGGAATAGGCTGCTAGCACGTGTTCTCACACAGAAGTAGTCTATTTTTAAAGAGCACAAATGTCACATTTATCAGTCTTACAGCTCCCCCTAATGGATGATACTATGTGATGCATTCTGAAACTAAAGTGCATTCCAATTTCATGTATATAAGCCATTAAACTGTATAAAAACTAACTTGTCTTTTTATATAAAATTTAAATACCATTTTTGTTAAGTATCTTTTTTTAAAAAAATGAACGAGTAATCTAAAAGGCAAGCATGAAAGAAAATAAAATCTTTCCGATCTCAGTTGGACCATGTGAGTTACTTGGTTCATACAAAAACCAACCACGTTTTATTCCTACCTCTGCCACAGTTAAATTACTTCAAATCTGTTTGGTCTCTTTGGAGCTTGTTTTTAAGACTTGTTAAGACCAGAGCAATATTTAGTCTATGATTAATTTATTCTCTGCAACTGAGATAGAGCCCTTCTGAGTACCTGATGATGAGTTTGAGGTTTTCCAGTCTGGTGGGTAGGCCCAGGTGTTATTACGGCCCTGTGTGAGCACAGGACTGTGTTTTCTGTTGTCCTTCCTATGGCTTGTCCCAGTCCCCAGGCTCCTCACAGTTGCACTGGTCGCCCTTGGCTGGAGACTCCAGAGTCCCCCTGATAGTCAGTATTCTCTCTGCAGGATCTAGTCTCCCACACTCAGTCCTGGCAGCTCTGGCCTCTCTCATCTTCTTGTTGAACTCTGAATTCAATCTCATTGACTCAGGCAGTCACCGGAAGCCATCCTTCCTGAAAACTCAAGACAGTGAGCTGGGTGTCAACCACAATCACCATCTCTCAGGGGCCGCCGACCTGCCTTGCATAATGCCCAGGGTCTTGAATATCAGTATTTCATGTATTTTGTCTACTTTTCCTTTTCTTTTTTTTTTCTTTTTCTTTTTGGTTGATTCAGAGGGGAGGGCAAAGTAGGTCCCTGATAGACCATCGTGTCCCAGTGCAAATTCTCCTCTTGTCTTTGTTTAGGAATCCCGAAACCTCCTCACAGGATTTTTCTCCCTCTCTTAGTGTAAGAAACACCTGCCTCAGAAACACCTGGGATGCTTCCCGCAGTCTGCTCCACCGCTGTCTGCTCCACCGCTGTCTGCTCCACCGCTGTCTGGAGTGCCCTGGGGGTTCACAGTCCACCTGAAAACTGCCTAGGAGAATTGCTTGGGCCAGACCCCTAATGTGTATGCCTCAGTGTATTCTAATAGCAACATGGAGGCAGAAAGAAAGGATGTTGGGTCAAGTTCTCCTGGGAAGCCAGACTGCCTTCTGTGATAAGGCGAGGCTGCTGGTTGCAGGAGGCATCTTCCTCATTTTTGTTTCGTTCTCAGGCAGGCGAAACCATACATTGGTTCTTTAGTAAATAAATGCTTATCTTTACTGTGCAGAATGTCTTTTGTCAAAAATCTGTCATTTTATTTTTTATTTTAAAGAAGAACATAGCTAAGTGAATCTGCCAGGGCCATAGTTTTGGTACTTTTTTTTTTTTTTAAGACATCACACAGCTGCAAATCCTTGAGCAAAGCCCATTTGAAAGATGGTCGCCATGAGGGAGTTGTGGCTTCTCCCTTGGAACCACTTCAGCTGGGCTCACCAAGGGTGTGGGAGGTTGGGGATGCTGGTCACAAAGGACAAATGTTCCTTCAATAAGGAGGTTCACTTTTTACTGGAGGCATGAGTGAAAGAGAAAGCTGAAGGACAGAAGGAAGCAGGTGAGGGAGGAAAGAGGACAGACAGATGAACCCAAGAGCCTTACTTCCCTTTGAACCTGGCAAATGCATGCTCTCTCTGAAACTAAAGAGGGGAGGGGAATAAACCCTGGACTGTTAACACTGAAGCCACTAGTAACTAGTTTTCCCCACTGGATGACCTTCAGTCGTAGAAGAGTTATAGTCTTTGGTTAAGAACTTGGTAAAGCTTCACACTGTTTTTAAGCCACCTTTTATGTTAGTGGGACCTTATGTTGCAAGTTGATTGGTGCCAAGGGTGGTGGGAAGACTGCCTCACACCAGGTAAAAGATCTCTTCCCCAGGCATTGTCTCGTATTCACAGGAGATCCTCCCCCTGGTTATGTGTTTTCCAGATAAGACTTTCTAGGAAAACGTAGAATTTCATTATGAAGCAACTCAGTGTGTGTGTGTGTGTGTGTGTGTGTGTGTGTGTGTGTGTGTGTGTAGATGTCACCTGTATTAAATGCCAACTAACCACTAAGCATGAATCTTAGTTTCCGCTGAGTGTTTAGATTCTGCACACGAAGTGCTGCTCTTTTTGTTTTGCCTAGAAAGGTGGGTCTTAAATAAGGCCACATGGGTGTGGATCAACCTCACCTTATTTCTCCTGACTGTAGAAAGGAGCTAGGAGGGACAATGAATGTTCCTTTTCCATCTAAATAGAATACTGGATTTCTTCAAAAGATGTCATTGAATTTATTCATCATTTAAAGAGGACCCATGTCTGAAGGAGACATAGAATTGCATTGAAGTTAGGAGTCATGGTCTCTGGTCGTTGCTTTGCCCCGAACTAGCTACAGAAACTTGGGTTTCACTCTCCTCATGTATAATAATAAGGGAAATAAAATTTTTTTATGTTATTGATTTGAGAGAGAGAGAGAAAGGGAGACAGACAGAAACATCAACCTGTTTCTGTATGTGCCCAGACCTGGGATAGAACCTGCAACTTTTGTGTATCCGGATGATGCCCTAACCAACCAAGGCATCCGGCCAGGGCAATGATAAGGGAATTTGAAAGTTGCATTAAATGTTTCATATCATTCTATATTATATAACTACAGTGTGTCTGTAAAGTCATGGTGTACTTTTGACCGGTCACACGGTCAAAAGTGCACCATGACTTTACGGACACACTGCATATTAATTATAGTATATGTTACATACCAATATTACCTACATTGAATTGTGGTGACATAAGCTAATGGTAGACTATATATAATGGAAGACTATAGAAACATGCATTCTAAGGGAAACTCAGAGTTAATCACTGGACAGTTTAAAACTATTATGAAACTCAAAGAGAGTGACTTGTCTGGGTTCATGTTTCATTTAAAGAAGTGTAGAATGACATCTCTTCTTTGTCCTTGAATTCAGATTTTCTTTTTAAATCATATATATTTCCATTAAATTGTATTTAGTACCATCCATACATTTATTGTTATTTCAAACATTTATTACTCTTTCCAAATCCATTTCGTTAGAAAATATTTTCAACTGGTACACAATGAGTTCCTCATTTCTGTTGCTGATTGTAACAATAATTCAGATATCAATTATAATTATTCACAGTTCTTATGTTAATATAAATGTTAGTAACAGTGGAATTTATTGTCCCAAAATACTATCACAGGAAGCTTTTTTTTAAAGGGGAGAAATTTAATGTAAATGAGAGTGTCTTCTTATGGCTGTGAAAATATTCACACATTGAATGCTCTCTTGTCTTTTCTTCCCACCAAGTGGTGATGTCTGTAGATGCAGAAGGGAACTATGCTACAAGTATTCAGTTTTTGTTGACTTGATAAAATGACACTAGCCTGACCTGTGGCGGCACAGTGTATAAAATGTCAACCTGGAATGCTGAGGTCGCTGGTTCAAAACTCTGGGCTTGTTTGGTCAAGGCACATATGAGAAGCAACTACTATAAGTTGATGGTTTTCCCTTCCTACCCTTGCCTTTCTCTCTCTCTCAAATCAATAAATAAAATCTTTTAAAAAAATAAAAATAAGAAATAACAATACTAAATGCACTGAATATAATGTAAGACACAATGGGAGAACTTGGTAACTTTTTATTTAATGAATGGATGGATACTGAGGTTTCTTCATATTCATTGAAGTCCGCTCTGAAAACAGTAAGGTCCTTAAGTACAAATCAGGATGTTTAGTTATTCCATTGTATTAAATATTTTATGTTGTATAAAGATTTGCTGTAACATTATTCCTATGCAGATAATTTAGGTAATTTTAGGGGTTTGATATTAGACTGGGGAGAGTCCTTTTCAATTTTAAGGCATTTACGTACTAGAGTAATAAAACATATATACAAATGTGGTGTCACTTCTGAGACCTGAATCCTAAAGATAGTATTAGCAAAAGGTTCTGGAATCTATATAAAGTACCATTTATTCAAAAAATTATTTTTCATGGCTCTCACCAGAAGAAATACTATTTTTACTTCACAAGTACATAAACCGAAGCAAAAACTTAAGTAACATTTATATTTTGACTAGGGGATGTGGAGTGAGATATACTCATGTAAGAATGTTATTCATTAAATAAAAAGCATGATTATACATTTAAATATCCACATGATTTTAAATAGAGGCCATATATGTACACATGTCTCTCTCTCTCTCTCTCTCTCTCTCTCTCTCTCTCTATATATATATATATATATATATATTTATGCAGCTTTAAGAACAGGAGTAAGTCAATTTTCATGTATCCATCATCTAAGTTAAAAAATAGACATGATTAGTACACCTGAAATCAATATAATATTGTATGTCAACTGTAATTGAAAAATAAAATTTAAAACATAGACATGACCAATACCCAGGAAACTCCCACATGCCTTGCTCAAGTTCTCTACTTCCCCTCCCCCACCCGAGGTAACTTCTCTTCTGAATCATTTTTTTTTGTCATTTTCTTGCTTAAATAATCTGTTAGCTTAGCATGATATTGAGCTTTGCATATATGAAATCATTCTGTATATAGTCTTTTGTGGTTTGTTTTTTTTTTTCAGTATTTTGATTCCAAGGTTCATGGACAGACATGGAGTTGGAGTTCATTTCCATTGCTGTTTTATCTTTTATTGCTTGAACACAACTCACTATTTTTGTTCATTGTCCTAATGAGATTATTTATTTTAAATTTGTTTCAAAATAGGAAATGTTCATTTATTTCATTATAATTGCTAAAAGAATGATTATCAAATTGGTTCATTTTAAGTTTTTCATTGCTTTTTGTTAGAATTATATTCAAAAGAATCCCTAAAATACTGTTCAATGTACATAGTGAGCAGAAACTGAAACCTGTGTTTCGGTCATCTGTGGTCCAAGGGAACTAACTGCCCAGCAGCCGAGCCGAGCCGCCAGCTTGCAGCATGTCTGTGTTGTTCTGAGAAAAGTGGTCACTGTTTGATAACCTTATTTCCTTTGCTTTTACAACTTTTGCATTTCTAGCAAAATCTGTCCCCATTAAGCAGACATATTGGCAAGGTTTTGTTACAGATAGTGACTTCCTAACCATGTATTTAAGTGGTTCTTTTAATAGGTCTGGAATCATTCATGAGGAATGCAAACCTAGTGGTAGACTTAGTCACCATGAAAGGAGGTAGAGTTGATGGATACATAAAGCACTCCTGATTCTTAAACATCTCCCAATAGTTCATTTCTTCTGACAGCAGGACATCATTTGACAAATATCTACCTAGTGAAATTTCATCACCTGGACAGCTTGGCTTCAGAGCAGTAGTTGAGGCTGACAGAACAAAGAAGAAAGGAAATGAAAAATTTTTTTAATGCTATTGAATTGATTTAAACTTGGATTACCATTTATATTGAGAAAGAAAATTTTATTTAGTTTACAAATTGCCTAAGTCTTCAAAGTACATTAAAGAGTAATAATCTATATGTACAGGGATCCTATGTTGTTGAGCACTAAGGGTCAAGGTAGCTTTGACTTGTCTAAGGGCTATTAGAATTGAATCCAGAAATCCAGCCTCACTCTGATACCCTGCAGTCATAGCTCAGGGAATAGCTCACTCGTCTGTACGTGAAACGTGTGTTTAGGTGTGGCCATATTAGCTCTGTAGCAGTGTCTTCATCATGGTAGGCACTAATAATAATTTATGAAATGAATGAATTTGAGGGCCCTAAGCAGAGCTGGTTTGAACTGACATCGTTTTGTGATGAGTTAGAATTACAGGAGTGGGATTTGAACTTGATGTCATTGTAATTGTAGGGAATGCCGTGTGTCTGCTTGTGTCTTTCTCTTGCAGTGATCGTTACTTAGTTTTTAGCTCACTGAGGTTCCTGGGGGAAAACAAGGTTAGGGACATGGTTTGTGCTTGGCACATTCATTGAATTCAACAAGTGATGATGAGGATTGGGGATATAGGAGGTATTGTGAGATCCTCTTGAGTTTAACAGTTTTCTGTAGAGTGCACTAATTGTAGTATATATTGAGTATGCACTGTTGGTATTGATGATGATAAGTTCAATGCCAAGGTTTCTCTCGAAGTACTGTGGCTTCATACTCTGGTTTCTTTTCAGATTGCATAAACCTTTTGCCTTTTTACAAAGTACTGTGGCTTCCCATCCTTAAATTTGAGGTGTTTCTAACAAGTTACAGGGCCCTGTATGACCTAGTCTACTTGCTATTTTCCCAGCCTCATGTAATGATATTTTTCTGGTTCACTCTGCTGGAGCCACATGGGGGGCTCAGAATAGTGCTTTTAGCGCCTTCTCACTGCAGGGCCTTTGCATATGTTGTACATTATTTTTTCTGAAACCCTCTGAGCACTTATGGTAAACTCCTACTAATCCAGATTTTAACTTCAGGTGACTTCTTCAAAGAAGGTGCCCCAGCACCCCCACCCCATACCTCTCCCTCAGCCTGACCCTTCTGACCCGTGTTGTAACTGGGTAATTATGTCACTGGTGGTTTAACCTGCATCTCCTCTCTTGGAAGTTGAGCTTTGCAAGGCAGATGTCTGGCCTGTTTATGTCTGTATGGGGTTTTTCCAGAGAGCCTGGCCAACACTATGTGCTCAATAAATATTTGCTGAAGCAGTAATATCGAGTCATAGAAAGTTCAGCTAAATTTTTTGTTTTCTTTTTTCTCTCCTTAGCTGGGAAGTTATCAATTCCAAGCCAGAGGAAAGACCCAGGCTCAGCCACTGTATTGCAGAATCATGGATGAATTTCAGCATATTTCTTCAAGAAATGTCTCTTTTCAAACAGCAGAGCCCTGGCAAGGCAAGTTTTCTCATCTAGGCAAATTACCATGTGTGCTTTAAAGTGTGCAGTAAACTTAAACAGAAACGAATAAGCTTACTTTATCAGCTTGTGAGTGTTCTCCACAATATCACCTACTGAGGACACATGCTGTGAGAGCTGGTATAAGCAAGGTTCAGTAATGTGGAACTAAATTAACAGTTTGAAAAAATCTTGAACCTAATTTTGAAGTTGGATTGCTTTCAATTTTTTTACATATATATCCAGACCTTTAACTAAAATGAATAATGATTGGTCTTGTCATCCAGACTAAGAAGAAAAAATACTGAGAATTTCAGAGTATAGTATGTAGCCTGGCTCTGAAGTCAAAGGGAGATGAAGGGAATACATAGCCCTTTGGAAGGGGCTTTTGAAGATAATTGAGTCTTACTTTTAATCTAAAAAGTAGAGTTTCTTGTGTTATATATTTAAGAAATAAAACCTTTGGCAAAAGCATTCATAGTGAGTATATAAATGGAATGAGCATTTTTCTAAGTAAGTCAAAACCTCTGAGGAGAAGAGTCATCAGTGGTTTGGAAGGAATTGCGAGAAGCACATGCTCTTGTCTTGTTTTTATGGGTGGAGGCAGCTTCAGTGCGATCCTGGTAGCAAGGATGAGGTGCGGAGCCATCAGTGGACCTTTCCCTTCCAGAGTTCTATTCAGGTTTCTTGAGCGTCCACCTGTAGCTGGAAGGAAGAGCCTAGGAATGTCGGCATTTCAGTCCACTTGTACCCTGTACAGACACTCTCTTACCTTCAGTCCAGTACTAAATAATCAAACTATGCTTGGACACATTCTGAGCATATTAAAGTAGTAAGGTTGTAAATGTATGGACTTTTAAAAACCACTGAAGGTGATTTTTTAGAATAGATATCCAAATGGTGGCGGGGTGTGTGTGTGGCAGGGGTGGTGGTCTTTTATGCCTATTTTACTGAAATAGTTAAACATTTTAAGGAGATTCTGAGCCTAAAGCATCATTAGCTTGCCTTAATAGGCTCCAAGTCAGTTAGCTTCAGAAGGCGATGCTACAGAGTTGCAGGCTATTGTGAAATCCCTTAGCAAAACTGAATTCTGACTATACTAATGCTTTTGTACACTTATTTGTTCTTTCAGGTTTTAAGGTCTTTCCTCTTCTGTTTTACTACTAGAACATCATGTTTTCCAAGGACCCCATTCTATCAGAAATAGCTGTTAATTTAGTTCCACAATTTCATCAGTTCTCCTTTTGACTAATTTATTAATCCTGTGCCAAGGAATGAAAAATCAAAGTTAATCTGAATTGTAGACCCCCCCTTCCTCTTATCAGTTATTGAGCTGTTGCAAATACCTTATTTGTGTGTCTTTCTCAAATTTCCTTCTTTTCTTTGCTTATCAGTTTAATTTAATACCATAAAGATAAAGCAAAAGAAGAGCATTTATTTTTAAGATGAGAATGTATAAATATGTGAAGACTTTATGAGAGAATTTTTATATCTTTGTGTCTAAATTTTTTAAAACAGTCTAGATTTTTTTGGGGTCCTGACTGATGGAAGAAAAATAATCACATTTCACTGTAGTACTTTCATTTCATTTGCAATTGGTTTCTAGACGGTGTAGAAGGAGGGTCAATGTGGTATTGTTAGGGAGGAGGAGGAATGGCCAGTAGAGTTATCTCCGCTGCTTATCAGCCACCATGCAAACTACCATTACGTTTGCAGAAATGCCTCTAATTTCTGCATCATGTTTTGCTGTGTTTATGAATATTGGTGGGCTTATTGAAGTAATTGGAACCTAAAGAGTTAGTTACCAGGCTGCTTTATATTCAGCAAGTGGTCCTGAGTAAAAGAAGTTTCTGTGATCAATAAATCTTCAGTTCTTTTGCATCTGACAGCATTTCAGCCACAGCATGGTTAATAGGAGACATTGTGTTCTGTGCCAGAAATTAGCTTCTGGAACATCAAAAGGATTATTACCAAGTGTGAAAATGCAATAAGGCTGGTTGAAGTCATTAGTCAAAACTATGGGCATTAGTCATTAGTCAAAACTACGGGCGCAAGAACACTGAAAAACATTTGACATAATGTGATAGGTCACATGTAGATAAATAACCGTGTGTGTATCCTGTGCTGTAAAATATCCTGGTGTCATGCCTGTGCCTGTCATATGTTATTTCTCTGATTTCTAGTTTTGTCTCCTGGTCTGCAGTGTGTGCACGTTTTTTATGATTTTGGGAAGTTACATTCCCGGAGTTATACTCAGCTATCTACTTTGTAAGTATTGTAGAACATTTGGCTAGATTGTGTGGTGCATGTGGTATCAATCAATGGTTAACAAGACCTTCCATAGTTTGGAAGAGGAGGGATGAGTGGTTAGTTATAAAGAAAGTTGGTTATTCTTTAATACCCACCTGAACAAAGTTTCTCCTTTTCCTAGTGATCTGTTTATATTTTAAATTGGAAGAATCGTTTCAAAAGGCAGGAGTATAAGTGATTAATTTTATTTTAAATTATATCTTAAAACTATATGTTATACTCCCCATCCCCACATGAATACCTTTGCCCATGAGTATATCCCATGGCTTAAAAAATAAGTGAAATCACAATGAGATACCATTATACCAGAATGGCTAAAATTAAAAAAATAGATCATACCAAGCTAATTAGCAAGGATATGGAAAACTGGAATCCTCATATACCGTTGGTGGGTAAGTAGAGAGGTATAATCATTTGGATAACAGTTTGGCAACTTTCTTAAAAACTACTGTATGTCCCAGCCATTCCATAACTAGATATTTACCCAAGAAAAATGAAAGCATTTTATTGCAAAAGACTTGTACACAAATTTCACGTATGAATGGAACATAATCCATATGTCTATTAATAGATGTAGGGATAAACAATATGTGCTATATCCATATATGAATTACTACTCAGCACTAAAAAATATATATGTGCAGCAATCTGGATACATCTCAAAATAATTAGATTGAGTGGGAGAAGCCAGATTTAAAAAAAAAGAGTATATACTTTATGATTTCATTTATGTACCATTCAAGCTTAATTTCTAGTGACAAAGCAGACCAGTGTTTGCCTGTGGATGAGATAGGAGATGTCGAGGAAAGGTAGGAGGAAGGGTTAATAGAAACTCATGGAGAATTGGGGATGGTAGATATGTTCACTATCTGATTGTGGTGATGGTTTCTTGGTTGTATGCATAGGTCAGAACTTAACAAATTATGCATTTTAAATATGTGCAGTTTACTGTACATCAGCTATAACTCAAACATGCTATGAAAGGTATAGATTTAATACCTCTCCTGAAAAATAGAATTTAGTGCTGCCACTTTTAGATGGTGTGTGCACTCTCCATATAAACTAACCCTCATATTTCCCCATTTCTCTCATACCAGCTTTTAAAATTTACACATACCACCTTGGTTTCTAGAGGTATTTCAGTCTGCAGCTCCTATTTAAAAGGTAAATAGGCACGTTTTCTAATAACAACAAAAATAAACATTAGGGAAGATGAGACCACCTTTATTTCTTTTTGTATTCCTAATGCATAACACAGATGGCAAACGGTCCAAGCTCAAATCTGTTCTCCTAAATAGAACTCATGTAGAATATCAGCCTCTGGATCTGCTTTGTTTAATAGGCAAAGGAAAAGAGAGCCAGAGAAGGAGAGTCTAATATGGGCAAGGTGTATTCAGACGGTTTGCACTCATTTCATTTATCCTTCACAACAGCCCCCAAATAATGTTATTATACCAGCATGACAAATGAGAAGCACATAGATAATAACTTTCCCATGGTGCAATTGCATTTAACAAATAAGTTAAACAGTTCCTCCAGAGTGTTGTCTGGAAAGCATGGAACCTTTGTATACATTTTGAGGGTAAAGGATTAAAGGGAGGGGATTGATCTAATTGCAAGTCTTTGAAAACAATGGTTATAAACATGATGCGTGTGTGTTTGCGAGCATGCATGTAGGAATAAATATTTTTATTACAGGGGGAATAATTGAAATTATAAACTTATTTCATAAGTTTATATGAATTATAAACTTATTTCATAAGTTTACTGTTTGTCAGTAAAGGAACTGAGATATTTTTGTAAAATACAAAGATGTATCCTGTTGAAATAAAGATAATCTTACCCATACTCTCTTCCTTCTTATATTTCAGTACTGTGTGCATTTTTGTGTCCACTGTTTAAGTGTAACGATATGGGACAAAAAATATACAGCAAAATCAAGTCAGTTTTGCTGAAACTAGATTTCGGAATTGGAGAATATATTAACCAGAAGAAGCGTGAAAGATCTGGTAGGTAAAGTTTGACTTAGATTCGACGAATGAAATGAGACACAAGTGGGCTATTTATTATGAAATCACCTTCAGTACATTTCAGGTTGCTTTACCATTTTACAGCATATTATTACAGAAGCTAATCACCCCAAGTAACATAGCATTTTCCTATTTAGACTTTTATTCTTTTTCTTTGAAACATGCAATAAATAGACTTTTTATTAAATTGTCAGGAAGAGAAAAGGATTCAACTATTCTATATTTGCTGCTATGACCTACTTTCTTTAATTTGCTTTATTTTGGGTGAGCTATTGCAAATAAAAAATGACAAAGGTAGGCCTACAAGTGTGGAAACTGTATAGGAGGGATCAAAAGAATGGGAAGGAAAAGAAAATACATAGAAGAAAAATCAAAGTGGTTGATTTTCACTTTTTAACTTGCCCTGTGACCTTATATCTTCTCAAACTACAGCAAGCATCACAACTGGTTGGAAAACTTCTTAAAGCGTCAATTGCTGGGCCCCACCCCAGAGTTTCTGATTCAGTTGGTCTAGGGTAGGGCCTAGTGAACCATGTCATCCCAATATATTAAAAAAAACATACAACATATATAATTAAAATAATTTGATTTCAAATCAATCAATCATACAAAGTTCCCAGTGCTGCTGATGCTGCCGGTTCAGGGACCACGCTGTGAAAACCACTGATATGGACCATCTCCCTTGGAAACGAGATCTTTGCAAATATGTAAAGCTTGTGTGCAAACGTTTAATTATATGGAAGCATTGGAGAAAATGAGGAATGTGGGTAAGGATATGTAATGGATAAAATACACCATGTCTAAGCCGGCCGGGAAACTGAAAGCTTCCAAATTTTTTCTCAACAGAAGCAGACAAAGAAAAAAGTTACAAAGATGACAGTGAATTAGACTTTTCAGCTCTTTGTCCTAAGGTATTTTTTGTTTAGTTTTCAATTTGTTCCTGTGTGGTTTAACTGTAAATTTACTTACACGCACTAACGCGGAATGATTTTCCTAATAGAATCCTATTTCTCTAAGATGATTGAACAGTTCTGAAAGGGTACTCATCTGATTTTTCATTATCCTGATATTTTTAGTGTTAGCATAGAGTTTTCAAAAGATTTGCCATAGAATTTTAAAATGTGCCACTGGTATTTATATTAACACAGATTAGCCTCACAGTGGCTGCCAAAGAGTTGTCTGTGTCTGACACAGACGTGTCCGAGGTCTCCTGGACGGACAACGGGACCTTCAACCTTTCGGAAGGATACACTCCACAGACAGACACTTCTGATGGTATGCTCACAGTTCTCTTTTACTATTATGAGTGCATGCAGAAAGACTTAACCTTGTCCACTGCTGAATGGATAAACAAAGTGGGGTATATTTATACAATGGACTATCACTTGGCTATCAAAATGAAGTATTGATAACACTGGGGAACAAAATTTTTGTTGCGTCCACAAAAACACTTCTTACGTAATCCGAGTGTGCTGATCTCAAATCTGGCATTAGTTTTTCTCTGTAAGCTACAGTTTCTTTGCAATTCAAGGTTTTAGGTTTTCATCTTATTGTAAAATTTTCAACATTTAGTTTAACATACTGAAGTAGAATGTCTTCTTGGGCATGATCTTTGTGAAAATAATTTATATAATGCAGTAAATACACTAAAGCACTAAAAGATATGATTGCATCAGAATTTGTCTACAATTTTAAAATAGAACATATTAAAAAACTTATTTTAATCATAAAATTTGCGCAAAACATTTAAATTCTATTCAGGCAAAAATTTGCGTTTGTAGCTCTTACGTGTGTGTACTTGTTGAGGACAATCTCATTTGATGCTCCAGCAGTAGTCTGCTCATCACTAACAGCTCCAAGATTTTCAGGAAACTTATCAAGGTGACTGTTCAGGAAGTGAATCTTAACAGTCATGTTACATCCAATGTCGCAGAAAGCCAATAGCATCTTTTGAACCAGAAGTTCATAGTTTTCTGCTTTTTTGTTGCCAAGAAAGTTCTTTGTAACTACCACAAAAGACTGCCATGCTGCTTTCTCCTCCTTATTCATCTTCCTGGAAAATTCTTCGTCATATACGAGGGATCAAATTTGAGGTCCATCGAATACACCTGCTTTTATCTTCTCAAAAGACAAGGCAGGAAAAGCCGAAATAATATGTTGAAAGCATTCACTTTCTCTATTGAAAGCCTGAACAAACTGCTTCATTAAGCCAAGTTTGATATGAAGTTGGGGGGAAATGATTCTGTCTTGATTAACTACAGGTTCATTCACAATATTTTGCATCCCTACTTCCAGAGCTTCATGTTTTGGCCACTCCTGTGTCCAGTGTTTCTCCCGAGCTCAGCTGTTCCACAAACACAGAATGCAAGGATGTTTTGTGAAACCTCTCTGTTGTCCTAGCAGGAAATTGACCATTTTAAGATCCACACAAATGATCCAGTTATGCTCCTCATACCTCAGAAAGTCAAGGACAATTTTTATGTCATTATAATCTTCTCGTAGATGAGTTGAATAATGAATTGGAACCACTGAAAATAAGCAATATATCCAAGTGTCACAAATCATGAAATATTGCGCCTTTGATATTGAAGTGTCTAACAGCCACATATATAACAGGAGGTGTCAGGACTATTCTTACATTTACGCCTACTCGGAGAAGCCATGATTCAATCTTAAAATAAGAGGGTGTTTTATCAGATAATAAGTGTTTACATTTAAAAACAACTACAATTGTGTAAAAGTGATGTTTGTAAAACATTAATTGCCTTGTAATTATGTTCAATCCAAGAGTCGTTGCCCTATAACTACAATTTAAAAACCAATGCATACCATTAACTGTAACAAAAAGAAATTAAAATTGCATAAAAACTAGAGCATGCACCAAAAAATGGATTTCAGATTTGGAATCAGCGATGCAGATATATATATAGAAACAGTTCTAAAACCTCATGCAACAGAAAATGTAAAAGAATTGTTCCCCAGTGTAATTGCTACAACAGGAGTGAATCTTGAATACATTAGGTGAAATGAAAGAAGCCGGACACAAGTTCACATAGGTTGTCTAACTCCAATTATGTGCACTGTGCAGAATGGGCAGACCCATGTTGATGCAAAGTAGATGGGTGGCAGGTATCAGGCCTGGGGGAGAGGGAATGGGGAGTGGCTGGTAATTAGTCTGTCTCTTTTTGGAGTGATGAAAATGTTCTGGACTTAGATAGTGGTAATGGTTGTACAGCTTTGTGACTACATTAAAAACCACTGAATTGTATACTTCAAAGGGGTACATTTTATAGTATATGGATTACATCTCAAAAGCTATTATTTTTGAGTATAAGAAAAAAATCTAAGCAAGTCAAATGCCTAAATCCTGCCTTTATTTTGAAAACAAATATTGACAGTGAAAATTAATATCTAAAATGCCTGGTGACATTGTTCATAGCACTAATGAGAGGAGGGGAAGAGCGAAGCTAATCCCACACATCCAGGGCTAGTCCACATGAACAGGGACTGGCGCATGGAGGGCCAAATCCAAAGCTGGCTCTAAGGTTTCTCATGGTTTTCTTCAAAGTTAGTTTAAAAATAAGCAAAAAACTAACAAACAAACAAACCCCCCCAAACCTCTTATTTTAATTAGGTTAGATACAATTTAAAATAGACAACTCTTGTGTAGTAACTTAATTTTAGCTAAACTCATTGGATTATTGCAAGTCCTTTTAGCTGTCTACTGAAAATGTGAGCAGATTATAATGGAGTATTATGAATACACTGTCTTCTGTGTACTTTTACAGGTGAGAACACACTTTCTTTTTCTAGATGAAGGAGGAAAGCTGTGCAGGGTTTGAAAGGAGACAGGTTTGGAGACTGGGAGACCCAAGTGTTGGTTTTTCTTTGTAATTAGGTAACTTATCCTAAACAGGTGACAGACTCTGTGTGGACCTAAGTTTCCTCTTCTTTAAAGCTCATGAGAACAGGAGGATCATTGAAGTCCCCCGAAGCTTGACAAGCTCTAAATAATAAACAAGACCCGAGTAATAAACACATTGTTTTTAAGTATCCCATCTTAAACTTTCACGATGAGAGGACAATGATAACCCAAACCATAGATGAGACTTTTCAGTAATTAAATAGATTTCATATCAGTATTGTAAAGTTAAACATTATTCTGAAAGAATTTTTATGAAAAGTGTAAAACAATAAAATCACTAACTTCTTATGAACCACATTGCTTTCAAATGTCCCAAATCTTTAAAAGTCTTCCTATATATATATATATGTTCAGGACAGGAGTTTGGTTAAAATGATATGGTCAATTTTAGCTATCTTTATGGAAAGCCAAATGTTTCCATATGCTCTGAGGTTATAGAATAAAAGGAGCAACAGCTTCTTCTAATTCATTGCTTTAAATAAACACAGGTTACAGACACCCAGATAGATCTCCATGGATGAAAATGCTGAGGTTGGGTAATATTTCTTTTCTGTACCAGATACCATGAAAACTTCCAACTGAAATATTTTTTATTCTGTGATCATACATATCCACATTTGCTTAAGCTAATTTCTTCCCTATGGGGCAGGATGAAACTTTTGTGTATGGGGAACATTTAAAATTCTCAAACGTCAAGCTAATGTTAGGTTGAATATTGAAGTCATTACATAAACACTGTTTTGTGCTTACAAGGAAAGTTAAAGATGTCAGTGACCATGTAGTATTTGTGTACTTGGGAGAGATAGTGTCCCAGACTTGGGAGGGATCCAATATGTGTGGTTAAGTTGATTTAAACTGAATCAGAACTCTAGATGAATGCCAAGGTTGCTACGGGATTCAGATTAAAATCAGATTATCTTTTAGTCAGCTTTTTTATTTCAAATTTATGATGGTGCATAAACATGAATTTCTGTTATCCATTTCACAGATCTTGACCGACCTAGTGAGGAAGTTTTCTCTCGAGGCCTTTCAGATTTCCCATCTCCAGAGAATGGCCTGGGAACAAACGATGAAGATGAATTAAGCCTTGGCTTGCCCGCTGAGCCCAAGAGAAAAAAGGAACAGTTGGACAGCAGTCTCAGACCCAGCAAAGAGAGGCAGTCAGCAGCCGGTCTCACTCTTCCTCTGAGCAGTGACCAAACCCTTCACTTGATGAGCAACCTGGCTGGGGACGTCATCACAGCTGCAGTGACTGCTGCCATCAAAGACCAGTTAGAGGGGGCACAGCAAACCCTTTCTCAGGCTGCACCAAGTCCAGGAGAGGACACAGACAGTGAAGGTGATGACTTTGAACTTCTGGACCAGTCAGAGCTCGATCAAATTGAGAGTGAATTGGGACTCTCACAAGATCAGGAAGTAGAAGCACAGCAAAATAAGAAGTCATCAGGCTTCCTTTCAAGTCTTCTTGGAGGCCATTAGTCTGGGAATCGGCTTGTACGACAGAGCACAGGGAAATCTCCAAAAAATGTCAAAACAGAAAAAAAAAAAAAAGAAAAAAAATGATTTTTTGAACTGTGAGCTTTACTGATTATTTTGTCTTATTTTCCTTTCTGCAGTGAATTAACTGGATATATATCAGCTGACATTGATAGATTGATACCTCTGATAGTTATTTTTATGTAATAAGCATGGAAATAAAAAATATATATAAATACAGTTGACCCTTGAACAAATGGGTTTGAACTGTGCGGGTCCACTTACTTGTGGAATATTTTCAATAAATACTCTAAATGTATTCCTCTTCCTTATGATTTTCTTGTACATTTTCATTTTTCTGGCTTTCTTATAAGAATTCAGTATATAATACATATACAAAATGTGTTAACCAACTGTTTGTTATTAGTAAGGTTTCCAATCACTAGTAGGCTATTAGTAATTAAGTTTTGTGGGGAGTCAAAGATATACATAAATTTTAGACTGTGCAGGGGGTTAGTACTCCTATCTCCCACATTGTTCAAGGGTCAACTATGTGTGTGTATATATATACACATGCAAAACATATAATATATACACACATATATATACATACTGTGTTTTCAGAGATGAATATTAGTTGTTTTTAAAGCAAAAAGAAATACCAAATTATTGAATCCTTCCATAAGTACTACTTACTTTTTCTTTATAATTAATTTTTCAAGCATGCAAGAACAGCTTATTGTAACTCACTGAAATATCAACAATTAATTGCAAATACATGTTGTATCAGCTCCTTTGTTTCTAATACTTTGAAACATAAATATTCTTGGTAGATTTTGTTGTAAAAAGACAAAAATGATGGAGACATTTTCAGTTGAAGGACTTGGGGAAAAATATCAAAATTAAATCCCTAGGAAAAGTTCTTAAAATATATTGAATGCCTTTGGATAGGCTGGTACATTTCCATGTTATTTCTGCAGTTGTAGACTTAGGCTTACTTGTAAATGGCATGCTCTATTGACTGCCAGCTCTAGTCCTGCCATGGGTGGTATCAACCCATAGAAAGCCAGTAATATATCACATAGATGGTGGTTTTGATGTAAACAGAGATTGCTCTGCTTTGTGGTTCAATTGTCACGTATTTGTAACAGGGATATTGTAAGTAACAGACAGATCTCTTCTGCCTGTTCAGATCTAGGTTAATCCCTCGTCTTCAATATAGTGTCACAGAAAATGTCTCAAAATTATGAAACTAGCTCCTGGTCTGTTCTGTGAGTGATGTGGTCATCAGCAGTAGAGAAACAATAACTGTTTTTGTAGTCTGTATAGATTCTCCAAACAGTAGAAAAACTTGCTTGGCTTTAAAGTGTATTTATTTGCCATTGAAGTCTAAATATTTCATCTGTTTCTCATTGGAAAGCTAGAATATATATTTTTCAATTATTTTAAACTTTTAAAATCACCCTTAAATAACCAAATTTGACTTAGGTTTTTAACAAAGAGCAGAAATCAAGCTAATTTTGTTGTCATAATATAACTTGAAAGTGTTGAGGGACCATGTCAGCAATACCGACAATCTCTTCAATCTTCAGGTACAACTGGCATTTCTACAGATGCTTTCTACAGAGGTATCTGCGGCCCTCAGAAAGGAAGGATAATCCAAGAATATAGGAAATCTGTGATTCCCTCCGTTTGTTTTACCCCTTTCCGTTTATTTTTAAGTAACTGATTATAGGTTATCTGACATTTTAATGTAGCATCTCTTATTTATTGTTTCTTTCTGAGGTATTAAAATATCTAGACTGAATTTTGCCAAATGTTTTAAAGGGAGAGAAATTACTGAAGACTTTGAAAACCTGCTTTTTGTGATTGACTATGCTTATATGTCATTAGTGCCTCATGACTGTGTTTGATGTCCTTTATTGATACAACGTGAGCCTGTGCCTTCATTATCTTGCCCATTTTGGTACAAATGAAAACTTAGATGAACTGTGTATGTATGGGAGGAATAATATACCTGAAGTCTATTCAATAAGAGTTTCTGGACATGAAGAAAAATACAGTCACATATTTATAAAATAGTTGTGACCAGGATTCTTTTTTCTTTTTTTACGTGTACGTTTCTTCATCTAAAATATATTTTGACTATAAAGTCAAAAAGTTTAAAGGTAATTTCAATCTCTTTGTTGAGGGGAAAACAAGAAGTTTAAAAATGTAAGTAATTAAAGAATGTGTTACAAGTCAGTGCACAAGCTTACAAGAGAAGATAAATTCAAGAGTCGATGGTATGAACAATGCACTAAAATAAAATGTTATTAACTATATAAATCAAAAGGGGTTTAGGGATGGGGAGGGGATGAGTATAGGGGAAGGAAGAAAAATATGTTACCAGCACTGTGGAGAAGACATACCAGCTCTCTATGGACAGTAGCATTATAACTATACACTTCAATATTATTATTTTTTCAAGGATATGATAATTTGCCTGACCAGGCGGTGGTACAGTGGATAGAGCGTCGGGCCGGGATGCCAGAAGACCTAGGTTCGAGACCCCAAGCTCGCCAGCTTGAGCGCTGGCCCATCTGGCTTGAGCAAAAGCTCGCCAGCTTGGACCCAAGGTCGCTGGCTCCAGTAAGGGGTGGCTGGGTCTGCTGAAGGCCCGCGGTCAAGGCACATGTGAGAAAGCAATCAATGAACAACTATATTGTTGCAACGGCAATGAGAAACTAATGATTGATGCTTCTCACCTCTCTCTGTTCCTGTCTGTCTGTCCCTGTCTGTCCCTCTCTCTGACTCTCTCTGTCCTTGTAAAAAAAAAAAAAAAAAAGAATATGATAATTTACACAATGCAATAACGATATGCCTTAATTCAAACAAACAGGGATGTCAAAAGTTTTTATTTTGTATGCGTCTGGGTTTTTTTGTTTTTTTTCGATGGGGGAACATTATATATAATCTTGCTTCTGATTTTAAGATATAGTAACAATAAACCCTATGACTGATCCAGTATAGTTGGGGACTGTATATCCCTTACCATGAGGATGTATGCAGTCATTAATATCTGAAGCATGAATTTTTTTAAAAAAATTATGGAGCTGTATGAAAATGTTTTGATTATTTAACCCTGTAGAAGATGCTGAGCAAAACCATACAACAGGAATAGCTTACAATTGGAAACAATAAAGCAGGGCCCGAGAAGGTCAAGCTTGCTTAAAGGTCTACCCAGGGATAAAGTGGTGTTTATGTTCTCATTCTGAAGCAGCTTTGCTCTTTTATCACCCTAAAAATCTTCAAAAGTGATTTAAAAATTATTCCTCCCAAGTTTAGTATTCTCTTAGGAAAAGAAACTTGTATAAAGTTTTGCAATTGACAAATATCCTTGACATATTTAAGCACCTCCCGACAATATTTGAAATCAGTGCAACTTTCTTCCTTTAAAAAAGTGACAAATGCCAGCATACTACTGATTTTAGGCAAGAAGGAAATCTACATTTAAGAAAACTACATTAGTTATAATATAGAAATTATTCTAAAAACCCTTAGTAAGGTGTTGTCCTAGGTCATGTGTTATCATGAGGTGTAGAAAGTCCCAGAACTATATTTTTGTGTATTATTTCCTACATTTCCACCAAAGCATTTCAGTTAGGATGGAATGGAAGCACGATTTCTGGTTCTGATGTTAATATTATAGCCCTAAGACACAACAATATCAGTCACATAACATCCCCAAACCACCATTTCAATTTCCCCAAACTTAAAATTAGGAAGCTAATTCTAATCTTTTCACACAGGGATGGCTCGTGGGTCAATTCTGGCCTGCCACCTGTATTTTATGGAGTACCAGCTAAGGATGATTTTTTACATTTTTAAATAGTTGAAAAATATCAGAAGAATATTTCATGCCATGTAAAAAAATGTGAAATTCACAATTCAGCATTCATGAATAAAAGTCTTATTAGAACATGCCATATTCATTTATTTATGCACTGCCTATGGCTGTGAACATGTTGTTATCAGAAAAGTTGTATAGTTGTGAGAGAGAACTTAGGCCTACAAAGCCTACAATACTGTCTGGTCCTTTATAGGAAACGTTTGTCAACCTTTGGTCTAATACATAGAAAATACTCAATTACAGTTACGATCATGTGTAATCTTCATGATTCTACCATTAAGTGGTATTAAGAGCATTTTTTTTCAGAAGGATGGGGTTATATAAACTGCCCAAAGTCATATAGCTAGTAAGGGGGAGAGCTATGTCACAGTATACAGAAGGAATTCTACTTTTCAAAATGTTTAAATTTAATTTTTTTGTCATGGACAGACTCAGTTTAAATTTTTTAGTAGGGTGATAAATTGGTAATAGATATTTTTGATAATATTGTCAGCAGAGATTAGACACGTGAACATATAGTACTCTGGATATGCTGTGGAAAATTTAACTCAAAGTTCCTTTAGTCACTTTGTTTACATTTATCAAAAAGCTATTGGCTATACACCTGTGCCTTTCTGGTATTTTTTCAATTAATTGCAGCTCCTGCTGCTGGATCTGCTGAAGGTTCAGTGCTATTCCTGATGCCCATATAAACTGAAACACTTTTGAGTCCTTGCCTTTTACCCAATGATAACTTGATGTTTCTAGTTTTATTTTCCCTTCTCTCCCTGTATCCTATGCTTCACTCAAACTAGATATATTCTTTCTAAATAATGTCCCTTATTTTCCTCCTTCCAGTATTCTTTTTCTACTTGCAGATGAAGGCCTCAATATTCGCCCTCCTTTAGGACTCATCTGAAATGGGTCAACTCCTTAGTGAAAACTGTCCTATCTCCCTAGTTGATGAGATTTCTCTATGCTAAAGGTCCCATTGCCCCTTTCTTTAGATTTCATTGTATTTCACACAGTTGTATTAGTTGTGTATTTTTTACTATTCATAACAAATCCCAAAATGAAAGGAGAGTGTCTTAACTTAGGACCAGCTGAATATTATAAAGGACAGATGATGTGATTTCTAATAAATACCCATTTGGTCCCCCATTCCTGGCACAGAGCTGTGTGACTTCCCCACCAAGGTTCTAAAGGACATTATAGCTTCCACTTTGATCTCTTTGGAGGAAGCCAATGGCCATGTTATATGAGGACACTCAAGCAACTCTATGGAGTGGTCATCTCAGTGGGAAACCAGAACCTCTCGCTATGAGCCTGTAAATGAGCCATCTTTTAAGGGGATCCTTCAGCCACTTTCAAAAATCTTCACATGACTTCATCCCTGGCCCATATGTTCACTACAATTTCATGACATCCTGAGACACCCACATACCTAATTTACAGAAACTCAGATAATCAAAGTTTGTTGTTTTAAGTTGTGCTATAGAAAAAAGTTACGTTTAGTAAAGACTTAAGAATTGGGGGTAGGCACTATATTTGACAAGAGTGTGGATGGGTTTCTCTTAAAAAGGCATTTGGGCAGACACCTTGAAGGAAGCAATCCAGCAAAATAATGATTTAAACAGCGCTTAAAGGGTTTCTAAGACTTAGTTCTAACAAAAGATGTTGGCTTAGCTTTGTGAGAGGAACAGCAAGTTTCAATGTGACTGAAGTGGGCTGAGCAGAGTGGAAAAGGGGATGTAGCAGGTCAGATGTGGGGGTAAGGGTGGTGGCAGATCATATAGGGCCTCCCAGAATAAAAAGTGGCTTAGTTCATTTAAGCTGCTATAACAAAATACCATAGACTGGGTGGTTTACAAACAAATTGGTTTCCTATAGCTTTGGAGTCTGGAAGTCCACGATCAGGGTGCCAGCAGAGTCTGCTGAGGGACCTCTTCCTGGGCACAGACTTCTTATTGTACACTCTCCTGGATAGCTTTGAAAAAAGCACTAATCGTGTCACAAAGGCTCTCCCCTCATGACCTAATCACCTCCCAAATTCCCCCCACTGAACACTAACCTTGGGCATTAGGTTTTCTTTCAACATATGAATTTGGGAATGAAGGAGAGGGGACACACACGTTCTGGTCATAGAAGATGCTTGAATTTTATTCTGAGTCAAAGGAAGCCACTGGATGCTTTTCAGTAAGAAGGGTAACGTTGCCTTGACATAGATTTTCTTTAGTGAGAGGATGGGAGATGGACTCTCGCATGCGTCCCCAGTGGGGATCCACCCGGGAAACCCTGTCGGGCTGATGCTGGAATCAACCCAGCCATCCTCAGCGCCGGAGGCTGGCACTGGGACCAACCCAGCCATCCTCAGTGCTCCAGCCTACATTCCAACCAGTGGAGTCACCGGCTGTGAGAGGGGAGGAGAGAAGAAGAGGAGAGAAGCAGATGGTCGCTACTCAGGTGTGGATGGAACCAGGACTTCCGCATGCTGGGCAACGTAAGCGTCAACTGAGCCTGTCAAATGAGCCAACCAGCCAGGGCCTGACATAGATTTTTAAAAACGTCTCTATCTTTATTGTTAAGCACCACTTGGATTCTGAATATGTAATGTTCAGTCTCTCTGTGATGACTGGTTCGGTTAGGCTGTGCAGATAAGTCTAGGAACTCCTTGAGCTTGTAACATTCATGTTTCCGACAGAATTGGGCTGCTACCTACATCTGAGGCCAGAGTTAACTGAGCACATGAAATGAAGCTAGTTCGAATGGAGATGTGCAGGTAACTGTAACACAGGCTGGAGTTCCAAGATTTAGTGCCAACAAATGAATGTGAAGTGTCATTAAACCTTCTGGATGATTACATGTTGAAATGATATTTTGGATATAGTGGGTTAAATAAAATATCTTCCCTCTTTCTTTTTGCTTTTTAAAATTATGGCTACTATTCAATTTAAGATGGCACATGTGGCTTGGTTTAGATTTCTATTTTTTTACTCTTAGCTGGCATTTTTTCCACTCACGACTTTCGCCTGTGCCCTTCCATTGAAAAAGTCGGGCTTGGTTCTGGCCGCCTGGCTCAGTGGTGGAGCACTGACAGCCAGCAGTGTGTAAGTCCTCGGTTGGATTCCCGGCCAGGACACACAGGAGCTGAGTGAGGATGGTTCCATGGCCTCGCCTCAGGTGCTACAATAGCTCGGCTGTCCAGAGAAACAGTCCCAGAAGGGCAGTGCATCGTGGGGGTGGGGGGCTTGCCGGGTGGATCCCAATTGGGCTTGCGGAGTCTGTCTCTCTGCCTCTCGCTTCTCACTTCAGAAAAACTAGGCGGGGAGTCGGTGGGGGGAGAGAAGAAGGAAGGGAGAGAAGGAAGGGAAGGAAAGGAAGTAAGGGGAGGAAGGGAGGAAGAAAAAACTGGGCTCAGGCCTGGGTTCCGGTTTTCCGGTGAATCCCCATCAGCTTCAGGCTTGAGCGTCCGGTGTCGCCGGACTCCAGCCAGCCGGCGAGGGTTCGGGTGGGCGGACCCGGCTGAACAGCAGCCTTCGCTTTTGTGACACGATTCACCCGGCTGCTGGGGCGTAGCGCGCGGTTCTCTGAAAAGCCCCGATCGTCACGTGGACGCCAAGACCACTCTTAAGAGTCCTCCCAGGCCAAGAAGCCGCCCCTGACGCCCTACTCCACCTCTGTCGCAGCGATCCCCTAAACCACGTCACAACGTCCTCCAAATCACGAAGGACAGAAACCAAGAAGTCTCGGAGGCCTTGAATCACTGCCCAACTTAGTGGACCCAATCAAAATTCATCCCTGAACACGCAAGCAATCAACACAGACTGACCCAATCAACACCCGCTTCAGGCCGACTAGGCGGGGCCTGATTAGCCAGTTGCAGCTCCTGCCTTCCCTGGCTTCTCATTGAAAGGGATGCGGGTCGAGAGGCAGGACTTCCTGTGCAGCCAGTATGACTTCCGTCGCATACCACCTCCTCTCTCAGATCCAGTCGGGAAGTCGGCACCCAGTCAGTCTCTTTGCGGCCTGTGAAGCTGGTTAAGGTTTGAACGCCTCGTGGGAACAGGGCGCTGATCACTAGATTTCTGCTTCATCACCTTATTTCCCGCCTGGAGATGGCGACGTACACCTGCATCACCTGCCGGGTGGCGTTCCAGGACCCGGAGATGCAGCGGGCCCACTACAAGACGGATTGGCACCGCTACAACTTGAAGCGAAAAGTGGCTGACATGGCCCCGGTCACGGCCGAGGGCTTCCAGGAGCGCGTGCGGGCGCAGCGGGCCGTGGCGGAGCGGGAGAGCAAGGGCACGGCCACCTACTGCACCGCCTGCGGGAAGAAGTTCGCCTGCTCCAACGCCTACGAAAACCACCTCAAATCCCGGCGGCATGTGGAGCTGGAGAGGAAGGCGGTAAATCGCAAGGTGGAGATGATGAACGAAAAGAACTTGGAGAAAGGGTTGGGCGTGGGCAGTGTGGACAAGGATACCATGAACGCGGCCATCCAGCAGGCCATCAAGGCCCAGCCGTCTCCCAAGAAGGCCCCCCCGGCGCCTAAGGACTCCGAGAATCCCGTGACGGCGGCCGGTGGAGGACGTGTGACTGACGACCGGGACCCCGCCGAGAAGCCTCCCCGGTTCCAGTGGTTCGAACAGCAGGCCAAGAAGCTGGCAAAGCAGCAGGGGGAGGAGGAGGAACTGGATGGAGGCGGTAAGGGCCCTGGAGAGCGGGGTGTGTGTGTATAGGAAATTGGTCCGCCTTTGGTTTCCAGATTGATACTCGAGGTTAGAGGTGGAGGGATCGTTTTTATTTTATTTATTTATTATTAATTAAGTTTATTGGAGTGACACTGGTTAGCAAAACTTTACCGGTTTTAAGTGTACAACCCAATAAAACACTATCTACACCCCATATCATGCACCATTCACCCCAAGCAAAGTCTCTTTCAGGACCCATTTCCCACCCCACCCCCACTCCACCTTACCCTTGCCATTTGTCCACCTCCACCTACTCACACCCCATTTCCTTCTGGCTAACACCACACTGTTATCTGTGTTACCTATATATGTTTTTTGTTTGTTTGTTTGTTTGTTTTGCTAATCCGGAGGGATCCGTTCTGAAGGGAAAGTGTTAAGGGCGGATTCCATGCCTCCTGAGGTCACTTGCGTCTAGCATCCTCCCCGGAATTTTGTTTGTTTCGGTCACTGTTGTAGATTCTGGACCTGAAACCTTCCCTGGGAGATAGGTCCTTAGTACACTTGTAGAATGAATTGATGCCTGCTTGTTTTGAATGAGGAGGCTTTTAACGTAAGCAAAGGAGGACATGTAATTATCTTGGGTTTCTGGTTATGGTAGCTTTGCACTTAGTTGACTGAAGCAGTGAAACAAGGCGTTCAAAATCAGCTAGCTATCCTAAAATGAGGAGCTGGAGCCTGCAACCTGGCTTTCTTGACTTTGAGTTATTTATTCCTTCTTTCCTTCATCACACATCCTATTACATTGATTGTATGTGTACACATAAACGCCGGAAAGAAGCAAAGACTCCTTCCAGAAGTTTACTGTGGGCTGGAAAATTAAAATTAAGGTATATCTTAGTCGTACAAATTGGTCTGTGTTTAAGGAATAGTTAAAATTGAGCTCTTGAAAGAGAGCGGTTCTCCTGGGAGGTAAATCAGCACTCTCTCTCCCCAAATACATTATCAGGCACTGCCGCATCATGTTTGTATATCTGTGGTTTCTTTTATTGTGGTTACTACTTTCCTTAAACTAACCTTGTTTATTAAATCTCTGCTTGAAGATTGGGAAGATATTGATTCTGATGAAGAACTGGAATGTGATGATGCTGAATCAATGGATGAGTTGGAGGAGCAGGATGCAGAGGAGGAAGAGGCTGGGGGAAGCGCACCCCTTGGTGCCATCTCTATAAAGGACTGCTTATTTTGTTCCCATCATTCAAGCTCCCTCATGAAGAATGTGGCGCACATGACTAAAATTCATAGCTTCTTTATTCCTGACATAGAGTACCTTTTGGATCTTAAGGGTCTTATTCAGTATTTGGGTAAGTACAATAGCTTTCCTTTTAATGAAGAAGTAGCACATTATTATTATTATTATTTTTACAGAGACAGAGAGAGAGAGTCAGAGAGAGGGATCGATAGAGACAGACAGGAACGGAGAGAGATGAGAAGCATCAATCATTAGTTTTTCGTTTTGACATCTTAGTTGTTCATTGATTGCTTTCTCATATGTGCCTTGACTTTGGGGCTACACTTTGCTCAAACCAGGTGAGCCCGCGCTCAAGCGGCGACCTCGGGGTCTTGAACCTGGGTCCTCTGCATCCCAGTCTGAGGCTCTATCCACTGCGCCACCGCCTGGTCAGGTGGAAGTAGCACATTATTGGGGGGCAGGTCTTAAGGAAACATTTGTTTTATGTTTCTCACCAAGCTTTGATTTAATGACATGTTTATTTTGTGTAGACCAGAAACTTAATGCATGTTTTTTTGAATTGTGCTGATGTATGGTGAGATTTAATATGGCAACAAAAGCTTTTTTCATACTTTTTTCTTCAAATTGTTTTTCCAGGAGAGAAAGTTGGTGTTGGGAAGATTTGCTTGTGGTGCAATGAGAGGGGGAAGTCCTTCTACTCCACAGAAGCTGTACAAGCGCATATGAACGACAAGAGCCACTGCAAACTCTTCACAGATGGTGATGCTGCTTTGGAATTTGCAGACTTCTATGACTTTAGGTAAATCTGTGGTTGTGTGAAGTCATCGTCTTTGCATTGATGTGATATTAGATGTGCCTGATATGTGTCTAGCTCTGTACAATATACTCTTTATAACTCTTATAATGCTTCTATAGAGGTGGTTATTCCCTCTCATTTTGTAGGTAAGAAACTGAGTGTGACAGAGTTAAACATACACATTTGATAAAGAGATCTGATAAGAAGATCTCAGGTCTCAAACTGAAATTTATCTAATTTGAAAACTTAATGGTCAGGAGTTCATTTTTTCCAATTAATCTTACGAGCAGAGGCACAGGAATTAGGTTTTGGTTTCCCTGAGAGTTCTTGAAACACAGGCTGCCTTCTAAGGGAGTTAGTTAGTTGGGGAGGTTGCTGAACTAAGCCAGTCCCAGGCATTTGATGGTGAGATCATCCCATGGGTGGTTCACCCTTTACTTGAAAGGCATAATTGATCTGTCATGTACCAGATCTGTGCTAGGTATACTCCTTTTTTTTTTTTTAATTTTATTTATTTTAACAGAGACAGAGAGTCAGAGAGAGGGACAGATAGGGACAGACAGACAGGAACAGAGAGAGATGAGAAGCATCAATCATCAGGTTTTCATTTTGACACCTTAGTTGTTCATTGATTGCTTTCTTATATGTGCCTTGACCGCAGGCCTTCAGCAGAGCGAATAATCCCTTGCTCGAGCCAGCGACCTTGGGTCCAAGCTGGTGAGCTTTTGCTCAAACCAGATGAGCCCGCGCTCAAGCTGGCAACCTCGGGGACTCGAACCTGCATCCTTCCGCATCCCAGCCCGATGCTCTATCCATTATAGATAGAGCCTGGTCAGGCGCTAGGTATACTCTTGAATAGCTAATTCCTGGTATCAAGATACCTATGACCTAGCACAGGTGTGCTACACAAGCAGATGTGTATAATTACCATGCCAGGTGTGCATAATCCATGTGATACAGATGTTTAAAAAAGTCCTAGTCTTTTCCAGTTGTCCTTTTGCATTTTCGGCCTTACCTCTCTTGTAGTGAGGGAGTTTTTCATTTTTGTCACTTTGGCTGTGTAGGGGTATCCTGTTGTGGTTTTAATTTGCATTTCTCTGGTGACTGCTGCAGTTGAGAACCTTTTATATACTATACTAACTATAACCATTTAGATGTCTCTCGTGAAGTGTTTGATCAAATCTCTTACTTGTTTTTCTTTTGGGTTCTGTCTACTGTTAACATTTTATGTGTATTTCTCCAGTTAATGTCTATGCATTTGTGAACATTTATAGACACATAGAGATCCTTCTAGAACTGCACTGTCCTCGTGGCTATTAAATTAATTAGAAATTAAATTACAAATTTAAACATAGTTCTGAGTTACACAACTACATGTCAAAGCACATTGATTAGTAGCTACCATTTTGGACATAGTCATAGACAATTTATATATCACAGAGTTCTATTGGACAGCACCGTTTTAGATCTTAAAATTTTTTTTTAAATTTTCCAGTTACTGTTGACATACACTATTGTATTAGTTTAAGGTGTACAACACAATGATTAGACATTTATATAATTTATGAAGTCATCACCCCAGTAAGTCTAGTACCTATCTGACATCATACATAGTTATTACAATATTAGTGACTATATTCCCTATACTGTAGTTTATATCTCAGTGACTGTTTTATCTCCCCCAACTTTTTATAACCAGAAATTTATACATCCCAATCCCTTTCCCTTCTTTCCAACCCTCTTCCATCTGGCAACCATCATTCGACAGAACATTATTATGATGGTTAAATTGATGAGAGGTGCATCTCAGCTCTACATTTTCTTTCTCTGGTTACCTTCCTAGGGAGAAACAAATAGGTTAAAAAAAAAAAAAAGTCAGCTGAGGTCATTTGCTCAGTCTTTATTAGTACAAGTTTAGGTTCATAGCAAAATGAGCAGCGGATGCAGAAATTTTTCATATACACTATGCTGCCACACTTGCAGGGCCTCCCCTGTTATCGACAGCTTCCACTTGTACATATGTTGCAATAGATGAATCTACACCTACTCATCATTATCAAGGCCATAGTTTGCATTAAACTGCACTTTGGGTGTTCTGCACTGGACAGATGTGTAATGACATGTATCCATCATTATAGTATCATGTAGAGTAGTTTCACTGCCCTACTCTTCCAGCCACCTCAAACCCTGGAACCCTCTGATCATTACATTCTACATAGATTTGCTTTTTTCCGTAACTTCATGCAGTTTGAGTTATACAGTGTATATATAGTCTTTTCAGACTGGCTTCTTCCACTTAGTAGTAGGCATTTGAGGTTTCTCCATGCCCTATGGCCGACAGTTCATTTCTTTTTGGTCTGAATAGTATCCTATTTGGATGTACCACAATTTTATCCATTCACCTAGTGAAGGACATTTTGGTTACTTCCAAGTTTTAGTAATTATGAACAAAGCTGCTATAAACATCTGTGTGCAGATTTTTTTGTGTTGACAGTCATTTTTACCTCCTTTGGGGATATACTAAGCAGTAAGACTTCTGGACCGTATGGGAAGAGCCTGACCATATGTCATTAGTTTTGTAAAAAACTGCCGAGCTGTCTTCCAGAGTGGCTGTACCATCCCCCTTCATTCCTTCCCACAGTGAGTGAGACTTCCCGTTGTTCCACATTCTCACCAGCATTGGTGGTGTTAGTGTTCTGCATTTTGACCAAATTTGAACATTACATTGTTCTAATTTGCATTTTACTAATGATATGATGCGGAGCATCTTTTTACATACTGTTTGCCAGCTGTATATCTTCTTAGGTTTCTGTAAGGTCTTTGAACCGTTTTTTGGTTGGGTATTTGTTTTCTTACTGAGTTTTAAGAGCTTTTTGTTAAAAATATTTTGGATGGCAGTATTTTATCAGATGTGTCTTCTAAAAATATTTTTTACTGTCTGTTGCTTATATTTTAGTGCTCTTGACATTGTTTTTCACAGAGAAGACGTTTTTATTCATTTTTTAAACTTTTAAATTTTTGTATTTTTCTGAAGTGAGAAGAGGGGAGGCAGAGAGACAGACTCCCGCATGCGCCTGATTAGGTATCCACCCAGCATGCCCACCAGGGGGGCGATGCTCTGCCCATCTGGGGTGTTGCTTCATTGTAACCTGAGCCATTTTAGTGCCTGAGGCGAAAGCCACGGAGCCATCCTCAGCTTCTGGGCCAACTTTGCTCCAATGGAGCCTTGGCTGCTGGAGGGAAAGAGAGAGATAGAGAGGAAGGAGAGAGGGAAGGGTGGAGAAGCAGATGGGCGCTTCTCCTGTCTGTCCTGACCAGGAATCGAACTGGGACTTCCACACGCCTGGCCAATGTTCTACCTCTGAGCCAACTAGCCAGGGACCAGGCATTTTTAATCTTAACATAGTCTACTTTATCAATATTTTTCTTTCATGGATCATGTCTTTGTTGTACCTAACAAGCCAATACCAAACTCTAAGTCGTCTAGATTTTTCCTACATTATTTTCTAGGTGTTTTATAGTTTTGCATTTTTCATTTAGTTCTTTGATCTACTTTGAATTCATAAATCATTTGCATACTTTTACTTCAGAGCAAATGCTAAAAAATTGTTTTCGCCTCAAACCTTTTAGCTTACAGACCCTGCAACTTCCTATCACCCCTTTAGGGTAGCTAGTGGGTTTGCCATATTTGTAAATACAATTTATGTCTTTAGGTAAATTTTAGCTATCCATCTGCTTATTAATGCCTTTCACTGTTTTCCAGGAGTAGCTACCCAGATCACAAAGAAGGGGAGGAGCCTGATGAGACAGGGCCGTTTCCCCCAGAAAAGACCTTGGATTATGATGATGAAACCATGGAGCTGATTCTACCTTCTGGTATGTGCATTTGTCAAAACTAAGTAGCTTGATGCCAGTGAGACTATTGGAGAGGCATGTTCCCGTGCAGTCTTTTCCGTACTGAGGGAAGAACAAAACGGATGTTTCTGCTCTCAGGTGTGTGGCACCCTCTGAAGGTTACCACTTAGCTCTGTGTTGGCTGTTTTGTTGACATTGGCTCGCGCTTTTGCTCACCTCAGCTCTGATCCGAGTGCTCTGTCATTTTATTCTTTTCAGATATGTAGACCTGTTCTTTTCTATTTATCAATTTTTTGCCCCATCTAGGGTTTTTCTTGTTAATCTTGACCTTACTGTTATTCTTTGAACTGATTCCTATTTTCTTATATTGCTCAGGCTTCCAACTGGGAGTCTGACCTGCGTCTATCTGATTGACAGTGCCAGGTTGCCGGTTTGATTGTAGGGAGGAGGCTTAGAGTTTGAATTCAGTCTTATACTTTGGGGAACAGTATTCATAATTTATAACCCAGGTTTGTAAAATTGAAGAAAAGCCGTGAATAAGGGAAGCACCCATTATTGTTTACAGTGTTATGATTAGCTGAGGAGAATAGGAGACTACTGGAGACACATGTACCAAGGAAAGAGAATGAAATGGTAGAGATAATAAGATCCTAGCCTGACCAGGCAGTGGCACAGTGGATAGAGCGTCAGACTGGGACGCAGAGGACTCAGGTTCAAAACCCTGAGGTCGCCTTGAGCATGGGCTCATCTGGTTTGAGCACAGCTCACCAGCTTGAATTTAAGGTCACTGGCTTGAGTAAGGGGTCACTCATTCTGCTTAGCCTCTCAGTCAAGGCACATACGAGAAAGCAATTAATGAACAACTAAGGTGCCGCAATGAAGAATTGATGCTTCTCATCTCTCTCCCTTCCTCTCTGTCTCTATCTGTCATTCTTTCTCTCTGTCACACACACACACCCCAAAAAAGAAAAAGATCCTAAAAATACTTTGTATTTCCTGAACAGTTAGCATATTCATTTTATTTTTACAACAAGTCTTAGGGGCTTGGAATCATGTTTGCCTGCAGTACTAGGAGCAGATGGTTTTGCCTCTACGTCATTAGACAGCGAAAGAAAGTGGCGTGAGATGAGCTGAAAGTCTGATATCACTGGGTTATTTTGTTTGTTTGTTTTGTTTTTGAGAGAGAGAGAGACAGGAAGGGAGATGAGAAGTGTCAACTTGTATATAGTTATGGTGCATATGTGCCTTGACTGGGGGGCTCTGGCCCAGCCAGTAGCCCCTTGCTCAAGCCAGTGACCTTAGGTTTTAAGCCAATGACGATGTGATCATGTTGATGGTCCTGTGCTCAAGCTGGAATCTGAGCATCCCAGGCCAACGCTGTGTCCACTGCACTACCACTGGTCAGGCCACTATCGCTGGTTTTTAAAGCCTCGGTTTCCTTGGTCACAGCTGCAGATCACTTGCTGAGCCATTTATTATAAAGTATTGGCTAATAAACCTCAGCACAACTCTATGACAAAGACTCAGAAGAAGTGAGGTAACTGGTTTGTTGTTGATTGCTATAAAATACTCTTAGGTAGGCTCAGGAGAGACCTAACCAGCCAGGTATCGCCTTATCCCAAAGCAGTGGTTTTTAACCTTTTTTGAGGTACCGAACCCACCAGTTTCATATGCGCATTCACCGAACCCTTCTTTAATGATAAATAAAATATGATTTTTTCCCCCAAATTCAAGACATAGGTATGTGTTTTTTTACTGGTGCACAAAATGAGCCGTGCATGAACATCACCTTGCTCAAAGAACAAGACCAACAAAGTGCATGAACTCACAACAAATTACGGTATTACTTTATTCTGGCCTGCGTGACAGAGGCTTCTCCGAACCTTTGAGACCGACTCATTGAACCCCTAGGGTTCAAGAGAACCCAGGTTAAGAACCACTGTCCCAAAGGTTCTTAGGCCACGCACGCGTTTTCTTCTTGGAAAGGGTTTGCATGGATGTTAGCATTAAACTAAATTTGAAAAGGATTCTAATGTGAAGAGCTTATAGAAATTTTATCCACCATACTTAGTAGATTTGGCTTTAATCTGGTTTCAAAAACATTAGTTGTGATAGATCAAGTAGCTGATCCCAGAGCCATTGACAAAGAGCACCCGGTAGAGGGCACTGTGGGCATTGTTTTGAGAACTCGTCTGGCTCCGGTGCTTTAGGTCTTTGCTCTTCATTTCCTATGGAATAAGTTGGTGTGAAAAGCACATCTAGTTAGCAGCTAACTCTCCAGATGCAATTGTTGGTGGATTCACAGGAGATATAGGTAAACTGAGGAAAATTACAGTTGGAGATACTTTTTCCCCACTATGTAATGTCATTGGTTGTTAGGCTGTTTGCTAAGTAGGAGTGGACAGTTCTGTGAGGAGTGGTTGTTGTGGTGACCGATAAGTGGACAGGTTGTGGCTTCCCCATAACTCAAACATAACCCATTTGTGATATATTGGGCTGTCACAGTGTGTTCTAAAAATAATTTTCCTTGATGAGGGTCTTCAGGTTGAGCTGTTCTCAGCACATTATACTTGGTGCTTAATGTCAGGTGCTCAACTGTCATTGACACAGACAAGAATGGCTCCAAACACTGCGTGCTTGCGTCTCACCGGCCACCTGTTGGAACCTTGGCATCGAGAAATAAAACCTCTTCAAGGATGCTCTAAAAAGCAAAACTTCTATAAATATGTATTTCCAAATGCTGCTTAAGAAAATAAATATATTGATTTATTATGTACTAATGACCTGCATTATCATTTAATGATTTTGAGGTAGTCATTATTACAAACCTGGAGCATTCTGACCTGACATTATAATTAGAAAATGACAATAAACAGTGCTGGCCTTTGCCTGCTAGAGCCTCCATTTAAGCTGAGTCTGTATCCGTCCACTGTGTGTCACTCCCTTTTGTGATCTAGGAGCTTTGTTAACTCTGAAGTTGCTAGAACAGTCAGGGTCAGGGAGACATGCTTTCATCCGTACTGGTGTTCAGAGACCGTATCATCTTTGATTTGGATGTTTCTCCTTGTCATTTCTTGAGTCTGATGACAAAACAATCAACTGGAAGTAATACTTTTTCATACCTGTGTAGCAGTTTGCAGGTAGCTTGCCAGGTGGAGGGACTTAAAAGAAAATAACCTACCTGACAGAATTTTTTTTTTCATGTAAATTAAAGGTCTAGATCCTAAAAGCAAATACAGTTACTTGCCATATTTATACTGTCCTGTTCTTGATCTTTTACACAGAGGATTCTGAATGAAATATGAATGAAATCTGTTTTATATGTGGAGACGTCAAACTTTCCTAGCTGTCCACACGGTTCTACCTAGCCATATTTCCTTTAGTCACCTGTAGCAAAAATAGCTGTTTTATGCCCTGTGCATATGCTGTTGTTAAATTTCTACATGTTTATATCTGTCTGGAAAGGTGTTTGATTACTTATACCCTAATTCATATTTTTGTGAAAACACCACTTGCACTGAGTAAGCACTCAGGTGAAGCTGACAGCACTGGCTCGTGGTTATGTCTTGAGCCACTGCTCTGCTGGAGCCTGGGGCGTCATCACGGAGGCCTGCCCTTGCCTTTCTCCTGCTGTGCAGCTCAAAGACGCGGGTCAGCGCACTTTTCCTGTAAAGAATCCGATAGTCAATACAGATTCACTTCTGGAAGCCTGATTGACTTACATAGTTTTACCAGATCTTTCTAACTAAGCAAAAGCTGTAGAGGGAATTCAACTTAATCATCTTTTAAAATGTTAGTTCACCGGGTAACTGCCACCAGTTGGAAGGCGATAAGGCAGTTTTTCCAGACACGATTGACATTTTGGGCCAGGTGATTCTTTGATGTGGAGGGTTATCCTGTGTATTACAGGATGTTTAGCTCTATTCCTGACTTTTATCCACAGTGTGTTTCAACTGCTGGTTTGCAGACCGGCCCGCCAGAAACTTAGTGCTGGTCTATGAAAGGGTTAACCACCCTTATGTATGAAGATTATGGATCCAGTGATCTTAGTCTAATTCACTTATGCTCAGGGTGATTTCTGCCTTAGTGGTCCCTGAAGTAACTCTATTTTCATTGGTCCCCAATGTAAAATGTTGAAAACTACTACACTAGATTTTTTCTCCCACCTCTAGCTGTAGTGGCCAACAATGTCTCCAGTCATTGCCAAATGTCCTTAGAGTCAAGTCGCCCCTGTTTGTGAACCACTGCTACAGAGAACTTATGCAAAGGAAAAGGGGAATGATTTCTGTTCTAGACCCAGACTGCAACTTATAGGCCTAACATCAAGACTGTTCTCTGTGCTTAATATTCTTCCTATTAAAGAGAATTGGAGCCTGACCTGTGGTGGCGCAGTGGATGAAGTGTGGACCTGCAATACTTGAGGTTGCCGGTTCAAGACCCTGCACTTGTCTGGTCAAGGCACATATGGGAGTTGATGCTTTCTGCTCCTCCCCTTTCTCTCTCTCTCTGTCTCTCTCCTCTCTAAAAAAATGATAAATTAAAAAAAAATTAAAAAAAAAAAAAAAAGAGAATTGGAAATCCCTTACCTCCAAGGATCCTATTATCTGTATTAGTAAGTGTTGCTAGGTGAATGTGTAGGGAGGCATATTGCATATGTGTACAAGATTCTGAGTTTTTCACTTAAAAGTGACTTGCTATTCTCTTTTGTAAAAATTGCTCTGTTTTTTGGTTTCCTTTCCATTTTAAATATGCGGCTTCACCTTTCCTCAGCAGATGGAGCACTGCTTCCTCTGGCGTATCGCTTTCTGGCCTGGTACCCTGTGAAGTCCGATTAGGAAAGCCTGTGCTTTATAGTTCTGTCTTGGAAAACTGTCCAACTCAGTATTTAAACTCTGTTTTGGAAAACAGGTGCCAGAGTGGGTCATCGCTCCTTGATGCGATACTACAGACAACGATTTGGCTTGTCAAGAGCTGTGGCAGTTGCCAAGAACCAGAAGGCTGTGGGCCGGGTGCTCCAGCAGTACAGAGCACTGGGGTGGACTGGCGGCACAGGTATGTCGGTGTGGAAGCCACAGACCAACCCACGGCCTCGTTTCCTAGTAGGGGGCCGGGGGACAGTCCCCACTCATACTGTCTTTGTGGTTCTCTTGGGGGGGAAACTCGGCTCTTTGGCTTCCCTTACCACTTGATATGTTTATGAAAGTAAGCCAGAAGTTCTGTGACTTATAAGCTTTTTATTCCTGTCACAGTAACTGTGAAACTGCATATACGCTATTTAGTAATCATCAAAGGTTGAAATTATACTGGAGATTACATAGAAGAGTTAAATAGTATCCTTGTGGCAAATGGTTGGAACCAGTGAAGTCAAACATGACCTGTAAGATATGCTTGTAGGTTCTTATGTGGTCAATGTGGGTAGTTCCACTCACTCCTCTTCTCCCTCGTTTATAAAATGGTGATGACAGTAATAGGACCTACCTTGTAGAATTATGTGGGTTAAATATACCTGCATGTGTGATACAGTACATGCACACAGTCGGGCGTAGCTATCACTCCTTGCTATAACTTTCCCATAGAAAACTTAGTAATACTGAGTCAGAGGAATAAAGCAGGCCACTGAAATTGTTATTCTGTGACCATCATCAGTGTGAAGTTATATAAAGCCATTCTGATGTGTCTTCTGTATGAAGTTCAATCCTTAGCTCTTTTGGGAAAACATCAATTAACGGGAAGACTGTGGTGATGATAAGAGGAGAACTCTTTTATTTTTTATTTTAATTTTTTATTTTGAAATTAATGGCGTGATATTGATCAATAATTACATAGCTTTCAGGTGAACATCTCTATACCATTTGAAATGTTGATTGCATTGTGTGCCCATTGCCTAAAGTCAAATTATTTTCTGTCACTGTTTTTATTTATTGATTTTATGAGGGTGGGGAGTGAAAAATAGCAACTCATAGTTGCTTCACACTAGTAGTTCATTGCTTGCTTGTTGCTTATTGTATGTGCCTTGACTGGGCAAGCCCTGGTTTTCAAACCAGTGACCTCAGCATTCTAAGTCGATGCTCTGGTCACTGCACCACCACAGGTCAGGCCAGAGCTCTTTGTTAATGGCTGGAAAACTATGTTCAACTAAAATCCATTTTCAGAGCCACTGTGTGTATATATGCACTTGATTTCCTTCGCTGTGGCCACCTGCAGGCTTTTATTATAAGGTTAGAACAGGAAGTGCCGGGAGAAGTAGCAGCAAAAAGGCTGTCATACAGTCCTGCTTCTGCTAGTCCCCAGGCAGGGAGGACACTGAGCAGGAGATGGACGGCTCAGTCTGCAGCAGACCCTTAGAACATCACTTGGACCCTAAAGTGCATCTGCTTGGTGGCATTGTGACCTGGGGCCACTTAAATCTAGCAGACCCGACTTTTTCTCATACTTCTCAACACTCTGACTCGATTTGTAGTCTCTGCTTTTCTCTGTCCCATTAGATCTATGGGACTTTACCTTTTGGGCTTATAGACCCTTTATAGATGATGAAAACTAAAGAGATCCATCCCTCTTACATACACAGAGAAGAGTATATATAGAAGTTCTGCTATGCAATTCCAGGCTGCACTTAAAACCCCAGCCCACTGCATGGAGATCCCAAGTTAGCAACTTTTCTTTAAATATTAGAATCCCAAACTAAGTTTGAGATTCTCTGCAAAGATTGGGTTTTCTCTGATCACAAATAACAGATGTTTGCCTCATTTCTTATTTTCTTTCCAACTACAGGAGCTGCTCTTATGAACAAGCGGGACATGCAATATGTCCAAAGGATGAAGTCAAAATGGTTACTGAAGACCCAAATGAAGAACAATGCCACCAAGCAGATGCACTTTAGGGCCCAAGTGATGTTCTAAGGGTCTGCTGGGGACTGAGCCATTCATCTCTTGCTCAGTGTCCTCCCTGCCTGGGGACCAGTGGAAGCAGGACTCTGTGATGCCTTTTTGCTGCCAATTCTCCCTGTACTTCATCTCTTCTGACCTCATAATAAAAGGCAGAATCAAACTGGCATTCAAGTAATTTCTGGATAGGTTCTATTTTCACAAAGTGAGCTGTGTGTCTGCTGGACTCAGGATTTGCACTACTGCTGGGCATGTCTGTGGCCTCAGCTTATATCTGATTTGTGGCTGTCAGAATAATATGGGAAACTCAGGAGTGACTTGTTCCAAAGTTTAGCTTTCAGAAGAATAACTTACCAGATCATGTCACTGGAACCTGTATAAGGGGGTTTTGTAGAATGTCACTCATTTGAATACATCGTGGCTCATGAGGTAGTGAAAGTCTCTCTGGGCATGCTCCTTGAGTGCAAGCTAAGTTAAAGAGCATGTCAGTGGCATGCTGTGAGGCTCTTTATTTCTAAATGTGAATACACAAGAGTGACCATGCTGTGCATTTGCTTGGTTTCTGGTGCTGCCTCTACTTGAGCCATTAGTTTAGGAAGGAAATAAATCTAAAGTGTTTAGCTCTCATTTTAGAAACAAATTACCTCAGGGTGAAATCCAAAGAGATTCTCAGTTTAGGTGATTAAGAGGAAACAGTGATAAAAATGAAGTTTAAATCCACCGAGCTACCTCTGTGACTTTGGAAAACTGCCTTGGTGTTTTCAGTCTGTAAAACGAGATGTTTACTATCTCACAGGCTTTTGGGGTTAAATAAGTCTGCCAGAGGACCCATCATTTACGCAGTCCCTGGTGTAAAGTAAGTGCTACAATCTCCCTGATTGATCAAACCGGTGCCAGCCACACTGGGCGGCTCATGTCTGGTCAGAGCAGTGTTTCCTCTGGGCAGTGGGTGTCAGGCTGCCAGGAGGCCGTGCTGGTCCTTACCGTGTGTTCACCGGCCCTCATTTACTAGATACAAGCCCTTTCTTTAAACTTGGGATGCAGAGATGAGTTCATTTTATTTCCCCTGTGCCTGGTCCATTGTCCACAGTGGAGGACTCCCCGGTTATTCTGTTTTCTAACATCCTCCTTACACAAGTGCCACACATTTTAAATCTGTATCCTGGGAAAATGAGGCAGTGCTTTGCATGAGGTTGGTTTTTCATTTACCTGTAACTTTGCTTTCACTCAACATGATACACCTAGTTCATTGCTCCTGACCTCTGCGAGGGGTCCACAGTGTGCCCGCTACATGGCGCTTACCGCTCCCCGGAGCTGGAAGCTGCTTGTCTCCCAGCTGCCATCACGCCAGCCCGGCACCAGAGTGGACCTGTTTATATCCATCTCCTTTTAATTTTGAGCATTTTTACCTGTGTGTGGGGGGTGGGGGGTGGGAGGGAGCAATGAGGAAGGTATGTTTGCTGACCTGTAAAATTCTTACGCTGCTTATTTAGTTTTTACTTCTTCAGGCTTCAGGAGATACCTTCTTAGTTCTGATTCTGGGTTTGTGAAACAAGCCACTATCTCACCTCTGTCTACATCATGATTTTATAAAATTTCAGTTTTTTGCTTTTTTGTAGTAAAATTCTATTGGGGGGAGCGATGAGATTTAAGTATCATCTCCTTAATCTCGTAGTTGAATGAACCAGACAAGAAACATGGCAATGTACTTATTGGGGGTAGGGGGGCGCTGCTTTGTGGTCTAGGAAGCTATGGAAATGTCTGACTGTATTTCCTGCTCATTCTCTCCTTGGGGTTTGTTTTGCCCCACGTGCACTGTTTCACCCTCTCCTGTATTCAGGCCCCCTCGGGCTCCCGCCCATTCATTCCCACACTGATTGTTAGCAGTGTGTCCCGCTCTGTTCCTTTCCCAGCCACAGGTTTCTTGCCTGATGTCTCATGCCCATCACGCTGAGGAAGCGGGTTGGGACCTGCGAAACAAAGGTACAAGCCGAAGACCTCGGGAATGCTCGTATCCTTAACTTCATGCTTGACCATTTTACATTTCCCTATAGGGACAATTGTTGACATAGTTCTTTTGTGTCTCCAAATTTTTATTCACAATCCCTTTTGGTTAAATCTAAAATTAATCCAGATTAACCCCCAATTAAGTTTTTGCTAAATCCAGATGTGTAATCCAATCCCCATGGGTATTTCTACACCTTGCCTGTTGTCTTGAAGATAGCGATTGTCTGCCCTGACGGGCTGCCTGCATGATGGTGTGAAGGTGCTCCGTCTGCACCAGGTCGGCCGCTGGCTGCCATGGCTTGTGTAGCTCTGTCCTGTGAGGATCCTCAGGACCGCTGGGCCTTTGCAAGTTTTTGTCTTTAGCTTGAGACATCAAGAGTGGGATCGAAATTGTGTGATGGTAGCACAACTCTGAATCTTCTAAGAGCCGATGAATTGTACACCCTAAATATGTGGGGTGTATGTGAGTATAAAGACTGGGATTAAAAGTGATAACATAATCTATTCCCTCTTGCATGTTTCCGAAGCCCATGGCGGCTGTGCTGGTGCCCCTGCATGTCTGCGGGCTGGACGTAGGTTTGATCTGTTCTTCCCGCTTTCCAGGGTGTGTGAATTTATGTGTTAGTGAGTATATGGTGCTTTCATACACCATATTTTTCCTCCACTGTGAGGTAGGTAGCGTTCTTAGTTTACAGATGAGAAAATAGACTAAAGGAAGGTCAGGAACTTTTTTTTAAGGTTTTATTGACAGAGAGATTGAGGGAATGAGAAGTAGTTGCTTCACTCTAGCTGTTCATTGATTGCTTCTCATATGTTCCTTGACCTGGCAAGGCCAGGGCTTCGAACTGGTGACCTTAGCATTCCAGGTCAATGCTTTATCCACTGTGCCACCACAGGCCAGGCAGGATAGTAACTTTTTTAAGGAGACATGAACGGAAGCCAAAGATAGTGATTTCTTAATACTTCAAGCACTGATACAGAATCCTGGACATCACCTCATGCTAAGGACATACTCTATGGGCTGTAAAGATTTACTAATGCCCATGAAATTGGCAGCAGCTTGCTAAGAATCTTGTTCTAAATCTAGAAATACAGAAATTAATGTTTACATTAATGTTACATACATGATGACAAATAAATAATGTTTCACACATGAAAAGGAATATTACCTTTCTTGCCTAGAACATGAATAAATTTTGCTCCCACCAATTTTGGTTATTTGGAATCATAATTGTTAAGCTGCTCTTCTCCACCTTAGTTATTTCTAAACTCTTTTAAGATCCCATTGGACATTATTTGGAATTCACAATAATTCATATGCAGACCAGCTGTGTTGCCAACTCAATGTGCAGACTTTTGCAAGACAATGTCTATCAGTCTAGAGGAATTTATAAGTGCTTTAAAGAATACAAATTTCATTTAGCTTTTGTAATCACTTATAACATCAAAATTGATGGAGATTAGGAAGAGTTGGTTAGCTTGTTAATATGGCTGCAAACATTTGAATGTTCACATAATTATTTTTTGATCACTTGTGGGCTGACCCTGGGTGCTCAGGCTTGTATGATGTGACTCCTGTGGTACACGTCAGTAACTGACAGGCAAGAAAAAGCCTATTTCTCCTCCCGGTAGTACATGCTGGTCACAACCACTCTACAAAGTCAAACTTTTTTAACTCCTTCATAAAACCTTTTAGTATAAACTATTTGAATAATATGATGCTTTTTTTTTTTTTTTTTTTTTTTTTGAGGAACGAATGCCTTTATATTTAACATATATACCTGAAACTATAGGAAGAGCATTAAAACTATGTTTAAAACACCAAATCTGTTTCCTAAATCTTTAATGTTGATGTCATTGACTATGACCTCTAAATCCTGCAATTCAAGGCATTTGTTACATTATTCCCTTATCTTTTATTACTAATTCCCACGTTTGGTATTTCTTCCTCAGGTACCACTGTCACCTGGAGTAATGTGTCTCAGACGTGTCGCCCTGCCCAAGCTTACCCATTTTCTAACACACTGTCTGCAAATGTGGAAAATAAGACTCTACTTATAAAGGTGCAGAATTTGAGTTTTTTCTGAAGAGATTTTTATAATGCTTAGTGTCTGACAATGAGAATATTAAATTTACTGTAAATGGGAACTATTAGGACATTTATGCTTGAAACATGACTCTCCTTCTAAGATGTCTTTGCTGTTTCTAGTTCAAGTGAATGAACTCTATTTGGATAATTGGGTAGTATATATTTTTTATTTGTCTTAAAACTTGTGGGAATTTTTCCTGGGAATGAAAACAAAGATAAACAAACAGCTCTTTGCCAGGTACTGCTGGTCACTCCCCGCACAGGTTCATTGAGTGAGTCTTCTCAGAGGAACTCCAAAGTAGGGCATATTTCCATCTATCCAGGTGGGGAAACTGAGGCAGATAGCGGGCTCTAGAGCTAGTAAGTGGCAATGTTGGGATGTGAATCCAAGTAGTCACCTGTAGAGTCCACATTCTTAACCATTACATGAGGAGTCCCTCAATCTTCCCATCTCAGAACCCCTTTACACTTTAAAGGTACAGAGGCCACTAGAGAGCATTGGTTTTTGTTGGTTGCACCTATCAATATATTTATTCTGTATTAGAATGACTAATAAAAATTTTAAATGTTAATTTATTTAAAAATAAAATCATTACATGTTAACATGAATATATTTTTATGAAAAATAACTATTTCCTGTAAAAAATCTAGTGAGAAAAATGAATTGATTTTACAGTTTTGTAATTATCTTTCACATTCAGCTTCACAAAAGATGACAGGGTTATCATTATTTGCTTCCTCAGATGTGACACACGTCATGTAGATACTGTGACTTAATGGGAGGGAGTACAGGGGTGAAGAGTGAATGGCACTCTTAACGTTATTATTAAAATAGCTTTGACTCAGCTAACCCCCAAAAAGGTCTCTGGACACCCCAGGGTGCCTAGATCACCCTTTGAGAACCACTGCATTACATTTAACTGCCTCTCAGTACACAGGGTAAGTGTCTTGGCTGAATACTAAGTGCTCCTCAGAAGGTAGTGTTTCCTCGAATAAACCCCCGCCCGGTGTGCAGAAGCAGCAGTGGCTGTGTGGTCAGAGCTGGGTGCCACCTTGGTTCAGCCCTGGAAGTTCTCTCCCTTTGCTATCTCTGTCTCCGATGCCTCACCTAAAACAGGGCTAGTTACAAATCCCTTGCAGAGACAAAGTGGCTACCAGGTGCTGAGACAGAGGATAGGATGCCTGATCAAGGGTGAATTTGTTTCAGATTGGCCATGGCGGCCACGGAAGGAAGGAGAGGGGTTGCGGTCTGCACAAAGTGAAGTAAGAGAGCCGGCAGGCCAATCAGCAAGCCCTTATCTAAGAGCCCCATGGATGTTAAAGGTCTGGTGTGTCAGAGATACATAAATTTGGGTTTTTAAGAAGTTAATACTGTGCCGATACTGTAGAAAATGTTAGACCTCCCAGGGACCTAGGGGGCCGCCTGGTAATGGAACAAACACATTGCTCCTTCTGGAGAGGCACGGGTTCCACTCACACAAGGCCCAGCGTAGCCTTGGGTCTGTTCAGGCCAGGTGTGATTTACAAACTGATTTTACAAACACTGGCAGTGTTCAGAGTTCGGGGGGTTTCTGGACTGTGGGCTAGGGATTGTAGGCCCTACCAAGCACTACTGTGCCGACACCAAGCTAGGGATGTGTCCATTCAATTATTTTAATTCTCAACTCTGAGCAAGAAGCAGACATCTCAGGATCCAGAGATATCTTTCTATCTTCTGCCTTTCAACCAGTTTTGTAGGATCCCAGGGTTAGAGCAGTGGCCTCTGACTTCCTTTCTTTAACTGCTGCCTACAAATTAAAGTTCAAACATTTATTATATTTAGGTGGAGAGAGGAAGTTAGACATGTGGTGTGTGTTTCAAAATGAACCCAATAACAAATGTCTTTGTTTCTTTTTAAAACAATGTCTTAATGAATACATAGAAACTTTGTCTTCAGTTTTTTGAAAGTCCATCTAGATAGGACTAATCTTCTAAAGAATTAAAATAGGTGAGCTGATATACTTTAGATACCAATAAAATCAAGTATTCACTACATTCACAGGGATGGAAATTGAACACATTTAAAAATCTGTAAACGAGAGCTCAAACTGATTGTTTCATGCTCATAATTTTCATTTTACAGAATTTCACAGAGAAATAAACCCTGAATTTGTTTGAAGATAAAAGCCCTGCTATGAATTAATGTTGAATAATGTGAAAGGATTCTAGGGACCTAGAAGTAAACTTCTGAAGAATTCATCAGAATTTGAAATGACACAAGTTTACGATAAGGCTTGTGGGTCTTGAGAACCACTTCAGCCTCTGGTTTTTGTGGGATTTAAAATAATTTGCAGCTACAAAGACAAAATAATTTTAAACGATTTTTTCTCTTTCTACCAACACTATTATTCTGAGTTTAAGGGGAAATACATTACATTTATTTGGATACCTATATATGCCACACACATTACTAGGCACTTTCTTTTGTTGATTCCACCTTAAATACATATTTTCAATTGTAGCAGACCTCTTTAATTCAGCATCATGGTGTTAAAATGTCCCCTCTCCAGCTATGCCAAAAAGCAGCAAATGTTTGCTAAAAGGCACGGAAATAGAAAGAGGAACTTTTTATAATACAGAATAAATATAATACGCAGCCGTTTGTAAATAGAAATGGTTGTGGCAGTGAGTGGGGAAGACTTGGCTTCTGTCCTTTTATTTTTCTTCCTTTCCTTCCTTTCTTCTTTCCTCCTTCCTTCCTTCTCTCTGCTTCCCTTTCTTGCATGCTTTCTTTCTCTTTCCTTCCCTTCCTTCTTCTTTTCCCCTTTCATCCCTCCCTCCTGTTTTTCTTTCCTTCTTCCATCCCTATCTCTTTCCTTCTTCCCTCCCTCCCTCCTTCCCTCCTTTCCTCCCTTTCTCCCTTCCTTTCTTCCCTTGATTCAGTCAACTCTGAAGGCTTCTCCAGATTCAGAATGCTCCATGGAATTGCCTAAGGCAGGGATCCCCAATCTTTTTACACAGGGGGCCGGTTCACTGTCCCTCAGACCGTTGGAGGACCAGACTATAAAAAAAAAACTATGATCAAATCCCTATGCACACTGCACATATCTTATTTTTAAGTAAAAAAACAAAACGGGAACAAATACAATATTTAAAATAAAGAACAAGTAAATTTAAATCAACAAACTGACCAGTATTTCAATGGGAACTATGGGTGCGGATGCATCCTGTGCTTCTCTCACTGACCACCAATGAAAGAGGTGCCCCTTCCAGAAGTGCCGGGGGGGGGGGGGCGGATAAATGGCCTCAGGGGGTCTCTTGCGGCCTGCGGCCCCAGCCCATAGTTTGGGGACTCTTGGCCTAAGGCCTTTATTGTAACTCTATTGTTGTTCAATGCCTAATGTGGAATCGTTCTTCTCTTACTTCTTTATAGGTATCCATCCCGAATGCACTGCCTTGTAAACGATCTATTTGTAAATCTCTATCTCAGTTTGTTACTATAACTAAAACCATTGGTACCAGGAATGGTCCAAGGTAGGAGGCTTGTAAAGGAGATCTGAAACTGGGTCACCAGTTGGGCTGTGGTTGGTGAGAACACCGTGATGCAAGGTGGAGGAGTACTGATAGCCTCAGACATGCTGTAGCCCTGCAACTGTTAACTCTCACTGGGGTGAGAGAACTGAGAGGGATGAATTGGTGGGTGCAGGTCTGCGTATTTGAGAGGTTCAAGAAAAGTTGTAATTTTAAGTGTAGTAAGTCCTTGATGTTGTCAGTTGTTCTTGGAAACTGCAATTTTAAGCAAAACCAACTTTACCATAGGCTAATTGATATAAACAACAGTTCAGTTCCTTCATCATCTTATGATCACATAAACATCACCAAACTTCCAAATATATAAAGACCCCAAATACTTCTAATATTAAACATTGAAATACACGTGAGCTAAATGTACATTTAAGAAAGATTAATTAATAAAAACAAGATAATTATTTTCCAACCTGCTGATTCCAGTTCAGGTCTGCCACCTTTAATACACTCAATACTGCGAAGCTGGTGGTCCCCACCATGGCCTCATTCAATTCACTGCTCTGCCTCGGTCAAAACCAGGGTCCTGGTCATTGAGAGCAGATTACCATGCAGTCAGCTAAGTGCCCAGTGTATCTATTGCTACTACGGTATCCAACCTGCCAACAACAGAAACCAGCTCCATACCACATCCTTTCCTAAAGAGACCAACCAGTGACTTGTTAGCAACTTGATCCCATTAGATCCTTTTCAGTCTAGAAGTGGCAGTGATGTACTTTGACTAGAATTGGCACATATTCAAGAAGTGACTTTGCTTTTTCTGCCCACAGGTACTAAGCCACCACCACCATCTATGAGCTTATGAATTATTTGATAAACTGACATGAGAATCTACATGAGGTAACGCTGGACCAAAGATCCCATTATAATAGCAAGAAAAGAGCAACAGCGGACATATGTGACCACAGACCCATTGGGTTCCACCCTCACCATCCCATGCACCCAGAAGCTGCCTGACCTATGGAGCCTTTGGAAACAGCTCAGGTGACAGCCTGGAGATGATGCCCTGTGAGGATGAGGTGGCACTAAATCAATGTCCATTATCTAATGCTGTGACCCTAGTAGGGGAAGATGATGGGTCCATTGAGGAAAAATTGGAAGTAGGCCTGGCCCCACCTGCCATTACTCTCAGTGATGTGCTTGGGGAAATTGTCCTTCCTTGTCGCTGCACGTTGAGCCTCTTGGGTCTGGGTCCCCAGAGAGAGAGTGCTTCCAGCAGGATATGCAGCAAGGATTCCATTGAACTTTAAAATACAGCTGCAGCTGAGCTACAGCCACACCTACACAAGACCTTCACTGGGTCGTTCTTGGTACTCCCTTGCCAAACTGTGATGGAAGTGAGCAAGGACAGTAGAAATGGCTTAAATCGGGCCACTTACCACCACACCCATGTCTTCATGGTGACCCAGGGGTCAGAGCACTCAGGACTAAGAACCTGAGTCACCGCACCAGGTGAGCCACCCAGACCAGTAGGAGTCCCCGGGCATGTGGGGAACTTTGCAAGGGCAGTGGAAGGGGGAGATAATGATACCTGCTGTAGTGCCAATGATGGTAGTGTGGCCCCAAACCATTTCTTACAAGCTTCCTCAGAAAAAGAGATCCTGCAGAATCAGATGGAGCTAGCTTCAGATGGGATGAAAGTATATGAAGGTGTTAGATCTGAGAGGCGCAAGGGGCAGGCTGTAATGAATGGGGAGTTTCACTCCCTGTCTCCCTGGCAGGACCAAAGCATCCTTGCCCAAGCAGTGAGAAGAGTGGGCTGTGACTCCCACACAGGGATGCAGCAGGGAGTCCTACTCAGGAATGGCCCAAGGTTATAATCCATTACCAGTAGCATGCAGACAGGGGTTTATTTGAAAAAGGAAAGGCGTGGCAGGCACCCTTGTCCCAATGAGGATCACCTGACAGTGCCATTTCCGTTTCCCTGTGGTATTGCACCTGCATCACAGCTTCTCCCCGTGCAATCCTGCTTCGCTCACTGTCACAGGTGGGTTTCTGCCAGCACTTTTCAATGAAGCCGCTGCGTGTGACCTTCCCTCTCAGAGTCCATGCCCAGGAACCCGACCTAAGCGTGCACTCTGGCTTCAGCATCTCAGAAATGCTGTCCCAGTCATTGTAATTCTGGGGTTAGAAACAAGCCAGAGAGGAAGAGCAAATAATTTTTCCCTCCCTAATTGAAAATGAAAACATTCAGTAGTTTCATTCAGCAGAAAGTATTTTGCCGAACACAAAGGGCTTTGTGTCTTCGAAAAGACATCTTCCCATAGTGTCCTTTCCTTCTGTGAGCTTTTGGTGTTTCAATTATTTATTTTTCAATCAAGTTCTAATCCATTGTTTAGATAGATGTTTCTGAAGTATTTTGAAAATGTAGTCTGTTTTTAAAATTAGGTCCCAGTTGTCATTATATGGAATGTGTGTGGGCATATGGTGAATGGGCTTATTTTTAACCCCTGAAAGCTGTTGGCCTGCCTCGCTTTATCCCTGGAAAAGTAGGGTGATTATGAGTGTTCTTTTTCTCACTCAGCTCACAATTTTGTTTCGCTTTGTTATCCACAACCTCAGATTTTTGAAAAAAAAAGTCAGCACCTTAACCTCCTTAAACAACACAGATAATTGATCTGCAGAATTTATGTTCAATTATCTCTTTGTGACAGGAAAGATGTGCTCACTGAGCATATCATAGATCTTTTAATTTACTAAATTTCTTTCTTAAATTGATAGTTTTCATGCTCTTTCTATTTAAATTGGCTGTGGTGTTGGGTACCAAAAGAACATATGAGATGATTTATCTTTTTTTTAATCATTAATTTAAAAACTAGTCAGATAATCTGTGCAGCATTCCATTTCAAATATAGATAAGAAAGCAGCAAAAAGCATATGTATCAGGTTTTTCTGACAGGTTTTTTTTCCCTCAGATTATTTATGGACTATTCCAAACCCACAATGATAGACTAGTGTAACAAACCTTCATGTACCTGTCACTCAGCTTCAACAATTATCAGTACTTTGCAAATCTTGTTTCACTTACCCATCTCTACCTCCTGCCCCTTCCCATTACACACACACACACACACACACACACACACACACACACACACACACACACTCCACCCTGGAATATTTGAAGAAATACTAAATGTCATGTCATTTTCCTCATAAAGTGCTTTTATGCATTCCAACAGTAAGACTAAAAAAATAACCATCGGGGTATTACCATATCCAACAAATAATATCTTAAAATTCTAATACCCAGTGCATATTTAAATGTCCTCAATTGTCTCAAATTTCTTCTATGGTTAGTTATTCAAATAATGAGAACCAATAAAGCCATAAGCTGCATGGTCATTGTGTGTCTTAAATATTTTAGTCTACATAGTTCCTCTTCTTTCTCATCCCATTGAATTTGTCAGAGAAATCAGATTATTTATATTTTATGTTCTACATATCAGACTGCACTGTTGTTTTTCTGTGATGTTTTTAACTTGTTCCTGTTTTACATGTTTCCTACAAGCAGTTAGATCTGAGGCTTGATTTGATTAAAGTTCAAATGTCTTTTAGGACATAATATTTCTTATCCTGGACACTTCCTATTGAATGATATCAGGAGCTCATGTTGTCTGGTTGCCTCACTTACAGTAATGCCCATAAGCAGTCCAGGTGATGTCAGGATGCTCTGTCCTCAAGGAAATTCTTATAAACCCTTCACCTAGGCCTGTAGCATTCACTGATCACTATGGTCTAGGTCTAGTGCTTCATTAAGGATGGAAATTACAACTTCCTCACTGTAATTCCTTCTGCAAGAGTTAGCCATAACTCATCTATAAAGAATTTATCCCCATCAATTATTAGGCTGCCTTGAAATACAATTTGTATAGGAGAGGCAGGGTGAATTCTTGATTCTTTCTATGTATTTATCAATTTTCAAAGTAATGAGTTGGTACCCTAACTAACACCCTACAAGTTTATTTTAAGTATCATTATGAACTAATAAATTTTTATATAATATTTTAATTGAGTCTGATTAATATTCTTTTTGACTGGTGCATTCTCTTTTAAGTAGCCGCTGTGTTTTGACACGACCTATTTACTGTTTAATAGTTCCTTGCTTTTCTGCATTTATCTCGTTCATTTCAGATTCCATGTAGAAACCGAAAGGTGACTTACTGGGTCAAAAGGAATTACTCTTTAAATATATATATATATATATATATATATATATATATGAATGACTCTGTTTAAGGTGGTTAGACATAGTGGGAAGATGACAAATTTTGGAGGTGGATTATAGTCCAAGCTCTATTGCTTACTGGCTCTGGGGCCTTACAAAATGCTTTATGTCAAAAAATGAGGATAATTAGAGTTTCTATAAGGAAAAATACATTGATTACATAGGCAATTATTTTATTATAGAGTTCAGTGGAAAAGTAAGATTCAAAATTATATAAAAAAAGGCATAGAAAAATTATTGTGATCCAATATGCTACCTTGTTAATAGTTGTGTCTTTTGGTGACAGGTCATATTTCTCTTCTTTATGCTTCATACTGTTTTTTTCCCACATAACCTAGAATGAAAAGAAATAAGATAACTGTATTAAAAGAAAATAAGCCTCAAGCACAAGTCCTATAGTGTTCATTAAAATTCATCTGGGATATAATAAAGAAAAATATTGATGTAACTAAACTCCACCACCTGCTTCCTTTCTCTACTCCATGTCATATTGATTTCAATAGACCAGGTCAAAGCTGAGTGTTTCCTGCTTTCAAGGATGACCTCTGAAGGCCTCATGCTATTCTGCCTTCTTGCTCTCAGGGGAGAGCCTCTAAGTTCTGGGTTGACAGCTAAAGGCAGAACTGTAAAAACAGGAAGTAAAGAAAATCTTCATTTGACATGCTTATAAATCAGTTTTCCCAGGGGATAGCACTGTTGGTGTTGGTGCTCATTGAAAATAATCTTATTGATCAAAAAACTGAACCAATTTGTTCTTTATTCATATAAGGATCCAGATGACTTGTCAAAGATGAATTAATCTTGTAAGCTTGTAATCTTTTAAACTATGACAAATGGTGAAAACTTTTGTGAGGGATGTCTACAGAGGTGTCTAACCTAGGATTTTAGTCTGACTTTCAGGAATGGTATTTTGATCCTGGAGTTGAGGGTCATAATTTCCTCTTTTAAAATGGACAATGAAATTCTACAGACATTTGGGGTCCAACAGAGGGTGATAATCACAGATAACATTATTCTTTATATTTTAATTCTATTTAAATATATTTTATTTTAAAAGAGATTTCTTTCTTTCTTTTTTTTTTTTTGTGACAGAGATAGAGAGAGAGTCAGGGGGAGGGACAGCCAAGGACAGACAGACAGGAAGGGAGAGAGATGAGAAGCATCAATTCCTTGCTACAGCACCTTAGTTATTCAATGATTGCTTTCTCATAAAAGAGAATTCTTGATTCTGATTTTAAAGCAGTGTAGGCTAAGTCTCACATTGTAGAAACTTTACTATGTCCTGCTTGATTGATTGTGAACAATGAATTGCCTTTGACAGGTCTTTAGGTGGCTGTGTAAGAGGAAACATGTGAAATAAAGTGTCCTAGTAATTGAAAGCCACCGGTAAAGGTTGTTTTTTCTCTTTACTTTTCTTTTCCTTCATGTTTCTCCTCTTTAATGAGCTGATTTGGATACCGATCTGTCGATGAACCAAACCAAAGCATTTAGGATCAGGTCTGTTGTCACTTAAAGTGCTGCTTCAGTCAACAACACATCTTTACTGGGCTCTTGTTCCTGCTTCTCTGTTGGATGACGGAAACACACTGGTGACGGAGATACAGTGCCTGTTCACAATGGCCTCACAGCCTAGCTGGCTGGAGTGCACATGCGCACACACTGATAAATAAGAGATTAGCAGAGGTTACACCAAGAGTGCTACGTGCTATGTGATGTGTGATGACAGGAGCCATACCCATGACAGTGTATCAGTCAGGGTTCTCCAGACAAATAGAAACAATGCATCTCCCTCTATCATCTCTAGCTCTAGCTCTCTCATTATTTAAAGACTTGGCTCATACAATTGTAGGAGGCTGGTAAATCTGAAATCGGCAGAGTGGGCCAGTAGGCTGGAGATCCAGGGATGAGTTGATGTTGCAGTCTTGAGTCTGAAGGCAGCTCTGAGATGGAGTTCCCTCTTTTGGGGGGTGAGGGGAATTGCAATCTTTTTCTCTTATGGCTTCAACTGTTTGAATAAGGCCCACCTTCAACCAGTTGAACAAGGCCCATCTAATTCATTCCTAGGGCAAAAGTTTATTATTTAAATAGGTATTTATACAGAGAAAATAAATGTTTCTCTCATTACTGATCTTAAGCCACCATAAGTCCTTACCCAGAGGTAGCAACTATTACTAGATTGTTGATTTCCTTGTAAAGATATTATATGCATATATGAGCAAATGAGTATAGATGCTTTTTTTTAATTTTTAAATTTTATTTAGAAAATTAACTTCCACAGGTTGACATTGTTCAATAAGAGCACATAGGTTTCAGGTGAACATTTCTATACCATTTGAACTGTTGATTATGTTGTATACCCAAAGTCAAATCATTTTGCATCACCTCAGATGCTTCTTAAAAATATGCCAATAATACCTTGCTCTTTTTTCAATTGACAAAATATCTTGGAGAGTGTTTTATTTAAATTTAGTTAAAGCTGCCTTTATTTTTTATCACTGCATAATATTCCATTGTACAAATATGCCATAATTTACATAGTTTCCCATTTAGATTGTTTCCAGCCTTATGTTAATATAGATCCAATGGCCATAAATATCCTTGCTTTAAGGCATATCCCTAGAAGTAGAATTGCTAGGTCAGTTGATAGGGGCATTTGAAATTTTGACATATTAGCAAATTGTCCTCCATCAAGGACTGCCAGTCAACACCCCTATAATTGGTTGTTTTCAGCTCCAATTGAAGGTGGGCCTCATTTAATCAGTACAGACATGTCATCATAGATGTTATGTCCAAGTATGGTGATAGATTTGGGCTGAACCTTTTTTTTCTTTTCATTTCTTCATGCCCCTGGTGACCAATCACCAGCATTTGGGAGCTGGCTGCATGCCTGGGTGTAGTCTGAAGAAAGGGAACAAGGTGACAAGGTGAAGGAAACTCCCCCATGGAGACTCTCTACCCCAGAGCTTTGCCTTATTACTCTTGGGCTTTGGTCAAGTACCAACATACCTCATCAGAGTTATTGTGGATCTGATTCCAAACAGCCTCAATAAAGTACATTGTTATCTTTTTGCTGATGGGGAATCTTGCCTTCAATTTGCAAAAATATCCCATAACATCTGTGAAGTGCAGTAGAGCAAAGTGCAGCAAAACAAGGTGCACCTGTACAAGAATGTGGTCTCTTCTTGGTGACTTGCCCAAGATCACACAGCTCATAGATTTCAAGAATAGACTTGAACTCATACTCAAGATTTTGTTGGTTCCTGTGACCATCAGGGCCATAGGTCTGTGACCATGCCTAAATGACTGATTTATTTGCAGCATGTACGAGGAAGCTGATGCTCATCCTTTAAGGGCTCCATTTACAAGCCAGTGCATGTGCCTGTTTAGGATGGTGCCTGGTACAGAGGAAGCACTCAGTGAACATTAGTGATTATCACTCTTCTTTTTGCATAGGAGGTTGGGCTGGATTGGGTAGGCTAGGAGAACTGGAAGGGACATTTTTGGGCTGGGGACTGATGTGCCAGAGTCAGCCAGGGTGGCGCCCCGGTCCTTCAAGCCACGTGATTCACACAGCTCCAGCTCAAGAGCAGCGTGTGAATCATGGGGGCAGGTGAGCGTTTTTCTTAATTGAGCAGGAGCTAATGGGAGCTATATTTCTTTGAACCTGCCCATTGGATGAGAACAAACATTAATTACCTCTGGGCTGGAAAGGCCAGATACAATTTACCGATCCAGAAGGTATCTTCCCCCCGTCAGTTATAACACAGTGAGCAGAGGACCAGTGCGTGCGTTCCCTCAGCAGAAGTCCATCACCAGCTGTGGCGTTAAATACAGACCGAAGGTCCCATAAACCAGCATCCACGTGTGAAGCAATTAAATGTGGCACTGCCCCTGCAGCTGCCCATTGGGTCTTCCCAGGCTCAGCAATTTGTGGGATGACAGAGGAATAATAATGCATTTGGTTTTCTTTGGGAATACAAAGAAGGCCAACGTGGGAGCTGCTCTCTCCTAATTAAAGCAAGATTAGAAAGGTGTTGTCAACTGGGTCCCCAAGGAAGGGTGGGGCTGGATTTTCCCTAGTGGCACCTTCTGCCAGCTCCCTCTGCCTAAACAGCCTCTACCATCTGCTGATGGTCGCGGTTAGGCACGTTTGCCACAGCTGGTGGAAGACTCAAACTCCCGGGGAAAGAATAGTGATTTGACTTCTTTTTAATAGTAAATGCAACCTACCATTTCACATTTTACATCTCTCATTCCACCAAATGCTCTTTCCTACTCTAGTTTGGGAGCCCAGAGAGTATTTTTATGTCTTTTGGGCTCAGTGAGGTCGGGGACTATTCCAGTGTGTTTTAGCAATGATGCAGTTAGCCTAGTTTATGATCGCTACTTATGACTGTCATATGGGGGTTGGCCTGGGACACAGACCTGAGCCTCAGGCAGCCTGCACTTCCTGGAAGCACCCGCCAAGGACCCCTAACACGCCACGCTGAATCCTCCAGTTCAGCTCTCGCTGGCTCTCCTACCTTAGGAAACATGACCTGCCAGCCTCCTGAGGAAACCCTGACCTCCTGGCCAATCCTGCCCTATTTCTGTGTCGCCTCTTCTAACACTTCATAAAACTCACCGTTGCCCCAAATCCCTCAGGAAGTGTCTGCACTGCTTATAAGGCACCATGCTTCCCCATCCGAGGACAATTCTCCCCCCGAATAAAGGACAGCAAACTCGCTATTGAACTAACTTACTTCAGTTTTGTCATTTAGCAGTTTGGAGGAAGAGTGGAGGAGAGTATTATATGAGGTTTCTTTCTCTCCTCTTTTTGATCTTTTTGCTCAAGAGCTGGAAGCTTGATTGAATCCCATTGACATCAACACACATGTCTTCAGAACTCACTGTGAATGGAAATTATCAAGAGCCATTTATGCCAAGGGAACTAAAATTGGGGACGGGTGGCCAGAAAGAGGTTTGCCTATGTGTGTCCCACTCGTAAACTCTTGAACTTTTAAGCTCACCATGGCAACCAAGCCATCTGCCTTCTTCACTCTGAAAGAAGCCAGCATCCTTCACTTAAATGAAGGATGCTAACCAATCCCTGGTAACCTAGCCAATATCCTTCATTTACATAGAGGACTTGAATGGGAACAGTACTTGCAGTTTTTGCCCTTAAAAACCCTGCTTTTCTGTTCCCTTTGGATCACATTTAAGGTTGTTGTCTGAGTTTGTGCCTCCCTGATTACAATCTCTCCTTTGTTTAAATAAATGTATGTGTGTTTGTGTGTGTGTGTGTGTTTAAATCATTTATTATAGTGTGAGACTTCATTTTTGGCTTGGCAATACCCAGGTACCTGCTTGACCCTGGGTGTGCAGTATGGGCTTGTTTGAGGGTGTCTGGGTGTGGGGCATCTTCTTGGCTCACCCTGTCTGCTCTGCACTCTTAGACAAGTGGTCACTGAAGTCCCTGCCCCAAAGTTTGTGCCAGACCCTGCCCCACTTCACTTCCCTGGGCTTCAGAAAGATTGGGGTGAGTGTTCTGTGTAACCCAGGCTCCAAGAGCATCAGTGCTGTGGAAGCAGTGTTGTGCAGTGGTTAAGAGTTTGATCACCTCTGTTAGAATCTTGGCTCTGCCTTTTGCTGTGTGTTTTTGGTAGAACTGCTTACCTTCTCTGTGACTCAGTTTCTTTATCTGTAAAATATGGATAATAATAGTACCCACCTCATAGGAGAGTTGCAAAATTAAGTGAGATCCTGTGTGTAAGCAATTAGAATGAAACCTTTTCTATAAGGAGCCCTTCAGCCCCTGAACATATCAACCTCATGCTCTGATGTAAGACCTCTTTCTTGAGGCTCAACCCTATCTAACTGAGAAGGGAATGGGGGGTGCATAATGTGAGGGGGTACCTGCCATGTAGTCCCAGTCTCACTCTCTCTTTTTGCACAAAAACTTTCTCCTCCTCATTCTGGTACCATATATAAAACTTTCTCCTCCTCATTCTGGTACCATATATATATATATATAAAAGCTTGCAAGCGTGTTGACATAGGAACCTGGATGCCCACAGAGGTCATGGTTCTACAAATAGCAAATGTGAACCCCGGTCCCTGTGAGCACCGCTGGGTCATGTGAGGCATCCTTTGTGGATCTATTGTCTATCTTCTGATAGCCCTTTGGGGCTTTCTCTCCCACCTTACCAGCTAAAGCCCCTGTCTCACAGTTGAAGTTCACTCACAAGCATGTTTCCATGATCACCAAAATGACCCTGGAGCTTGGAGTGAAGACTGGTATTTACCAAGATTCTTAACCGAATAGGTGTTCTGCCAGATGCTGTCAGGCTGAGCTCAGGATTTATCAAGTATGGCTCAGAAAGGCCGTTTCCTTCCAGAAGAACTGTGTGCTGACAGCAAGGGTTTCTCTTCTGGGTAGGGTGGGTTTACTATCCTTTAGTGGCAGGAACTCCCTATTCTCACACTGCTTAGGAGAGAATTATGGGAAGTTTATTCTCAGTGTGCTCCTGGCTGGGCCTGAGTGCCTGGCTTTGGTCCCCAGGCATTCTCTAGTCCTGCCAGAGTAGGTGGGGTTAATGAACTTGATGTATTTGTTACTGTTACTATTTTTGTGTGTGGATGTCAATGACAATGCTTTACTTCTTTACTGAGTAATCATGCTTCTTATTTCCTTCTTTTTCAAGTGAGTATTTTATTCCTTCTTCCATCTTTTCCTTTTGACTTAACAACAGTTTTTCTTACTAACCTTTTTAAAAACAGTTTTATTAAGAAATAATAGATAAACCAAGAACTGCACATTGAATGTAGATAATTTGGTTAGTCTGCACATATGCAAACACCCCTAACACCGTCACCACAATCAAGATAACAGACCTGGCCAGCACCTCCCAGAGCCTCCTTGTGTACCCAAACCTCAACTATTTAATGTGCTAAGCATACTTCATTGTTTTGATAATGAAGTTTCTCCTCCTTTTACATTAAAATATTTACAGGGTGTTCATTTGATAGTACTTATAATTTCAGTATTGTTAGAAACAATAAACTGAGACTTGAAAAGTTTAAGAGTTTATTTGAGCAAAAATCGATTGCAATCCAGCAGCTCCAAAGTAGAAGTGGTTAGGAACACTTTACCGACAGGAGCTAAGGGGAGACTTTGAGAGAAAAGGCTGAAGCAAAGTAAGGAGATGATTGATTGGCTGCAGTTTAAAGCCTCGTCAACTGTGATTGGTTGTCCTTAGGTTTCAGTTTTGTAACTTTGAGGCATTTTCATGTTTAGATTTTGGCTTGCCGATGTAGGTGCTGGGTGAATTAGATACACCAGAATTTGATGGCCTCCTTGTTTAATTCATCTAACAGTATCAGTTAAATGAGACTGTGCACAAAATAAAAATGGTCAATCATTTAATCCTCTACATTTTTTTAAAGAATAAAAATACCTTTAATAAAAAAAGTTGAGTGACCTGTGGTGGCATAGTGAATATAGTGTCAACCTGGAAACACTGAGGTTGCCGGTTCGAAACCCTGGGCTTGTCCCTTACATTATACAATCCCACAATTCCCTGATTCAGAAGAGCTACAATTTATAATGGCGATTAATACACAAGAAAGGAAGGCAAGTACTTATTTGCATACAAATGGAATGCTAATCATGAGGTGCAGATAAAGCTCCTTAGCATCAAGATGGGTTCTCAGGACACATCCTTCTAGAGGTGCCCAGATGGCCAGCTGAGGCGGGAAGAATTAAATGTAACAGGAGCGGTAGAGTGCTATCAGTTATTGGCGGCCCCAGGTGCACTAAATGGTGTCTGGCTCCCAGCGCTTAGCCTGGGGGAGGCCTTATCACTGCAGTCCTGGAATTTGGAATTGTTATCTACCAAAGCAGAGGAATTAAAAATAATATTTTAGCCTGATGGGCAGTGGCTAGCAGTCTGTTCCCAGAAAGGGGTTTTGGCAGAGAGGAAGTCAGGAGGCCAAGTTAGATGATTTAGGAGCTCTAGCAGATGACCAGGGTCACCTCTGCAAAAGTTTATTCGATTTCCCTGCAACTGAAGCTTAATTTTCATTTTGTAAATAGTTATTTGATTCCTTTTCACTCATGAAGAATGGAATTCCTTCTTGCCTCACTGTGTTGTTATATGATATATATTTCATTTATTTGAGATAAGACTATAATCTTGGCATATATTTTAGTTAATATTATATAAGAAATTCCCACACCTTTAAAAATTATTCCAGACATAAGTGAAGGGTGCATTATACAGGGGATGGCAAAAGTAGGTCTATAGTTGTCAGTTCTTGAAATACTGTTTATTCTTGTATTATTATTGATCAATTATTGTATTATTTTACATACAAACAATTCTAAATCTACTTTTGCCCCACTCTGTATTGAAAGAAATTATTATAATCTACTTAATTTGTGTTAACGTTTAGTGACCTTCTGTTATAAGTAATCCTGATATAACATCTTTGTCTATAATTTGTATCATGTCTCAAAAGTAGAATTAGTGTGTAAAAAGTATAAGTGTACTTTTTATTTTAAAATCTTTAACACAGAATTTCAAGTATGTATATTTAAAAGCAGAAAGAATGATCTTAGGAGCCCAGCATGCCTATCACCAGCTTTGACAGCTCTCAAGTTAATATGTTCTTTTTTCCTCATGTTTCTTATAGACTGATAATTAGTTCTAGACACTTGATCAGACTCCCGTCTTCCCAGTTCTCATCTCAGGTTGGAAGATTTATTCTGCTTTAACAAAGCCAAGTTAGGTATTCATACTGACAAATCATACATGGTGGCCAAAATGATTAAATTATTCTGATTAGTTTGCAAACTTGGACTATAAATGATATGTTGTGGGGGCAGGGAGGTTCCCAAATAAATGGAGGCTTTTAAGTAGAGATTATTAAACATAGTGTAAATAGAGACCATGATGGTAAATTTTATGTGTCAATATAACTGGGCTAAGGGAATGCCCAGATAGCTGGTATGCATTACTACTAGGTTTGCCCGTGATGATGTTTACAGAAGAGATTAGCATTTAAATCAGTAGATTGAGTAGAAAAGATGGCCCTTACTAATGCAGTTGGACATCATCTAATCCACTGAGGACCCAAATGGTACAAAAAAGGCCAAGGTCAGATGAATTTCCTCTTTCGAGCTGGGACATCCGTTCTTCTGCCTTTGGACATCAGAGGTCAGGCTCGCAGTCCTTGGGACTGAGGTTGAGTTACATCTTTAGCTCTCCTGGTTCTTCGGTTGCAGGTTAGCAGATCATGGATCTAGTCAGCCTCCATCGCTGTGTGACCCAAAGCTGTTTCTGTAATCAATCTCTTTATCCTATTGGTTCTGGTTCTCTTGAAAACTTTGACTAATACAGATGCTAAAATGCTGGAACCAACAAATACTCATTATACTTACCTTGGAGCCTAAAGCATAGATCTCATATCTGAGGAGTCAGCCAAGCACAAAAGAAAGTACCTATTGAGGACGGCAAGATGGCGACGGACTAGGTGGACGTACCAACTTCCAACTCCCAGAACCAAAGTGGATTATAACTTAATTTTAAGAACCATTATCTGGATAAACCAACTTTGAACTAAACTAAGTGGACTCTTCAACCAAGGAACACTGCAGAAGCCACATTGAGACTGGTAGGAAAAGCGAAAACATGGAGAAAGCTGCCCAGCTCCCAGAGCAAACGGCAGCCCAGAGAGACCTGCATGGTGGGAGGAGAGTTTGGCGGAGAGAGAGGGACCTCGGTCCCAGGAACAAAGCCCCAGCCTGCAGCCCAAGAGCCTAGAAGAGGCGTTTGGACAGTATTGAGCTGTGAAACAAGTGAGGACACAGCTTGTGAGAAAGAGACAGTTTTCTCAGACCCAAGATTCTTTTTAAAGGGACAGTGAAGAAAACCTCTTACAACCACTCACCCGGGACTGTGGGGAATGGGGACAGAGGAGAGGACCAGAGCAGCGGGAAGAGAGTGTAGACTGGAAGGCACAGGGAGAAACACTCTGAGGGACAGCCACCCTAACAACTGGGCTGAGTCACTTCCCTAATCAAAAACGAATATTTCCCCTGAAACTAGCAATACCAGCAAAGGGAGATAGGACACTAGTCAAACAAGCTCTCCCGCGGCAATTAGAGCAGAGCTGCTTAGACGGAGGGAGCTTCCAGGACTACAGTATAGAGTGTTAGGGTCTGAGCTGCAGTGCCCCTACCCACACTGCTGAGGGCTGGCTGGAGGGACAGTGGTGGTGAATGAAGAAACAAGGTTCTGTCGGCAGGGGGGAAGGTCTAGCCAGTGGGAGCTCAGTCTAGCCCAGCAGGGGTGGAAGGGATGTACAAAAGCGGTCCAGCACCTGCGGGACCTCCTGCAGCCCCACCTGCGGGGGAAAAGCAGGAGGCCAGGAACTGGAAGAGATCTGCTCTGCGACCCTGCACAAGCCGGCCCTGTCCGTGAGAGCAGGGCTAGGACCAGGGACAGGCAGAGGCTCACAGCTGAGCGCATGGCAGCAGCCCCGCCCAGCTCGAGGAACCGTGGTTTGCCATCCTGTGCAGGCAGGCCCTGGCTTCTGGGGCGGGGCTAAAGCTCCAGACAGGCGGAGGCTCACAGCTGAGTGCATGTCAGCAACCCCGTCCAACCTGAGAAACCGTGGTGAGCAGACTCTGACCACTGGGGCTGGGCGGAAGCCCGTGAACAGGCTGGGTCTGCAGCTGAGCAAGGGTGTTCGCCTCTACCCTTGGTGCTGAGGCTTGTGGCTTGAGTGCAGTGCGTAACCCAACCTGTGGGGGCGAGGTGAATGCCCAGGCAGGCTGAGGCTTGTAGATCTGGGCACCAGAACACAGCCCCTCCCACAGAGGAGAGGTGGAAATTACAGCAACAGCCGCAGTGGGCCAATGATGGAAATACCCAACCGCCCTAGGCAGTGGCAGAGGGGGTGGAGGTCCTGCAGACAGACCACACCTAGAGAACACAGAGGCAACACCCATTGGACTCCAGTGGCCACACAGACAAAATGGGCAGGCAGAGAAATGCAACCCAAATGAATCAAGAGAAATCCCCAGAGAAGGACCTGAATGAACCAGATATAACCAAATTACCAGATGCAGAATTTAAAATAATGATAGTTAGGATGTTCAAAGAGATTAGAGCAACAATGGATAGTCACTATGAACACCTAAATAAAGAGATAACAAGTATAAAAAATGAAATTGAAATAATAAAAAAGAATCAGACAGAAATGACAAATACAGTATCAGAACTGAAGACCACAATGGAAGGAATTAAAAGCAGGATGGATGATGCTGAGGATCGAATCAGCGAGTTAGAGGACACAATAAACAAAGGCACAGAAGCAGAGTAGAAAAAAGAAAAGAAACTCAAAAAAAGTGAGGAAACTCTAAGGGAGCTTTGTGACAACATGAAGAGAAACAACATTTGCATCATAGGGGTTCCTGAAGAAGAGGAGAGATAACAAGAAATAGAAACTTTGTTCAATCAAATCATAGCAGAAAACTTCCCTACATTAAGGCTGGAAAACATTTCACATGTTCAAGAAGCACAGAAAACTCCATTAAAGAGAAACCCAAAGAAATCTACACCAAAGACACATCAGTGTTAAAGTATCAAAGCTAAGGGATAAAGAGAAAATTTTAAAAGCTGCTAGAGAAAAAAGCCTATCACCTACAAAGGAGTCCCCATGAGAATGACATCGGACTTCTCAGCAGAAACACTTGAGGCCAGAAAGGAATGGCAAGATATATTCAAAGTAATGCAGAACAAGAACCTAAAATGAAGACTACTCTATCCAGCAAGGCTAACATTTAAAATTGAAGGAGAAATAAAGAGCTTCCAGAAAAAAAAAGCCTCAAGGAATTCATTAAAACCAAACCAATTCTGCAAGAGATGCTAAGGGGCCTGTTATGAACAGTCCAAAGGGGGGAAAGAATATAGCAAAGAAGAATACAGCTTTAAAGAATAAAATGGCAATAAACAACTACATATCAATAATAAACTTAAATGTAAATGGATTAAATGATCCAATCAAAAGACATAAGGTAGCTGTGTGGATAAAGAAACAGGACCCATACATATGCTGTCTTCAAGAGACACACCTTAAAACAAAAGATGCACATAGAATGAAGGTAAAAGGATGGAAAAAAATATTTCATGCAAATGGAAATGAAAAAAAGCTGTGGTAGCAGTACGTATATCTGACAAAATGGACTTTAAAACAAAGGCTGTAGTAAGAGATAAAGAAGGACACTACATAATGATAAAGAGAACAATTCAACAGAAAGATACAACTATTATAAATATCTACGCACCAAATATAGAAGCCCCGACATACATAAAGCAGACTTTGATGGATATAAAGGGTGAGATTAACAGCAATAATATAATAGTAGGGGATTTCAGTACCCCACTAACATCACTGGATAGATCCTCAAGAGAGAAAATTAATAAAGAAACAGCAGACTTAAAGGATACACTAGATCAACTTGATTTAATAGATATCTTCAGAACTTTTCACCCTAAAGCAGTAGATTATACATTCTTCTCAAGCAGTCATGGTACATTTTCTAGGATAGACCACACATTAGGACACAAAAACGGTCTCAACAAATTTAAGAAGATTGAAATCATATCAAGCATTTTCTCTGATCACAATGCCATGAAACTAGAAATTAACCACAAAAGGAAAACTGAAAAATACTCAAACACTTGGAAACTAAATAGCATGTTATTAAATAATGAATGGATTAACAATGAGATCAAAGAAGAAATAAAAAAGTTTCTAGAAACCAATGAAAATGAGCATACATCAACACAAAATTTATGGGACACAGCCAAAGCAGTACTGAGAGGGAAGTTCATTGCACTGCAGGCATACCATGAGAAGCTAGAAAAAGCTCAAATAAGCAACCTGACCCTGCATCTAAAAGAACTAGAAAAACAACAGCAAATAAAGCCCAGGACCAGTAGAAGGAAGGAAATAATAAAGATCAGAGCAGAAATAAATGACATAGAGGCTAAGGAAACAATACAGAGGATCAATGAAACCAGGAGCTGGTTCTTTGAAAAGGTAAACAAGAATGATTAACCTTTAACTAGACTCACCAAGAAAAAAAGAGAGAGGACTCAAATAAATAAAATTAGAAAGGACAGTGGAGAAATAACAACTGACACAATAGAAATACAAAGTATTGTAAGAAAATACTATGAAGAACTATATGCCAAAAAATTAGACAACCTAGGTGAAATGGACAAATTTCTTGAATCATATAACCTTCCAAAAATCAATCTGGAAGAATCAGAACACCTAAACAGACCAATTACAACAAATGAGATTGAAACAGTTATCCAAAAACTCCCAACAAAGGAAAGTCCTGGGCCTGATGGCTTCACAAGTGAATTCTACCAAAAATTCAAAGAAGAACTAACTCTTATCCTCTTCAAGCTATTTCAAAAAAATCAAGAGGAAGGAAGACTTCCAAACTCCTTTTATGAGGCGAGCGAGCATAATTCTAATCCCGAAACTGGGCAAAGACAATACAAAGAAAGATAATAATAGGCCAATATCCTTGATGAATTTAGACGCTAAAATTCTCAACAAAATATTAGCCAACCGGATCCAGCAATATATGAAAAAAATCATACACCATGATCAAGTGGGATTTATTCTGAAGAGGCAAGTCTGGTTCAATATTTGCAAATCAATAAATGTGACTCATCACATAAACAAAAAGGACAAAAATTACATGGTAATTTCAATAGATGCAGAAAAAGCATTTGATAAAATCCAGCACCCATGCATGCTCAAAACTCTTAGTAAAATGGGAATACAAGGAACATTCCTTAACATGATAAAGGCCATCTATGACAAACCCACAGCAAACATCATACTAAATGGGCAAAAATTAAAAGCAATCTCCTCAAGATCAGGAACCAGGCAGGGGCGCCCCCTTTCACCACTCTTATTCAGCAGAGTTCTGGAGGTCCTAGCTACAGCAATCAGACGAGAAGAAGAAATAAAAGGCATCCAAATTGGAAAAGAAGAAGTAAAACTGTCATTATTTGTAGATGATATGATATTGTATATAGAACACCCTAAAGTCTCAGTCAAAAAACTACTGGACCTGATAAGTGAATTCAGCAAGGTGGCAGGATATAAAATTAATACTCAGAAATCAGAGGCATCTTTATATACCAACAATGAACTGTCAGCAAAAGAAATTAAGGAAACAATCCCCTTCACTATTGCAACCCAAAAAATAAAGTACCTAGGAGTAAATTGAACCCAGGAGGTTAAGAACTTGTACTCGGAAAATTATAAAACATTGATAAAAGAAATCAAGAGAGATACAAACAAGTGGAAGCATATACCATGCTCACGGTTAGGAAGAATAAACATCATTAAAATGTCTATATTACCCAAAGCAATTTATAAATTCAATCCAATACCAATTAAAATACCAATGACATACTTCAAAGATATAGAACACATACATATTCCAAAAATTTATATGGAACCAAAAAAGAACACGAATAGCCTCAGCAATCTTAAAAAGAAAAAATAAAGCAGGAGGTATCATTCTTCCAGATATCAAGGTTTACTACAAGGCCATTGTACTCAAGACAGCCTGCTATTGGCATAAGAACAGGCATATAGATCAATGGAATCGAACAGAGAACCCAGAAATAAACCCACACCTTTATCGACAACTGATATTTGACAAAGGAGGAAAGAACATACAATGGAGTAAAGACAGCCTCTTTAACAAATGGTGTTGGGAAAATTGGACATCTACCTGCAAAAAAACAAAACCAGACCATCAACTTACACCATTCACAAAAACAAACTCAAAATGGATAAAAGACTTAAATGTAAGCCGTGAAACCATAAACATCTTAGAAGAAAACATAGGCAGCAAGCTCTCTGACATCTGTAGCAGCAATATATTTGCCAATTTATCTCCACAGGCAAATGAAATAAAAGGCAAGATAAACAAATGGGACTATATCAAACTAAAAAGTTTTTGCACAGCTAGAGACAATAGGAACAGAATAAAAAGACAAATCAAACAATGGGAGAACATATTCGAAAACACATCTGATAAGGGGTTAATAACCAAAATTTATGAAGAACTTAACAAAACTCAACACCAGGAAGACAATCAATCCAATCAGAAAATGGGCCAATGAAATGAATAGAAATTTCTCCGAAGAGGACATACAGATGGCCAATAGGCATATGAAAAAATGCTCAACATCACTAATCATTAGAGAAATGCAAATTAATACCATAATGAGATATCACCTCACACCAGTCAGAATGGCGCTCATCAGCAAAACAACACAGAACAAGTGCTGGCGAGGATGTGGAGAAAAGGAAACCCTCCTGCACTGCTGGTGGGAATGCAGACTGGTGCAGCCACTGTGGAAAACAGTATGGAGATTCCTCAAAAAATTAAAAATCAAACTGCCTTTTGACCCAGCTATCCCACTTTTAGGAATATACCCTAAGAACACCATAACACTGTTCGAAAAGAAGAAATGCGCCCCCCTGTTCGTGGCAGCATTGTTCACAATAGCGAAGATCTGGAAACAGCCCAAGTGTCCGTCAGAAGACGAGTGGATTAAAAAGCTTTGGTACATATATACTATGGAATACTACTCAGCCATAAGAAATGATGACATCGGAACATTTACAACAAAATGGATGGACCTTGATAACATTATACGGAGTGAAATAAGTAAAACAGAAAGAAACTGAGAACAGCATGATTTCATACATAGGTGGGACATTAAAGTGAGACTATGAGACATGGACAGGAGTGTGGTGGTTACAGGGTCGGGGGAGGGAGGAGAGGATGGGAGAGGGGGAAGGGGAGGGACACAAAGAAAACCAGATAGAAGGTGACAGAGGACAATTTGACTTTGGGTGATGGGTATGCAACAAATTGAATGATAAGATAACCTGGAGATGTTTTCTTTGAACATATGTACCCTGATTTATTAATGTCACTCCATTAAAATTAATAATAAAAAAAAGAAAGTACCTATTTTGGATACAGAGATGTGATTCACATGATTTGAAAGGGACTTCAAGAGTCTTCTGGGGAGATATTTCATTTTAGAGCCAAGGACACTGGACCTCCACAGAAGCTAAGTGATGTGCCCAAGATCATATTCCTATTCACCATAGGGGGAATGAGATTTTTTTATTCTCAATCAGAGTTCCCTCCTCTGAATCATTGCTGTTCTTACCTTCAGATAAATGAGGGCTGACCAAAAATGAGAAAATATTATAATGTTCCCAGCACCTATTTCCTACTAATACTTTAGTCTACTAGATAACCTTATCTCTGAAAGAAAACCACAGGTAATTTTTTTTTAAAAGCATGCAAAGCATGCATGTTTGTGTATAAGACCAAAAATACATTTGAGAATATTTTTAGTTGATTTCTTCAATAACTTTCTGCATGTATCTCCTAATAGCTCAAATATAATTTACTTTCATATCCTCTTTTCTCTTCCACCACCCAAATAATAAAGTATCCATTGCACATTTTCATTTCATTTCCATTTTCCTTCAAGGAGACACAACATACCTTCCAAATTATTTCTTTACAGAGGAGTTCACCTTGGCACTAATGGAGCCCCTGGTCGGTCACCAGCTGATGGAAAAACAGGCAGTATTCATTCCATCTGGTTGATTGAGGCGATGAGTTACATTAATAAAAAACTCAACATGTCTTCATTTCATGTTCATTTTTTTCTCCTTTAGTTTATTCTTTGGTATTTCCCAGAATTTCTCATTTTTATGAATACAAGGCAGATAAATCTCTCAAATTTCTCAGGTATCTCTGGGTGGGGTGAGCTAGGGTGGGTAAGAAGAAGGAGTTAAGAGAGACCTTGTGGGGAAGCTATTTCACATGAATGTTTGTTCAGCTTATTCACAGAAGCATCTGAATGTATAGAGGCACTTGGAGGGGGTCAGTGTTGATTTACAGATTTGTCTCAAAGTTAAAGCCCATCTTTTTAAGGGAGGTGAGAAAGTACAAAGTGGCCCCTGACATTCAGGAGCTGGCCCTGGTGGTTTCCTGCTTACATAAACAAGCTCACAGAACACAGCATGAGATAAGGTCGTTCTGAAATTGTGATGAAGTGAGACCAAACAAGGCCACTGGGCAACCCATAAAATACCAAGCATCCTCTCTCTCAGCTAAAATGGCTGACTGCTGCTTCTTTACCAATTATAGTTTTATCCTTGCTCTAGTTTGCTCTCCCTATAGACAAGTTTTATAAATATAACCAAGCACAGAATTTTCCCACTTTCTCACAGTACCGTCTAGGCCAAATCCCTGTTTCCCACTTCCCCTAATTTCCCAACTGAAGCCCTTTGAACCCTAGAATAGGTTTCTTCTAACACCCTCTTACTGAGGTGCTTCACAGTTCCTTTTGACCAGTGTACCCCCTCCCTTCTGTGAATAATAAACCCTACTTGATTGATGAGAGCATGTTCCTGATGGTCTTTAGCTGTAGGGCATTGGCAGAAGGTAAACATAAAAACATTATCACTTACTTGTCATTGACTAGTGACATTAATAGGAAGACTTGAGACCATCCTTTCTATCATTTGTTTGTTTGTTTTGCTTTATTTCATCATCAAGCACAGAGTTCCTTATTTAGACAAATACCTTAGGTAGTGCCCTACTGCATAAAACAAATCAAAAGGGGACTTCTCTGGACTGAACAGAGGCTCCTGAGCCCCATCAGAGTGGGTCCCCATGTCTGTTCCCGGAGGAGCCTTATGGTACATTTATTTGTCAGAGGAACCCATGTAGAAAACCACGTGTCCAGGCTAACTTCTTCCTATTATAGATTAGACATCCAAATGAGTTCCTTAAAATCACTTTCCTTGTTAGGGACACATTTTGGACCAAGATTCTTGTTTCTTGACTCTTAGTCCTGAGTCAGAGTTCTATGGTGACTGGTTTTTGTTCTTGAGAGTTCAGTGCTGGCTTATTTGAGCTAGTGACCTGTCCTGGTCTCAATCCCCAGAGATGCCACTGCATTAGGACTCTGCCTACAGCCAAAGTCCAGTACCTCTGCTCTTTCCCTTTTCACTTTCTTGACCAACAACCACAGCGATTACCCTGGTGCTCCATAATTGGAATATAAAGATTCCCTTTAATGCATAATTGCTGGCAAGAGCTCTACCCATCAGGAATGAGATTCCCAATAAAAACTGTTTGGTTTTTTTTGCTGAAGATCCAACCAAAGTCCAAGTGCTCTAATTCTTGAGGTGACAGCAACAGTGAAGAGAGAAAGATGAATTTGGGAGATTAGTGAAAAAAAAAAAAACAATGGTCATGGCCTAAATGAATACTTGGACGGCCTTATTATGACTCAATTAGATGAGATGTAAGCTTGATGCAGCGTCCCATTTATAAAGGAGAAGAAATAATACCTCTTTTTGGCTGATGCATGGGGCTGTTGTGAACATAGGTGGGTATTAGAAAGATAATTTAAATTCTGTGAGTGATAAGGGCTAGAGAAATCCAGGGGATCATAGGGGGAAATATTTTTGGTGATGTTTGTCACAATGCCATCCCATGCAGAAGGGGTATTTGTTGTGGGTGGCTGGAATATAGCATGAAGTGAGAATCTTTTCTGTAGATTCCAGCTTAGGCAGAGCAAGGAATCCACTCCATCGAGGCAGGTGGAACTTGGAGAAGAAAATGAACTGTAATGAACTTGTTCTGTATTTAAGATGAAGATTGGGATGGAGACATGATCTGGTTTAACCCCAGCCACCTGAGTTTAGGCTGGTTCCATTACTACAGGTCATATATTTTTCTGGATCAGGCTGTGGCACAACTTAGGCTGTTGTCATCACATTCTGCCCTGTCATTTACAGTGTGGCGACCCAGAGACACCAGCAAAGACATCTGTAGGTGGATTTCCTTACTAGACCAGTTAAGAAATGAGCTCCAAAATATTTGTTGTAAACATATCACTAATGAATACATCACTGCCTTTAGGCTCTGTGAACAACTGTCACTGAGCACCTCCCCAATATCAGGGAATTGTAACCGGGGCTGGGACTAGCTGAGATGCATAGGGAGCTCACCTTGGGCACAAAATTTAACAGGCTGTTGACAAACTCAGTCATCAAGATAAGTCATATTTACAGGCAGTTTTTTTAAAGTTAAATTGGAAATCTGTCCCTCCTTTTACTGCCAATAAACCCTTAGCATCTGCCTGATGCCCGGAAGTGCTTTCCAAAATCAGTGCTTTTCATTCTGTTCTCTTCCACGCATCAACTCATTGCCTTGGTCAGCTCGGCTGCCACAACAGGCTAGGCACCCTAAACAACAGACGTTTATTCCTCTCAGTTCTGGAGGCTGAAAGTTCAAGATCAAGGTGCCAGTGTGGTCAGGTTCTCACTAGAACTTATTTTCTGACTTGCAGATGCCTGCCTTCTTGCTGTATCCTCACATGGGAAGGGCGGGAGAGAGAGAGGGAAGGAGAGAAAACTCTGGTCTTCTTACAAGGACACTAATTGGTGGCCCATCCTCATGAGGTCATCTAAACCTAATCACCACCCAAAGACCTCACCTTCAAATACCATCACATTGGGGGTTTAAGGCTTCAATGTTTGAGTTTGGGGGGGACACAAACATTCAGTCCATAATACTTACTTAACTCTAACATCAAGCCAGTGAAGTATTTAGTATAATCCTTTTTTCCATCTTCGTCTCTTTCTCTCTCTTGTGTGAAAATTAGAACACAGAGATGTGAAATAACTTGTCCAAGTTTATGCAGTTGAACCAGGATTTGAACCCCAGTGCCCTGACCCCAGAACCAGTGCTTTTATCCACTCTTGTTATACTGCCTCTACAGCAAAAGAATATTTTCTCAAGAGAAATCTTGCCTGAGCTACAGACAGAACAAAATGATGGCTCAGGGACAGTAGAAATCTTCCCATGTTTTAATTTCCTGTATGTAGCACAGAAAAGCCATGTAAAGTGAAAATACCAAGTGAAACGAGAAAGGGAGAAGGTAGGTGGCATTTCTTGACTCTCAGTTAACTAGTAAGACCTTAGCTAGAGTCAGTTCCACCAGGCACAGTATGCAGGGGAGGTAAGTTCTGATGAAAGACATATTAGAGAGGAAGCATGACAGAGCAAACAGTCTCAAGAAGGTGAAGTGCTTCAGGGGCTGAGGGGGAAAGCTTGGCACCATAAAGCACCAGATACAGGAGAGCTGAGAGGCATGGAGAAGGACTATACGGTCACTCAAGGAAGGCCAAATGGGTGCAAAAGGTCCCCTTCACCTCTCCCTAGAAGTGGCACCACCACAAAAGTTTGTAGAATTGCCAAACCGTAAGGTCTTGCCCAATACTCACTGGTGCTAAGAGTGCTATAGGTTTGATTTTTGTTCTGCCTGAATTTGCCAAGCACCCTGTTTGAGAATAATCCTTGTTTCCTCTTGCTGCTGATTCAGAACATGCCACTCATTGTTTAACTGATGTCCTGGTGGCCCCACACTGCCTGGAGCGCCTTGCCCAAGGTCATGTCATGATGCACAGCCTGGATTTGGACTCAAGCCCAGATTCTGACCTGTAAGCCCCTGCTTCAGCCTTTACTTGCTGACATTCCTCCTTCTTAATTCTCCTTATCCACACATTTATTCACTTGCTTTTGGTTCAACAGCCTCTCTGGAAACCCCGGTGAGACTCAGCAATTATTCAGTGCACTTGGCGGCCTCTGCCCACCACTAACCAGAAGTTGAGCTGTGAAGGTAGGCCCTGGAGCCTGCCTGTTTCTCCTCTTTCACCTTGGACTTCCTGTGTTCTGAATGTTTGCTCCCTCCATCTCCCCTATAATTCATCTGTTGAAGTCCAAACCCTCAATGTGATGTTAGGAGATGTGGTCTTTGTAGGGTGATTAGGTCATGAGGGTGGAGCCCGCGCAGATGGGATTAGTGCTTTTATAGCACAAGAGTGGAGAGAGTTTGCTTTTTCCCTCTCTGCTCTCTGCCATGTGGCCATCTGCACACCTGGAAGAAGGCTTTGCCAGATTCTGACCATGCTGGCACCCTGAACTGGGGCTTTCCAGTTTCCAGAACTGTGAGGTATAAACTTCTGTTGCTTAAGCCACCGAGTCTGACATTTTTGTTGTGGAAGCCTGAGCTGACTAAGACCTTTACAGAATTTGCGGTTCTATGTAGTGTATGCACTTAAGAAGATAATATGTTTCAGGTTTCTCCTGGTACCTAGAAAGATGCAAAATGCTTATAATGTTTTTAAGTAGTGACCAGAAATGGCAGTGCTTGGGTATCTGGACACTTGCCTCCAAGGTATGTCTAGATATGTAGAGGTGGTAATTTCCAAAATGGTACCAAGAGAGACCATCCATGGTTCAGGCAGGAAACATTCTTTTATACTTCTGCTCATCCAGTCCTGAGCCCCTGGGACAGCCAGTGTTGGCTGTTTACTCAACAGTCATTTCTACCTCTGCCACTGCCCCCTGGCTTCATGTTTTCTGGGAGTTTCCCACTATGGATTGCACATCCCAGAGATGTTCCCAGACTCTCCTGAAGGCAGTCCTGGCTAACAGGACCTAAGGGGAAAGGATGCTGTGTGCGTGTGTATATGTAGCAGGTATTAGGGAAAGGTGGATTCCCTAAAAAAAGAGACACACAAGAGGAAGCACCGGTGTTCATCAGTGGATGCTGCCATGTCTGTGGTGATGTCTGGATCCGTGGCAGCTAAGTTTTGCAGTACCGAGGATAGAATGACAACCCTGTGACGTGCAGAGTACAGATGGAAAGGGCCTTGGATGTTATAATTGAACTGTTGTACCAATCTGGGAGTCGCCTTTCCTCTGCTCTTCTTGCTTTATGAGATAATGTCCTTCTTGTTGGAACAAATACTTTTAATTGAGTGCTTAGGACCCTGCAGCTGCAAACATTCTCCTACACTCTTTACACCAACTTCCCTGCACACTCATTCTTGGAGCTGTGCCCAAGACAGCTCCCTCCTCACAAATACTGACATACTTCATAGTTCCAGCACATTCCTTTTTAGCACTAGGCTTAAGACTGCGTGCACGCACACACACATGCGCACACACTCGTGCGTGCATGGACACACACACACAGTACCTTGATTTGCTCCCTTCAGTTCAGTGCACGTGTGATGTGTTTTAGGTGCCCAGGGACTACTGATGAAAGAACAGAATGCACAGATGTAAGGTAGCAGTGGCAAAGCCTGGCTCTGAGTCACAGCCGGTCTGTGGAATGAATGAGGTGCTCCCCGGCTCCAGCTCCACAGAGGCTGCCTGTCATCTTTGCTCAGAGATTGCTCATGTTTCTCCCGAGGCTCTTGCCAAGGAGGCATTTGCATTCCGTTGACTCAGCACTAGCAGGAAACTCCCAAACAAGCTGGATTTACTTTTTTGGGCTGAAGATGCCTGAACAGAGGGTGCCTGATAGGGGGTGAGAGACAGTGATAGTGGGGTCAGGAGAGAGAGACTGCTATTCAGGATTTGCATTACTAGTTAGAGGGAATGTGTGTTTAGTGCAAAGGACGAAGCCGTGGAAGAAACCAGCCATGTGGTCTTGGGGTCAGAGCTGAGCTGGGGCCATGAGGCATTGTCAGAAATGTATTCTGGATGGGAGGCAATGAGGCGTCTACATTACAGGGGAAAGAATATGTAAGAGTCTGTCCTGGCTTATGGGACAGTCTGGGCTCGGGACAGTCAGTGCAGCAGGTAGGACTGGCTAGAAAGGGCAGGCTAGAAGCAGGTATGAGACAGTGTGATGGGGAGGAGAAGGACTTGGCCAACTCCACAGGAGGAAAACCACCACCGTGAGCTTCTAGAACATTACTGATCACCAGAAAGTATGGCCACAGAGAGCAGGCATTGGTTTGGGCCAATGGTCCTCAGAGGAAAATAGAATTTGAATGGGACCCAAGGCTGATGACACAGAAGAATTATTATTTTTCAGCTTTTGTGAAAAATACATGCAGAGCCGCTGAGTCCCACCTGTTGGAGGAGGTCATAAAGAGGATGCAACCTCACTTGACCTTGAGCTGGTCCTGGGATCTTGGTGCCTCCTTGCCTCCTCCTCATCCTTGGATGTGCCCTCCAGCCACCGTTCCCACAGTGGGAGCCATTTATTTCATGGACGCAGCCTTGAGAGAGCAAAGTGCTGTTGAGACCACATGGATGGTGCCTGCTACTAAACCCGTCAAGACCTCTGTATAAACCTTTATGGTTCTGGTGGGCAGTGCGGAGATCTACTTGACTTGCAGCCACTGAAGACAAGCCTTGATGTGACTCCTTGCTCACTGCACCAACCTGCCACCTACCAATCTGGAGAGCCTGCCTCTTTCTTCAGTCTTTCCTTGCTCCCCAGTAGGGCAGCCCGTTTACAAACCAAAGCTATCTGACTTCCCCCCCTGGGGTTCTGATTCAGCCGTTTCAGAGAATCTAATTTGATCGGCCCATGGAATTTATATTTTGAAAAAGTTTCCAGGTGAGTCTGATGATGAGTCAGGTTTGGGACCTTTTAGAATTGGCAGTAACAGTGTTGACGTGAGGTTTAGAGCAGATGGTGGATACACTGAGTGAGCAGGTAGTCAGGCCTCTGGGATCAGGGGTCAAGGGTAGAAACACCCTCCACCCTGAGAAATGACAGACTCACACAACAGTGGCTTGACATCAGCAATCCTGGGGAAAGTCTTCCCCGTACCTGTCATAGGAGGGATGTGCTGGTATCCCCACTTGTCCCCGATGGAACTGAGGTTCAGAGAGGATAATCAATTTGCCCCAGACACCCAGTCAGGTCAATGGTGAAAATGTCAAAAGGGGTCGGGCTTTTCTGTCCTCCAGTGACGGTGGGAGGCTGACTTCATAAGCAGAGGGGGAACTGGCCAGGGGCGCACAAAACAGGCTGGAGAGCAGAAAGGAAAGAAAAAAAATATGCTGGAGTTGATTAAAATGAGACCAAGGAAGAGAAAGAGAGAAAGGTATTCAACATGAGAGAAAAGGCTCTTATTTTCTGAATTTTGCTTTTTTAAAAAAATTCCATAATTACAGCTTACTTCTTTAACTCGGAGTTCTAGCTCCTTACTGTATGAAATTTTTCTTGTTCCAAATGCTGAGTAATTCCTTCTTTTGATGCCCTTTTACAAGTGTCTCTGGTCTCTTGGCTGAGTGTCATGTGATAGGCAACTTCTCTGCCCTCCGTTTGCATGGGCTGGGTATGGAGGAGGTGGCGTGGACCATCTGTCTGTCTTGAGATGTTAAGAGTCATTCTGTAGAAGTTTTCAGTAATTTTGAGTCATTTTGTTTTACAGTATTTTGTAAACAATGCCTCCCCAGGAGCCAAATATAGTAAAGACCTACTTGTCTGAAACTAAGCAAAACAAATTCATAAGTAGTTGTAAGGATGTTTTCTGGCCCTCCTGATATGTTGTACTAAGAACCATGGAAACATTTAGGGCTCTGAAGGAGGAAAATTCAGCACATCAATATGCATTTACAAGAGCCAATGCCTCTTCTGAAGCCTCTGCCTTTCTAACCAGGAACACTGCAGACCCCCAGGACTCCTGGGTGCACTCAGCTGTCCAAGGAAGGATGAGATGCCATTTTTTCTGGACAGTTCACAGACTTCAGAATCCTCTGACATTCCTTAGAAACACAGGAGAAAACTAATGCTGCCGCTAGTCTTCTTTGTAAACAGTCAATGGGAAAAGTGTGTTCTTTAGTTTTTGCAGCCGACATTTTGGACAGCAATGCATTAAATTAAAATAACAAAGTGTTATGCAAAGCATGTATTATACCATAACAATGTATTGCAAAGCAGTTTACTTTCTTCTATGGTTTGAGTTTAATGAGTTTTTTTCCCAAAAAGAACCATAAAAAGGATGCTTAGAGAAAGGAGACTGTTTTGTTTCTTTAATAAGCAATGTAGCTCTCATCAGATGTTATGAAGATTGATTACTAATACATTTTTAATGCAGATAATTTATTAGATAATAGAGCATTTTCTCCTCTAAATTTCCAGTAGGAGGAAATCATTGAGTTTTTCCATTTTAAATTAAAGGTTTTCTACAATTGGTTTTTCGCTAAGCCTTAAAATGGATGATCAAATTTAATTGTGTAAACACACACTTAGGATGAAGCCCGCTGCTAATGCTTCTCCCGCAGACTTTTCTGTCTGCTCAAGTCCCAGCAAACCTCTTGAAAGCAAGAACCAAATACGACCCATTCCCTAACCCACATGCCTAGCAGAGTGCTATTATTATAAAGGAAGTATATACTCTGTAAATGTTTGTTGGATGAATTAATGTCATATGCTGATTTTTTAAAAATTAATTTTAATGAGGTGACATTGATAAATCAGGGTACATATGTTCAGAGAAAACATCACCAGGTTATTTTGACATTTAATTATGTTCCATACCCATTACCCAAACTCAAATTGTCTTTGGTCACCTTCTATCTGTTTTTATTTTTTTTGTGCCCCTCCCCTCTTCCCACCCCCTTACCTCTCCTTCCACCCCACCCCTCCCTGTAACCACCACATTCTTGTCTGTGTCTCTGAGTTTCTTTTTTATGTCCCACCTATGTATGGAATCATATAGTTCTTAGTTTTTTCTGATTTACTTATTTCACTCAGTGTAATGTTATCAAGGTCCATCCATGTTGTTGTAAATGATCTGATGTCATCATTTCTTACAGCTGAGTAGTATTCCATAGTATATATGTGCCACTTCTTCTTTATCCAGTCATCTATTGAAGGGCTTTTTGGTTGTTTCCATGTCTTGGTCACTGTGAGCAATGCTGCAGTGAACATGGGGCTGCATGTGTCTTTATGTACCAATGTTTTTGAGTATATACCCAGTAGAGGGATTGCTGGGTTATATTGTAGCTCTATATTTAATTTTTTGAGGGACTACCATACTTTCTTCCATAATGGTTGTACTACTTTCCGTTCCCACCAACAGAGGATGAGGGTTCCTTTTTCTCAGCCTCTCCAACACTTGTTATTACCTGTCTTGTTGATAATAGCTAATCTTACAGGTGTGAGCTGATATCTCATTGTAGTTTTGATTTGCATTTCTCTAATAGCTAATGAAGATAAGCATCTTTTCATATATCTGTTGGCCATTTGTATTTCTTCCTGGGAGAAGTGTCTGTTCATGTCCTCTTCCCATTTTTTTATTGGATTGTTTGTTTGTTGTTGAGTTTTATAAGTTCTTTGTATATTTTGGATATTAGGCCCTTATCTGAGCTGTTGTTTGAAAATATCATCTCCCATTTGGTTGGCTGCCTGTTTGTTGTGTTGTCAGTTTCTCTTGCTGTGCAAAAACTTCTTAGTCTGATGTAGTCCCATTCATTTATCTTTGCCTTCACTTCCCTTGCCTTTGGAGTCAAATTCATAAAGTGCTCTTTATGGCCAAGGTCCATGAATTTAGTACCTATGTTTTCTTCTATATAATTTATTGTTTTAGGTCTTACATTTAGGTCTTTGATCCATTTTGAATTAATTTTAGTACAAGGGGACAAACTCTAGTCGAGTTTCATTCTTTTGCATGTGGCTTTCCAGTTTTCCCAGCACCATTTGTTGAAGAGGCTTTCTTTTCTCCATTGTGTGTTGTTGGCCCCTTTATCGAAAATTATTTGACCATATATATGTGGTTTTATTTCTGGGTTCTCTATTCTGTTCCATTGGTCTGAGTGTCTATTTTTCTGCCAATATCATGCTGTTTTGATTGTCGTGGCTCTATAATATAATGTGAAGTCAGGTATTGTAATGCCCCCAGCTTTGTTCTTTTTCCTTAGGATTGCTTTGGCTATTCGGAGTTTTTTATAGTTTCATATAAATCGGATTATTTTTTGTTTCATTTCTTTAAAAAATGACATTGGAATTTTGATGGGAATTGCATTAAATTTGTATATCACTTTGGGTAATATAGTCATTTTGACTATATTTATTCTTCCTATCCAGGAACAAGGAATATTTTTCCATTTTATTCTATCTTTTTCGATTTCCCTTAACAATGGTTTGTAGTTTTCATTATATAGGTCCTTAACATTCTTTGTTATGTTTATTCCTAGGTATTTTATTTTTCTTGTTGCAACCAAGAAGGGGATTACTTTTTTGAGTTGGTTTTCTGATGTTTCATTGTTGGCATATGGGAAGGTTTGTATATTAATTTTGTATCCTGCGACCTTACTGTATTGATTTATTGTTTCTAGTAGTCTTTTTGTGGAGTCTTTGGGGTTTTTGATGTACAGGATTATATCTTCTGCAAAAAGTGAAAACTTTATTTCTTCTTTTCCAATATGAATGCATTTTATTTCTTTTTCTTTTCTGATTGCTCTGGCTAGAACTTCCAGCACTACGTTGAATAAGAGTGGAGAGAGTGGACAACCTTGTCTTGTTCCTGATTTTAGGGGAAAAGTCCTCCGTTTTTTGCCATTTAATATGATGTTAGCTGATGGTTTGTCATAAATGGCCTTTATTATGTTGAGATGTTTTCCTTCTATATCCATTTTGTTGAGTGTTTTAAACAAAAAATGGTGTTGTATTTTATCAAATGCCTTTTTTGCATCTGTTGATAGGATCATATGGTTTTTGTCCTTTGTTTTGTCTATATGGTATATTACGTTAACTGTTTTACGTATATTGAACCAACCTTGTGATTCTGGGATGAATCCCACTTGATCATGATGTATTATTTTTTTTAATGTTTTGTTGTATTCGATTTGCTAGTATTTTAGCATCTGTATTCATTAGTGATATTGGTCAGTAGTTTTCTTTTTTTGTGTTGTCCTTGCCAAGTTTTGGTGTGAAAGTTACGTTGGCCTCATAAAATGTGTTTGGAAGTATTGCTTCTTCTTCAATTTTTTTGGAAGACTTTGAGTAGAATAGGAACCAAATCTTTGAATGTTTGATAGAATTCACTAGTATAGCCGTCTGGCCCTGGACTTTTATTTTTTGGGAGGTTTTTGATAGTTGTTTCTATTTCTTCCCTGCTTATGAGTCTGTTTAGGCTTTCTGTTTCATCATGATTCAGTCTATCTATTCTAGGAAGATTGTATTGTTCTAGGAATTTATCCATTTCTTTTAGATTGTTAAATTTGGTGGCATATAGTATTTAATGGTATTCTACAATAATTCTTTGTATATCTATGATATCTGTGGTGATTTCTCCTCTTTAATTTTGGATTTTGTTTATTTGAGTCTTTTTTTTCCTTAGTGAGTCTTGCCAAAGGTTTGTCAATTTTGTTGATCTTTACAAAGAACCAGCTCTTTGCTTTATTAATTTTTTCTATAGTTTTTCTGTTTTCTATTTTGTTTATTTTTGCTCTGATTTTTATTATTTCCTTTCTTCTGCTGGTTTTGGGTTGCCTTTGTTCTTTTTCTAGTTCCATAATATGTGTAGTTAAGTGGTTTACTTGGGTTCTCTCTTGTTTGTGCATATAGGCCTTTAGTGATATGAACTTCCCTCTTATTGCTGCTTTTGTTGCATCCCAGAGATTCTGATATGTCGTATTGTTATTTTTGTTTGTTTGTATTTTGATCTCTGCTTTTATTTCTTCTTTGACCCACTCATTTTTTAAAAGTATGTTGTTTAGTTTCCACATTTTTGTGGGTTTGTTTACCTCTTTTTTGCAGTTGAATTCTAGTTTCAAGGCTTTATTATCAGAGAATATGCTTGGTATGATATCAATCTTTCTGAATTTGTTGATGTTATTTTTGTGGCCCAACATATGGTCAATTCTTAAGAATGTTCCATGTACCCTAGAGAAAAATGTATTCTCTGGCACTTTGGGATGAAATGTCCTGTAGATGTCTATCATATCCAATTGTTTAAGGTCAATATTTCTTTATTAATTTTCTATTTGGATGAACGATCTAGAATTGTCAGCGGTGTATTGAGGTCTCCAAGTATGAATGGATTTTTGTCAGTTTTTCTTTTTAGGTCAATCAGTACCTGTCTTATATATTTTAGTGCTCCTTGGTTTGGTACATATATATTAAAAAGTGTTATGTCTTCTTGATTCAATGTCCCCTTTATCATTATGAAACAATCATTTTTGTCTCTGATTACCTTTGTTGTCTTGTAGTCAGCATTTTTAGATATGAGTATTGCTACACCTGCTTTTTTGGGGGGGGATGTTATTTGCTTGGAGTATTCTTTTCCAGTCTTTCACTTTGAATTTGTTTTTATCCTTGTAGCTTAGATGTGTTTCTTGTAGGCAGCATACAGTTGGATTTTCTTTTTTAATCCATTCTGCTACTCTGTGTCTTTTTATTGGTGAGTTCAATTCATTTACATTTAGTGTAATTATTGGCATTTGAGGGTTTCTTATCACCATTTTATATATTGCTTTCTGATAGTTATGTATCTTGTTTGATTCTTCTCTTTTGTTTTTCTATCATTTGCTTTTGTTTGGTTGTAATCTATACTTCTTTTCTCTGTTGCTTCTTTTTTCAAGCCATGCGCTTCTGTGGTGGTTTTTTCAGGGGTGGTTACCATTAAGTAATGAAAAGGGTACCCACCATGTTCATTGTAGTACATTATCTCATGAGTGCTTCTGCACTCCATCGTTCTTTGCTACTGTTAACCTTTGTCCTCTCCCCTTTTTTGTTTTTGTTGTCACAGATTAAATTTGATTTTATTGTGTTCTTGATAGAGTTTTTACTTGTGGTTTTGTTTTGTTCTTTGTATCTGGTCAGAAAGCCCCCTTTAGTATTTCCTGAAGTGGGGGTTTTCTGGTGATAAATTCCCTCATCTTTTCTGCATCTGTGAATGTTTTTATTTCTCCTTCATATTTGAAGAATAGCTTTGATGGGTATAGTTTTCTTGGCTGAAAGTTCCTATCTTTTAGAACTTTAAATATTGGGGTCTATTCTCTTCTAGCTTGTAGAGTTTCTGCTGAGAAATCTGATGATAATCTAATGGGCCTTCCTTTATATGTTGTATTTTTCTTTTCCCTGGCTGCCTTGAGAATTTTCTATTTGCCATTGGTTTGTGCCAATTTCATTATGATGTGCCTTGGAGTAGATTTGTTAGGGTTAAGACAACTTGGTATTCTGTTTGCTTCTTTAATTTGAGGTTTTAGTTCTTTCCACAGGCTTGGGAAGTTCACGTCTATTATTTGTTTAAATATGTTCTCTATTCCATTTTCTCTCTCTTCTCCTTCTGATATACCCATTATTCTTATGTTGCTCTTTTTGATGAAGTCAGGCAATTCCTGTAGGGCTTTCTCACTGTTTTAAAATTTGTGAATCTCTCTCCTCTTCTCTCTGTAGTGCTTCTAGTTGCCTGTCTTCTATATCATGAATTCTCTCCTCTATCTGGCTTGTTCTACTAGCTAAGCTTGTTATCTCGTTTCTCAGTTCATGAATTGAGTTTTTCATCTCTGTTTGATTCATTTTCATAGTTTCAATTTTCTTGGTTCTGTGCTTTCTTGTATATCCCTCAGTATTTTTAAGATTTCAGTTTTAAATTCTCTTTCATTTAACTCCAAGGTCTCCAAGCTATTGAATTTTTTTTCTATAGATTTTTCCTCATCTATCTGAGCTATGTCTCTGTCTTTGTATTCATGATATTTGATTATTTTTCTTTAATGGAACTTGAGAGTGGTATTGTTAATAACACTAATAAGAGTTGATAAAGAATAAAAAAAATAAAATAAAAATGTAAAATAATTAAAAAATTTTTTTGAGAAAATACAGTGAAAAACTGAAAATTATATTGTGCAAATGGAACAAAAACTACATAGAATGAAGGGTCTGAGTTCGGGAGAGGTGACAAAGAGGCAAAGGACAAGGTAAGAACTCACAAAATGCTACAAGGAAAAAATTTGGATCAAGAATAAAATAATTTGTTTGTAAATGATGGTAGAATGAGAAATATAGTGAAAGAAAAAAGAAGAAAAAAAGAAAAAGAAAAAAATACTGTGAAAGATGCAAATTCTATTGTATTAAGTGGAATAAAAACTACATAGAATGGAGAGCCGGAGTTGGGGGGAATGCTAATGAGATAAACAGTGAAGTAAAAAAGCAGACAAAATGCCACAAAGAAAATATTTGAATCCAAAATAAAACAATTTGTTTGTGATTGAGGATTAAATGAGAGGAAAAGTGAAAGAGAAAAGAAGAAACCAAAAGAGTGGGAGAAAAAAGAGAAAAGAAAAATAAAAGGAGAAAGTTAAGGTTTTTGGAATGTAATTCTCATAGAGAGAAAAAAATAGAAAATGTAACACCTATGGGTAATGAAGTTCAAAGTGAAAAGAAAAAAATAAAACAGAAAGAGGATAAAAGGACCAAGGTGGAAGAAAAAAAGGTACAAAAATGAAAAGAAAAAAAAAAACTGGTTATAAAGACTGTGGATTTTTTCTGGTTTTGAGAGGTTATCTTCTTCCTTTTTCTCCTTTCTCTCTCTTTTTGGCCAGTGGTACTGTACCCCATGTTCTGCCCCTGTGGCACTCTTAGATAGAAATTTGCAGTTGATGTGTCGTTATGGTGATGACATAAAGTAGGTCTCAGTCCTGTTGGTAGAAAGGGCTTGTTAGCATTTGCAGGCTTCAACAATGGGAGAGTCCGTTTTTCTGGAGCCTCTCCCCCAGTCTCTCCTTCCTGAACCAGCAACCTGGGGACCCAGCTGTAAAGTTGCTGCTGCCATTCTCTGAAGAGCAAGAGGCTCTAAGAGCTGCCAAAACTCCCTTCTATCCCTACTCAACACAGGGTTCTGGGAAAGATCTTGTCAGCCCAAGCCAACAGCGTAATCAGGCAGGTCTGGGAGCCGATTGCTCCTCAGGTGTCTTTCTATGAGCCTCCTGGTATGTTTAGTATGCCTCAGGCCTTCACGGGACTACTCTCCCCAGGCTTTTTGCACTTTGTAACCTGTATCAGCTGGCAGGAAGTTGCCCTAGTCACTGCCTGCAGAACAAGAGGTCTTAAAAGCTGCCAAGTCCCTCTTCCAGGTTCTTTTAAAGCCCAGCCCTGGGTAAAAAAGCGCTGCTGACAAAAGCCACCAGCTTAAGCAGGAATGGGGTGAGCTGACTTCTGGTCAGGCTCCTTTCTAAGGGTCCCGGGTATGTCTAGTTAAATTTGCCTTAGTGCTCCACAGGTCTGCTCTTCACAGGCTTCTCCCTTGTTGGGAAGCTTACAGCCCAGCCTGCCCAACTTCTGCAGTGTTCTTTGAGGTCTGTTTTATAAGAATGTGTTTTTTATCCTGTATTGGCTGGCAGGAAGTTGCCCCAGCCACTGCCTGCTGAGTGAGAGGCCCTGAGAACTATCAAGTCCCTCCTCTGGGTTCTCTTAAATCATAGACCTGGGAAAGAAGACCTTGTCAGCCAGAGCTGCTGCCAGCGTACATCAGCCAAGCAGTGAGCAGACTGCGAGTTAGGCTCCTTTCAGCAATCTGCGGGTCTGCTCTCCATAGGTTGCCTGCAAGTTGCCTGCTTGCCCTTCCCCCAGCACTTCCATAGTATTCTTCCTGGGGAATTTGCTTTGTCAGTCTGTATGGCTGGCAGAGGCGCCCCACCCGGAGAGGTCCAGGTGTAGGGAGCCGGCTTTTGTTCACTCCCCGTGTGCTGTTGTTTGGGGAGCAGGGATTATACAGAGACTCGGGCTGCAGCCCACGCAGAAGGCTACTGCTGACAGTCTCTGACCCAGCCCCTTCGTCTGGGAACACAGGCACCCACGCCTGAGGCTTTAGGAGGAACCACTTGTACACTGCCTGCGCTCACTGATCCGGAGACCGGGGGTGAACAAAGCCCACTCCACAGGCAAGCCACTCGCCCACCTCTACTGGGGTTTGCTGTTGGTGTTAGCCCCATGTAGGTTGAGCCGCAGGCACACTCTCTCCTCAGCTTGAATCTTTCCACCCTATCCCTCCCTTCCTCTCAGTTCCAACTGATAAAAAGTTTCCTCAGGTCAGTGAGGGAAGCAGAATACTCCGTTCTCTGTCCTATTTCCTTCAGAGTGGTTTTTCTCCCAGTTGTACCTTTGTTTGATGTATGTGTATTTCAGATGCTACTGAAATTGTTTTTCTGTGTCCAGTTGTTGAATTTGTTGAAATTTCAGGGAGAGGTATCGGGAGCCCTCCTCACGGCACCATTTCTCTGACATCACTCCATATGCTGTTGTTTTATTGCAAATACTAATTCAAAATTTCCTCCTGATAAATACACTGTCCTAATCTTGTTTATCAGTGATGGGTTGCTGCTATATAGGATTCACACTTTCTCGTGTCTTTCTTTGTCATCTTTCAGTGGTCGGCAAGGCAGCAGGGTGCAGAGACAACCTTAGACTCAGGCTTCTGTGCTCAGCAGACATGTTAACTCCTTTGCCTACTTGGGTTAATAATTTATAAGCCCAACTGCGTCCCAGTTTTCTTTGCTAAAGGATGCTGAAGTGTTCTACCCTATGGACATCAAGTGGTCAGTCTGGGCACAGCTAAATTGCAACAGCCAATGAAAAAATGTCCCATTCAGTGGGGCCAAAAGCTTCTTCCGCAATTCTTCTTACACTTTTATAGCAAATGGCAAAGACATGTAAGTTTAAGAACAGTTATCTCTGGGAGAGACTGGGGTGCACAGCTCAAAAAGGAAAGAAAAACTTTTCCTTGAAGCATCATTTATTTTAAAAGGCCATGCACGTTTACATTGCAAACCATAATATACTTGTTTGTTATAATAAAATAAAACAGAGCACAAGTTTTTTTATGTTTAGTTAATATAGAATTGAGTTTAATTTCTGGAAAAGTAGCCTGACAAGGTAGTAACTGGGAATAGAAGTCCAGAATTCAGCCACGAAGCTCTTGGAAAGCCACATTTTTAGCCAGTTTATGAAGCCGTGGGTAAGTGGCCCTTATGGAAAGGTTAAGATACTTGGATCATGTGATGGTTAATTTTGTGTGTTAACTTGGCCAGGCCATGGTACTCAGATATTTCATCAAACATTGTTCTCGATGTTCCTGTGAACTTATTTCTTAGAAGAGATTAACATTTTAATCAATAGGCTTTAAGTAAAGCCTATAACTTTCTTTAAGATGAATGAGTAAGCCTCATCCAATCAACTGAAAGCCTTCTCCCTGGGGAAGAAGAAATTCTGCCAGCAGACAGCCTTCAGACTCAAATTACAGCAACTGTCCCCTGAGTGTTCAGTATGCCGGCCGCACTGCACATTTGGGACTAGCTTGTCTCCACAATCACAGAAGCCAAGTCCTTAAAATAAATTTCTCTATATATGTCCACATGTGCTACTGGTTCTGTTTCTCTGGAGAACCCTGACTCATTTAGATGAACTGAGAGGGTCACTGACTAATTAGTCATCTGTCAAAGGAATGAATAGTCATCAAAATGTTTTTCAGGGAGATAAAATGACTGACAATGCTGTTCCCTACTAATGCTGGAATTGCAACACATGTATGTGAACCAGTCACAACCACCTCATCACCTCCCCACAATGAGATCCTTGTCAGACTCACAAACCACATTTTCACTGTGCCAGCAGCATCACAGGTGCTATGACACCACTTTGCCCAGTTCAGGTGTTTGAGAAAAGTCATTCCGGATGCTTTACTAAGAAAGCAAATGAATGAACACTAAATTTATTTAACAAATCCACTTTTTCACCCACTTTTTGTAAAGATGTCCTTTGTTTTTTTTTTTTTTTTCCTTTCTTCTTTTCCAAGTGAGAGGAGGGGAGAAAGAGAGACAGACTTCTGCATGCGCCCGGACCAGGATCCACCTGGCAACCCCTGTCTAGGGCTGATGCTCCGCTCATCTATGGCCATGCTTACAACCGAACTATTTTTAGCGCCTGAAGCAGAGGCTCCACGAAGCCATCCTCAGTGCCCAGGCCGATGTGCTCGAACCAATTGAGCCATGGCTGTGGGAGGGGAAGAAAGAGAGAGCGCAGAGGGGAAGGGTGAAGAAGCAGATGGGTGCTTCTCCTGTGTGCCCTGACTGGGAATTGAACCAGGACATCCACATGGCAGGCCAATGCTCTATCACTGAGTCAACCAACCAGAGTACCCTTTGTTTTTTTACTTCAAGAGGAAAAATCAGTTCAATCCCTTTAGATTTTTTTAAGTTGACACACCATCAATAACGTCTCACTTCTTTTTTTTCTGTGACTGAATAATAAGAAATAAGAGGGACTAATGCTTTTATCAAGTGACATAAATGGGCTCCTGCACACCGAGAAATCAGACGTGCCACATCCTGCCCCTAGGTGGACTGGCACTGGCTTGTGTTTCAGGCCCATTTGCACAATTTATTCCCTTTCCAGGATGGCTCTCAAAACAACAATGATCTCACTCAGTTTTCTAATCACTCTCAGCACATTAAAAGTTATTTCAGCCTCACAAAAATCATAACACAATTTCCAAAATGGAAGCTGGAATTCTTCACATTTCATTTGACACGTTTCTCAGAACATGTCCCAGTCCTCCAGTGGCATGTGACTATAGAACCATGGAAGTGTCTGTGTGGGGTGGGGATACATTTCCACCACCAAGACGATAGTGGGTAGCCAATGGGACTTGGGAGTAAAGGAGAAGTAGGAGTCTAATATGACAGCAAGGTTGTAAAACAACGTACGATATTTGTTACATAGAGTGGGAGTGCAGAACTGGGTAAAGGTATGACATAACCTTTAGAGGGCAAATATTTCAAAGTTTTCCCTTATATAGTTGGTAAAATCAATATCCCTGAAAATGTGTGGTAGAGTTAAGGAGGTCAGGGAAGTGTTAGGTTGTTCTCAAGGACAGTGACCTTTGCTGTCTGTTCTGTTATTCTCAAGGTTATGGGTGGGCTGAAACAATATCCTTTGAGTTAGGATTCAAAAATGACTGTATTTGTGGCTAAAACTTATAAAGTGGGTATGTGTAGTTGATTGGGTCCAGTTAATTAAAGAGCTAACAACTAGAGAAACAATAAAGGACTAACAATTTTGACTGTTTGTCTCCATAAACAGAAGAAAGATATCAAATAGCTATAATTGCAACCAATGGACTGGACTGGACTGTGTGGACTGTAGACTACAGTCATGTTTGCACATCTTTCTGTTTCCCTCAGCTCCTCCCCCAGTGCCTGTATAAGGAGGGATCAATAATAATGGTTGACCTACTGCCAGCGTTTAATTTGTAAAAAATAATAAATAAAAAGAAATGCGAGGTCTATCATCACAGTTCCTTTGTGTGTGCTCTCTGTACCTGAGAGAATGAGGCTAGTATGATATCAACAACCTGGAAATGCATTTAAACAATCACAAAAGTTATCTCATTGCTCAAACTGTTTGTTCTTTTACCAAAATAAAACCGTAGTGAAAATTTATTTAATTAGCAAAATGTGAATAAGAAAAAACTTAGCCCATGAAGAAGATGAATGCAATAATTTGAAAGAGATAATGGGAGATGGAAATACAGCCATGGATCACATTATGATGTTTCAGTCAATGACAGACTGTATCTAAGATGGTGGTCCCATAAAGTTATATACGTAGCACAGGTGTGCAGCGGGCTATACAACCCAGCTTTGTGTAAGTGCTCTTTAGGATGTTCACACAACGACACAATCACCTAATTAATGATCCTTTCTCGGAAGTATCCCAGTCCTTGCCTGATCAGGCGGTGGCGCAGTGGATAGAGAGTTGGCCTGGGACGCAGAGGACCCAGGTTGGAAATCTGGAGCTCACGGGTAAGTTCCGGCTCACCAGCTTGAGTGCGAGGTTGCTAGCATTGCCTGGCATGTAGTGGCTACCCAATGATATTGTTAAAGGGAGGGAGTAGGGAGGGAGGCAGGAAGGTGAGAAACACCCCCACTGAAAATCACAGAAGTACTTAGACATCAGTGAGATGTCTCTCTAGGTCCGTGTCCCCTGCCGCAACTAGGTGTCCTCTGTCCTTCTGCACTTTATTTGCGTTCTTATTTCCCTACCCTTGTGAGAGCCATTTCCTGCCCTAGCGCTCTCTGAGGCCAAGCGCACCTGCGGAAATGACGGTGGCCCTGTGAGAGACCAAAACGCTCTGAGCCTTTGTCTCCTCTTCTCTATCCTCAGGCAGTGTTTTCTTTTCAGAATCCTCTGCTACTGTCCATATTCTCGTGCACTTAAGTTTCTTTAGTGGGCACAACCCCCGCTTTTTTTTCTTAGAGTGTTTTAATTATAAATTTAGAAATCTAGAATAAATTTAGAAGTCAGTCAGAGTGCAAACGTTTGACAAATAACAGGTATGGGCTTCATTTCAATTGTTCCCTGAACCTGAATATAAATTTGAACTTTTAGGTCCAGATTTGAATTCCTTTAATTCAAATATCAAAATATTTTTGAGGTTATGTTGCTGAATGAGGAAATGGATGTCTGCTTCTTACATAAAGGTGACCCAGTGACTAAACTGGTATTAGATTACAGATTAGGTCACGTGCTCTTGAATGAACAGTCTAGTGATGATGTAATCCTGATGCAAGAATGGGATTAAAAATATTGAAGCTTTTCCAATTATTTGGATAATATGCTTTGATCCATCGAGCTCTTGGACTTTAAGTTTCCATTAGCTTATTTTCACTTGTATCTGTAGCCAAGGAAGGAGTGGCTTAAGCAAGAAATTAAGGGCATGATTTTATTCCTGAATATCTGTACCCTGACTCAGAAAGGGGCAGTTGTAAATAGCCTGAATTCATTTGACTTGCTCTAAGCACTTTATTTATTTGAGAACACATATCAACACTTAACAATCCTTTCCTTTTCCCCTTTCTTGAAAGGACAGCTACCTACTGTTCTTGTCTTCTCTCTTCAGGTAGTGAAACTGGCAGAACACATTTGTTTCCATGAAATCCAGTTCTACTGGGGGCACTTACCACTTGCTGTCTTAAAAAAAAAACCTCTGTGGTGTCTACACTGAAAATATCACTCACTGTCGTTCTTTCTTTTTAATAATTTTATTAACAAAGTATGCAGAAGACACTGTATGTTTTCTTTAATTAATAATAAAAACATTTATTATTTACTTTATGCCAGATATAGTACAAGATGTTTTATACACTTTAATTTCAATACAGCAAATCATCACTTAATATTGCCAATACATTCTGTGACTTCAAGTGAAACAACATATAACAAAACCAATTTTACCATATAAACAAGAGTTAAGTTTTATGATATCTCATTGACATTTAATGGCATTGAATGCAATGATGTGATTTGAGGACCTGCTGTATTTTATTTGTATCTTTTTATCTAACTCTAAAAATTATCCTACAATGTATTGTTTACTTTGTTTTACGGAGAATGAAATAGAAACTCAAAAAGTTGGAGTAATTTGCCCCAAATCGTGCTATTAAGTACCCGCAGTGTTATTCAAATTTCACCTCTGAATCCAGTCTCTGTTCATTCATTCTTCACTATGTTGGTGCTAAATCAACTATTTCTCCATTCATTTAGCTTAGTTCCTGGTTTGATCTCCAAAGAAATTAATCTTCAATTATACAGTTTAGCCAAGTTAGCAAACATAGGCTATACCCATTTGTATGTACTGGGCATGTGCTATGCATTTATAGTCACACACCACTTAACAGCAGGAGTATGTTCTGGGAAATGCATCCTTAGGCAATTTCATGGTTGTGCAGGCTTCACGGAGTGCACTTACACAAACCTAGATGGTACAGCCTGTTATACACTTAGGTTATACCATATAGCTATTGCTCCTGTCTATAAGCTTGCCCAGTATGTTACTGTACTGAATACTGTAGGCAATTGTAACATAATGGTAAGTATTTGTGTATCTAAACATAGAAAAGTTACAGTAAAAATGTGATATAAAAGGTATAAAATGGCACAGCTCCTTAGCATGGATGGGCTCGCAGGACTGGCTGTTGCTCTGTGTGAGTCAGTGAGTGGGGAGGGAAGGTGTTGGCCCAGGACTTTAGTGCATGCTCCTGTGGACTTTGTAAACACTGTACACTTAGGTTGCACTAAATTTAAACAATAAGACCAGATTAAATCAAGCACAAGAGAAAAGGAAGCAATCAGGTGACATGGTAAACTCAAGATGCAAGAAGCTGCTGCCCTTGCAACATGGAACACTGGTTTACAGAAAACTCTTTTTTGTAAGTAGAAAGAGTACAGTCTAAAATAACAAAAAGTATGGTATAGTGAATACATAAGCCAGTAACATAGATAGTTTATTATCATGATCAAGTATTACGTTCTGAACATAATTGTACATGCTATACTTTTTATATGACTGGCAGTATGGTAGGTTTGTTTACACCAGCAGCATCACAAACACGTGAGTAATGCGCTGTGCTGCTACATGTTACCATGGCTACGGCATCACTAGGTGACAGGAATTTTTCAGCTCCACCATTGTCTTATGGGACTGCTGTTGTATATCAGTCCCTTCTTGACTGAAATGTCCTTATGTTGTGCATGGTTGTAAATCTATCTTCACGACTGGGTTTGTACATGTGAGAGGGCTAGGAGAAAAAGAACAAGAATTAAAGGAGATTCCGGAAATATAAAGGCAAACATTTAAGTGTTGATAGATTGATAATAAAACCTATTAAAACTGTCAAACCATCTTCTCTGCATTTCTGGGCATAGGGCATTGTGGGGAGGGGCATGATTCTAAGAATGACACTTTCAGTCCTGTGTAGCTGGTGTGCAGCACCACCCACAGAAACAATGGGGCTCTGGTGGTTTATGTCAGAGATCCAGTAAGGATCTTTAAACAAGAACCCGCAGCTGCTCTGGAATATTCATTTTCTGCCTGACCACTTTCAGTTAATAGAGTGAAAGTTAAAAGCATCAAACTCATGCAAAAGCTTTTATGAAAATGAACGCATCAAACAAATGGATCTTTAAAAAAATCTGAGAGTTGATGCACACTAATAATATTAGCTTCAATTATATTTAGCCTTTTTCAAATAAAGCCCTAGCAAATAGATAAGAGAGGACGGCTTCCATTTCCGATTCCCCTCCCCTGCCCCGCCTGCCATCCGCCCTCTTCTCAGCGCTGCATGACTCATGGCTGAGTCTGTGGCCCAAACACAAGTAAAGGGTCAACAAATGAGCAGAAGGAGGATGGTGCCTCCTGTCTTTTCCTCTTTAAGTGCTGACACAAAAGTCTCCCAAGAGAGGCTGAAATTGGTCAGGATGTTGAATTCTCTCTATCTGGCACATTTCATTCTTTTATACTTACTGTCTTCCTCTCCCAGTTGTCATTGTCTGTGATTAGGTGAAAATAAATGCTAGCACCACCAGGAGTCTGAGATAATTCCACAGTGCATACAAATCCATCCTCATCTGTCTTCAGGGCCTTTTCAGGTGCCACGCCCGGCTTGTTCCTTGATTCTGGATCTTTAGGAGAAACTATTTATAACATGAGCTGTCACCCCGTTGAGACACTTTCTGGAAGTGATAATAAACCTTGCCATGCTTGTACAGGACAATATATCTCAGTAAATGACAGCTGTCTCTTTGCATACCCTTAGTGTTATCAAGTCAGCCCCAAATACCTGCAGATTGGGAGGGAGAAGGAAAAATTGTTTGCAGATGTCTGATAACTAATCACAGAGGCTTCATAATTTTTGGTTTTGTTTTCCTAGAATGAATCATTTGTTAGAGGAAATTATGTTAATAACATTCATGCAGTTACATTGATAACAAATTAACACTCCCACTCACTGCATGCATACATTTGTAGCAATGCAAGTCCACTTTCCTGCTGTTCAGTAATATCCACTGGGGTAATAACAATTTCCATCTCTGAGCGGAAACAGTGAGGAGGCCCCTCTCACCCGTCTGGAAGCTGGTGCTTCTATTTCCCTGTTTTTCATTTCTATTCCCATCCTGAGATTGTTGGTTGTGGCATGTCACAGCAGTTTATGACACTACTGATTATGACATAATGATTACTCATTGATTAAATGAGGCTGGCAAAGGGGGACCAGGAGAAGTGCTAAAAGAAACTGCAACTGCCAATCAATGGTAGTCCTGCAGCTGCCTATTTGGAAGGCAAAGGCAGGTACAGAGAAGAAATTTCAGTCCAACCTAGGAGGCTAACTTGTTCATTTTCTAAAATGAATTTGAAGTTAGTTCAGTAAAACCACTGGTTCGATGAATTTTCATGTTCACATCAGCTAATCTAATCAATCTGCAATGCATTGTTTGCTTTGTAAATCATCACACTTATTCTTTATGTGAGCACAAGAACTTGTTTTCCAGTGATGTCTTTATCATTTTAGTTTTATGTACAAATTAAAATAACAGTTACTTTGACAATGGTAAACTCCATTAACAGTTTGGCAAAAAAACCTTGTTTTTTCGTTCTATTCATAAAATCTGCAATCAACACTCAGCTAGTAATTGTATGTATACAAAAGCAAACTGTACTGTCCAGAATATTTCCAGTAACAGTTTAATTCTGTTCCTATCCGGCTATAACTCCCTGATACAGGATAAAGGCAAGTCTAAAAAAATTTAAACTTATACTTGAAATAGTTCATAATAATAAATTATCAGTTCATAATAATAAATTATCTTTGGAGCAACTTTAAAAATAATTTTTTTAAAACAATTATTATTATGTGAGAGGCAGAGAGGCAGAGACAGACTCTTGTGTGCACCCCAACAGGGATTCACCCAGCAAGCCTGCTGCCTGAAGGGAGGGGAAGGGGGGAGAGAGAAAAAGAGAGAGAGAGACAGAAGGGCTAGGGGAGGGGTGGAGAAGCAGATGGTTGCTTCTCCTTTGTGCCCCAACTGGGAATTGAACCCAGGACTTCCTCACGCATGGCAGACGCTCTACCTCTGAGCCAACAAACCAGGACCTTGGAGCTACTTAATATCACATTAACTAACTTCGAGAGGAGAAAAGAGTTTGCTTTGTTTTTCGATTAAAGTTTGGTACATGCCTAATTAATTAACATATTGAGTTCAACTAAACTATATGAATAACCTATAGAAAATAACTCAAACACAAAGAAGTTGACTCAATTCCTGGAAAATGATTTTCATAAATTTATGGGGCAGTCTTCTTGGGTGTTGGGATGAGCTATGAGTATGGACAGATGAGGAGACAAAGAATGTCCAAGAATTCAATTACTTGATGCAACAAATATAGAATATATGTTAATTAATTATTTGGTCAAGAGGCCAGGCCAAACTTTATCTTCATCTATTAATCACAAGATATTTGACTAAGATATGGAACAAAATGAAACTGTTTAAAATTCGAAAACATTTAAAATCACTTATTATATGTAAATACAGTTGACTCTTGAACAAGACAGCTTTGAACCTGGAGGGTTCACTTATAGGTGGATTTTTAAAAAATAAATACCATTAGTTCTCTGCACCTGTGGGTTTCATATCCCTGGATTCAAGCAAACACTGATGCAAAAGATTTTAAAAATAAACACCATTAATTCTCTGTACCTGTGGGCTGCATATCCCTGGATTCAAGCAAACACTGATGCAAAAGAGTACTTTCAGTTCAAAGTTAGAAATCCATGGATTTGGAGGGCTGACTATATGCATTGTTTTATACCATTTTAACAAGGGACTTGAGCATCTTTAAATTTTGGTCTTTGAGAAAGGTCCTGGAATTAACCCCTCTAGGATACCCAGGACCAACTATGGTTAAGTTTTGGGGGAATCAGAAGCTTAGTAAAGTTACTTTCTGAGGTACTTGGCATTAGTATTCAACATATGAGTTTGTAGGGCATAGGATTCAGTTCCTAATAGCAACTGAGGAAACAGAGGCACTTACTGAGTACAGCTGTGGTTCTAGGCCAGGGGTGCCCACACTTTTTCAGCTTGCGAGCTACTTATAAGATGACCAAGTCAAAATGATCTACTTACAATAAAAATGCAAAACATAAATTTATTTCTTCTATATTATCATTATTTAAGTTATTATTATTACTATTTAATATTGTGTATTCTTCTTTCACCTTTCTCCTTCTCAGCTCTCTTTTTAGAGGAAAGTCAATGTCATAGTTTTTATGAACAGTCCGAAAAAGCCGCTCCACATTTCCCTTCTTTGGAGTAGCAATGGCACACAGACAGATGAGGCAAACGCACTTAGAATATGACATAGTGAAAAAAAATCCCCTCCCATTCTGTATGAAAGTGGTAGGTTTTAGGCTTCTTACTCAGACCAGCTATGGCACTCATTTTTATACCCTTTGTTGTATTTAGTTTAAATAAATTGAAGGCTAACTACGCAGCAATGTAACTGAACAAGTTAGCGAGGTTTAATGCGCATGCGTAGGGTGTCAAAAGTTCAGACGTCAGATTGGCTACCCTGTATGTTAATCAAAAGACAAATGTCTTTTTAATGTCATGTGATCTACCCATACTTCCTTCATGATAGACCAGTAGATCGCGATCGACATATTGAGCACTCCTGTTTTAGGCCGTCAGGCTTCGGGCTGTGCTCTTTATCTTTACTACATTGTGGTATATTGGATGAGATGGAAATGTAAATGCTTTCAGATCCCAAACTGGAGATAGCTAAATATATTTTAATTTTTATGCAATTGGTATTAATTAAAATCACCAGGTAATTAGATGCAGATATAAAAGGAAAGGTCTTGATGCTTTATTAACAGTAAGAGTCAGAAATCAATGGCAATCCATAGCTGTACTGTGGTTTGGTTTCTACTGTCAGGCAGTCATTCTTTCCTTTTATTGTGTGATTCATCCAGAGTTTAGAGGGCCACATCTGGGCCCTTTCCTCCCAGATACATAGGTTAGCAGGTCGGGAAAGCTGACTCTATCTCTGGAAGATTCCATGTCTTGACCTTGGAATAAAGGCCAATAGAATAATTTTTCCTTTATGTAGCTTTACCTTGTTATACCTGGTTACTGGAAAAGATGCTTATTGTCTTTTGTTGGATGTCTCCAAAGCTGCATATATTAATAATTGACAACTATGTTTTTTTCATCTCTCACTCTGTTGCTAATATCCTTGTTTGGGTCCCCATCACTCCATTTGTATCTTCAGCAGATATTTTCTAATTGGTCCAACTCTCTGTTGCCTGGTTTTGCTCAAATTCTTCCTGTGTAGAACCACTAGGATGATCTACTTAGAATTTAAAGTATATCATACCACTCTTTGTCTGCAATCGCAGAGACCCAACTTCCCAATGTGGCCCTTCATGGTCTGGCCTTCCATGGGTGACTCTGTGGCTTCTCTCATTCCATGTCCCACAAATCACCACTTTAGTGGTCAACATTCCTGAATTCACTCCCCGACACACTCCATGCCATTTTCTCACCTTTGTATCTTTTCTCCTGTTCTCTTCTTGGGCTTGAATTCTAGCTAATCATTGGAAAGGATTATGTTATTGTTTAAGACTAATGCAGGTCACTTCCTCCAGAAAGCTTCTTCTGACATTTACCCTGTGCCCCTACTGGGCTACTAGGTCTCTTCAGTCCTCTCATGTACGATGCACACTTTCCCAACAGCAGACTCATCATGTTATGCAGTAGGTATGTGTTCACATATTTGGGCTAAAACTTAATTTTTTAAAAAATTGTGGACCCCAAAGAAAGTACCACATGGCTCATGCTCAACAACACACATACATAACTGCTCACAAAATTAGGGGGTATTTCAAAAGAAATATGAAGTGATAAAATATCCCCTAATATTTGTGAGCAGTATAGGTTTTAAATAGTCTGTGGATACATGAGAGTTTTCCATGAGTTAGAAAGGTGTATTAATAAAATCAAATCCCAAGGCTATGTTGAACCCAAGGTTGAAATATATAATCCTTCTTCCATTTCTATTCCAAATTGTCATCAGCCATGCTGTCCAATTAAGTTCATTCTGGTATCTCCAGTTCGAAGATTCTGAGATGAAATTAAAGGGGGACATTAATAACAAAGTACAATAATACAGTACAACAACATAGATATCCGAATTTGATATCCGAACCTTCTCCTATTATAAATTTCCCACCAGGAAATTAGAGTCTAAAGATTATATCTCCTCGCTGGTTGAAGTTCAGATATATACGTAGGAACTAATGCCTGAAAGTAAGTTCTTTTTTCTGTGTGAGATAAAAATTCAAAGATCTTACAATCCCTTCATTTCTCAATTTCTTATTCTGGCTGTTTTAGCCAGAGAGTTCTTATTGTCTAGGTCAGGGGTTTGCAAACTTTTCATCTCAGTACACACTTCAAGCCAGAACAATTACTGAGAACCTCGACTACTTATCAATATTTCTTTTATTAAAAATTAAAACCAGGACATTTACAAATACTTATCAATTCACTTAAATGTAACAAAATATTACAATTTAATATAGATAATTACAATATAACATAGATAATATATTTATTAAAACTAGTGATATTTTCCAAAACATAAATTTAGTAAAAAAGAGTGGCTTTTTCTCTATGTTAGCAAATATTTTTCACATTTGGTTTAAAAGAAGACATCTGGATACATATATCTGCTTCTGCATTCAACCTGTTCCAATATGTTCTTTTGGATGAAGAATCTGAAGAAACTTCAGCCTTATACAGATATTCAGTTGAAAAAGGAAGTGTTTTCCAAACCTGTTTAAAGATCATTGTGGACTTTCCTCTTTGATATTACACTAACACTTACCAAGTGCTAGTTTCTTAAAGATTTGTTTCCAGAGGGAATCTGAAACCCTAACAGTGTACTTTTTATACTTTGTTACATTAAAATTCATTAAAATAGCTTAGATTTTGAAAAGATCTTTTATCCATGCATAATTATTTATTTATTTATTCATTTGAGAGAGAGAGAGAGAAGCAGAAAGCATCAACTCCCATATGTGCCATGACCAGGCAAGCCCGGGGTTTTGAACTGGCAACCTCAGCATTCCAGATCGATGCTTTACCCACTGCGCCACCATAGGTCAGGCATTCATGCATAATTTTGTTAATATTTTGTTTTATATTTTGGTCATTTGGGAAATATAGGTTCATTGAGCTAAGCAGATCTCCTGAATGGTGACATATTTCACTACACAACATCAAAACATCACCTTTGTTAATATGACCACCCAACTCATCAGAAAGTCTTTAAGGCCAGGAAATGAGCAAGCTCCGGGTGGTAGATAGGCATTTTTAAAACTTCTAATTTTGGCTTGAAATCTTGAATTTTATCATTGGTGACAATTATTATCAGCTGTTTTGCTTCAACTGATGCGTTCATTGTTCATTTTGGGACAAATAGTTACCAAATAACCAAGTTTAAATAACCAGAGTAGTTTCTATAAATAAAAAAAGAGTTCATTTTAAAAAAAGAAAAGAGGCTAGTTCAAGTCAGAATTCAAACAACCTTCATACTGTGTGCTACACAGCAAAAGGACTCCGTGTGGGCTTCTCATATAGTCACACAGAATATTAAAAGAACCTGTACTCAGGGGTGAGATTTAATAACATTAACCTTTTTTACAGTTTTGTCAAGGACATTCTGAAGGGAATTCAGGTTGAAAAAAGATTTTTGAGTGTGTGCTGATAAAGAAGTCAATGACTGCTCGTACTGTTGGGAGCTGGGCCGACTATGGTGTGGGGGTGGGGCGGGGGTTTGGGACCCTGGCTTTGGCACCATCAGAGCGCATCAACAATGAAAAAGCAAATACTTAGTCTTACTAACACAATGGTGCTGAGCTGGCAGACCCTCTGAGAGGGCTGTGGACCACCTTTGGAGGTCTGTGCTCTGGGCCAGTGCCTGGGCTAGTACTGCCTAAAATGAGCACCATTCCTTTTAGTAGTCAGAAGTTGTACTGGTTTAATCAAAAGTCCCTGAACACTTCTCTTTTTAGAAGACTTAAAAGAGTTAGTAAGTAAGACACATTCAAGCATCACAGCTCTGACCCCACATGAATTGAGGAAAACAGCCAATCATGACTCCCAGGGCAGCTCTCCTGGCAAATGGGTTCCCAGGACCCAGAAAGGGAGTCTGCCACAGAAAATGGCAAATCTGGGAGAAGGTAGCTGGAGAAAGTCGTTCAGCTTCTCTCTTCTCCAGACTAGGGTACCTGTCTGGACTTCATAAGCTCTAAACTTAAACTTGAATGGGAAAAGACATTCTAGAGAAGTATTTACCTTGTCTGGGCGAATCCACGCATGCACACCCTCTCAGACAGCCCCACGGAGGCATTGCTGCCTTCTGCTAAGTTTAGAAATGTGAAATTCTTGTGACCCTCATTACCAGTAGCTGGTGTTTCTGTCTTTGCTGTCCAGGAGATCCCTAACCTATCAATTCGCATTTCCCACTTGCCTGGCCTGTGGGTGCCTGACATGAACAGTTAATCTAGAACTTCACTCAGTGCTCTGTGGTGCAAATTGAATTCCCTAGTACTGTCATTCAAGAATGGCGACCGTATACTGCACTCCAACATCTAAGAGGCCCTTTCCTCCATGGCTGAATCATTGACTTAGGCATGTCTGTTTAGGAACACCTGCACCTGTGTAGGACAAGGACAAACTGTAGTGCCTATATGTAGAGGCCACCCTCACCTGCTAATGACCCACATCTTTGCTGAAGCCTGCAGGGTCCCAGAAGGCACCCCCCACAGAGGGCACCAGCGTGAATTATTTGGCTGAAGTGACCTTGCTGCTGCTGCTGGAGCCCTTGCGCGTTTTGGTGGCTGTGGTCCGCTGTGCTGCCCTGCTGTTTTGCTGAGACCTATCGACCTTATCAGCTTCTAGCACTGTTCAAGCAACCCTGACTGCCAGTGTCCTGTGGACAACGCTGGCATAAGCAGCAGTCACTGACCCAGGTCAACAAACTATGTAGCCTAAGGGTGAAGCTTTTGCCCAGCCTGCAGCACTTAAATTCCAACTGCATAGCACTGTTAACATTGTATATGGGCCTCTTTAGATTTTGGAGGTCAAAACACTGGCTCATACATGAAAATCAGAGGTTCAAAGCCACTTCCTGAGCTCAATCACTGCATATGTAATATACTCCCTCAAAATTTTGTTCCTTGTCTTTCCCCTAAGATTACTGATTTATTGCGCCAGATATTGGTACAGTTGAAATTATACACCAGTTACAGCCTTGTGTGCTTTAGGCCATAGGAACGGGAGTTACTTCTTAAAGACTTAGAGTGTGTGTAAGCAGACCTCAGTGTTCTCTGCACAGGAGGATGGGCAGGAAAAGGAACCTGAGAGAAAAAAAACTTTGTCCAAATTCTCATTCCTGCTAAACCATTGTACTGAGGATCTCCGTGTCCTCTGGGCGGGAAGAGGTAAGGAGACAGAGAGAGGTCTAGAGTGTTGCACTAATGGGCTTGAAAGAAAACACCAGGACAGGGGCAGAAGTATTACCTTGCACACAGCTTAGTGTAGCTTCTTACACACTATTTATTACTTTAATTTCTATAAGCTACAGTTTTCTGGTTCTTAAAATGGAGATAGTAATATCTATATGGAATGATCACTAGATGGATTAGAGATGATACATGTAAATCTAGCACAGCTGTACACAGTTGGCCCAGAGGGGAGAGAAACATGCACAACTGGATATATTATAAGATAGAGTATGTGGTCAATACTACAATAAAGGAAAAGTCAAGAGCTCTAAAAGCACAAATAAAGAAAAATTATGGTACTTCTCACATGGGCTTGGGTGGGTGGATGATTTCACGAGAGGGGTGGCTCTGGAGTTGAGTTTTAAGATTTCATAAGAGTTTCATTTGATGAGCATATTTGTCTTAATCATCTCCTGTCTTAGAGGCCTTAGGCTGCTAAACAGAAATGTAAAAGATACATAACAGAATTCCTGAATCTGTAGATCTAGTTGGAGAAACATTGCGTACAAGCCTGTACACACACAGAACAGACACAAGAGAAATTCAAAGTACGTGTCTGCAAAGTCGTACAAAGCTTCCACGCTTGGTTTAGGCAGAGAATGCAGGAGAGGAAGTCCAGTTGTGCTTGTCTGAAATGCTCTCCTAGAAGCTGAAAGTTAACATTAAAATAAATAAGAAAGGCATGGTAGAATGGAGAAATGTTTGGAAGCAAGATTATTTAAGACATCTGCACAAGATAGAAAAGTGGTGAATATGATCAGAATGAAGAGAGCTTCCTGGAGGACGTTCCTTTGGAGAGGTTTGTTCCTAGGGAGATACCCAAGTTAGGTTCAAGAATTTATGTGGGACTCAAAGAGCACAGGGGAGCATGTGGTTTAAGCACAGCCATTTCCTAGCTCTGGGGAGCTTAGTTCTTCCCATCAGGCTATTCCTGCTACATCCAAGACCTTTAAGATCATAGTTTTATCACAATTAAGTCCATTTTTAGTAAGTCTGCCAATGATACAGGACCCATTTTACTTAAGAAGAGAAAGAGATCATGACATGATGTTCCCATAATATATTATTTATGTTTGAGTATGCACATGTTTTAAAAGTAGGTAAACTGAAGTTGGAAATCAACATTATTTCATAATCTACACTTACGCCTTTTTTGTATTTCAATTCATGGAGAGAAATTCAATGAAGGGAATAAGTAATTTCCTGGCCTACTTAATGGAGTGAAATATATTTAATCGTCCCCAACAACTTGGCTTTCATGAGGTTTCTTGTCTGAAGGAAAGTAAATTGCATGGTCTCAACTCAGCAAAGGGCAGACAGTGGTCTGCGCCATATATAATTAAACTCATCTGCGGAGTGAGAAAAGAATTCTCATACAGGGAGAGGGGCGCCCCTCCCCCAGCTGACACTGCTGCCCAGCAGAGAGCTTGCATCACTGAATAGCAGTGTCAGTTTATTCACCACCATAAACTTAAGTCTCACTGAAGCACAAATTAATTAGTGTCTTGAAAGCTCATAACAGGAAAAGGAAGCAGGGAGAAACCCCGGAAACAGTAAAGTGCTCTAAAGTACAGTGGTTTGGATAATGCAAGCATTGAATCAAATCTTTCTCTGCTCAGGTGTGCCCCTAAAAGTCACTTGCACCCCGCATACAGACACCCATTTCAGGGATCCACCAACATTTGGAAAGAAGATAATTGGGAGTTTTATTTTATTTTTTTTATAATTCCCTAATGTGGTGAAGTATGAAAAAGAGTATATTTCTATTCAACGTTCTAAATGCTACCTGGTTAGTTAGCATGATAGGGTTGTAGCGAAATCCATGGGTGTGCTATTGAAATCCAGCATATCCTAGAAAACATACATTTCTCTTTTCTTATGAGCTGGGACATAAGGACAAACTCATCATAATCCGAATTTGATCACATATTAGTCTGTGTAATTAACGATCCTCTCTGTAGCCCCATTCCCCATCCAGCTCCTATGTGCTCCTCCTTCCATCAAACGGCAAACATTCTGCCCTCAGAAAACAAGGTGGTAGGAATGTGGCTAATTGGGTGTCTGAGGCAAGCTCATTTCTATATACTTGTACCAGTTCCCTTCACTTGAGAAGTTATACCATGAAGTGAATTGGCAACTAAAGTAGCCATGCAGTTTTGTAATTGACACCCATCTAGGCATTTCTGTTATGTAGACAGGCTACAAGAGATTCCAAGGAGACAGGATAACTGAGTCAGTCTGATCCCATTCCTCCCTAGTGGGAAGTTCTTCCTGGGTGATTCTGAATGATGGAAGAGCAGGCATAGAGGTGCACGTGCGGAGACCTCCCTTTTACAAGGCGGCAGGTGCAGGAAGAACGCAGGCACTGCTGTCAGGGGCAATGGCTGTGCGCACCCCGCTTGAAGGCGGGTGCTCCCTGTACTGTGGGACACAGATTCTTCCGCTAGTACAATTGTCAACAGGTGTAATCAGGAAGGGCTTCCAGCAAGAAGGGTGGAATGTGAAAAAGCGATGCCAGTGATCCAGCAAATTCCCATCTTGCTGGACGCTTTCACTGGGTGCCATGAACCACTGACTCATATCCCCATGTGCAAACGGCCAGCGTGACAGATGGTGAGTCAGGCCGGCAGCTGCCCAGAGATGGAGGTTCTGTCTGGAAGGTTGCACTGGGGAAGGGCAGGCTGGGCTATACACTTCTGCAGAAGTTTGAGGAGGCACAGCTGAAAAAGCTCCTTATTAACTGAACACATTAGCAGAGGCTGGTGGCGTTCTGACATGGTGTTTTGACCTTGCTTGATTCTAAGAAGCAGCAGGCAATGCAGTCAAATGAATCTGACCTTTACTGTGATTCTTGTCCTCATTGGGGTGGGAGGGGGTTCTAGGCTGGAGAACTGGACACAGATGAACAAGACGAATGTGAATTAAAGAAAAGCCGGTTGCATGTCCTGATGGATTAACTGACATGGAGTGTCAGTATCACTCTGTCAGGTATTGTCCTAGGGGACAGGTTTGGGGCGCAGGGGTGCGTGTGGATGCACAGCTCTGAGGATGAGTGCTGTGGAGCAGCTCTTGTCTGAGTGTGAGGCCTGGCATCGAGGAGATGAGAGCTGACATGTGTGTCTCAGAAGCAGCCGTTGCTGTCAGTTTTGGTTCCTGGAGCTGAGAGTAGTTGTATCAGGCTGCAGTGAAGTGTCTGTCCTCTCTCTGGGATCTTCCTGCTCCTGTCCTGCGTTGGAAACAAACCCAGCCCTTCTTTTCTTGTCCTGCCTCACTGTTGTGGAATGTGGAGCCCTTGGCACTGACTGTTGGATTCTTGGCTTTGGGTCTTTGGCCAAAAGTTTGATGGAAAAGATTTTGATCTAAGATTTGCTTAAATGCTTCCTCTTGAGCAGGACAGTGTGTGTGTGTGGGGGGGAACAGGGTTAGGGAAATGTGCCAATAGGGACTTAGGTCATGTAAAATAACATTCACTAGGCATTTAACACATATGCAGGCGTATACCAGAGGCTGAAATGGGGGTTGTAGATGTGTACTAGTTAAGTAGCCAATTAAGTAATTAGATAAATATTTAGATACCTATTGTGGGCCAGGCACTGTGCTAAGCATTGAGGTTATAGCAAGGAAAAAAAAGTGAAAAATTCTTGGAGTTTACTGTAAAGTGGGGAGAGGACCCAAATAAGCAAAACAAATGAGTTAAATCATGAAAGCACAGTAGGTGAAAGTGGACACACCTACTCACACTGCACGGAGTTCAAATTCTGCTCTTCAAAACCACTCAGTCATGGTGTGATGTTGGGCAAGTTACTCAATTCCTCCTCACCTCAGTTTCCTCATTTGTAAAATAGGATCAATAGAGACCCTGCCCCCACTTTGTGGCCATGAGGGTTAAATGAGAGCATGTCAGCAAAGCTCTCAGGACAGGCCCAGTTTATAACGAGTCCTCTGGAAGGGTTTGGTACCACAGTGTCGGTGTTAGATGGTGGGAAGCTCTCTAGGGGAAAATGAAACTGGAAAGCACAAGGATGGGAGAGATGGGTTTACGTTTCAGATCAGGCCATTAGGAAAGGTCTCACTGAGGAGGAGAAATTGGAGCAAAGACCTAAGAGGGGAGAGGAGGAAAGGAAGTATGAGGCCACCTGAGGAAAGAGTTCAACAGGTAGAGAAAACTGCAAGATCAACAGCTCTTGTTCAGAGAAAGATAGGCATATTAAAAAAACAAAACAAAACAGGAGGCTAATATGACTGGAGTGAGCTAACGAGAAAATGTGACTACAGAGCAGATGGTGGAGACAGGTCACGTAGGGCCTGTAGGTCACTATTAAAATAAACATCACTTTCCTGGCAAAGGTGACTGGCTGGAGGTGGTTGTTGACACTTGTAGGGTTTTATTTTCAGAGTCCTTGGAATATAATTTGAAAATTTCGCCTCTGTGTGTTTAATATTTGACTACTATTCTATGATAAATGCATAAGTCCTTGAGTTTCCTATAAAATCTATTCTTTTTTTAATGAGCAAATTATAATTTAACATCAACAAGGAAACAAATGAAAGAAAATAATGATTCATGATTCTGTCACCTTAGCAAAAGAACTCTTGATTTTATCACATTTTGTACTGGAAGCTTTTAAATAGAACAGGGATTGTACTATCTCCTTGCAAGGTTGCTGATAATGGAACAAATATCATTTGACTATGAATGGGGGTGGGGGAGCCGTGGCAACAAGACCCCTTCCCTCAGTTTCTATCTCCGGAGGCTGGGGGCCCTGGTGTGGATGATGCATAAAGCAGGTCTATGGTTGGGATTCAGGAATAAATACATGTGTCTGACAGACGAGGAAGGGCAGGAGCAGCCAGGTTGCTAGGAGGAAGGACAAGCCACACAGGGGAAAAAGTCTCTATATGATAAAAGAAAATCGAGAGTCCACATTCTATAGAGGAGCAAGGCAAGATCGTGATTGTGAACCCCAAACTGTTTCCTTTAGCCCTTGTTTGAGGTCACCTCCACCCAGATAACATCAAAAGAGGGATTGCTGGGGGCCAGTGAGAGCCAACTGAAGGGCAGAGGCCAGAGAAGTGGAGTCAGCCTCTGCAGTGTGGGGTGTCCGAGTCTCTGAGCCCTGTCGGCCACTGAGGCCACTTCCATAGACCTGAGAGAGGCCCAGCTCACACTCACCCACCCCTGTGGGGACTTTTCAAAATCCTGTGTGCAGGGGGTGGATGTCACAAGGCACTGGGATGCTGTGCCAGCCAGAGGGGCTTGTGCTTTTTGTTTTTCTTTTGGGGCTTATTTACTTGAGACTTGGGGATTCAGATTAAATAATGATAAGAAATAATCCCCACAATATGCACCTGGCACACAAAAGATGCTCAATGAAATGGAAGTAATTATTTCTATGTTCTCCTTCTTATGTTTTGAATTGAACAAAAAGCGATGCCACTGCCAAGACTCATCGGATATGAGCGACAATTCACAGCAACAAATGTTTATTGTGCACTAGTTGGGCTCCCCTACAGGGCAGGGATTGACATTTAATTAGGTTGATATCTAATTTGTGGGGACATTTAAAACTGTTCTCCCATGAAAATAAACTTGAAGGCTATGTTAAGTGACAAAAGGCCATGTTGTCACAATTAATGGTCAAATCAGAGTGCTCCTCAACATGCCTTTGGCAGTTGTAACATTTCTTAGTTCCAGTGGGAGTGTCTGAATACTCTGGTGATTCTTTGAGCTACTCAGTGACTTTCTTTAAAAATACCTTTTTTTGTTGTTGAACATAACCAGAATGGTTTCTATTGGAGACAATCAAAAGACCAACCAAAATTCTACTAATTTCCAGCTTCTCAAGGGCATGAACCATGTCCTCTTCCTCCTTTATTGCTCCAGGGCCTGGTCCATAACATGTTTACAATAAACGTTAAACCCAAATGAACAAAGTTCAGTCTAATCTTTATAAACTCATAAGAAATAATTTATGAGACTTGTGTATATATTAGATGTAGCATTTTCCAAGGATGCATAATCATCTCCCATTTTGCAATATGCTATTCTGTCATACAGGCTAAATTAATTAGACTGTCAACATAATATTTGTTGGTGTAATTATCCTTTTAAAGGTGCTGAAGAAAAACCATCTTAAAAGTCTGATGTCATCTACCCCCAGATCAAGCCAAATTTTCTCAGGTGAGATGCATGAAGTTAGATGCAAATATAGTCAGAGCCAAATGCATACCCTCTCCCTCTTCCTTGGCATCCCCTCTCCTTCTTTCTAATCTCACCTCTCTCTTTCCCTGCCCTTTCTTGTCCACATGCCTCGACAGATTGCTAACTTCACAGCAACCAGTGTGGAATCTCAGACTCCTGGCTCCCTGAAGGCACCACATCCTGGTAGACTGACTGTACACTCATCACAGGATGTGCTGAGTTTGGACATTCACCATCCATATCCACAATACCCACAGTGCACATCATTTCAATGAAAAGCTCTTGGACCAGGAACAAGAGGAAGCAGGGAATAAATGCATGACAGCCACTCCCTGCTCTTAATTGTATTTCTCTGTTTCCACTAGACAATGCCCATCTCTGTTTCCTGTTTTTCCTTCCCCCTCTCTCTCTATCTCTCTCCATCTTGTCATTCATCTCTAGTTCAGATTTGGAAAATAACCATTGATTGGTAGCAGAAAAGTAAAAGGAGGGGTGAATGGGGTGGAGTGGAGAGAGGAATGTTGGAGAAAAGAGTGGCAAGAAGGAAATAAAGGCAGAGTGTACCCACCAGATTAAAACTTTCTGACATTACTAGAAAGGTCTGAAGTCTGCTGGAATATGCTCTACAAGACTAGGGACAGACTGGCAGAATCTTCACTCAGAGAATTCACTGATGAAACATTAAACCATAATTTTTATATTCTACTTGATTTTCTCCTCATCTGCTTCCAGTTTTGGTCAAGTGCTACCAATGCCTTGGATCTATTATTATGTTAGTAACCAGTGAAAACGCCCTCTATTCTAAGCTTTGATCTTCACCTAATGCTGGGTGGAGATTTTTCAAATCTTCATTCAGGGAAGCAGCTGGATTGTATTGGGGGAAAAGAATAACCCCTACTCCTAAATCTTGATATAAAAATGAGAAACTATCCCAACTGACTGGCCATAAAATCATTTAAGTCAACCCTTCCCCTTGTAAAGAAATGAGACATAAACATTTTGAGCACCCATCCCTTGGACAGAAGGGCCCAGAATAGGGAATTTTCTACTGAGTCATGATAAGAGGGGCAAGGAGGATAAAGTCAAAGAGCAGGAGAAGACGATTAGGTTGGGGAAGCTCATGTTAATAATTGATTCTGTATTTGTGTTGTTCAGAATTTGAGAATGCTTTTTGATCAATTATTCATGGCGGAAGAAGGTAAAGAAAACATCAAATGCCATAGGACATCCGATCTGACCCTTTTGAGAAGAACCATTTCCTGGGTCTAGCGTAGCACAATGAAATCAGTCCATCAAGGGTCTTTGAATATATTCAGTGAGCATCTTTCACAGCAGACATTCTGAAATACCCTGGAAGATAAAGGCAACATCCGCCTCAAGGGAATATCATGCATATTAAGCATGAAGAAATGTCTGCTTCTTGAAGTTGGGTTATGACCCCTCTCTGAGAAGGTCACTAGGTGAATGTGAAACACTGGGTTTCTGCAAATCACAAAGGCAAGAGACTTGCCTCCCAGCGTGTGAGGGACACTAATAAGAACAAGAAAGGAAATCATTACTGGTGAGCTGTGTTGTTTTAACATCTAGTTCACCTCCATCTAACTAGTAGGTGCCCACAAAGAGGTTTGATGAACAAAGGGTGAATGAATGAGTGAATGTATGAAAGAAAGCTAGTGACCACTTTCAGGGAACGGAAGATAAATCTTGGCATATGAGGCAAGATTGCCTGAACTGCTAGGCACAAGTGTCACCTTCTTTTTGTTTTAAGGCCCTTAGTCTAGCAAAATTGTGGATTGAAAAAAGCCATCAAGTTTTATCCGATTAAAATTGTGTATATGGCCCTTCTACTACATGAGCACGGTATGTGACACATACCACAGGGCTATGTGTTAGAAAAGTAGATTAAAATATTGAAAGCAAGTAATAAGTCTTTTAGAAATAGAAAGTTTTATGAAAGAAAAAGTTTAAATCACTTTACTCTTGGTTAGCTGGTTGAGCATGGTGTCTAGAATGGATGTGAATATTTTCTCTTCCTGACTTTTAGTTTACCCAAACTAAAGAAAAGAATTCCAGAAGAGCATTTGTAGGTTTCTGCTTAAGTAGATGTCCAAGGTTCTGGAATAAAAAAAAAAAAAAAGGAACAAAATCTTGGGATTGAGTGAATAATATGTAATGTATATTTAAAAATGTTTATATATAATATATAAGCATTATATATTATATAAATATAAAATATATTATATGTTTATATAATATATAAATTATATATAATTATACATAATTTATTTATATAAAATATATATGAATACATATGAATATATAAATATATAGAAAGAAAATATTTAAATATATAAATATAAAGTAATATAATTTAATTGTATAAAATATATAATATAATAAAATATAATATATATTATATATAAATATATAAGTATATAATATGTAATAATATATAATAATATAAAGACAAACATTTATATATAATAATATTACTAGGCTAGAAGAGTTTTTTTCTTGAAAATAAAATGAAAAATAAAAAGCAGAGTAGCAGTGTGACTTCTGAAACTGAGCTATTGTTTTACTCTATTTGTAGGTCTGCACGACAAATGGAAGTAGTCATTCAGCTAGTTCGCTTTGGCTTCTGTGTTTACCCATCCCCCCACTCCACCGCATCCTCCTCCCTCATTCCCCCCACCAAATCAATGAATTTGTGAATACTGAGTTGGAATTCAGCCAGGGATATCTCAAAATGCCATCTCACATTCCCTGAAACTATGAGGAGGAAATTATTCAGACGATTGATGTTCCTTAGGCAGCACGTAAAATTGATCCTTTGGCAAGAAATACCTCATGTAACTTAACACAGTAATTCCCATAAATACCGATGTGATCATCAAACAGAAGTAAGATTTCCCTATACCTCAAAACTAGACAAGGAGTTCTGTGTAAATTTTTTGTCGTTGTTATGTTTTATATGTGTGTATCTTGGCATGCTCAAACCAACCATGACATAAATTACACTAATGAAAGTGCTTTGTCAAGCATGCAACGTGCTTTGATAAAACACTTCCATTATAAGACTGTTTTGAGTACTTACCTTTCAAGTAAAATTACCCTCTAGATTGACATTTCTTTTTTTTCTTTTTTTTGGCTAGTTGAAATTCTCTCTTCCACAGAAAGTCTTACAATATTCCCTCTGGTGCCCTAACTATATTTTTGTGGTGTAAACTGTGGAGAGTGTATTTTGAACTTTTTTTTTTTTTACAGGGACAGAGAGAGAGTCAGAGAGAGGGATAGATAGGGACAGAAAGACAGGAATGGAGATGCGAAGCATCAATCATCAGTTTTTTTCTCGTGACACCTTAGTTGTTCATTGATTGCCCTCTCACATGTGCCCTGACCGCGGGCCTTTAGCAGACCAAGCAACCCGCTGCTCGAGTCAGCAACATTAGGTCCAAGCTGGTGAGCTTTTGCTCAAGCCAGATGAGCCTATGCTCAAGCTGGTGACCTCAGAGTCTCGAACCTGGGTCCTCTGCATCCCAATCCAACACTCTATCCACTGCGCCACCGCCTGGTCAGGCTGAACTATTGTTTTCTTATTATGAACTAAAACATTAATAAAAGTTTTCTCTCCATGGGAAGGCACTGCCTTATCTTTCTTCATTCATAAATTCACCTTTTCACTCATTCAATAAATATTTATTGAGTACCTACTTAGTGTCAGATCCAGTGTTCTAGGCAATGGGTTTCCACTAGTACTCAAAGTGGACACCAGGTATTGATAGAGGTCCCAGGTAATAATAAAAATAAAAGAGGGTAGTTCAGTAGGTGAGACAGGCCTTGGGTAACAGTGCCAATTTAGAGAGGGTTGCCAAGGCAGGCTTCTCTGGAGACATAACATTTAAGCAGAGACCGGAATGAAGTAAGCAATGAGCCAAGCAGATGTCAGAAGGGAGAAGGCTTGAGACAAACAGAACCTGTGCAGCAGACCCTGATGAGAGAACACAATGGGAATTTCTATAAAAAGTGTGTATGGTCTCCTCTTTCCCTTTTGAGAATGCCTTCTTTTAAAAATAACAATCTGAGTTATTGGCCATGTGGAATTACTTACTTCCTGATTTTGGATAGAAGGTCTGTTCCATTGACCATTCTTGTTGGGTAAACATGGCTGTTTCAGGATGTGAGAAGCAGTTATTTCAGATTTGGAGAGAGAAGCAGTGGGTGAGGGCATTGGCAGGGACTTGCCTGGCAGAGCTGGTGACTGGAGCAGAGAGATGAATAATTAATGTCTATGTGATGATTGCGTGGGGATGTTTTTGAAAATGTTTCATATGAAAATAATTAAAATAACATGTTTCCCCAATCATTGTCAGGCATTTAAAAATCTTGCTATAGAAGGCTTCAGTGGGTTTGGGAAAAGACAGTCCTCTCCCCCACCCCAATAAAAATTAATCTAGTTGTACATTTGAGTCTGCGGATTTGTGTATGTGTTTGTGAACTAAATAGAAGGCAGTGATCATTGCATGCTTGTAACAGTCAAAATTTTACGGGCTTTTGGCTGCTGTCTATACAGATATGCCACAGGGAAGAATGCCTGATGGGTTCAGATTGTTTCTATCTATGAGACCAAGTTCAGACAGCTGGCTGTTGCATGGCTCAGTCAAGCAGTTGGGTTTGTCAGCTCCCATCCATCTAACTCTGGGTGAAGTCAGGAGACCATCCATTTTAACTCTAGTTACTCATGTAGCAGCTAAACCAATCCAACAGTACTCGTCTTGGGGTAGTTAACCCTGTGTCCCCTGACCCTCACCACGGCCACTCTTTTTCTTTACTGGGAGAGCTGAGTTCCTGACTCACTCTCTTCAGTACTACTCCAGCCTTAACTTTTGGGAATTTCAGTGCCCAGCTAGCCTCACAGGTCCTTGACTTTCTCACCCTAATGATCTGTTTTTCCTTCATCTCAGCTTCTCACTCCTTTGTCATTCACTAATGGCAAACTCTGCACCTCTCCTACATCCTACATTTAAAAATCTCTCCCTCTGGTAACCTGATTCTGACAGCCCAACAAGCATGCTACCTCCAGGAGTCCTACCATTTTCTCACTGTCCCTTCCTTACTGCTCTCATGTCTTAACTTTACTCCTTAACTTTCCAGCATCAATCATCAATCATTAACATCATTTCTTTGCCTATATCTTTTTATTTATTCATTTATTTATTTTATTCATTTTTTTAGATGAGAGGAAGGGAGATAGTGAGGCAGACTCTCGCATGCACCCCAACCGGGATCCACCGGGCAACCCCTGTCTGGGGTCCATCCTTGAAACAACTGAGCTATATTTGGTGCCTGAGGCTGACATGCTCAGACTAATCAAGCTATCTTCAGCATCTGGAGCCATGCTCAAATTGAGCCACTGGCTGTGAGAGGGGAAGTAGGAAAGAAGGGAGAGAAGAAGGAAGAGAGAAGTAGATGGTTGCTTTTCCTGTGTGTCCAGACTGGGAATTGAACCTGGGAAGTTCAAATGCCAGGCTGATGCTTTCTATCTACTGAGCCGCTGGCCAGGGCAATTTGCCTATATCTTAATCCCCTTTGTTCCTCTATTGATTAGCAGTTTTTCTTTGTTTCCGTGTACATAGCTGGAGAAAAACATACAGTAATGCAAATTGGTGTCACTCTAAATTCATGTGTGCTAAACATCAAGTAGACTGAGGTGTGGGGCTTGACAATCACGCCATTTCCTCAGATCATTCGTATCTCTTATATTCTAGGTAACAATTTTATCCATTCTCATCTCTTTTCAGACCTCCACATCTCAGCTGATAACCTTCTTCTTATTTCACTGAAAAGACTGAAGGAATTGGAAGAGAAATGCCACAGATTTTACCACTATCCCTACCCATCTACCAGTGTCTGCATTCCTTTAATCTTACTTCTCTTCTATTATTACAGATGAACCAACTCTCTGTGAATAGCCCATCTCCTGGTGTTTCCTTGTGGACATTGTTCCAGCAGTTAAAACCCTCTCTAACACATCAGCCATTTCCCCCAGTTTATTGGATCCTAATAGTCAGCACACAAGCCTGCTCCTATTTCTCCTTTTCTAGAAAAGAGAAACGTTCTGTTCGACCTGTTTCACCTTCCAGCTATTACCCTATTTCTTTCCTTCCCTCTCAAGCAAAACTTCTTGAAAGTGCTACGTTCTCCATCTCCAATTTTTCTTCTCCAGTTGAATGGACTTCAGCCAATTTTTCATCTCAATAAAGGCACCAAAATTACTCCTACCAAGATCATGACTGCCATCAACGTTGGCACATTTAGTGGTCCTTTCTTGGTAGTTATCTAACTTGACCTTTTGCATTTGGCACAGTTGATTTCTCTGTCCTCTTGGAAATGCTTTCTTCACTTGGCTCGCAGGGGGGCCTGTTTGCCTGGTTCCCTCATTCTCAGCTTCATTCCCAGTTCTTCATCTCTCAGCTTTGCATATTGGTGTTCCCTCAGCCTCATCTGAATTTGTGTAAGTGTTTGATAGCTAGAGGGGGTTAGCGGTCACTGCTTTGCACAGTGCAAATCCAGAGGAATCCTTATACGTTTAGGATAGTGATTAAGTAAGCTCTGGGTCAGATTCCCTGAATTTGAATTTAGATCGCCCCCACCGCACCCCCATACATTCACACATTCTAGCTGGTTTTTGCTCTAAGTCAGTTGGAAGTAACATTAGTAGCTTACTTCATAAAGATGTTATTAGAATTAAAAGAAATAATTTAGGTAAAGAGGTTAGCACATAGTAAAACTTGATAAACATTAGCTATTATGAATATGGCTGCAATGGTGGGTTTTTAATCTCTTAAATCATTTGCACTTCAAAGTCCTGGTAAACCATATATACTATGCCTACTTTTGTATGCTACAGTAATAAAACAAACCCTTTATTGAAGTTAATGGAATGATAAGTGCTGCTTCTGAAAAGAAGTTAGTGGAGTGATTAAATATTATAAGTACCAATTATATTAAAAAGGCCAAGTGGATGTGGATAAACATGAATGCTATAAAAAATTATTCTATGGACCTAAAAGATCTTCAGAATCACTACTCTTTCTGGATTGCAACTCCAGAAACTCGTTTCTTTTATACAACATAGTAGTTAGAAAATCATATACTTTACAAAATAGTTACAAAGATATAAAGTACAACATAAGGATTAGAGTAATAGTATTGTAATAACTATGTATGGTGCCAGGTGGGTACTAGAAATATTGGTAGGGAGACACTTTGAAAAGATGTAAACATTTTTTTTCTTTTTCTATTTTTATTCAGTGAGAGGAAGGGAGGCAGAGAAACAGATTCCTGCATGCACCCTGCTGGGATCCTTCTGGCAAACCCATTAAGGGCTGATGCTCTACCCATCTGGTGCATTGCTCTGTTGCTCAGCAACCAAGCTCTTCTTAGTGCCTGAGGTGGAGGTCATAGGGCCATCCTCAGCTCCTGGGGCCAACTTGCTCCAATCATGCTATGGCTGCAGGAGGGGAAGAGAGAGCAAGAGAGAGAGAGAGAGAAGTAAGAGGGGGAAGGGTGGAGAAGCAGATGGGCACTTCTCCTATGTGCCCTGACTGGGAATCAAACCTGGGACATCCACACTTCAGGCTGATGCTCTACCACTGAGCCAGCTGGCCAGGGCCAAGACATAAACATTTTGAGGAAAAAAATAGTTTAGAAAGATTTATGACCTGAAAGTAATTAAGATAACCTTGAGTTGAGGGCCCAATCCATAGGAGACATTTGAAACAAGTGGGGAAATGATGATGTTGGCAAAATTTTTCAAAATCCTGACTCTTCACCCTGTCACAATTTCTCCAGATCTCTAATACAATTGTTCTGCCACTAATGCAGTGAAGAGTAGACAATGAAGTACTGGAGAAAAAAAGAAAAGAACTCAGTTTATCCCATGACAAGTTGCTCTGGTGTATGCTTGTTTACAAATGAGCTAGCTAGAAGTTTATGCACCAAGAAATGTTTTGCCAAACAGTAATTCTGAGGTATGTAATTAGGACTTTTATAGTCAAAAATAAATATGAAAAATTATAGATTTGGATTAATTTTAAATGACAAGACTTCTTACAGCCTTGTCATTTTCATTGGCATGATGAAGCATCATAAAAAGGTTTAGGCTACTGGGTTTCCCAAACCTCTCTGACTATGGAAGCCTTTATTGTAAAAGAAATCTCTTTGTAGTATGCTGCCCAGAACACTTTTTGGAAAAATCCTGGCACAGAGAATATCATAATTTTTACCTTCTGTCTGTTTTACTTTACCATTTTATCTTTGGGGTTTAATAGTAGGTGTTTAATAAATATTTGTTAAAGAAATGAAATGTAAGCAATGTTTTCCAATTATTAGAGCTTGATGTCAAGCAATATATAATGAATATTCATGATATGGTCACTTGGTTCTTAGACAGTCACTCATATAAGCAATTCCTTTGGTCCCAAACCTAAGTTAATCATATCAAAGCAATCCCTGCAGGAAGATTCAATATTTAAAGGTAGGAAAAAGAGACTTTAATAATCAATTTGTGTTTAAAACAAACTTGCGTGAATATTATCACTTTAAGTAAATGACTTTGAGGAAGTGTATACTTCATTCTGCAGAGAAGGTTTAGATTGCATGGCCATGAAGCATATCATCCATTCATTCATTCAGTGACTTTGCATCTACTCGGTGCCAGGCACTGTTTCAGGCATTGGTAAACTAGAAGTTAATGAAACTGAGGAGGTTGCCTGACCAGGTGGTGGTGCAGTGGATAGAGCATCAGACTGGAATGCGGAGGACCCAGGTTTGAAATCTGGAGGTTGCTAGTTTGAGCGTGGGTTTACCAGCTTGAGCACAGGGTTGCTGGCTGGAGTGTGGGATCATAGACATGACCCTCATGGTCACTGGCTTGAAGCCCAAGGCTGCTGACTTGAGCCCAAGGTCTCTGGCTTGAGCAGGGGGTCACTTGCTCTGTTGGAGCCCCCAGGTCAAGGCACATATGAGAAAGCAATCAATGAACAACTAAGGTGCTGCAAAGAAGAATTGATGTTTCTCATCTCTCTCCCTTCCTGTCTGTCTGTCCTTATCTGTCCCTCTCTCTGTCTCTGTCAAAAAAAACAAAATGAAACAAAAAATCTGAAGAGTTTAGTTTACCCAGGTGGTTCCCAATCTAGCAGAGAAAAGGGAAGCATGCATATAATTTAAAAAGCAAACAGATTTTAAAGTGAATTAATTGCAGATGGAGTTAAGTCTTGTTAAGGCAACAACAAAGGAATAAAGGGTAAGTGAACCAGGAAGTAGAAAAGCATCAGGGTACCAGGGAAAGCACAGGGACAGCTACATAGCCTAGGCAGGATATAGAACCAGTGACAAAGTAAACGTCTGGGTATCACAACCCCAGTCTCCATGGAGAGCCAAAGAGTCATAGGATAAGAGAGGGATGGGCTGGCATTGCTACACAGAGGTAGCCAGAACCTGGGAACAGGCTGAGATGAGGTGTGGCTGGCAGGGACAGTAGCATCACACAGAGAGGATGTGTAAGGAAGAGATGCTGTTCTACAAGTGAGCCAGAGATGACCTTTGTACATGGACACCCTGATTGTTTTCTTCATAGCAGGCTAAACCCATCAGCTCACAAGCCTATCAGAGCCAAACTCAATTGTTTACACATCCACTTGTTTTAAACACAGCCCAAATAAGCAGGTTTTATTATATATATTTTTACCATTTAGAACTTGCCTTGTTTGCATACCCTTTGAAACTGCCCAACACCTGGTAGCCACATAAGATAAATTCCAGGGTTATAAAGACCCCAAGTCACTGCTGCTGCCCTTGGGAGCTCCTTGACCCAGAGACTCCCTGCTGGCTTGCTGAGTACCAACACCTAGATGTGAAGGACCATCTCTGGAAGTTCCCTTGCCCTCCTTCTTCTGGATAGTTTGTCAAAGCATCACCCAAATACAGCTTGTGTGTGGTACTGCCACCTTGTGGTTGTATCTTCTTCCTTGATCAGCTCAGAAATTCCTCCTATTCTCTGTGGATAGGAAAGTCAGTCACAGCAGATCTGGTCCAGGAGTGGGAAGGGCATTGCCCACCTGTGGGAGAGAGGAAGAGAAGCATGAACTCATCCATGTAGTAGTGCACCTATTGATTACTTCTAATACATGCCCTGAATGGGGCTTGAACCAGTGACCTCAGGCTTGACCCAGGATTGGACCTTGGTGCTCCAGGTTAATGCTCTATCCACTGTGTCATTGGCCAGGGCCACTGTCATGATCTCATCTAACCCTAATTAGCTTTCAAAATCTCTATCTACAAATACAGTCACACAGTGGGTGGGGTTTCAACATTTAAATTTGAGAGAGGACACAACTCACTTCATTGCACACCTCCATGACTGTTGCATGATATGGGATGGTACACTCCCATGAGGAATCCCATTATGCCTCAGATAAGTGACTTTGTATCAGAGACTTCCTTATTTGTATATTGGATTAAATTTTTTTATTTCTACACTAGAAAATGGGACTGAGGAGCCCATGCTGGAGGAGAGCAGAGAAAGGCCATGTGGAGGAGAGGAAAAGCAGCCAAGATGGCGGAATGCTGAAGGAGAAGCCAGTTTGTGCAGAGTTTGCGCAGAGAGAAGGAAATGGGGAACAGAGGTGAATAAGGCTGGTGAGGTAGAAACCTTTGATTCTAGGAAACTCAGATAGGTCAGTGGCTTTGTGAGCCCTGAATAGAAAGGGAAGTATTTTTCCACTGTGTGTATTTCTTGCCCGCTGGGTGCAAGCTAGGATTAAAGCTAATGTTCTACCAGTTCTTGGCTCCGTTGTTTCATTATCGTCTGTCCGAATCAAATTTGAACCCACATGAGCCAGGTGGCTGTGATGGTGACCGTGGCTACTGGCCATACATCCAGGTATTCTCTCTGTGACCAAAGACGCCACTGCCACAGGGACCAACCAGGTGGCATGCCACAGGGCCACTGCTCCACTTGCTCTGCTGGCAGAGCCAGCACCCTGGCACTCTCCACAAAGGCCAGAACAAATTAAACTTCCCATGGAGAAGACTGTGGCCAGAGCCCATTTTTCAAAGTGGAAATTGAAGCTGTGCTTTTGGAAGGTCTAGACACGGATCACTGGAAGAAGGTTTAGTTTAAAGCGAAAAAAGTAATGGCAGGACGCACTCCATTTCTTGCTTCAGCTCCCCTAGTTCTAAGGAGACTAAACACAAAGACCACAATCTAAGGAAAGGGCTTAGTGCTCACCACCCCCAACTATGTAAATTCTGTAACACTGAGGTTTGTATCTTAGGTAAAAAGGAAGCTGCCACAGAATCCCATGATTTCTTTATTCAAGTTACTTTCTTGTTAGAATAGTTGGGTAGAGAAATTTGGAGGTTTTTTTCAGTGGACAATTTAAATAGTCTTCTGCAATCTTTCAACTCTTCTTTCCCCTTTCCCAGAAAGATTATTAATCTTGGATTGCATGGTAAAAATTTCCAAATGGTCCTCAGATCTTCTAGAAGATTCTCAGTCCATGATAAAAAGAATGTTTCATATATGAACCTGCACATGCTAAAAGGAAAGGAGAGAAAAACTGAGGAACTGATATATGAGTGATTTTAAAAAAAATTGTCCTTAGAATTTAATTCCTGATTCAGGTGTGTGGGTTAGGTGGCTTTATTGAGGGGAAGGCCATGGCAGCACTCTAAACACAGAGTGACTGGTCTCCCCATTGCAACATTGTGGTTGATGAGGAGAAAATGAGGAGAAAGACACAGAGCATCTCACCTGCAAGGGGGTATTCTAGCTAGTGTACTCAATTTGTGGGAAAAGCAATATAAAATTAGTTAAACGAGGACATTCATTTTCAAAGTGTTTGGGAGAGTAGAGGGATTATGTGCAAGACAGGCAGGAATACATGCAGGAAATCTGGCATAATATTAAAAAAAGGAGCCAGAGTAAAGAGAGAATATTGCCTACACTGTGGACATAATGTACACATTTCAAATTGATTTCATCGGGACTTCTTTACTTGCTGTCCCTGTGTCATAGAATTCAGGGAGGCTACAGATATGGATGGGGAAAATTATTATATTTTTGTTTTTTAAAATATCTCTAACTGGCCTGACCAGGCGGTTGCGCAGTGGATAGAGCGTCGGACTGGGATGCGGAAGACCCAGGTTCAAAACCCCAGGTCACCAGCTTGAGCGCGGGCCCATCTGGCTTGAGCAACAAGCTTGTCAGCTTGGACCCAAGGTCGCTGGCTCCAGCAAGGGGTTGCTCAGTCTGCTGAAGGCCCGCGGTCAAGGCACATGTGAGAAAGCAATCATGATCAATTAAGGTGTCGGAAGGCCACGGAAAAACTAATGATTGATGCTTCTCACCTCTTTCCGTTCCTGTCTGTCTGTCCCTATCTATCCCTCTCTCTGACTCTCTCTTTCCCTGTAAAAAAACAAAAACAAAAACAAAAAAACTCTAACTGAAATTGAGCCTTTTCTTTCATTATAAATATAGGTTTCATTGGACTGTCAAAAGGTCTTATGACACAAGAAAAGGTTAAAACTTCTGGAATAATGGTATCTTTACCAATAAACGAAAAAATAAGAATTTCTCTATGTTCGAACCAAAACATTAGTGCATTAAACTGGTAAACATTAATTTTAGTAAGAAATATTTCAGATCATAGCATACTGATCATATAACCTGCCACATAGATCAGTTTAGTTTCTACAATTGATATTTTAAATTCATTTTTATTTCCTTATTGAGCATCTACTATGATGCAGATATCATGCAAGGCTCTAAGGGTACAGTGATTACAAAAGCTTTCCAGTGTTTTGAAGGAATCTGCTAGGTACATTACTATAATAAAAAAGAATGGTGTGATAATTTTTTAAAGTTGAGAGATAAAAAGCAATTACTCAATAACTTACTTGGATTCTGTATGTGGTGACAAGGAGGTTAGTCCTCAGAGTATTTACATACATCTTTATCCCCTCATTTGTAAATGCAGTTTTTGAACATCCACCTTGACAAAGCATGAAGCCAAAATAGGAGAGAAGTGTTCTGATGGGCAGTAGGAAACATCCATACCCACTCCCTCATGCAAAACTAACACTCTTCCTGTTGATCTTATGGACCCCTCATCAGGTAAGGTACTTCCAGTGACTTCTCCAATTCTCTAGGTCATTTGTACCAATGAGCAAAGAAGTTGTAGACAACATAAAGAGATTGTCACAAATTCATTCATTCTTCTAAAACACAAATGAAAGCTTTTTCCCCCAAAACGGTGATCCAGAACTATTGTGCTTTCAGTACATGCTGCTTTCAAATATCAAGATTTTGTCAGGTTTGGGTAAAGTTGACTCATTAGATGTATGCTTCTTTTAGAAGCAAAGATAATTAATGAGAAGATATTGGGCATTTTAGTTGAAATGCGGAATCTCCTGATTTATTGCTGAAACAGCTACTTTAATTTTCAAAAAAAATTGTAAAAATTGACTCTTTTAAGTGCCAGTTCAACTATAATGGCATTTTAAGAATAATCAGCTGAGCACAATACAAAACTAAGAACAAATTTTACTTAAAACTAAGCTAATTTCACATTATGCTTCTTAGCAAATAGGATATATATATCCTATTTGCTAAGTATGTATATTTCTGCCCAATACCATAAGAAAAGTCTCCATGTTTTGGTCCTCACATTCTCTCAAGCTAAGGGATGTAACCAGTAGAACTAGAGCTCTCACTGTCATATAATTTCAGTGCTGTGCTGATTATTAGCCTCATAGCTCTGTACTAGTCACATGACCTTGGGCAAGCTAATCTACCCAACTCTGGTTTCCTCATCTGCTAATTAGGCATAATCATCATAGTACCTACTTCACAAGGTTGTTTTGTGGACCAAATGAAATAATTCAGCTAAAATGCTTAGCAGAATGTTTTGCATATAGAGACTCCAAATACATGTTTATAAGTTTTATTATTATCATCACATTGTTATTGTATGCTCAAAAAAATAAAGCTATAAACAGGGACTTCATCATCTTCCCCATCTATAAGTTTATTTTCTTCATCCCATCCTTGCATTAGTTAGTTCAGGCCCAGAATAAGGTGTAATTCCTCTTGATAAGGTTCAATTTTCTCCCTATATACTTGACTTTATTCCTTCACATTTCTTTATTTCTAAATCTTCAATATTTTCTTCCCTTTGGCCTTTTCCCCCCTTCAGCTTATAAACATGGGCAAACCCGTTTGTTGTGTGACAGTCTCAGCCTTCCAATAACCAGTGTTGTGGCTGAACTGAACTTTGTGGATGTCACAATTGCAAAACACCCTCAGCAATAACCATCAAAAAGGTTTATTACTTACAGGTCCTGGAAATTGCATGGCACACCTGGGGCCATACTATATTGTAGAGCTAACTTTCACAATATCTTTTCTGGGATGTTGGATCAGATAAACAACAAAGTAAATTGACCCATAAAAGTTCTCTCTGTCCTTGCTCCCCCAGAGAAAGTAACCGTCAGTCAAATATAAAAATCTTTAGCTGAGAAATATTCACATAGGTACATTGCATCAATTTGCCCATTATTAGTGAACTTTAGTTGTTACATATGTCAATAGATGAATTGACAAATAGATGGATGAATTAGATAGATAAATTGTCTAGGAGATAAGAGACTTGAGTTCTAATCAACTGTGTGAATAAACTCTGTAATCTTAGAGAGTACATTCTCTTAATTTATTAATTTTAATCAATTTCTTAATTTCTCCTTATTAATTTCTCTTTCTTAATTTCACCATCTATAAATATGGAGATAATAACATTTGCCCTGTCTACATGACAGAATTGTGAAGAGGTTCAAATGAGAGTTTATATATCAGACCTCTGTGTAAACGGTCAAATTTATCCATAATAAAGCAGTGGTATTATTAATACAGACACAATTGTTATTTCCAAATAATTTATAATCTAATAATTTATAATTAATAAAGATATTTTCATCACTATGATGAGATCATTCCCAGACTTGCTACTATCTTTGTGGTTGTACTTGTCTGTTTATATTAATATTTCAAAGGTCATTTAAATCCATTCTCTGTATGTCAGAGATATGTAAGACTATAAATTTAATTCTAGGTTAATATTTTTGATATTTTTATTTAACTATAAGTAATACCTTGAACATCATATTATGTTTTTCAATTTAAATTAAAATGAAAGTTTAGACAATTTGCAGTTTTAAATGGCTATATTTACCTTACTTTATCTTCAAATTTCAGTTAAACTTTACTTGATGGTAAGTGTGGGAAATGTGGTTGGTTGTCTAGCCAAGAACCATGTTCCCTTCTTTTTTATTCCTTCCTAGAAAAATACCAATTTTGTTCAGGAACTTGACTGATGATTTACTAGTGCTGGCCCTAGAATATGAAACATGATTGTTCTGAGCCAATTATGGCAAACCCCAATCCTTTTGGCCAGTGATTGGCATAGAAGTTAGTCTGTGACCCAAATCTGGCTTGTGAACCTTGAGAAGACTGTTGTTGGAAGAATGAAGAATACTCTGAGAAAGATTTTCTTCCTAGATTAAAAAAAGAAATACATGCACAAGAAACCTTCTTTATACATCCTTCCTGCATTTAAATATTATTATAAGAGGACATGTTGCTTGGCACTGTGGCAGCCATCTTGAAATTATGGCAATAAAGCCAGAAGACCTACAGAAAAACTGACATTGCCAAGCTTCTGAATTAACCCACATTGGAATATCTTATTCTTAAGAGAGTAAAAAGGCAGGCCAAAATACCAGTGAAGGTATTTCCAACAAAAAAATATAGAGAACTCTTAAAAATCAATAAGAAAAAAGAGTGACAAAAATAGGTAGAAGACTTGAATATATAAAATAGTGGTCAACATCATTAGTCTTTAGAAATTGCAAATTAAAATCACAATAAATAACACTGTGGCCTGACCAGGCAATGGCGCAGTGGATAGAGCAGGGGTCGGGAACCTTTTTGGCTGAGAGAGCCATGAACGCCACATATTTTAAAATGTAATCCTGTGAGAGCCATACAATATGTTTAACACTAAATACAAGTAAATGTGTGCATTTTATGTAAGACCAACACTTTTAAAGTACAATATGTCTCTGAATTCTTTTTAATAACGTTGCTATGCTGTTGCTAACCAATGATGAATAAAGTACTCCTTACCATTAGTGCGACTTCTGGTGCTGCATGGTTTTGCTGATGGCTTTTTAGTCTGGTTGATATGTGGTGAGGTTGAGCTTCATGCAGGCATTGAGACTTCCATCCATTAAACGCGATCATAGGTTGGTCTTAACATTCTTTAGATATGAGAAAGACTGCTCAAATGCATACGTAGAGCCAAACATTGTCAGTACAGCAATACTCACACGCTGCAGTGTGTGGTATGTGACAAGAAGTGTGTTCCAAGTTTTGACAATCAGCTGGTTCGCGGGTTGAAGTTTTTTCATTTCTCCCCACTTGTGTTTGCTCGCCAACTCTGCTTGCTGTCGTGAAAGTCTTTCCAAATCTTCATTAAGTGACTTGAACTTATTCCCCCACATGTCTGAGGCCTTCAAGTCAGCAGCTTGTAGCTCAAAACCTCTGATGGAAACACCGGGGATGTAACTCAGGTTGGCACTGTCCACTGCACACTCATGTGGATGGGTGATGAACTTAAAAAGACTCACGAAATTCTCCAAAGCACTTTGAATGATTGCAGGAGATTAGATGTGAAGCCCGCTAGCTGCTGGAGATCAAGATGTTGAGCAGGGTCACTTGCTGTGCATGCATCTTTAAACTCTCCCAGTTTTTCAAAGTGTAGTAAACGACCTGTTTCAATGTCGGTGATGAAGAGTTCCAGCTTGTTTTCAAATGCAAACGCTGCTTGTTGAAGGGATAAGACTGCATTTCCAATGCCTTGCATTTTCACATTGAGCTGGTTCAGATGTTCAGTCATGTCCACCAGATAGTAGAACTTCAGGAGCCACTTAGTGTTAGCTGACTCAGGATGCTCAATGTTTTTCATTTCAAGAAAAGTCCAGATTTCGCTCAGACAAGCCGCAAAACAGCTGAGCACCTTCCTTCTTGACAACCAATGCACACTGCCGTGCAGAAGCAGACCAGGATAATTATTCCCAACTTCATCCAGCAGTGTTTTAAACTGGTGATCATTTAAAGCTCGGGCAACAATAAAGTTGACCACCTGATTGACCAGCGACATCACCTCACTAAACTGCTCGCCACACATCTGAGCACAAAGTGCCTCCTGATGTAGGATGCAATGAAAACTTAGGATGGGTCTCTTTTCATGTTCACAAAGAAGCACTACAAATCCTGTTTTTCCCCACCATGCATGGAGCACCATCAGTACACACTGAAATAAGTTTATCCATTGGTAGATATTTTTCTTTAGCGAACTCAGTAAAAGAGTGGAATAAATCCTCCCCTCTTGTTGTCTCTTTCATAGGCAAAACAGCAAGACTTTCCTCACGTAGTATGTCACCGACAGCATACCTTGCAATCACACTGAACTGGGATAAATGACTTCCATCTGTTGACTCATCCAAAGCAAGAGAAAAGAATGGTGCTACATTTATGTCCTTCACTTGTGTTGCCTCAATTTGATGGTATGATTGTGAACAGTTCTTGCTGACAGAGGCATGTCTTTTATTCATCTGATTATCTTGTCTTTATCCGAAAAGTCATCAAAAAAGTTCATTGGCAACATCAAGCATGAATGTTTTGGCATACTCCCCATCTGTGAACGGCTTTCCATTTCTCACAGTTGCTAAAGCACCAGCAAAGCTAGCCGAATTCCAGTCACCTTGTTGGGTCCAAACACGAAGTTGCTGCTGGCTAGCTTGCACTCTGCAAAGTAGCTCTTGACATGCTTTCTTCCTGTTGTCCCCAACTGAATATTTCGATGCAAATGTAGTATGGCATGTGCCGAAGTGCCGCTTTATATTTGACCGTTACATTGATGCAATTTTATCATTCCATATTAGACACACTGCAGAACCTGCTCTTTCCACAAAGGCGAATTCCTCTGTCCATTCCTGCTGAAAAGTACGATACTCCATATCTTTTAGCCATCTTCTTCGTCAAAAGGGTTTCTGCAATTAGCTAGCTGACCACTTGATTAAAAGGAGGGAAGTTCCTGACCTCACTATGATACGTGTACCTTACGCATTATCCAATAAAAATTTGGTGTTGTCCCAGAGAACAGCTGTGATTGGCTCCAGCCACCAGCAACCATGAACATGAGCAGTAGGAAATGAATGGATTGTAATACATGAGAATGTTTTATATTTTTAACATTATTATTATTTTTTTTAAGATTTTTCTGTGAGCCAGATGCAGCCATCAAAAGAGCCATATCTGGCTTGTGAGCCATAGGTTCCCAACCCCTGGAATAGAGCATAGACTGGGACATGGAGGACCCAGGTTCAAAACCCTGAGGTGGTTGGCTTGAGCGGGGCTCATCTGGCTTCAGCATGGGCTCACTTGCCTGCGTGCGCAGTTGCTGGCTTGAATGTGGGATAATAGACATGACCCATGGTTGGTGGCTTGAGCCCAAGGTCACTGGCTTGAGCAAGGGGTTTACTTTCTCTGCTATACCCCCCACCCCATCAAGGCACATATGAGAATGCAATCATTGATTGAACAACTAAGTTGCCACAGCGAAGAATTGATGCTTCTCCTCTCTCTTCCTGTCTGTCTGTCTCTATCTGTCCTTGTCTCTCTGTCTCTGTCAAATTAAATAAATAAATAAATAAATAAATAAATAAATAAATATGATACCACTGTATATCCACCAGAGTAGATACAATGGAAAACACTGACAAACCAAGTGAGGATGAAGATTTGGAGAAACTAGAATTCACCTAAACTGCTGTTAGGATGGTAAGTTGGTACAACCACTGTGAGATACTTTTCAACAATATCTACTACAACTGAACTTATGCCTACCCATTGAACCAATGATTCTGCTCCTGGCCATCACCCAACAGAAATGTGGATGTGTGTTTCCCAAGAATGTTTACAGTAGCACTCTTTGCAATAACCCCAAATTGGAAACAGCCCAAATATTCATCAGCGACAGAATGAACATAAAAATTATGGTATATTCACATAATAGTATATTAAAGATCAATGTGAATACACAAACTACTGCTACATACAGCAACATGGATAAATTCCATAAACAACTTTGAGCAAAGGGAGCCAGCCAGGCATACTGTATGATTACATTTACATAAAGTTAAAAGACAAGCAAAACTAGCATTTTCTTCTTAGAAGTCAAGTCAGTGTTGGGGAGGGGGCACAAAAGGGTTTTCGGCTGCTGGCAATGCTCTGTTTTTTGGCATAGGTTTTGATCCCGTTACATTCACTTTAAATATGAAAGTTAATTATTGCATATTTATACTTTTTCTTTATTTATATTTACTTCATTAAAAAGATTACTGTAAAAATAATTAAAAGAGAAGAAAAATAAAGTGAGAATAAATATTAGTATTGCCAAAGGGAAAGAAAATAGAGGAAGAGTATTAAGGGGAACAGTGCTTGCTGAGGGGACCGGCAATCCAAAAGCTGGGCTGTGTCAGGCCTCTGCAGTGTGGCCTCGTCCCGCTAAAATCCTGTGGTGTAGATTAAATGCTTCCAATCTTTATCTGGACTTTGAATGTCTCTTGTCATTATTAAAGGTTAAAAAATAACTTCATCTGTTCTAAAAACTTAGAATTCACTGTTTGGACCTGTTTATCTACCAGAAATAGTCATATCCTTGCTATTCTGGTTCTTGGATAATTTCAGTGATAAGTCCATTTCTATCTCTGGATAGCACATATTCTTAGATGCTTAAATTCAGTTTCTAATACTTAAACTAATTTTCTAACAAAGTCAACACATTTTCCTACTATAGAAGAATACTGCTTTTAGATGTAGTGTATATAATTAATTTAGAATTTAAGTAAAGACTTCATCAACTAATAAGTTTTGAAAAAGCATTGCCATATCTTGATGATTTACTTATGGTTGGAACTTCCTCCAACATGAGCACCTAACCTACAATTGTTGATCAATGAGTTCTATTCTGCCTTGGGTTGTTGGCAAGCTTTTTTTCCCCCCATGTATGCTAGACTTGGCCCCCTTCCTAGACCATTAAGTCATTTGAAGGTTGAATTCATGTCTTAAAATCTTTTTAAAATCTCTCTAACCTTGAGTTTTATTCATAGTAAGTGCCTAGTGCTTACTGAACACTTGCTGGTCACTGTCATCCTTAGGTTAGCTAAGGAAAGAACACACCATAGGCAATTGGCAGGGACTTTATCTTGGCAGAATTTAAGGATAGAATAGGCATTTTTCTGTTGATAGTCTAATAGGGACTCAAAGAGATGGACTGGGGACATCATGACACTGTCTATCAGTTCCATGGCCTGGGTATGTGACAAAAATAGAAGCTAATTATTGTTTAGCTAACCCAACACCAAGCAACTCATTTGCCTTTCTTTTTTTTTTTTTAAGAAATAACATTGACTAAATTACCCCATTGCTTTGTCTTTGTGTAGACAGAGCCTCGGATTCTATTGATGAAACCATATTTCATGCTTGTGCTCTGAAGCAGCTGTAGTTCACTGATTTGAAATAACTTAATGAGGTATTGATTTGGTGGCTCAGCATGCTCTGCAACAACCACTCGAATCATGGAAGGCAACCCTGTCAGCAGAGGGTAGGAGAAAAGGGGCATTTCTAATGAATACGCCAGATGAGTTCCTGTCAAGTTGATGATTTGAATTGGATGCTTTAGAACTGGAGACATGTATTATTTAATTGGAGATGAGAAATAGGAGTTCATTTTACTTATTTGGAATTTGAAATTGGAAATAAAACACATGCATTTCAGGAAACATTAAAGTTAAAAATAAAACTAGCTCAGAGATTAGTGGCAAGTTATTTTTCAAGCCAATTTTTAGTTCTTCAAACTGGAAGAAATGGAGAAAACCATAGAATGGAAATAAGTCTCCAGAGAAAGGAAATAAAGGAACTGTTCCTTTTGCATGTTTCCTAAATACTCCCTGGGGGCTCTTAATGAGCTGCGTAATTGCGTTTTGGCCCTGAAGTTGGAAGGAGTTTTGCTATAAATTAGCAAGATGGAGGAAATTTAAATGTAAGGGCACTGCACAGGCAGGCATACCAAGAACTTCTTCCCCATATTGAGTTTGCCTAGATTCTAATTCCATGAATAAAAGGTTGGCATCTTGAGGGCTATTTCCAAGTTACTCAAATTCGCAAAGACTTTAGAATCATTGGGTCAACCTCTGTGCTAATCAGGTAAATTTACACAGACCAGGAAGGTACCCTAAGCCAGTTCTCCACTCTCTTCTCAATCAATCCATGTCCTTTTTTAAAAAACAAACAAACACCCACCATTGATAATTTTGCCTGAATGCAATAAATTTGGTGTTTCTTATGAACATAGAGTGCTATCATTACAAAACAGATTAGAACCAGAATGGATGGCCCAATTTATTACCAGGCAGAATGGTCCTGCAGCAAAGCAGTGGAAGTTTGAGAGTCAGAAGAAGGAACTCCAGTGAATTGCATATGGAGGAGTCTCCTGGGTCAAGAAGACCACTGGGAAGAAAACAAGCAAGCTCTTACTGTGTGGGAGGAGTCCTTTTAGGGTCAGGCAATGGACAGACCTTTCTTGAATTTCAATTTGATTTATCTTCTCAGTTTCAAGCAGATTTCTTTCAAGCAATGGTTCTCAACATGGGACTAGGTGATTTTGCTTCCCAATTGACATTTGGTGATGTCTGTAGACATTTTGGTTGTCACATCAGGGGAGTGAGGAGTTGGTATGGGCATCTAGTGAATAGAGTCTGGGGATGCTGCTTAGTCTGTAAGAACACACAGGAAAGCACCCCCACAACACACACACACACACACACACACACACACACACACACCAAAGATTGATCTAGCCCTAAATGTCAAGAGTGACAAAGTTGAGAAATCCTGGTAGGAAGAACCAATTTATATGGTCATAGAAGAAAGAAGAACTAATAAAGGTTAGGAAAGCTTTAAGTTCTGCTGACTAAAGGAGGGAAAGAAATACCAGCCAGGAGAGGCAAAGATTGACAAGATGATTTAATGCTCTTGTCAGGTGTATGGAGTTACATGACAGTGATGTCTGGACTTGTGTGGCTGAGAATCACTTTGGCTACTTGCCCAGAGCCTTGGGGTTGTAACTGATTTGCTTATAATGATATGTTTACATGAAATATGTAGTTATAATAAATACAAACAAAGGTGGGTGGAGTATTTTTTAATGTATCTCTTCCATTGTTTTAAAATAGCAACCTACATCAGTTATCCTCATAAGGATAGTTGAATTGTCCCAGAAACAAAAGGAACTTCTTTTGGGTCCTCTACTTTTCTACATGTAGAGTAACTAAGACAGAGGAAATGCAGCTTTGGGACTGAAAGACTTTTAGGCGTTCCTGTATGTTAAAAAGTTTAAAGGGATTTGTTTGCCACAAATTCAACAATGTTATTCTAGGTCTGATTCCTTGAGTCTGAAATAAGAAGTTGGCTCTGATGAGCTCTAAAATGCCCTCCCTTCCTAAGTAAGAGTCGAGGATTCTGTCCTCTGACAGTCACTCAAAAGTGACAGTGGGGTCATGCACTCATCTGAGCATGCTACAGGATTTGTAGCTATTTACTCCAGAGCTTTAAGAAGCTGATAAAATTGGGTGACAACCTTGTTGAATATGTGCATTTTCCTGGAGTGACTTTCCATATCTACATGATAATCTAAACAGTCTATGACCCTAAGAAAGGTGAAGATCTTTGACAGTAGGGTATACTGCTAGTGAATTCACGATGATAAACTGCTGTTTCTCATGGCTATTAAGAGAGAAAACTCTATCTTTTAACCCTAGACTTCACAATTGACCCTGGGAAACTACCTGCAAATATATGCTGTTAGTCACAAAGGTACAAAGAAAAGCAGCAGCACATATGGGTCAGGACCTCTTGTCACCTTTACTCAAAATGATGGTGACCAATAAAGAAGAGTTGTTATGAAGCCCTGTCACTGAGACTTCTGTGTGGGCTCTTGGAAGGACCAATAAATGAGCCATCTTTCTCTCCAGATTTTGGATCCAGTGGAGAGACAAGTCAGAGAAGACAAACAGATGGGAAGTGAAAAAAAAAAGTTGGCTTTATAATTGATTAAACTGATAGAAAAACATGTCTTTAAATGTGGTCCAAATGGGATCAGTAATACTTCCCCTAATTTCAAAGGTTGCTCCAGCTGTCCCTGGACCAACCAGCCAGCCATAGCTGAGTTCCCTTCCTGCTGCTGAACAGGACATCTGGTGTGCAGAAGGCCATCATCTCTCTGAATGGGTTGAGCCTAGCATTGCTCAGCTCTGTCCCTGACCACCAGTTCGATATGACTCTCCTCCCCATGAGAACAGTGAGTGGAGAGTGGAGAGCAGTTTTCCCAATAACTTGCCCTTCTAGGATGTTGACTGCATATTATCTGCTCTCTTTAGCACATCTGAAAATAATAAGTTTTTCTCCTTAAAATTTAAGGGCATCTCTGCATAAACCGCAGATTGAAATACAATTTGGTTGGGAGATAATCTTGAGTGGCTTATTTCAAAAACAAAATTGAAATAAGAGTTATTCAAAGTCATGTAAAGCATAAAAAGAATTGTCAGAGAAGTTTCTGAGAGACTGCCTAGAGTAAGGAGGAACTTTTGGCCAATATTGCTTAAGGCCAACTGGTGAGAGTTAGACATTTTTGAGTAGAGCTGAAGTGTGCTGGGAGGAGGTGCTTCAGAGGGGTGGACACAGAAGTGACCCCCCAGGTTACTGTGAGCTAAAGGTGTGTCATGTTCTTTCTGTCTTCTTTATATAACCTTACCTTCCTAGACTCTGCAGAAAGGTCTCTGACTTCCAGTCACACACTGTATAAGCTTCAAATGCTCTCAAGTTGTCACTTTTCTGAATAATAACTGCACTTACCTTTGGGAAAGGTTAACAATCTTTAGAGCAGTGGTTCTTAACCTGGGTTCTATCGAACTCTAGGGGTTCGATGAGTTGGTCTCAGGGGTTCGGAGAAGCCTCTGCCGCGGAGGCCAGAATAAAGTAATACCGTAATTTGTTGTGAGTTCATGCACTTTGTTGGTTTTGTTCTTTGAGCAAGGTGATGTTCATGCACGGCTCATTTTGTGCACCAGTAAAAAAACATATACCTATGTCTTGAATTTGGAAAAAAAATCGTATTTTATTTATCACTAAAGAAGGGTTCAGTGAATGCACATATGAAACTGGTGGGTTCGGTACCTCAAAAAAGGTTAAGAACCACTGCTTTAGAGGGAGGCTGGGTGTTCAAGGTTCTTTTCTTTATGGTGGCCCAATGTGCCGATTTGTCTGGTGGGTCTCTGTTTATACCTAGTAGTCCCCCAGTATAACTATTCAATGCACTTCTACCCACCCTCAAGAGTGTCCTGGTTTGGATACTAAAATATGTAGTCACGTCGTTTTTCTTTAATATTTAGTTGTTTCCTTTTTAAACAAGGAATGAATTTATTGTTACTTGTATAATTAAAATTAGTTTTATAAAAAGCTATGGTATGATTTCTGCTTTCATGGAGAACCTACTGATTATAATAATAAGGCAGGCAGTGATGTGGTACTTCTCACTTTACAGAACACTTTAATGGGTTTATTTAAAGGGCTGAATAGTCAGGGTTCAGTATATTTTGAGTTGAATAAGGCGAAGGTGAAGTGACAGGTGTAACAGGCATTAATTTATTAATTACACATAAATTTTCATCGAGGCATAGTTGTGTACATTTATCCCTACCTAGCCTCGTGACTCTGTTGTGTGGAGCTTCCTTCTTTCTTATCTTTCTGCTCAAAAGTTTGAAATTGTGTTGGTTTTTCCAAAAGTCGGAATTTCTTCCCAGCCCCTAATTTATACTTTTTAAAATTTCCGATTAGAACTTTTTATTTTTCCAGCCTCCGTTAAACTGCCAATTATTTATAAAGACAAAACTAGTAAGTAGATGAACATCACTGATGGGGCCTTGTTTACCAGTTTCTTCTGTTCACATGGAGTCATTGAAATCCTCTTTGTGGATGAACCTCCAGCTGAATCTTTTCTATGCTGTGAAGCCCATCCTGTCATACTCTACTTATTAATAGCTGTGTCACATAGAAGAGGAGGAAGACCCTAGATAAATCAAGATGGATTGTCTCTCTCTTTTTCTTCCCTTCAATCTTGTTGCCAGGGATGGGGGTTGTTGTGGCATTGGCAGTATCTGGATTCACACAGTGGTTATTCCCAGACTACTAGCCAACCCATGAGCCCCGAGTATAGTGGCACTGCTTGTGAAAATAGAAAAATATTTCTGAATCATGATACATAAGCTCTGTTCCAGAGGCTCCATCCAAGAGTTCCTGTCCCCAGTTTTCTTAACTCTCCCAATAGGTACCCTTGGATGACCCAGATTCATCAAATAAGGGTCAACACTGGCATAGCAAGGGGCTATGAGGACCTTGCTCTAACCCATTCTGATTAGCTGGAGCCTGTGCCACATAAATTGTTAAATCCACCCCTCATTGTTCTCCAGTATTGTCTCTTTAAGGTTTTATACCATGAATTTGAAATGACTTGCCTCAATTTAAAAAGAGAAATCAAAACTAGTACTTTGGAATTGAGCTTAATTCTTTCCCGAATGCTTGTGTGTGTGTGTGTACATGCTCGCGCATGCACATGTGCACATAACAATGGCCCTGACTCAGTTTTATCTTTAAGGATATCTGAAATTAACATTGCTGCTCAAAAGTTTGGCCAACTGTTTTGTTTTAATAAAATATACATTTTCAGGTATATTTTTTTCAAGTGAAATATGTTTGAAAAACTAGATTTTCTTCTAGTACCTATCTGACAGATGGTCATATACTTTTTGGATAACTTTGGTAATAGAGAACTTACTATCCCTGGAAGTCAAATTCTGTGAAGTAAATTACACAGGATGACTTACCCTCATTTCAGAGAAATGTGTGTGTGTTTTACTTTTACCATAGATGGTCAGTAACAGGATTAGTATCCCTCTGGGTAGGAATGTTTCTCTGGATGATCTTCTTTTAGGCATTCTCTTCACCTGCAGATTCATGAACACCACATTTGAGAAATGTCACAAACCTAAAGAGACCACGTGGTCCTTATTCTCATCTTTTGGCTCAGAAATGTGCTTGTAGATGTTTTGGTAATTGGTCATTAGGTAATTAATCATTTCTATCAAATGAATGAATAAATAAATAAACAAACAAATGATGGACACAAGCAGAAAATTTTTTAGTTTTTTAGAAAACCCCCAAAGATAGAAATTTTATAACTTTCAAGTGGTCTATTTAAATATTTCATCATAGCAAGATCAAGAGTTTCCCCTATGCCCAAGAAATCTCTCTACCTTTAACTTAAGCTAATTTCTTTTTTTTCTTCAGTATTCTGGGTGTATTTCCTTTGTCTGGCTCCATTCCCACATCATCCTTCATGTAGACAGTGCAGAGGCAGGAGGAAGAAAAGTCAAACACCTATTACACAAGTGTGGTATTCTAGAGAACTTTATTACTAAATTTATCTCTCCACATAGTAAGCATTAACTATAGGGAGCATTTTTCTTAATCATTCTAGATATATTATTATGTTAAAAAGTAAGAAAGAGGGGAGCAAGATGGCGACGGAGTAGGCGGACGTACCAACTTCCAACTCCCAGAACCAAAGTGGATTACAACTCAATTTTAAGAACCATCACCTGGATAAACCAACTTTGAACAAAACTAAGTGGACTCTTCAACCAAGGAACACAGAAGAAGCCACATTGAGACTGGTAGGAATAGCGAAAACGCGAAGAGGGCTGCCCAGCTCCCCGGAGCAAACGGCAGCCCGGAGAGACCCGCGGGGCGGGAGGAGATTTTGGCGGAGAGGGAGGGACCTGGGTCCCAGGAACCAAGCCCCAGCCTGCAGTCCCAGAGCCAAAAAGAGGCGTTTGGACAGTATTGAGCTGTGAAACAAGTGAGGGAGCACCCAGGCCTACAGTGTGGAGTATTAGGTCCCTTCCTACTCTGCTGAGGGGTGCTTAAGGTTTTGGGGCGGCAGGACGCTGAAAGGCGGTTCTGTCGGCGTGGGCAGAGGCCAAGCCGGTGGGAGATCGGTCTAGCCCAGAGGGTCGGAGGGTAAACGCGAGAGCGGTCCGGAAGCTGCGGGCCCGCCTTTAATCCCACTTACGGGGACAAAGCGGGAGGCCAGGAACAGGCAGGCCCTGCGCAAGCCGGCCCTGACCGCGGGGACCGGGCTAGGACCAGGGACGGGCAGGGGCTCGTGGCTGAGCTGACGCTACAAGTCCGCCCCCCCCCCCCCAAGCCGTCCGCCGGAGAAACCGCGGCTGGCCAGTATACGTGCGCGAGCGGGCTCCGAGCGCGGGAACGGGGTGGACCCTGAGACAGGCGGAGGCTCGCAGCTGAGCCCACGGCTGCTATCCCCATCCGGCCGGAGAAACTCCGGATAGCGTTAATGCGTGCACGAGCGGGCTCCGAACGCGGGGGCGGGGTAGAGTCCGGGACGAGCGGAAGTACGCAGTTCGGCGGAAGACAGCAAACACGCCCGCCCCAATAAACCCTGGTTTCCGACCCTGCGCAAAGGGCCCTGGCCTCGAGGGCGGGGCTAAAGCTCCTGACGGGCAAAAGCTTACAGCTGAGAGCACGTCAAAAGCCCCGCCTAACCCGCGGAACTGTAGCGAGCAGGCTCCGACTGCTGGTTCTGGGCGGAAGTCCGGAAATAGGCTGGGTCCGCAGCTGAGGAAAGGTGCTCGCCTCTACCCTTGGTGCTAATCTTGTGGCTTCAGTGACAGCCCCTCCCACGGAGGAGAGGCAGAAATCACAGCAAAAGCCACAGTGGGCCCGCGCTGGCAACGCTCATACCCAACCACCCTAGGCGCCGGCAGAGGGGGTGGGGGGCCTGCAGATAGACCACACCTAGAGAACACAAAGGCAACACATACTGGACTCCAGTGGCCACAACTTGCTTATACACAGAAAAAATGGGTAGGCAGAGGAATGCAAACCAAATGAATCAAGAGAAATCCCCAGAGAAGGACCTGAATGAACCAGATATAACCAAATTACCAGAAGCAGAATTTAGAATAATGATAGTTAGGATGTTCAAAGAAATTAGAGCAACAATGGATAGTCATTATGAACACCTAAATAAAGAGATAACAAGTATAAAAAATGAAATTGAAATAATAAAAAAGAATCAGACAGAAATGACAAATACAGTATCAGAACTGAAGACCACAATGGAAGGAATTAAAAGCAGGATGGATGACGCTGAGGATCGAATAAGCGAGTTAGAGGACACAATAAACAAAGGCACAGAAGCAGAGAAGAAAAAGGAAAAGAGACTTAAAAAATGTGAGGAAACTCTAAGGGAGCTTTGTGACAACATGAAGAGAAACAACATTCGCATCATAGGGGTGCCTGAAGAAGAGGAGAGAGGACAGGAAATGGAAACTTTGTTCAATCAAATTATAGCAGAAAACTTTCCTAAATTAAGGCTGGGAAACACTCCACACATTCAAGAAGCACACAGAACTCCATTAAGGAGAAACCCAAAAAAATCTACACCAAGACACATCATAGTTAAAATACCAAAGCTAATGGATAAAGAAAAAATTTTAAAAGCTGCTAGAGAAAAAAAGACTATCACCTACAAAGGAGCCCCCATAAGGATGACATCGGACTTCTCAACAGAAACACTTGAGGCCAGAAGGGAATGGCAAGAAATAATCAAAGTAATGCAGAACAAGAACCTACAACCAAGACTACTTTATCCAGCAAGGCTAACGTTTAAAATTGAAGGAGAAATAAAGAGCTTCCCAGAAAAAGAAAGCCTCAAGGAATTCATAAAAACCAAACCAATTCTGCAAGAGATACTAAGGGGCCTGTTGTGAACAGTTTAAAGGGAGGAAAGAATAGAGCAAAAGAAGAATACAGCTTTAAAGAATAAAATGGCAATAAACAACTACATATCAATAATAACCTTAAATGTAAATGGATTAAATGATCCAATCAAAAGACATAGGGTAGCTGCATGGATAAAGAAACAGGACCCATACATATGCTGTCTACAAGAGACACACCTTAAAATAAAAGATGTTCATAGACTGAAGGTAAAAGGATGGAAAAAAATATTTCATGCAAATGGAAATGAAAAAAAAGCAGGGGTAGCAATACTTATATCAGACAAAATGGACTTTAAAACAAAGGCTGTAGTAAGAGATAAAAGAGGACACTACATAATGATAAAGGGAACAATTCAACAGGAAGATATAACTATTGTAAATATCTATGCACCAAATATAGGAGCCCCGACATACATAAAGCAGACTTTGATGGATATAAAGGGCGAGATTAACAGCAATACTATCATAGTAGGGGATTTCAATACCCCTCTAACAACACTGGATAGATCCTCAAGAAAGAATATTAATAAAGAAACAGCAGACTTAAAGGAGACACTAGATCAACTTGATTTAATAGATATCTTCAGAACTTTTCACCCTAAAGCAGTAGAATATACATTCTTCTCAAGCGCTCATGGTACGTTTTCTAGGATAGACCACATGTTAGGACACAAAAATGGTCTCAATAAATTTAAGAAGATTGAAATCATATCAAGCATTTTCTCTGATCACAATGCCATGAAACTAGAAATTAACCACAACAGAAAAACTGAAAAATACTCAAACACCTGGAAACTAAATAGCTTGTTATTAAATAATGAATGGATTAACAATGAGATCAAAGAAGAAATAAAAATGTTTCTAGAAACAAATGATAATGAGCATACATCAACTCAAAATTTATGGGACACAGCAAAAGCAGTTCTGAGAGGGAAGTTTATTGCACTACAGGCATATCATAAGAAGCTAGAAAAAGCTCAAATAAGCAACTTGACCCTGCATCTAAAAGAACTAGAAAAACAACAACAAATAAAACCCAAGACAAGTAGAAGAAAGGAAATAATAAAGGTCAGAGCAGAAATAAATGACATAGAGGCTAAGGAAACAATACAGAGGATCAATGAAACAAGAAGCTGGTTCTTTGAAAAGGTAAACAAGATTGATGAACCTTTAACTAGACTCACCAAGAAAAAAAGAGAGAGGACTCAAATAAATAAAATTAGAAAGGACAGTGGAGAAATAACAACTGACACAACAGAAATACAAAGCATTGTAAGAAAATACTATGAAGAACTATATGCCAAAAAATTAGACAATCTTGGTGAAATGGACAAATTTCTTGAATCATATAACCTTCCAAAAATCAATCTGGAAGAATCAGAACACCTAAACAGACCAATTACAGCAAATGAGATCGAAACAGTTATCAAAAAACTCCCAAAAAAGAAAAGTCCTGGGCCTGATGGCTTCACAAGTGAATTCTATCAAAAATTCAAAGAAGAACTAACTCCTATTCTCCTGAAGCTATTTCAAAAAATTCAAGAGGAAGGAAGAATTCCAAACTCCTTTTATGAGGCGAGCATAATTCTGATCCCAAAACCGGGCAAAGACAACACAAAGAAAGAAAATTATAGGCCTATATCCCTGATGAATTTAGACGCTAAAATTCTCAACAAAATATTAGCCAACCGGATCCAGCAATATATGAAAAAAATCATACACCACGATCAAGTGGGATTTATCCTGGAGAGGCAAGGCTGGTTCAATATTCGCAAATCAATCAATGTGATTCACCACATAAACAAAAGGAAGGACAAAAATCACATGATAATTTCAATAGATGCAGAAAAGGCATTTGATAAAATCCAGCACCCATTCATGCTCAAAACTCTCAGTAAAGTGGGAATACAGGGATCATTCCTTAACATGATAAAGGCCATCTATGATAAACCGACAGCAAACATCATACTAAATGGACAAAGATTAAAAGCAATCCCCTTAAGATCAGGAACCAGGCAGGGTTGCCCACTTTCACCACTCTTATTCAACATAGTTCTGGAAGTCCTAGCTACAGCAATCAGACAAGAAGAAGAAATAAAAGGCATACAAATTGGAAAAGAAGAAGTAAAACTGTCATTATTTGCAGATGATATGATATTGTATATTGAAAACCCTAAAGTCTCAGTCAAAAAACTACTGGACCTGATAAATGAATTCAGCAAGGTGGCAGGATATAAAATTAATACTCAGAAATCAGAGGCATTTCTATACACCAACAATGAAATATCAGCAAAAGAAATTAAGGAAACAATCCCCTTCACTATTGCAGCCAAAAAAATTAAGTACCTAGGAGTAAATTTAACCAAGGAGGTTAAGGACTTGTACTCAGAAAATTATAGAACATTGATAAAAGAAATCAAGGAAGATACAAACAAGTGGAAGCACATACCGTGCTCATGGCTAGGAAGAATAAACATCATTAAAATGTCTATATTACCCAAAGCAATTTATAAATTCAATGCAATACCAATTAAAATACCAATGACATACTTCAAAGATATAGAACACATATTCCAAAAATTTATATGGAACCAAAAAAGAACACGAATAGCCTCAGCAATCTTAAAAAGAAAAAATAAAGCAGGAGGTATCACTCTTCCTGATATCAAGGTTTACTACAAGGCCATTATACTCAAGACAGCCTGGTACTGGCATAAGAACAGGCACATAGATCAATGGAACAGAACAGAGAATCCAGAAATAAACCCACAGCTTTATGGACAACTGATATTTGACAAAGGAGGAAAGAACATACAATGGAGTAAAGACAGCCTCTTTAACAAATGGTGTTGGGAAAATTGGACATCTACCTGCAAAAGAATGAAACTAGACCATCAACTTACACCATCCACAAAAACAAACTCAAAATGGATAAAAGACTTAAATGTAAGCCGTGAAACCATAAGCATCTTAGAAGAAAACATAGGCAGCAAGCTCTCCGACATCTGTAGCAGCGGTATATTTGCCGATTTATCTTCATGGGCAACTGAAATAAAAGGCAAGATAAACAAATGGGACTATATCAAACTAAAAAGTTTTTGCACAGCTAAAGACAATAGGAACAGAATAAAAAGACAAACCACACAATGGGAGAACATATTTGACAGCACATCTGATAAGGGGTTAATAACTAAAATTTATAAAGAACTTATAAAAAGCAACACCAGGAAGACAAACAACCCAATCAAAAAATGGGCAAAAGAAATGAATAGAAATTTCTCCAAAGAGGACATACAGATGGCCAATAGGCATATGAAAAAATGCTCAACATCACTAATCATTAGAGAAATGCAAATTAAAACCACAATGAGATATCACCTCACACCAGTCAGAATGGCACTTATCAGCAAAACAACACAGAATAAGTGCTGGCGAGGATGTGGAGAAAAGGGAACCCTTCTGCACTGCTGGTGGGAATGCAGACTGGTGCAGCCACTGTGGAAAACAGTTTGGAGATTCCTCAGAAAATTAAAAATCGAACTGCCTTTTGACCCAGCTATCCCACTTTTAGGAATATACCCTAAGAACACCATAGCACTGTTCGAAAAGAAGAAATGCGCCCCCATGTTCGTGGCAGCATTGTTCACAATAGCGAAGATCTGGAACCAGCCCAAGTGTCAGTTAGAAGACGAGTGGATTAAAAAGCTATGGTACATATATACTATGGAATACTACTCAGCCATAAGAAACGATGACATCGGATCATTTATAACAAAATGGATGTACCTTGATAACATTATACGGAGTGAAATAAGTAAATCAGAAAAAAAGAAAAACTGAGAACAGCACGATTACATACATAGGTGGGACATGAAAGTGAGGGTATGAGACATGGACAAGAGAGTGGTGGTTATGGGATGGGGGGAGGGAGGGAAGAATGGGATAGGGAGGAGGGGAGGGACGCAGGGAAAACCAGATTGAAGGTGACAGAGGACAATTTGACTTTTGGTGATGGGTATGCAACACAATTGAATGATAAGATAACCTGGAGATGTTTTCATTGTACATATGTACCCTGATTTATTGATGTCACCCCATTGGAATTAATAATAATAAAATATATATTAAAAAAAAAAAAAAAAAAAAGTAAGAAAGAAATGCTATTCACTTTGCTACAGCAAGTTAGGCCAACTCTTTTCATATAGTGTCATATTACAGCTTTGTTAGTCAGAGAGAAGGGACAGGGTGTTACTGTAAACATGTAGGGGAAAGCATTGTTTTTGTTTTTTTTCCAGATTTTCTAGAAAAACTCTCTGTTATGATTTATTCTTGATTATAAAAGTAAAAAATAAATACATATTTTGCCTCTTGAGATTGATTTTTTACTTCTAATTAGGCGAAAGAAGATACCCTCACTGGCCTTTCTACAGTATAATCAAGAAAGCACCAAAGGAAGTTTTACCATGAAGCTCCTAATTTTAGGACTTTCAATTTTAATTATCTAATTATTTGCATCAATGGATTCTTTAGTGGCAAAATTCTTGGTTTTATTTGACTTTGGTTTCTATGATTTTGGAAAGGATGTTATGACTAAAAAGGACTCTAGAGAACCTATAATATAGGAATCTTTGTTCATGCATTGATCATAAACAAATATCCTTCCTGAAAAAATTGAGCATTGAGGAGCTGTATAGAATGATATTTTTCTCTTTAGATTAAATCAGTCTCTTGACATCTTACCACCATGGCCTTCATTAGTTAGAAATATGTAGAAAGGAGGAGTACAATGCATCTAATGTCCCTGATTTGGTTCAGGTATCCCTTAAGATCTCTAACCATCTGTAAATGAGTTCTATAATATGAAATAACCTCTTGATCTCTAAGCAGGCTTGCCTACTAGGAGGGGCTTCCCTGAGCAAAGAACAGATGTAGTTCATTCTCCTGATATAAAATAATAAATAAATTATTACCATTCTGATTTTTAAATATAAGTTTGATTGTTTTGAGTTTTGTGTAGCCTTAAGTTTCCTTCATGGATTCTTTTAAATATACATTTGTTGATGCCTGCCATTCATTTATTTATTTATTCAACAGGAATATAATTAATGTCTGCTATTATCAGAACTGCTATAGGTGCCAGGGATATAGTAAAGTAAGAAATGCCTATACTCACGGAGGTTTTGTTCTCACTGAAGACACAGGTAGAATAGATGGACTCTGTCCTTGCCTCTCTGAGCTTGGAGCTTAGAAGGGAAGACAAGATTTCAATTGGTAGCTACAATTAGTATAATGAATATTCATTACAGGGATAACAGAAGGTATAGTAGATTAAAGGAGCAGAAAATGGGTTGAAACCAAGTCCTGAGGTCAGGGAAATTCTTCTTTAGAAATGTAGAGAGAGACATTTAAGCTGATCTATAAAGGTTGAATAGGAATTCAGTGAACTGAAGGGCTGGGAGAGATAATGCTTCAGCAAAGGGAAAAGCAGTGAGGGAAGAAACGTCACATCTGAAAAACTGGAATAAATTTGGGTGGTAAGAACATGTATGTTGGGGAAAGAGTTTGGGAATAAGGTTCTTTGCAAATCATTGTAAGGAGATCACACTGTTTGAAGGGCAGTGGGGAGCAAACCATGGTTTTAAGGTCTATTTGCATTTATTCTCGGGATCACTTTTGCAGCAAGATGGCTGAAAGAATGGAAGGAAACAAAATCAGATTAACAAAGTTACAAAATGGCTGACATAATCCAGGTAAAAAATGGTGATCACAACCAGAGTGATGGCAGAGAGAAAGGAGTGAAATGGTAAATTTGAGTAACATTTGGGAAGTAGCATGATTAGACATAAATGAAAAGAACAATTTAAGTGAGTGAGAAGAACATGCATGAGAAGAACATTTCAATGGTGACTTTTAGAATTTTGGTTTCTGGAATCAGTCAACTACAAACCTGAAGGCCAGACCCAGGGCTGACAATTTCCTGTTTTTCTGCTTCTTCCTTTATTTAAGGGCCTACCTGTATGTTCAGTTAACCAGATAGCCAAGTGTCTCTCATACATCTCTAACCCAAGAAGAGCTCCCATGTCATAGGTGCCGGTAAGACCTTTTGTTAATAACGCTACCAAACCTTCTAGTTATTAAGGGTGACCAAGCTTCTTCTGAATTCAATTCAACAGTACATTTTGCTAAGCTGAATATCTAAAAATGATTATGTCAGAATTATCTATGGCTCTGTCCACTTGATGCTACCAGTTAATCATTAACTCACTCAAGTGTTCCACTCAAATAGCAGGCTAGAAATCCTGTTTTTCTTCTCTGAATTGATTGTCATTTGAGGCTCAATTGCACATCATCCATTGCTACGTATTCTGAAAACTCAATATCTTTACTCCACTATTCGGTCAGAAGGGGAAAATTTGGATAAATATTTATTATTTTAAAATGCCTCCAAGATACTATCTGATTCATTCTCAAAATAATTTGGGGAGACAGGAAGGAAGCAGGTAAACACATACTTTTTACTTAATGGCAAATTTAGTGCTCTTTGGTCGAAGATAAAAAATGAAGAACTTATTCATGTGAAATTTAACTTAAGATCATCATCATTTTTGATGACATTTATGACTTCCTTCTGGCAGGAATTTTGTGTGTTGTAGCAACATGAGGAATGTTCTCCTTGCATTTGAAGGTGACACCACTATCCCTCCATTAGAGGCACATATGCTGTGAGGTGTCTTTCTAATAGAAAGGACAGATTTTCATTAAGCCATTGGCACTTTCTCTTAACACTGTGACGATTGACACACATTTATGGTGCCTGACTTGGGATAGGTATTACAGCCATCACCACAAGCAGAGAAAAACAAATTGCCTGCCTGGGGATTTGAACTTTTGCCACTGGCCTCATTTGAACAATGTGCTAACCAACTAGGGTAGCCATGGGCATGTAATTATAAAACAGCATGACTCAAACCTGCTCTAGGGCCCCCAAATTTAACTTCTGAATAGATCCATTAACCTTGACATATCTCCATTGAAGAATGTGGCCTTTCTCTAGAAGCATATACTGTAACATGGTTTGTTATTATCTTTTGGAGACATTTGTTTTTCAAATTAAATAAAACATTAGTGAGTATTGAAATACACTTTAGTGTTTTTATAATGCTAGGTATTTATTTTTGAATGGTATTTATAAATGTGTCATCCATCAGTGCCAATTGCTTTTATTAACTTCTTTATAAGGGCATACTTGAACCACATCCAAATTTATGTTTATTCACATGTGGGAGGGAATCACATTTTAGAATTAGATCACAAATGTCAGAATGCTACTCATAGTGGAAGCTTCATTGAAATGTTAGAATGTGTAAAAATAACCATAGAGATATTATTAAAAAAAACAAAAAAGGCAAATTTTTTGTAGTCAACATATTACCGCAAACTACTTTGAAAATAAAGCATTTAATTACATTATAGTTAGTAATGTTTTAAAACCCGTTGGGATTATATGAATATAAAATCATTCAAGGAAATGAAAATGAAAATGTCTTAGTTTGCTTGGGCTGAGATAACAAATAGATGAGAAAGAGGTGGCTTAACCAATGGACATACATTGCTCACAGCTTTGGAGTTAGGAGACTCCAAGATCAAGGTTGGATTTATAGATTGACTTTCTTGAGCAATGGTTCTTAACCTTTTTTGAGGTACCGAACCCACCAGTTTCATATGCACATTCTCCGAATCCTTCTTTAGTTTTAAATAAAATATGATTTTTTCCCCAAATTCAAGACATAGGTATATGTTTTTTTACTGGTGCACAAAATGAGCCATGCATGAGCATCACCTTGCTCAAAGAACAAAACCAACAAAACGCATGAACTCACAACAAATTACGGTATTACTTTATTCTGGTCTCTGCGGCAGAGGCTTCTCCGAACCCCTGAGACTGACTCATCGAACCCCTAGGGTTTGATAGAACCCAGGTTAAGAACCACTGTTCTAGAGAGTTTGTCTTTTCTCTGGGTCTTCACAGGAGAAAAAAAATAGGACTCTGGTCTCTCTCTTTTCATAAAGACACTCACTAATCCTATTATGAGAGCCCCATTATCATGACTTCATCTAGACCTAATTACCACTGTAAGGCCCCACCCCTAAATACCATCACATTGGGGGCTAAGGTTTTAGCATATGAATGTGAAGGGGACATAAGCATTCAATACTTAACATGAGCTAAAAGCAACTTGATTACTTTGATCAGCAAATAATTTCTTCTGTCTCTCTCACATCCCTTATTCAGTCAGCCATCAAGATCTTCTGATTTTACCATCCAAATATTTCTCTGATCAAAACCTCACCCCAGTAATCAATTAATATTTGACAAAGGAGGCAAGAACACACAATGGGATAAAGATATTCTATTCAGTAAGTAGTGCTCCTAAAATTGGATAAGTATATGCAAAAAGTAAAACTAAATAACCTTCTTAACAGCATATTTAACAATATATAATAATAAACTCAAAATGGATTAAAGACTGAAACAGCAGTTCTCACCTGAGCTTCTGGCCTACTGGCCTGCCTTATAAATTTTAAGACTTGCTAGACCCCATAATTATGTGAAACAGTTTTTAAAAATTAATCAGTCAGTCAATCAACCAAAAAAAATCAATCTTCTCAGCTATTATTTTGTTTCTGGAGAATTCTGACTAATATATATGTATTACCTAAGTCAGAAACCAAACCCTTTTCGTAGACTTCTCTAGCTCGTTGATTCCCTTCCTCTGCTATCCAAACAGGTACCAAGTCCTAAAGATTCTCCCTTCCTAGTGTCTCCCAAGTCTTCTTCCTCTATCCTCTGTCCTCCCACCTGTGTCCACCCTTCTTGCATGGAGTTCTAGTGAGGTCTCCTAAAGGGTTCCCTGCCTCCAGTTTGATCCCCCTCAAACCAATCTGCTGGAAATGTCACTGTCATTTTAAATTTCCTTCACCTTTAGGAAAACCTGAACTTAAGATGTGTGTATGGTTCTCCTGACTCAATCTTCTTTATTTTTAGACCTTCATTTCCTCTACTGCCCCACGTTCACTTTTTGATCCACGCATAAAGATTTGATATCTCATGCCTCTAGGATTTTTCATGTTACCATCAGTTCTGAATGTCCTCTCTCACCTCTCCAGTTAACCAGCACCAATCACCTTTCAGGACTCAGTGCAGCACCACCTTCTTTAGGATTCTTGCCTGCTTCCCCTTAGCCCCTTGCTCATACTATTAAGTGCTAATCCCTCTACCAGGTTTTATTTGGTTTATTTGCTGTCCCCTACACTAGAAAGCAAAGAGCAAAGACTATTTTTATTGCTATGTGTGAAAAAGCTGGTAATGTGCGGACACTTGATAAAGGCATGTAGGAAGAATTAATTAATAAGCAGATGGATAGACTGTGCCTTGGAAGCCTTTGTTATATGAAGAGTCCTCCAAATGGTAAGTGTCATAATGTAAGTTCATCTGTGAAATACTAATAAGGAGTAGAAATTCTGACGTTGCATACAACCTTGTGGCCAGATGGGGTCACAGGTGCTGGTGGCTGTCTAAGCACAAATGGGACGTAAGGGAATAAGTGAAGAAAAAAGGACCCAAATGCTAAAATAAAATAAAGGTATTAGAAAATGGGGGTGCAGAGGAGGAGAGAAAGCAAAGGAGGAAACAAAGAAGATTCCAAGGGAGTGAGTGGAGGCCCAGGGAGCTACGCTTAGATGCTCAGGTGTTCTCAGCAACAAGAGCAGTAGGGTTATCCTGCTATCTGTCCTAGCTGAACACTGAGTCAGTACCTGGGATCACACCACCCTTAGACCCTGGTTTCCTGTGCCTTGCCTAGGACGGTGCCACTCTGACCTTTGACTGTGTGCACCCCTTCCCTGGGGTGAGGAACAGCAAGGAGGTAGGCTCATGCAGAATCCCTACCTTGGCTCAAGGGCCTTAGAATACCCTGCCCAAATGTCCCCTAGGCTGCCTCCAGGGTCCACACAGGCCTCCTGGTTCATCATCCTGATGACAGATAGTTGGGCAGGGAAGTTCATCTTAGGCACAGGGACATTCTAAATGAAGACACAACTAAAGCTCTACACCTGTGTCTTGGCGACCATTTTGGAAACCCTGGACAGGCAGAGTAGGTCTAGATTGGCTCTGAGGTGTCAAGGTATTAATAAAGGAGATGAGTCCCAGGATGTCTTGACTTCATCCTGACTCTCCAGAATCCCCACTGAATCTTGTCAAGGTCTGGGCTTTACTGACTCACCTATAAGCCCTCCATATTTTTCCTTTTCTTCTCAGAAATTTGAAAAAAACATAAAAATTATAAATAAAATATTTACAAACCCACTCCCCCCCCCCCGCCAAGAATAAATCCTGTCAACATTTTGGCATGTTTGCTTCTAAGCTTTTTTTCTATGTAGATACTAAACACAATTATGCTGGTAATATATGAACATATTACCATTTCTCAGTCAGTCTTTAAAATATTATTTTAGACTTAATGGAAATTTGCAAGACTAATACAAAGAAATCCACTATATCTTATACCTGGATAGACCAATTGCTAACATTTTGCTTTCTTTTCTTTTTCCTTGCCTTCTTTCTCATTCTTCTTCTCCCCTGCCGCCCCCCCCCCCCCTTGCTCTCTCTTTCTCTTCAGTTATTTTTTGATCCACTGGAAGATAAGTTCTGGTATTTACTCAAAAACACTGCGCCACAAACAGGGACATTCCAATTATTAAAATCAAGAACTTTTAACATTGATGCAATACCATTATTCAAGTCATATTTCATTCATAGTTTTCCAATTGTTGCAATGATGTCATTTATAACTATTTTTGTTTCTACCTGAGAATTTAAAGCAGAATCATGCATTGCCCTTTGCTGCTATGTCTCTTTAGTCAATTTCTCCTTTTCCCTTTGTTTTCCATGACCTTGACATTTTTGAAGAGTGTAGGCCAGTTATTTTGTAGAATGACTCTTAATTTAGATTTTTCTTATGTTTCCTTATAATTGGATTTAGTTTATTTTTGGCACACACACAAAGTTGATGTTAGTTATTTCCCAGAACATTGTAATAAATCGCTTGGAAACCTACCAATCAGGTTCTTTTGACCATCCTGATTCTATGCCTGTATCTTACATAATCTCCTCTACCCTCCACCAAACTTGGGGGGAAAAACACTATTAGCTATGCATCCTGCAGTCTTTTCAAAAACATATTTACAAACCTGTTTATATATTCAGAGACAATCTATAGTGTTGTTTTATACTTTTAAGGCAATACACTTAGCTATACATAGAAACCATTGTTAATGTGGTTGAAACCCATACTTGATGATGCACATAGACCTATGTGGTCCTTTTGCCATTCTCCAGATTTTTCAGTATAATGGGCTAGGGACTATTTCCAGAGGGCTGGCACATAGATTCCACAAGACCGCATCTAACTTGTTGACTCCTGTATCCCCAACCTAACGTCTTTCCATCATAGGGGTTGGAGTGATGTCTGGTGGCTGGAATGGCAGACAGTGCCAGGATTAGAAAAATCTTCCACGCCAGCTCCATGGCAGCTACCAGACCAGGCTCTATCAGCACCAAGAGAGCTACTAATTCCCACAATTGTGACACTCGCACCTAGGTTAGAAAGTTCTAACATGTGAAAGCTCATCTTTCTGGAAGTTTCCTTAATATTTTGTTTTTAAATTCATGTTAAGAGAAAGGAATTGGGGCCCAGCCAGTTGGCTCAGTGGATAAAAACCATCATCCTGGCATGCCAAGGTCATAGGGTCTATCCTCTGTCAGGGCATGAAGGAGAAGCAATCGATGAGTGCACAACTAAATGAAACAACTAAGTGGAACAGGAGTTGATGCTTCTCTCTCTCTCCCCCTCTTCCCCCCTCTCTCCTTCTCACTCTTCTCCCCCTTCTACTCCCTCCTTTTCACTCTCTTTTTCTTAAATCAATAGAAATATTTTAAAAGAGAGAGAGAGAACAGAACTGGTAATCAGGATAAATGTTAGCCATCAGATGTGCACACACTTCCTTGCTGTCATAAAAGAACATTATTAGTATTTGAGAACAGCTAGTCTCCATATATTGCTGCTATTAAAATTTCAGCACAAAGCTCTTTCAGGATGTTTTAATGATCAGTGAATGACTTAATGAATTTTGAGCTGCAGGCTATTAACCCTGACTTCTATTAGTTATGAATTAAGGCAGAGATGTAGGCTGCTAAGAAGGGATCAGAGTAAATATGAAGAGTAATTAAGCCTCAGTGGGTCCCTAGATTTTTGCGTTTCCCACTGTAGTGACCCGTGTAATTGCCAAAGAGAGTTGATCAGTCTGAAGCTTAAAACAAAAGGATTTCTTGGGTTGGGGTTCTGGATTCGCATGCAGATGAAATGGTGTGCTCTCTTCTTTCTCACTCTGAAGAGAGGAGTGGGGAAAGGGCTGCAGTAGAAGTAAAATTGTTGATAGAGAAAAATAAACTGCCATGCTTTATACCACATAATACCATTATCTAGTGGAAATAGCTTAGTATCCATGTTTTCACCCAAATAGACTTCTATAATTGGCCAACTGCAAACAGCAGCTTTTACCTTTCACCATAACCAGGCAAAGCACATTTCTTCTGTCAGCGGGATGTCTGATTAGGCTGTGTATTGTTCAACTCTGATTTATTAAATTCAATGTCCTTTGAATATTTATGAATCATAAAGGATTCTGTAGGTCAACATATTTACCTTATAAGATTTTACATTTGTTTTTTAATTTGTAGCTTTTGAACAAAGCAAAAATCATTCCTATAAGTTATGCTTTGAAGGCAAATTTTCTTTGAACTAAATTGGGTCAAAATGTTTTTTCTTGTTTTTAATCAGGTTTACCAACACAAGACTTTAATATTCTGGAGACCTTTGATTCCTGTTTTCATTAAGAAAAAAGGTAGAAAGAAAGAAAGGAAATAAAGAAGATAGAAAAGGAGAAAAAAGAAAATAGGCCTTTTCATAAAATTAAATTCTCCTTTGAAAGGGCAACATAGAAGCATACAGGATACTGTAGGTTCCCCTGAACTACAGATTTGATAACTCATGTGAATGGTTGAATGTTACTGATCTAGGAAGTCCCGAGATAGGAAAAGGAGCCCCATGGTCTGCTGATCAATGCAGAGAACTTATAACAATAACTAAGTCTTGGATTTAAGTTTCAATATGCATCCCTTATAAAAGTAAATGGTAAAGGATTACAAGAAAGGCACAGTTCTTGGGTAGGAATGCTTGGAGACTATCAGCTTTCTCTTTTTTACCAGAAAGCAGAAGGATTTCTCCCAAAATATATATTATTTGAGAATGGTCCTTAAAGAAACAAGTAATAAGAGAAATGAAATATATATTTGTATATATATACCTACTGTATGTATAAGTGCACAATACAAATATTTAAACCATTACAAAGACTGTGAAAATGTTTATTTCTTTTTCCCATGGAAGCATGATTGCTCTACCATGATCAGCCTAATTAAGTCAAAAAGACATGTAAAAATATGCCCAAATCTATGCTCTAAAATCCAAGGTATCTGAAACCTGAGAAATGTACTCTTTGCTTAATTAATAGTGCGTAAAGAAAATATTGACTTATTTTGTTGCTGTTGGTACCCATGACTTTAGAGAATTTATCCACTAAGAACAAAATATCACAGATCTTAGAAATTTGAAAGTCTCTGATTCTGTTGACTCAAAAAACTGAAGTGTCTCACTTGTTTTTCCCCTAAAATGAAATATTTCAAACCATTAGAAAAGTGTAAGTTGTAAAAGAATAAACATACAGCAAATAATTTCTTAATTGTTTTTCCCCCCATATTTGTTCAAATTTTCTTTCTTCTTTTTTCCCAAGAAATAAAATCTGATGGCCATGGTAGATTATATATTCTTCCTCAGTCCTCTGGTCCTTTCTCCCTCTTCCATTAAATACTCTTCCAAACTTGCTGTTTATCCTTCCCATAGCTGTTTTTGTTCTTTCATTAATATATGTATTCAGCCTGACCAGGCAGTGATGCAGTGGTGCAGTGGATCAAGCATCAGACTGGGATGCAGAGGACCCAGGCTCAAACCCTGAGGTTGCAGGCTTGAGTGTGGGCTCATCTGGCTTTAGTGTAGGCTCACCAGCTTGAGTGCGGGGTCGCTGACTTGAGTGTGGGATCATAGACATGACCCCATGGTCGCTGGCTTGAGTACAAGGATGCTGGCTTGACTGGGGGGTCATTCACTCTGCTGGAGCTCCTTGGTCAAGACACATATGAGAAAACAATCAATAAACAACTAAGGTGCTGCAACAGAGAATTGATGCATCTCATCTCTCTCCCTTCCTGCCTGTCTGTCATTATTTGTCTGTCTGCTGTCTCACTCTCTCTCTCTCTCTCTCTGTGTCTCTTTCTCTCTTAAAAAATGTATGTATTCATAAACAACTTATAGTTGCTTTGCAGATTTTTAAAACTTTGCATAAATTTCATCCTATTATACATACATACATATATATATATATATATATATATATATATATATATATATATATCCATCTGAAACATTTTTTTCTGTTAAAAGTACGTTGTTAAGATTCTTCCATATCAATACATATAGCATTGCATTATATAAGTCTATGCTTTCAGGACTATCAACAGTGTTGCACATACGCTTCCTATAAATATCTGCCTGTGTTTACAATGCAGAGTTCTCTAGGATTGCTGTCTGGGAGTAGGTCCATGTATCTTCTTCACCTGGAACAGAAACTGAACATTTGTTCTTTAAAGTAGTTGTACCAATAATGCAAATTTTCCATTAGATGGCATATTTTCTATGAACTTGTTTTTTGTACAAAAATGTCACCTCATCTGACCATTCATCTCAAATTCCATTGTTCTTTCTGGGTGACTTTTGATTTTATCCAGAAAGCTCATCCAAATTCAAAGGTTAAATTTCTATGGCACACTGAGCAGTTTCTAAAGCATTTGACATAGGGTCTAAAAACAGTATCATGAAAGGAGCCCTCTGAATATTTTAAGCAATGGAATCATCATTGAAATAAGTTCTTTATATATCTTTCACAGCTTATAACTCTGCAGAGCTATTTCTAATATTTATAAGTAAATATATTGTTTATTCTATGAATATTACTTTCTATATGTCAGTAGAGAAAACTGCACTGCTTTCTTTTGGCAACTTCTAGCATCTTGTTTTACTTCAGTCAAAAGTATATCTTGTCCCCTCCTCTTTCTGGTCCTCCATTTTCTCCTCCTCCAGTTCTTTGATGATATCACCTACCCCTCCTTTTCCCTTTCCCCTCTGTCCTCAAAGTGAAACATACAAGACCTGCTAGGATGAAGAGGATATGGACACACTCATGCTTGAATGGGGCTGGGGGGAAGGAATAGGGCTTACCCCAGTGTCTGCCTCTCCACAGGCCTGAAACATTCTTCCTTTCATGCCCTTTAAATCATTCAGCCTCATTTCCCCCCAAGCCTGTTTGGGTCAGACCTACTCTGCAGGTGTTCCTCCCCATCTACAAGAGTAACTGGGGTGGGGAGAGAACCTGGTTTGGCAGCTGATAAAAAAGAAATCCAAATAATTTGTCCGTGACATTAAAATTCTATCAATGAACAGTGTCATTTTGGTAAGAAGCATCACTTTATTTCAAGACAACATAGTCCCACTGTCAACCTGCAATGGCTGCCCTTTCTTAATCCAGGAAGTGAGATTCAGGAGGTCATTTGGTAGAAAATAGCTTTGTCAATACTGAGTTTAACACCACGACCGGTGGTTGTGTTCTTCTCCTCCTTTCCTAAAGCGCAAATGGACTTGGTAAAAATGCTCAGGTGGATGAAGGGTAATGTTTTTCAGAACTTTAATGAAAATCCTGAACTTGCTTTTCTCAGGGTAATAAAAGGACTTGACTTCAATGGAAGAGCCATTTAGAAAAATATATGCAGGTTTCCTGGCTCTGCAAACACTAATGGGGAGAAATGGGTAAATTAAGGGATTTATCTTCATGTGTCCAGGTGGCTGAAACAATGTTGCTCAACTTTTACGTCACTCACATAATGTGTATTAGAGTAGGAAAATGACTGAATGGCTCCCTAAATTTTTCTTTATATGGACAGCTTAAGGGTATGGGAAAATTTGCACTCGTAGACTTTAGAAGTAGTTGGGTTAATTCAAAATACAGTTATTAACTACCGAAGAGGTGTCTAGCATCCTGGGTGACTCTCAGATAGAATAACAACTCTGAAGTGCCTGTCCCTTCCTCCAGTAAGCTTTTTACCAAGTGTATTAGTTTTCTAGGGCTACTGTGACAAGTTAACACAAACTGGATAGTGACAGCAGTAGAAATTTCTTCATTTACAGTTCAGGAGGCCAGAGGGCCAAAATCAAGATGTCACAGCATCGATTTCTTCTGGAGTCTCTGAGGGAGAAACTGTCCTGCGCCTCTCAGCTTCTGGTGTCTGCCAGCAGTCCTTGGTGTTCCCTAGGTTGCAGACACATTACCCCGATTTCTACCTCCATCTTCACATCACGTCTGTGTCTCTGTGTCCTCTCTTCTTATAAGGATACCAATGTTTGGATTTAGGCCCATCCAAGGTCTAAAAATAGTGGTTCTTAACCTTTTTTGAGGTACCAAACCCACCAGTTTTATATGCGCATTCACCGAACCCTTCTTTAGTGATAAATAAAATATAATTTTTTTTCCAAATTCAAGACATAGGTATATGTTTTTTTACTGGTGCACAAAATGAGCTGTGTGTGAACATCACCTTGCTCAAAGAACAAAACCAACAAAGTGCATGAACTCACAACAAATTATGGTATTACTTTATTCTGGCCTCAGCAGCAGAGCCTTCTCCGAACCCCTGAGACTCATCGAACCCCTAGGGTTTGATAGAACCCAGGTTAAAATGATTTCATCTCCTGATCCTTAACTAATGACATCTGCAAGTACCCTTTTTCCAAACAAGGTTACGTTCTTAAGTTCTGGGTGGACATGAATTTGTGCCATGTAGACACTATAAGCCCATTACACTAAGCAGATATGTAAGAAATAACCTAAACAGGATTTCTTAAAATACAGCCTGGGAGCCAGTGGTAGTTCATAAAAATTCTCTATGTATTTGTCTTCACTGCACTTTAAATTGCTTGTGTTTATGCTAAGAACACAATGTTATCTTCCACACAGTGACACTACTCTGTCACCTCCATGAATGCCCAGAGACTTAGCCCAAGAGGCAGCTGAGAAGTAGACCAGATTATTCATATACCTTTGAGAACATTGGTTTTAATTATTATGCTTTCCAAGTCACCAGAGAACCAGTTTCCCCAGACACTAATTTCCATACTTCTCCCGAATCCAACCAATCATAGGGTTTACTGAATCTTCTGCCTACTGAAAATAGTTAATGGTCTACCATCAGCGATATCCTGTATTTTTAACCTTTTCTCTATACAACCATTGACCTCCTTGATCCAATTAGATTATTTCAGTATGGACTATGATTCCTCTAAAAATTATTTATATGGTACTGTTTTTCTTATACATACTATGTAGCTCATGACCCGGAGATGGAGTAGAAAACATTTTGCTCCTCATTACTACTTATGGATAATGTCTCTTCTCCTTTCCTTCACAAATCCTCAAACATCTCATGAGAATCCATCAGTCGATACTCCTCCTGGCTGTAGTCATCTGTCAATATCCTGGTTACATCCTCATTCATTGAGATTTTTATTCCCTGGTTCATGGTCGGTCTTTTTGTCCAACGCTATTCCTGGTGATCTTGCTATTCATTTACATTATCCACCCAATACTTGGTGCCTTACTATATTCACCCTACTTCCAGAGTGAGACATGAATGCAGGCCATATATAGTTTTATTTATTTTCTTCTCTCTCTCTCTTTTAAATGAGGGGAAGGGAGCTAGACTCCCACATGAACTCCATCTAGCAACCCCTGTCTGGAGCTGATGCTCAGACCAACTGATTTATTCTCAGTGCCTGAGACCACACTTTGACCAACTGAGCTATTCTCAGTACCCGGGGCTGATGCTTGCACCAATTGGGCCACTGGCTGTGAGGGGAAAAGAGAGAGAGAAGGGGGAGAGGGAAGGGAAGAAAAGCAGATGGTGGCTTCTCATGTGAGCCCTAACTAGAGATAGAACCTGGGACTTCCGTACACTGATGCTCTATCCACTGAGAAAACCAGCCAGCGCCCGTCTGTGCAGTTTTATATGTTACAGTAGTCACGTTAAAATAGTAAAATGACACAGGTGAAATTAATTTTAGTGAGATTTTTACTTGATCTTAAAATCCAAAATATTAACTTTCAACATATGATGAATATAAAAATATTAATACGTTTTACATTTTTTATGCCAAGTCTTTGAAAATTAATGTGCATTTTACCCTTGCAGCATATCTTATTTTGAACTAGCCTTATTTCAGGCTCCAGTAGCCTGATACGGCTAATGGCTACCATATTATATACCTCAGCTCTAGAGAATGGTCATACTCTAGGAAAAACCATCATTGTCCCAATTTTTAGAGTCTTATACCCAGACACTACCTCCTAACTTCCTAACTCATTGACCCAAGAACTCTCAGTCCAAGAACTCTTCCACTCTGTGAAGACCTCTAATCAATTAAACTACCTCTTTTACTGTCTTCTATCCCTCTAATGTCGATACTTTCTTCTTTATGCAGCTTTTATTTTCTATCCACTATAATGACTCCCTTACAAACACCCTCATTCCCTTGTGCTGACTTGGTAATTGACAATAAAAGCCCAACTTTAGTTAAGCTCAGCTCTTAACACCTATTCCACACAGCTGACTGCTGCTGGGGAAACACATGACCACAGATTCTCAAGTGGAACCTCAGAGCTGCCTTGGAATAGACCATCTTTCCTTAATCAACGAATTCTCTTTCTCCTTTCTTCTCTAACCAATTATCTCACCCCTCACTTCACTTAGAAAATAGAAGCTATCTGCAGAGAGCAACCTCATTTTGCTCCAGCAAATCTATCAGCTGAATAGCATTTAAACCCTTCTATTCTGCTGACTGTCCTGTTGACATAATGGAAGGTGTCTGCTCTTAGGCCAATCTCTCTTCCTGTGCTTGGATCCTATCCTGTTTCGCTGACTCAGGGACTTTATTCCTGCAACTATTGCCTCTCTTTCCTACATGGTCAATTGGTATCTCTTCACTGGATGCATCTCATCCATATACAGAAAGGCTACAATATATTGGAAGTTAAAAATATCCTCCCTTGATCTTGGAATCTCCAGGAACCACCCTACTTCTCTGCACACCTTTTAGGACAAATGCCTTTAAGGGGTTGTTTATATTTCCTGTCTCTGGTTCTGTGCCTCTAATTTTATTTTTAATCCCCACTATATAGGCTCTGTCCCTGTTCTCTCACTCTACTCACCCAAAATTCTTGTGTTAAAGTCACTAAGCACTTCCATCTTGCCAAATCCAATATAAACTTCTTGATACTCATTTTATTTGACTTTTCAACACATTTAACAAAGCCACTCTATCCTACTTGAAGTACTTTATTTGCCTTGTATAATGACTTAACTTCTTTTTAAAAATTTTTTATTAATTTTTAATTTATTGTGTTTACATGGATTCAAGTGTCCCACTGAATATAACTTCCTCACCCCCAACCCCTGTGTCCCTCTTTATACCCCCTTTGCCCCCCTCCCCCCAACTTCCTCTCTCCTTCCCCCTAGGATTTGCTGTCCTGTTATCTGTATATCTGTGTTATGTATATATAGTTTCACTAATCCCTTTACCTTCTCTAATTCCATCCCCTAAACCCCCTTCCCTCTGACTACTGTCCATCTGGTCCCCGTGACCCCATCTCTGCCTCTATTTCATTCCTTGGTTCACATTGTTCATTAGATTCCACATATATGTGAAATCATATGATATTTTTCTTTCTCTGCCTGGCTTATTTCACTTAGCATAACAATCTCCAGATCCATCCATGCTGTCATAAAAGGTAAGATTTTCTTTTCACAGATATGTAGTATTCCATTGTGTATATATACCACTGCTCTTTAATCCACTCGACCACTGATGGACACTTGGGCTGTTTCCAGATCTTGGCTATTGTGAACAATGCTGCCACGAACATGGGGGAGCTTATCTTCTTTTGAATCAGTGATTTGGTATTCTTAGGATATATTTCTAAAAGTAGGATAGCTGGGTCAAAAGGCAGTTCAATTTTTAATTTTTTGAGGAAACTCCATACAGTTCTCCACAGTGGCTGCACAAGTCTGCATTTCCACCAGCTGTGTAGGAGGGTTCCCTTTTCTCCACACCCTTGTCAGCATTTATTATGTGTTGCTTTGTTAATGAGTGCCATTCTGACAGGTGTGAGGAGGTATCTCATTGTGGTTTAATTTTTTTTTTTTTTTTTACAGGGACAGAGAGAGAGAGAGAGTCAGAGAGAGGGATAGAGACAGACAGACAGGAACGGAGAGAGATGAGAAGCATCAATCGTTAGTTTTTCATTGCGACACCTTAGTTTTCATTAATTGCTTTCTCACATGTGCCTTGACTGCGGGCCTTCAGCAGACCGAGTAACCCCTTGCTCGAGCCAGCGACCTTGGGTTCAAGCTGGTGAGCTTTTTGCTCAAGCCAGATGAACCTGCACTCAAGCTGGCGACCTTGGGGTCTGGAATCTGGGTCCTCCACATCCCAGTTTGATGCTCTATTCACTGCACCAACGCCTGGTCAGGCTCATTGTGGTTTTAATTTGCATTTCTCTGATGATTAGTGAGGTTGAACATTTTTTCATATACCTATTGACCATTTGTATGTCCTCTTTGGAGAACTGTCTATTCAGTTCTTTTGCCAATATTTTAATTGGATTGTTTACCTTCTTGGTGTTGAGTTGTAGAAGTTCTTTATAAATTTTGGTTATTAACCCCTTATCAGACATATTGGTGAATATGTTCTCACATTGTGTGGGTTGTCTTTTTATTTTGTTCATGGTGCAAAAGCTTTTCAGTTTGATATAGTCTCATTTGTTCATCTTGTCCTTTATTTCACTTGCCTCTGGAGAAAAATCAGCAAAAATATTGCTACAAGAGATATCAGAGAGTTTACTGTCTGTTTTCTTTCAAGATGTTTATGGTTTCATAACTTACATTTAAGTCTTTTATCCATTCTGAGTTTATTTTTATAAATGGTGTAAGTTGGTGGTCTAGTTTCATTTTTCTGCAGGTAGCTGTCCAATCTTTCCAATACCATTTATTAAAGAGACTGTCTTTACTCCACTGTATGCTCTTACCTCCTTTGTCAAATATCAATTGACCATAATGGTGTGGGTTTATTTTTGGGTTCTCTGTTCCACTTATCTGTATGCCTGTTTTATGCCAGTAACAAGTTGTTCTGAGTACAATGGCTTTGTAGTATAACTTGAAATCAGGAAGTGTGATACCACTCACTTTATTCTTCTTTTTCAATATTGCTGAGGCTATTCGTGTTCTTTTTTGGCTCCATATACATTTTTGGAATATTTGTTCTATAACTTTGAAGTATGCCATTGGTATTTTAATAAGAATTGATAGATTGCTTTGGGCAATATAGACATTTTAATGATGTTTATTCTTCCTATCTGTGAACATGGTATATGCTTCCACTTTTTTGTTTCTTCCTTGATTTCCTTTATCAATGTTTTAGAATTTTCCGAGTACAAGTCTTTAACCTCTTTAGTTAAATTTACTCCTAAGTACATTATTTTTTTGTTGTTGCAATAGTGAAGGGGATTGTTTTCTTAATTTGTCTTTCAGAGAGTTCATTGTTATTGTATAAAAATGCAACTGATTTCTGAATATTAATTTTATATCTGCCACTTTGCCAAATTCATTTATCAGGTCTAGTAGTTTTTTGACTGAGACTTTAGGGTTTTATATGAACGGTATCATGTCATCAGCAAATAACGATAGTTTTACTCCTTTCCCAATTTGGATGCCTATTTTTTCTTTCTTGTCTGATTGCTTTAGCTAGGACTTCCAGAACTATGTTGAATAAGAATGGTGAAAGGGCCTGACTAGGTGGTGGCGCAGTGGATACAGCATCAAACTGGAATGCGGAAGACCCAGCTTGGACCCAAGGTTGCTGGCTCCAGCAAGGAGTTGCTCAGTCTGCTGAAGGTCCGTGGTCAAGGCACATGTGAGAGGGCAATCAATGAACAACTAGGATGTTGCAACGGCAACAAAAAAATCTAATGATTGATGCTTCTCGCCTCTTTCTGTTCCTGTCTGTCTGTCCCTATCTATCCCTCTCTCTGACTTTCTCTTTGTCTCTGTAAAAAAAAAAAAAAAAAAAAGAATGGCAAAAGGGGACACCCTTGCCTTGTTCCTGATCTTAAGGAGATTGCTTTTAATTTTTGCACATTAAGTATAATGTTGGCCATGGGTTTGTCATAGATGGTTTTTATCATATTGAGGTATGTTCCCTGTATTCCCATTTTTCTCAGAGTTTTTATCATAAATGGGTGCTGGATTTTATCAAATGCTTTTTTTGCATCTATTATTATTATCATGTGAATTTTATCCTTCCTTTTGTTTATGTGATGGATCACATTTATTGACTTGCGAATATTGTACCATCCTTGCCTCCCCAGAATAAATCCCACTTGATCATGATGTATGATTTTTTTCATGTATTGCTGGATCTAGTTTGCTAATATTTTGCTGAGAATTTTAGTATCTAAGTTCATCAGGGATATTAGCCTATAGTTTATTTAGTTTACTGTTATCTCCTTAGAATGTTGATGAGACCTTAATGCTTATATCATAACAGGAGCTCAGTAAGAATTTATTGAGTGGATGAATGGGTCTAAGACATATTTTTACATAATACTCCATTATTCCATAAACTATCACTGTACAGTGTAACATAATTTATATATCAAATCATGTTTCACAGACTACAATTCTATAAGGCAAAAGCTTGCTATAAAAAGATTAACAAATAATATAAACATTATTCTTTGCTGCAATCCAACCTAAAAATCTGAATTTCACTCAGATTAATGCTTTTTTTTTCCCCAGAGATGGAGTGAGAGTTAGAGAGAGGGATAGATAGGGACAGACAGACAGAAACAGAGAAAGATGAGAAGCATTAGTCATCAGTTTTTTGTTGTGACACCTTAGTTGTTTATTGATTGCTTTCTCATATGTGACTTGATCGCGGGCCTTCAGCAGATGGAGTAACCCCTTGCTCAAGCTAATGACCTTGGGTCCAAGCTGGTGAGCTTTGCTTAAACTAGATGAGCCCGCGCTCAAGCTGGCAACCTCAGGGTCTCGAATCTGGGTCCTCTGCATCCCAGTCCAATGCTCTATCCACTGCACTACCGCCTGGTCAGGCTCAGATTAATGCTTTTAATGTGACAGAACCTATGTTTTGGTTTATGACCCAAAAGAACAATTGACCCAAGATATTCCTTATTAAAAAGTTAATGGAGGTAATTTTTGGGGGGCTTGCTATATTACCTCATCTAAAAGGGAAAAGATGCACTTGAATGGGAACAGAAAAATAATTGTATCCATATGGGGAAATTGCATTAAGGGGGAAAATTTTCTCAATGACTAAAAAAGGAAAACTATATAACTAATGCATTTAAGAAATTGTCCTGATTGGAAAAGAGAAGTGGGGACATGAATGAAAAAGAAGAGAAGCCACAACTGGTGGAGATTCTTTCATAAAAGCACTCAGGTAAAAAACTATTAGGCAATAGGGAGCTATATGGGCTCTTGAGGGGAAGCAATGCTATAAGGAGCATGGCACTTAAGACCTGTGATCCTGATCGCCATGTTCAGGAAGGACTAATGGACAGAGAATGAACTTGGAGATTCATATTGGGATCTATACATCCTGAACGGGTCTGCATAATGGCAGTAGAATTTTATTTTATTTACTTCCTGGTGGAAGTAAAATTTTGGACCTCTGATTTATATAGTGTAAGAATTTACCTTTTTTTTTTTTTTTTTTAGAGCGTCAAAGAGAATTCCATATATTTTTAAAAGAAACTGATGTAGCATTATTCTTTAGTAGTGTCATTTGAGTAACTGGCTGAAGTTTCAGGGTTGACAGAAGGATAGTTAAGTAATTTATCATAATGGGATTTATTCTGGAGGTAGAAAAAATGGATCAAGGAAGAAAAGTTCATTAATAATTTGTCCTTTTCATGAGTAAGACCCAAAATGGACTTTTTGCAAGGAACAGGAGAAATATTCTCATTGTAAGCTAAAACTTACTTTGTAGTTTTTATATTAGGCTGATACACTGAAATATTTCTGTATAAAGTTATATTGCTTAGGATTTGTTTTAAGATAATCCAGGAGCAGAGGTGGTAGTGGTGGTTATGAATGAAAATTGCTAAAACTGGAAGTCTATCATGCTATTTTCTCTATTTTTGTATATCTTTGAAAGTTTCCATACTAAACACTATAAATAACTACAACAACAACAAAAATCTGAGACTTACACTGGATTTTTCTGATGCCACAAAATACACAGAAATAAATAAAGCCTCCAAGATTATAAAAACAAAAGAGAACAAGAAGTCCCACTAAACTCTTCTCACCCTCTGTGATAGTTTTTCTTGCTCACTCCCAGAGGATGTTAGCTGATGACAGCAGCCCAAGAGAAAGGAAGGATATCCAAAATTAATTGAGAAGAAAAAGGAGGAAGAGGAGACCTTAGACACTGGTCAAGCTGTAACTACTCTGGCCCAGATGCCATTTTTGCACTTTTGCTGAGTGGCCTGTCAGTGGTCCCACTGGATCCTGAAAACTAGACCTGGAGGTGTTTGCAGCCCACTCCCCGGATCCATCTTTGTGTTCTGGTCTGATTTGTTCTCTCTCTTTCTCACCGATTCTTTTTCTCTAGCGCGAATTTGCAGCTTTTCTTTTAGGTTATTTCTGCCTCAGCAGGCTACTTCCTGGGATCTACTTCTGGTTTGACAGGCACTTCTTCTTCCATCCCCTCCTGGTTAGACAGACAGTTCCTCCGCGGACTTTGCCTGATACCACCTTGTCTAGCCTGCTTCTTCCCCACCTTTGTTACCTATAGTAGGAAGGGGTTAAGCATCCAAGGGCTCGTTGTTATTCAGTGTACCTCTCCAGTAGCTAGAACAGAGATAAAGCCTCCATGGGCAACTGTAGATATAGGAGGCACTCAAAATATCAAAACAACTGGCATAGCAAGAACAACAATCAGTACTTAATTTTGGAGCAGATGCTGTCAACACCTGGCCAGGGCTTACCAAGGCTGACCCCTTAATATCAGCCCTGCAGCTGGGGCTTCCCAGATTTTCAAATAGTAAATTCCTACTGGGAACTGGAATTCCACTATCAATTGATTAAACTCCAGATCAGAAGAAGATACTATAAACAATCACAATTGTTTAGGAAAAGACAGAGATCGCTTACCTTCTAGTAGGTTTAGTAGTGTATGGAGGCTTGATATATTCTAATGGAATTTTTAAGAGATTTTATGTGCTTACGGAGAAAATTCTGAAATTCCTTCTTTACCAATCTAGTGGAGATGACCTGAACTCTTAGCTAGCTTATTGGGAGATGACAGGTGTTCTGAAGCAGGTGTGATCAGACATGCATTACACTGTTTGCTTAGAGGTGTAATTATATAATAACACTTCTATAAATAAAAAGTAATGCAACTAAGTTTTGTAAAAACACACTGACATGTACCTTTCCATATGATTATTGTTGGGCAACACAGTTCAATGGCTGAGTCATATTTTGCAGCTCTCTTGGAGAATTGCCTTGTGTATATCCTTTGGAAAGTTTGTGATCATTATGTCAGGTTGTTTCACTGTGAGGATAAATTAAAAAATTTTTTTAAACAACTATATTATTTAGGAGTTCCATTTGTCCTTAAGTGACTCAGATCCAAAGTACCAACATCTACAACAAGATAGTTGTTTTTTCTCTCTCTTAAGAATCTGGGTTGTATCTCCTGATATGCTAAGGTTACAGGTTTGATCCCCAGTCAGGGCACATGTAAGACTCAACCAATGAATACATAAATAAGTGGAACAACAAATTGATGCTTCTCTCTCTCTCTGTCATTCTCCTTCCTCTCTCTCTAAAATTAATTTTAAAAAATGTTTTGTTTTGTTTTTAAAATCTGGGCTGTATCGTGATTCTAGAGGCCCAGGATCCTTCTGTGGTGTTTATCTGCCACCCCTATAGTACCATTGGCTGTTCCAAGGTGGCTCACTGTCCAGTAAGGAAGGAGTAGGGGAGAAGGTAGAGTGTCCTCTTGCCTTGAAGGTACTCACCCAGGAGTTGCACACATTACCTCCACTAATAGACCATTGGGCAGAATCTGCCCATATGACCATGCCTAGCTAGCTGTGTGGGAAGCAGAGAAATCCATCCTTATTCTCTGTGGTCATGTACTACAGTGCCAGCTAAAGATCAGGAGGATTATTATTACAGAAAATGAGGTGGACTACTATTAGGTGATGACAAAAATACTTGGACAATAAATATTTGATAAAAGAAAATGTCCTCCCCAATCTAGAATGATGATACTATATAATCAGTTATCTTCATGTTCATATGCATGTGTGTATACTTGCATGTGTATGTGCAGATTTGCATATGTACTAGAGAGAGATAAACTCTTGAAATACTGACAAGTTCTCCCTCAAAAGAAACTTAAAAGTTCTGAAGGGCATTATTGGAATAAGTCTACAACCTCCCAACATGATGACTTTAGAGAGGACATCAATAATTTGAATTCTTAATGCTTGCTGTGTTTATACTTTATATAAATTATGTGAGGATGAATCTCATACTCTGTATATCGGGAACATGACATGATTTATACCTGTACAACCGGAAATGTGGTATAACAAAGAACTTTTAAATTTCCTCATTTGAATCAGTAATTGGGACTGTAAACAGCTATCAGTATGATTACAGGATTTAGTGATACCTATGGATGAAGCAAGTTTGATTTGGGGTAATGGTCTCTCCCCCTTCACTTTGCCTTGACTGCTGTTTAATGCTATCCTTTTAATCAGCCTTGATTGCTTTGCTTTGCTCAGAGACTTGGTTAGGGACTCCTCAGAGGCACATTGTTGGTGGGAAACAGCTGTTCCTTCCTAGCTCAGACTGACGGGAGTTATATATAGTGACGATAATAATAAATTGTCTACATGTACACACATAGCACATGGGGACCTACTGATGAAAATTAGTGTTTTATGCGCACGTAGTGCTTTCCTTTGATTGCATTTACAAACATGCAGCTTACCTCCCCCCCTCCCCCCCTCCAGCTGCTGCAATGGACCTCCTCAGCTCACAAAGAAATCAAAAGCTGCCCCCGCCACACCTACAAGATTCCCTTGCAATTTACTACTTAACACGTTTACTGTTTAAGTGGCCCCTTCCAGATCTATTGTGATAGAAAACCATTCCAATTTCCAGGCTTTTCATTCTGCTTCTCTTCTGTGCCTACAAAGTGATTTCTAGATAAAGCCCACCGACAAAAATGCAGCATGTGGAAATTAATATGTTTGTAAGGTTCAGTCATATTTTTTCTTCCTATGAAGTACACAATAACTATAAAAAAATGGTTTAAAAATATTGATTATCACTGGGAAGAAATATTTAACTAGATCTTTATTAATGTGTTTGATAACCTGGCCTGTGGTGGTGCAGTGGATAAAGCATTGACCTGGAACACTGAGGTCGCTGGTTCAAAACCCTGGGCTTGCCTGGTCAGGGCACATAGGGGAGTTGATGCTTCCTGCTCCTCTCCCTACCCTTCTCTCTCTCTCTAAAATGAATAAAGTCTTTTAAAAAGTTTTTTTTTTTTAATAAAAAGATGGGAGACTTGTCAGTTTGTTTCTTAAAAAAATGTGATAAATAGTTCTTTGTTTTAAAACAGCAATTTCAATTTCTTCATTGATCATATAGAATTTGAAATAATCATATACTAAAAATGAAGACCATCTGTTTGAAATAACATGCAGTGTCATTTTAAAGTCCCTTTTTAAGTGCCATGTATAATTTTGCCTGTGGTGTCAGCCTAATTAGTTCTTGTATACACAATAACAAATGTCCCCTCTCACTGACAAATGTAACATCTCTAAAGCAGAAAATACCATTGTGCAGCACACTGGCCTTTCAGCAACAATCTATTTTGAAGCTGACAGTTATATTAAAGGGCATGATATTTACACTCTGGCAAACATTCTTCAGAACCTCTGCTTTTTAGTTACTTTTAGATCTTCATAGTAACATTATTTTTTTCCTTCCTAGTTTTGCATATTCTTATGCTAACATTTTATTGGCATAAAAATTGTTCTTCCTTTTTTTGTTGTTTTGGACATCATAGCATCGTCTTTATTGTAATTTACCTCACAGTTTATTACAACAGCATAAATTAGGGCCATAATTACTCCATCTCCTGTTTTGTTTCCATTGGGACCCTTCCTGGAGAGTAAATTAGAAGGCCTTCCCTCAAAGAGGGAGCTTGGAGAAGGGTGTCCTGTGTTTGAGGCCAAAGTGAAGGCATTTCTAGCAGGAAAAACCAGCTATAACCCAGAGAGGAAGCTTTCTCACAATCAAACGTGGTAGGGGTCTGAGGAGAGAAACCTGAGACTCTGGGTATACCCTGTGTAAATAAACACAACATCCCTCCCCTTTTACTTGTCCTTCATGGCATTAGAATAGGAAGGTAAGATGGCGAGAGAGCCCTGCTTTATGCACAGGCAAGAATAGGGTGCTCTGTTTTAGAGCTCTAGTAAACAGTAATGACACTGGACTAAAGGTTGTTTGCTTTATAATCAGCACATATCACCAATTCCAAACCCTCAGTAATCATCATACTGCTTCTCCCAAATGTGGTGTTGGTGCTAGATCTAAACATTTTCTGCATTTATTATTGTGTTTTTTTTTTTAATAGACATGCAAGCTTCCAATTGGTGTATTCTGCATGGAAACTAATTTGGATAATTCACAGGTATACAGTCGGCCTGCACCAGAGGCAGGTTTCACAACTCACAGTCCATCCAGAGTCAAGTTTCAGAATCACTCAAGCTGTTGAATTGTGTGAGGTTTGTGCCTTCCCCTGATATTACATAATCCTGTGTTTGGAGAACAGATTCAAAATAAACAGTGATAGCCCTGGGGCTGACAAGATGAAACTTGAGTTATTTTAACTCAGTCTCCCTATACGGCACTTGGAATTTTTGTCTTTGTTTATAATTTTTCAACAGGGAGAGAAATTTCAAAGCTGTTAGAAAGGATAGCAAAGAAATAGATAGTATTGTAGCTCCTGGAAATTATTGTGAGATCAGATTTTTATGACTCTCTACCAAACTTATTCCTGCATTGAAGATTTTTTTCCCAACTGCATGCAGTCTGTAGCTTCATGTTAAAGAAACTCTCCTAAAATAAAATGAACAAAAAGTGTGGTTCAATCAACTGTGATTAAGAATAAATGGATAAATATGCTTATGTTCTGTAATGAACACAAATATGTGCAGATCCATATTTTTTGTTTTGTTTTCCCCTTTTCCAAGTGAGATAGACAGACTACTACATGCACCCGGACCAGGATCCATCTGACAACTCCTGTCTGGGGCTGATGCCCTGCCCATCTGGGGCCATGCTCACAACCGAGCTATTTTCAGTGCCTAAGGTAGAGGCTCCACGGAGCCATCCTTAGTGCCCAGGCTGATACTCTTGAACCAATTTATCCATGGCTGTGGGAGGGGAGTGTGTGTGTGGGGGAAGATGAAGAGGTATGGAGAAGCAGATGGTCACTTTCCCTGTGTGCCTTGACCAGGAATTGAACCCAGGACATCCACACACTGGGGCAATGCTCTACCACTGAGCCAATGAGCCAATGAGCCAGGGCTGTGCAGATCAATGTTGATGAAGTCACTGAGAACCTTGCAAAGTTAAGCCTTGAAAATAGACACCATTGCACTATTTATTATTTTCATTAGTATGATAGTTTAAATGCAGGCAAAAAATCCTTTCCTCTTTTATAAAAAATGCACATTTTTATAATATAAAAATACTAAGTCATTACTCTTTTAGTTTCTTACTACAAAGTGGGTGGCTTAAAACAACATAAATATATTTTCTCATAGTTCTGGGGCCCAGAAATCTGAAATCAATATGATGGGAGGGTTGGTTCCTTTTGGAGTTGGTGAGAGATTCTGTCTTTCTCCAAGATTCTTGTGGCTGCTGGCAATCCTAATTCCTGCCGCCTTCTTCTTGTGGCCGTCTCCCCTGTGTCTGTGTTTTTCTTCTCTTCTTACAAGGGCACTTATTATGGTCGTTAGAGGTCACCCAGTTAGTCCAGGAGATCTCTTCTTGATCACTTAATTATATCTTCAAAGACTGATACCAGAGGTTAGGACTTGGACAAATTTGGGGGGAGCCTAATTCAATCCAATACAGTGAACTTTTTCTATTTTGTAATGCAATATTTATTTTCTTTTTTATTAATTGATGTTTAGAGAGATAGAGGAATGAAGGGATAGAGAGAGAGAGAGAGAGAGAGATAGAGAGAGAGACATTTACTTGTTGTTCCACTTATTTGTGCATGCATTGGTTGCTTCCCGTATTGGCCCTGTGTCCTGACCAGGGATCGAACCCTCAAGCTTGGTGTTACCAGAGACACTCTAACAGACTAAGCTAACTGGTCAGGGCTATTTTATTTAGTTTTTATTATTTCCATTTCAGGGACATGATTTTATATGCAAGGCTTCATAAATGAAAATTTTCACTGTCTTTTTCTTTTCTGGTCATTATTATTATTAGTTTCATATCGTGGTTATTTTTAAAAGTGCTAAGAAATGACTGTGATATCTAGAGCAGAGGGGGGATTAAAAAGTGATCTGTTCCAAAGGTCAAATAGCTAAATGTGGACTGCTCATGGGCTAAGACGTCAAAGGGACAAAACAGAAAGAGGAATACAGGTTGCAGAATGGAGCCCTGGGGTGGTGGTGGTGGGGGAGAACTAGAGATTCATCAATATGTGATCTCATTGTGAGGAGCTCAACAGCTTGAGCTGTAGAGTGTGGCAACTCATTGTGAGGAGCTCAACAGCATGAGCTGTAGAATGTGGCAACCAGGATTCCGAACCACAGCCTCCTGCCCTGACAGTGCTATACGACCTTAGCCTGAGTTAAAAAAATAGACTTTTCAAAAGAGGGAGCAGGGAGGGAAACTTATAATCATTTCAAAATTGTTGTGTGTATAGGGGTACAAATGTAGGGACTGGGCGAGCCCCGGAGAGGCAGCAAGGGCAAAGCAGATCCTGGCTGCTTAGAGCAGAGGGACGGCAGGGTTGGGAGGAGTGACTCAGGACAAATAAAGGATAACATGAGGGCACTGGAACTGGGAGCAAAGAAGCCAGCCACCTTGTGTTTGTTGCAGTGTTTATTCTGTAATAAAAGGATGAAAAGTGAAAGAACAATGAATGAGATATATAATTAGAAAGGCATATCAGATTTAAATGGGCCTTTAGAGAAAATGTCATCCAAGTGCCTTTGTTTTCAAAGAGTAAATGAGAGGTTTTGGAAGTCTAATATGTTACCAAGAAAAATTATCGTGTTGGTGTGGAAGCCACTATTCCTTGGTGCAGGGAATGTACCCTTAACACCTATACAGTATGTTATCACCATCTGACCTGGGGACCTTTTTAACTCTCTACTACAAATTCATATGAAATATCAATACCTGGCCCTAAGCAAATGTGCCTATACAAGCTTTTCAACTACAGTCTCAAATTTATTATAGGAAGAAAATCAAAGTCAAGTAAAAAACCCTTAAATAATTAAGTCAAATAATACAGTTTATTCAGAACTACTTACCTTGTGTAAATTTAGTTTCAGATATGTTAAATGACAACCACTTAGAAATGCATCCCAGCATTCCTTTAATAAAATGTAAAATCCAGAGTTAATAGCTATATATATATTTTTAATGACACACATTTATTGCTACCCATAACTCATTGCATACATTAAATATGAAGCTTCCTGTGGGCAATAATAAATGTGATTTATAAGTCACCAATTTGGGCACAGTCTTTTCTCTTTTTTATTGAATTTATCAGGGTGACACAGGTTAACAAAATTGTACAGGTATCAGGTGCACAATTTCACAACACATCTCTGTACATTGTATTCTGTGTTCACCATTCCAAGTCAAGTCTCTGTGTCCATGAGTTTTTTCTCTCTCTTTTTTCTTTTTTGTGCAGTCTACTTTTTATTTTGTTGAGAACAGTTCCAGAAACCATAAAAAAATGAGAAAAAAGTTTTAAACAATTAGAGATTTATTTGTGTAATCATTTTTTTTGTTTCATTCTACAAATTATATTTTAAAATAAAATTAAATTTATAGTTCTACCATAGAAATGAAAAGATGACATTTTAAGATCTTCATTTTAATCACCCAAAGACAAAACTAGGTTTTTTTTTTAAGAATTTTAGTAATTTTCTTTTGTATTTTTAAAAATAAAAATGAATTTTCACAGTTACAAAGCCAGAGGAAACTGTGGACAGGGTGTAATTGAAACATGCAAACACAGATTGGGTGTAAGCAGAAGGAAAAATGGCTTTCTAAGCAAAGAGAACTGTGAACAGCAGCAGAACGTCTGGAGAGGGTGGCGGAGCGGCAAAGCCAAAAAACAGGAGGAAATGAAGGTGGGACCAGATGGTAGAAGTTTTTGAAATTCCATGGTAGCATTGAGTTTTATTCTGTGAACAAAGTTCTTACATGATTATAGCTGGGTTTTGTGTGGATCATTAGGCTGCAGATAGTTGGAAATGGTGTGAGTGACCTCTTGGTTGAAAGAGTGAGAAGACTGGAGTCAGGATCCTCTGGTCAGCAAACTCATTAGTCAACAGAGCCAAATATCAACAGTACAACAATAGGAGTTTCTTTTGAGAGCCAAAATTTTTTAAACTTAAACTATATAGGTAGGTACATTCCTTATCGAGGTAGCGCCTGCATGTGATATTTTGTGGAAGAGACACACTCAAGGGGCCAAAGAGCCGCATGTGGCTTGCAAGCCACAGTTTGCCGAGGCCAATGTTAGGCCAGTTTGGGTTAGGTGTAATTTTGGTTTTAGCCACGTCAGTGGCAATGGGAATGGAGAATAAGGGGAAAAACGGCAGGTCAGATGCTTGGATAAGTATATGGGATAAGAAAGGGTTGATAAGATGGAAAGAAGAGTAAAAAGATAACTGAGTCAGAAATATTTATATGAGAAGCATGAAGAAAGTAGCAGGTAGTTTCTGCTTCACCATTAAAACGATGTTATGATGATTATCTTATCAATCAACTTGAATATTCATCAAAAGAAAAGTTTTCTGTCGATTATTTCATTTGAAACAAATATTATTTCTCTGTCAAAGTTAGAGAAAAATAAAGAACATTTTCTTTTCCAAAATATATATTCTCTTTTGCAAGAGAAAGTCATTTAGACAACAGTCAACATACTGTGAGGTCAGTGGTCTCAGGAAATAAACCAGCCCAGAGAGAAAGAGTCTGGAGAACTTCAAAATTTCAATACCCCACACCTGGGGTTCTCTTCAAGTCAGTGTGTGTTTTGGTCAATATCTACTGGCATTATGAATGGGCCATGAGTAAAACAAGAGGAAGTGTTCTTTTTTTTTTTTAATTTATTGTGTTTACATAGATTCTAATGTCATCCGTGTTCCCCGGTACATCCCCCTGTCTCCCTCCCCGTAACACCCTCCCCTCTTCCCTCCAGAATTTGCTTTTCTGCTCTCATTCCATCCTATCAGCTTATCATCCCCTTTCCCTCTGTCTGCTTTCCTTCTGGATCCTTTGATCCTGCCTCTGTCTCTATTCTGCTCCTCAGTTCATCTTGTTCGTAGGATTCCTCAAATGAGTGAGGTCATATGATATTTTCTTTCTCTGCCTGGCTTATTTCACTTAACATAAGAGTTTCCAGGTCCATCCATGTTGTCGCAAAAAAATAACATTTTCTTCTTTTTCATAGCCCCATAGTATTCTATAGTATATATGTACCATAGCTTTTTTAATCCAATCGTCTATTGACGAATACTTGGGCTGTTTCCAGATCTTCGCTATTGTAAACAATGCTGCCATAAACACGGGGGTGCATTTCTCCTTTTCAAACTGTGCTATGATATTCTTGGGTATATTCCTAAAAGTGGGATGGCTGGGTCAAAAGGCAGTTCAATTTTTAATTTTTTGAGGAATTTCCACAGTGGCTGCACAAGTGTGCATTCCACCAGCAGAGCAGGAGGGTTCCCATTTTCTCCACATCCTCGCCAGCACTTATTCTGTGTTGTTTTATTGATGAGTGCCATTCTGACTGGTGTGAGGTGATACCTCATTGTGCTTTTAATTTGCATTTCTCTAATGATAAGTGATATTGAGAATTTTTTCATATGCTTATTGGCCTCTGTATGTCCTCTTCCGAGAAGTGTCTATTCATCTCTTTTGCCCATTTTTTGATTGGACTGTTTATCTTCCTGGTGTTGAGTTTTACAAGTTCTTTATAAATTTTGGTTATTAACCCCTTATCAGACATATTGTCGAGTATGTTCTTCCATTTTGTGGTTTGCCTTTTTATTTTGTTAATATTGTCTTTAGCTGTGCAAAAGCTTTTTAGTTTGATATAGTCCCATTTGTTTATCCTGTCCTTTATTTCCCTTGCACGTGGAGATAAATCAGCAAATATAATGCTGCGAGTGATGTCGCAGAGCTTATTGCCTATGTTTTCCTCTAGGATGCTTATGGTTTCATGACTTATATTTAAGTCTTTTATCCATTTTGAGTTTATTTTTGTGAATGGTGTGAGTTGGTGGTCGTTTCATTTTTTTTGCAGGTAGCTGACCAATTTTTCCAACACCATTTGTTAAAGAGACTGTCTTTACTCCATTGTATGCTATCACCATCTTTGTCAAATGTCAATTGTTCATAAAGGTGCAGGTTTATTTCTGGGTTCTCTGTTCTGTTCCATTGATCTTTATGCCTGTTCTTATGCCAGTACCAGGCTGTCTTGAGTACAATGGCCTTGTAGTATAACTTGATGTCTGAAAGTGTGATACCACCCATTTTATTCTTCTTTTTCAATATTGCTGAGGCTATTTGTGTTCTTTTTTGGTTCCATATGAATTTTTGGAATATTTGTTCTATATCTTTGAAGTATGTCATTGGTATTTTAATAGGTATTGCATTAAATTTATAAATTGCTTTGGATAATATGAACATTTTAATAATGTTTATTCTTCCTAGCCATGAACACGGTATATGCCTCCACTTGTTTGTAGTTTGTATCTTCCTTGATTTCTTTTATCAATGTTTTATATTTTTCCGAGTACAAGTCTTTAACCTCCTTGGTTAAATTTACTGCTAGGTATTTTATTGTTTTGGTTGCAATAGTGAAGGGGATTGTTTCCTTAATTTCTTTTGCTGACAGTTCATTGTTGGTATATAAAAATGCCTCTGATTTCTGAGTATTAATTTTATATCCTGCCACCTTGCTGAATTCATTTATCAGGTCCAGTAGTTTTTTGACTGAGACTTTAGGGTTTTCTATATACAATATCATGTCATCTGCAAATAATGACAGTTTTACTTCTTCTTTTCCAATTTGGATGCCTTTTATTTTTTCTACTTGTCTGATTGCTGTAGCTAGGACTTCCAGAACTATATTGAATAAGAGTGGTGAAAGGGGGCACCGCTACCTTGTTCTTGAGCTTAAGGGGATTGCTTTTAACTTTTGCCCATTGAGTATGATGTTGGCTATGTACTTGTCATAGATGCCCTTTATCATGTTGAGGTATGTTCTGTGTATTCCCATTTTGCTGAGAGTTTTGATCATAAATGGGTGCTGGATTTTATCGAATGCTTTTTCTGCATCTATTGATACTATTATGTGGTTTTTGTCCTTCCTTTTGTTTATGTGATGAATCACATTGATTGATTTGTGAATATTGTACCGGCTTTACCTCCCCCAAATAAATCCCACTTGATCATGGTGTATGAATTTTTTCATGTATTGTTGGATTTAGTTTGCTAATATTTTGTTGAGAATTTTAGCATCTAAATTTATCAGGGATATTGGCCTATAGTTTTCTTTCCTTGTGTTGTCTTTGCCTGGTTTTGAAATCAGAATTATGCTCACCTCATTAAGGGAGCTTGGAAGTTTTCCCTCCTCTTGAATCTTTTGAAATAGCTTGAGAAGGATAGGAGTTAGTTCTTCTTTGAATGTTTGGGAGAATTTGCCTGTGAAGCCATCTGTGCCAGGGCTTTTGTTTGTAGGGAGTTTATTGATAACTGTTTTGATCTCATTTTTTGTAATCGGTCTGGTTAGGTGTTCTGATTCTTCCAGATTGATTTTGAAAGATTACATTTTTCAAGGAATTTGTCCATTTTACCTAGGTTGTCTAATTTTTTGGCATAGAGTTCTTCATAGTATTTTCTTAACAATGCTTTGTATTTCTGCTGTGTTTGTTCTTACTTTTCCACCCTCATTTCTAATTTTATTTATTTGAGTCCTTTCTCCTTTTTTCTTGTTAAGTCTGGCTAAGGGTTCATCCATCTTGTTTACTTTTTCAGAGAACCAGGTCTTGGTTTCATTGGTCCTCTGTATTGTTTTTTTAGTCTCTATGTCATTTATTTCTGCTCTGATCTTTATTATTTCCTTCCTTCTACTTCCTCTAGGCTTTACTTGATGTTCTTTTTCTAGTTCTTTTAGTTGCAGGATTAAGTTGTGTTTTTGAGCTTTTTCTAGCTTCTTAAGATATGCCTGTAATGCTATGAACTTCCCTCTCAGGACTGCTTTTGTTGTGTCCCATAAATTTTGAGTTGTTGTAAGCTCATTTTCATTTGTTTCAAGAAACTTTTTTATTTCTTCTTTGATCTCATTGTTTACCCAGTCATTGTTTAATAACATGCTGTTTAGTTTCCGAGTGTTTATGTGTTTTTCTTTTTTCCTATTGTATTTGATTTCTAGTTTCATACCGTGTGGTCAGAGAAGATGCTTGATATGGTTTCAATCTTAGTAAATTTGTTGAGACTCATATTATGCCCTAATATGTGGTCTATCTTAGAGAATTTACCATGAGCACTTGAAAAAAATGTATATTTTGCTGCTTTAGGGTGAAAGGTTATGAAGGTATCTATTAAATCCAGTTGATCTAGTGTATCCCTTAATTCTGTTGTTTCTTTATTAATTTTTTCTTGAGGATCTGTTCATTGATGTTAGTAAGGTATTGAAATCCCCTACTATTATAGTATTGCTGTTGATCTCTCCCTTTATGTTCGTCAAAATCTGCTTATATATATTTAGGTGCTCCTATATTAGGTACATATATATTTATAATGGTTCTCTCTTCCTGTTGGATTGCTCCCTTTATCATTATGTAGTGACCTTCTTTATTCCTTACTGTAGTTTTTGTATTAAAGTCTATTTTGTCATATATAAGTATTTCTGCGCTAGTTTTTCTTTCATTTTCATGAAATATATTTTTCCATGCTTTTACTTTCAGTCTATGTGTATTTTTTGTTTTGAGGTGTGTCTCCTGTAGACAGCATATGTATGGGTCCTGTTTCCTTATCCATTAAGCTACTCTATGTGTTTTGATTGGAGCATTTAATCCATTTACATTTAACATTATTATTGATATGTAGTTGTTTATTGCCATTTTATTTTTTAAAGTTATATTCCTCTTTTACTGTATTCTTTTCCCCCTTTGTTCTGTATACAACAGGCCCCTTAACATTTCTTCTTTTTTATTTTAGTTTTTTATTTTTATTAATTTTAATGGGGTGACATTAATAAATCAGGGTACATATGTTCAAAAAAAACATCTCCAGGTTATCTTGTCATTCAATTATGTTGCATACCCATCACCCAAAGTCAAATTGTCCTCTGTCACCTTCTATCTGGTTTTCTTTGTGCATTTCCCCTCCCCCTCTCCCTCCCCGAACCCCATAACCACCACACTCTTGTCTATGTCTCATAGTCTCACTTTTATGTCCCACCTATGTATGAAATCATGCAGTTCTCAGTTTTTTTATGTTTTACTTATTTCACTCCGTATAATGTTACAAAGTTCCATCCATTTTGTTGTAAATGATCTGATGTCATCATTTCTTATAGCTGAGTAGTATTCCATAGTATATATGTACCAAACCTTTTTAATCCACTCGTTCACTGATGAACACTTGGTCTGTTTCCAGATCTTCGCTATTGTGAACAATGCTGCCATGAACACAGGGGCACATTTCTTCTTTTCGAACAGTGCTATGGTGTTCTTAGGGTATATTCCTAAAAGTGGGATAGCTGGGTCAAAAGGCAGTTTGATTTTTAATTTTTTGAGTAATCTCCATACTGTTTTCCACAGTGGCTGCACCAGTCTGCATTCCCACCAGCACTGCAGGAGGGTTCCCTTTTCTCCACACCCTCGCCAGCACTTATTCTGTGGTGTTTTGCTGATGAGTGCCATTCTGACTGGTGTGAGGGGATATCTCATTGTAGTTTTAATTTGCATTTCTCTAATGATTAGTGATGTTGAGCATTTTTTTGATATGCCTATTGGCCATCTGTATGTCCTCTTTGGAGAAATTTCTATTCATTTCTTTTGCCCATTTTTTGATTGGATTGTTTGTTTTCCTGGTGTTGAGTTTTGTAATTTCTTTATAAATTTTGGTTATTAACCCCATATCAGACGTGCTGTCTAATATGTTCTCCCATTGTGTGGTTTGTCTTTTTATTCTGTTCTTATTGTCTTTAGCTGTGCAAAAACTTTTTAGTTTGATATAGTCCCATTTGTTTATCTTGCCTTTTATTTCATTTGCCCGTGGAGATAAATAGGCAAATATATTGCTGCTACAGATGTCAGAGATCTTGTTGCCTATGTTTTCTTCTAAGATGCTTATGGTTTCACGGCTTACATTTAAGTCTTTTATCCATTTTGAGTTTATTTTTGTGAATGGTGTAAGTTGATGGTCTAGTTTCGTTTTTTTGCAGGTAGATGTCCAATTTTCCCAACACCATTTGTTAAAGAGGCTGTCTTTACTTCATTGTATGTTATTCCTCTTTTGTCAAATATCAGTTGTCCATAAAGCTGTGGGTTTATTTCTGGGTTCTCTGTTCTGTTCCATTGATGTATGTGCCTGTTCTTATGTCAGTACCAGGCTGTCTTGAGTATAATGGCCTTGTAGTAAACCTTGATATCCGGATGAGTGATACCTCCTGCTTTATTTTTTCTTTTTAAGAGTGCTGAGGCTATTCTTGTTCTTTTTTGGTTCCATATAAATTTTTGGAATATGTGTTCTATATCTTTGAAGTATGTCATTGGTATTTAAATTGTATTGCATTGAATTTATAAATTGCTTTGGGTAATATAGACATTGTAATGGTGTTTACTCTTCCTAGCCATGAACACGGTATATGCCTCCACTTGTTTGTATCTTCCTTGATTTCTTTTATCAATGTTTTATAATTTTCCAAGTACAAGTTCTCAACCTCCTTTGTTAAATTTACACCTAGGTACTTAATTTTTTTGGCTGCAATAGTGAAGGAGATTGTTTCCTTAGTTTCTTTTGTTGACAGTTCATTGTTGGTATATAGAAATGCCTCTGATTTCTGAGTATTAGTTTTGTATCCTGCCACCTTGCTGAATTCATTTATCAGGTCCAGTAGTTTTTTGACTGAGACTTTAGGGTTTTCTATATACAATATCATGTCATCTGCAAATAATGACAGTTTTACTTCTTCTTTTCCAATTTGGATGCCTTTTATTTTTTCTTCTTGTCTGATTGCTGTAGCTAGGACTTCCAGAACTATATTGAATAAAAGTGGTGAAAGGGGGCACCCCTGCCTGGTTCCTGATCTTAAGGGGATTGCTTTTAATTTTTGTCCATTTTGTATGATGTTTGCTGTGGGTTTGTCGTAGTATGCCTTTATCATGTTAAGGAATGTTCCCTTTATTCCCACTTTACTGAGAGTTTTGAGCATGAATGGGTGCTGGATTTTATCAAATGCCTTTTCTGCATCTATTGAAATTATCATGTGATTTTTGTTCTTCCTTTTGTTTATGTGATGAATCACATTGACTGATTTGTGAATATTGAACCAACCTTGCCTCTCCAGAATAAATCCCACTTGATCATAGTGTATGATTTTTTTCATATATTGCTGGATCCGGTTGGCTAATATTTTGTTGAGAATTCTAGTGTCTAAATTCATCGTGGATATAGGCCTATAATTTTCTTTCTTTGTGTTGTCTTTGCCCGGTTTTGGGATCAGAATTATGCTCGCCTCATAAAAGGAGTTTGGAAGTCTTCCTTCCTCTTGAATTTTTTGAAATAGCTTGAGAAGGATAGGAGTTAGTTCTTTGAATTTTTGATAGAATTCACTTGTGAAGCTATCAGGCCCAGGACTTTTCATTTTTGGGAGTTATTTGATAACTGTTTTGATCTCATTTGTTGTAATTGGTCTGTTTAGGTGTTCTGATCTTTCCAGATTGATTTTTGGAAGATTATATAATTCAAGAAATTTGTCCATTTCACCTAGGTTGTCTAATTTTTTGGCATAGAGTTCTTCATAGTATTTTCTTACAATACTTTGTATTTCTGTTGTGTCAATTGTTATTTCTCTACTGTCATTTCTAATTTTATTTATTTGGGTCCTCTCTCTTTTTTTCTTGGTGAATCTATTTGAAAGTTCATCTATCTTGTTTACCTTTTCAAAGAACCAGCTCCTGCTTTTATTGATCCTCTGTATTGTTTCCTTAGCCTCTATGTCATTTATTTCTGCTCTGATCTTTATTATTTCCTTCCTTCTACTGGTCCTGGGTTTTATTTGCTGTTGTTTTTCTAGTTCTTTTAGATGCAGGGTCAGGTTGCTTATTTGAGCTTTTTCTAGCTTCTCATGGTATGCCTGTAGTGCTATGAACTTCCCTCTCAGTACTGCTTTTGCTGTGTTCCATAAATTTTGAGTTGATGTATGCTCATTATCATTTGGTTCTAGAAACCTTTTTATTTCTTTTTTGATCTCATTGTTAATCCATTCATTATTTAATAACATGCTATTTAGTTTCCAAGTGTTTGAGTATTTTTCAGTTTTTCTCTTGTGGTTAATTTCTAGTTTCATGGCATTGTGATCAGAGAAAATGCTTGATATGATTTCAATCTTCTTAAATTTGTTGAGACTACTTTTGTTTTCTAACATGTGGTCTATCCTAGAGAATGTACCATGAGTGCTTAAAAGAATGTATATTCTACTGCTTTAGGGTGAAAAGTTCTGAAGATATCTATTAAATCGAGTTGATCTAGTGTATCGTTTAAGTCTGCTGTTTCTTTATTAATTTTCTTTCTTGAGGATATATCCAGTGACGTTACTGGGGTATTCAAAACCCCTACTGTTATAGTATAGCTGTTAATCTCACCCTTTATATCCATCAAAGTCTGCTTTATGTATGTTGGGGTTCCTACGTTTGGCGCGTAGATATTTATAATGGTTATATCTTCCCTTTGAAATGTTCCCTTTATCATTATGTAGTGTCCTTCTTTATCTCTTACTACAGCCTTTGTTTTAAAGTCCATTTTGTCAGATATGAGTATTGCTACCCCTGGTTTTTTTTTCATTTCCATTTGTATGAAATATTTTTTTCCATCCTTTTACCTTACTCTATGTGCAACTTTTGTTTTAAGGTGTGTCTTTTGTAGACAGCATATGTATTGGTCCTGTTTCTTTATTCATGCAGCTACCCTATGTCTTTTGATTGGATCATTTAATCCATTTACATTTAAGGTTATTATTGATATGTAGTTGTTTATTGCCATTTTATTTTTTAAAGCTGTATTCTTCTTTTACTATATTCTTTCCTCCCTTTGAACTGTTCACACTAGGCCCCTTAGCATCTCTTGCAGAATTGGTTTGGTTTTACTGAATTCCTTGAGGTTTTTTTGTCTGGAAAGCTCTTTATTTCTCCTTCAATTTTAAATGTTAGCCTTGCTGGATAGAGTACTCTTGGTTGTAGGTTCTTGGTCTGCATTACTTTGAATATATCTTGCCATTCCCTTCTGGCCTCAAGTGTTTCTGTTGAGAAGTCTGATGTCATCCTTATGGAGGCTCCTTTGTAGGTGATAGCTTTCTCTTCTCTAGCAGCTTTTAAAATTTTCTCTTTATCCTTTGACTTTGGTATTTTAACACTGATGTTTCTTGGTGTAGATCTTTTTGGGTTTCTCTTTAATGGAGTTCTCTGTGCTTCTTGAATGTGTGAAACATTTTCCAGCCTTAATTTAGGGAAGTTTTCAGCTATGATTTGATTGAATAAAGTTGCTATCCCTTGTTCTTTCTCTTCGTCCTTGGGAACCCCTATGATGCGGATGTTATTTCTCTTCATTTTGTCACAGAGCTCCCTTAGAGTTTCCTCACATTTTTTGAGTCTCTTTTCTTTTTTTCGGCTCTGCTTCTGTGCCTTTGTTTATTTTGTCATCTAACTCGCTGATTTGATTCTCAGTTTCATCCATCCTGCTTTTAATTTCTTTCATTGTAGTCTTCAGTTCTGATACTGTATTTGTAATTTTTGTCTGATTCTTTTTTATTATTTCAATTTCCTTTTTTATACTTGTTATCTCTTTATTTAGGTGTTCATAATCACTATCCATTGTTGCTCTAAGCCAGTGGTTCTTAAACTGGGTTCTATTGAATCCTAGGGGTTCGATGAGTCGGTCTCAGGGGTTCGGAGAAGCCTCTGCCACGGATGCCAGAATAAAGTAATACTGTGATTTGTTGTGAGTTCATGCACTTTGTTGGTTTTGTTTTCTGAGCAAGGTGATGTTCATGCATGGCTCATTTTGTGCTCCAGTAAAAAAACATATGCCTATGTCTTGAATTTGGAAAAAAAAATCATATTTTATTTATCACTAAAGGAGGGTTCGGTGAATGCGCATATGAAACTGGTGGGTTTGGTACCTCAAAAAAGGTTAAGAACCACTGCTCTAAGCTCTTTGAACATCCTAACTATCATTATTTTAAACTCTGCATCTGGTAATTTGGTTATATCTGGTTCAATCAGGTCCTTCTCTGGGGATTTCTCTTGATTCATTTGGGTTGCATTTCTCTGCCTCCCCATTTTGTCTGTGTATAAGAAGGATGTGGCCACTGGAAACCAATGGGTGTTGCCTCTGTGTTCCCTAGGTGTGGTCTGTCTGCAGGCCCACCACCCCCTCTGCCGCTGCCTAGGGCGGTTGGGTATGGGCGTTGCCAGCGCCGGCCCACTGCAGCTGTTCCTGTGATTTCTGCCTCTCCTCCGCAGGAGGGGCTGTGTTCTCGTGCCTGGCTCTACAAGCCTCTGCCTGTCTGGGCCTTTGCCTAGGCCGCACAGGTGTGGTTGCGCACTGCACTCAAGTCACAAACTTTAGCACTCAGAGTAGGTGTGAGCTCCTTTGCTCAGCTGCGGACCCCATCTGTTCCCAGGCTTCCACCCAGCCTCCACAGTCAGAGCCAGCTTGCCGTGGTTTCTGGGCCGAGTGGGGCTGGTGGTGTGCACTCAGCTGTGAGCCTCCGCATGTCCCCAGCTTTAGCCCTGCTCCTGCCGTCAATGCCAGCTCGCACAGGGTCGCAAACCTCAGAGGCCAGGTGATGTTGCGCACCCACAGGCCCCTGCTCAGCAGCAGATCTCTGCCCGTTCCTGGCCTCCCGCTTTTCCCCCCACAGGTGGGGCTGCAGGTGGGCCCGCAGTTGCCGGACCACTTTCATGCATCCCCTTCACCCCTGCTGGGTTAGACCGAGCTCACGCCAGCTGGGCCTCTGCCCCGGCCGATAGAACCGCGTTTCAGCTTCCCGCCGCCCCCGTCCCTCCAGCAAGCCTTCTGCAGTGTGGTTAGGGGCACTGCAGTTCAGACCCTAACACTCCATACTGTAGTCCTGGAAGCTCCCTCTGTCTAAGCAGCTCTGCTCTAAGTGCTGCGGGAGAGCTTGTTTTGCTGGTATCCTGTCTCCCTTTGCTGGTATTCCAGGGGAAATATTTGTTTTTGATTAGGCAAGTGACTCAGCCCAGGGTTTAGGGTGGCTGTCCCTCAGAGTGTTTCTCTCTGTGCCTTCCAGTCCACACTCTCTTCCCACTGCTCTGGTCCTCTCCTCTGTCCCCATTTTCTGGAGCCCTGGGTGAGTGGTTGTGAGAGAGGTTTTCTGCGCTGTCCCTTTAAGAAGAATCCTGGGTCTGAGAAAACTGTCTCTTTCTCACAAACAGTATCCTCACTTGTTTCACAGCTCAATACTGTCCAAACACCTCTTCTAGGCTCTGGGGTTGCAGGCTGGGGCTTTATTCGTGGGACTCATGTACCTCCCTCTCCGCTAAACTCTCTTCTTGCCATGCGAGTCTCTCTGGGCTGCTGGTCACTCTGGGGAGCTGGGCAGCCCTCTTCATGTTTTTGCTTTTCCTACCAGTCTCAATGTGGCTTCTTCAGTGTTCCTTGGTTGAAGAGTCCACTAAGTTTAGTTCAAAGTTGGTTTATCCAGATGATGGTTCTTAAAATCAAGTTATAATCCACTTTGGTTCCAGGAGTTGGAAGTTGGAACGTCCGCCTACTCCATCGCCATCTTGCCATCTCCCCCCCCCCCCCGTTAACATTTCTTGCAGTATTGGTTTGGTTGTAATAATTTCCTTTAGTTTTTTTTGGGGGGGGGAGCTTTTTATTTCTCCTTCAATTTTAAACGATAGCCTTGCTGGATAAAACATATTGATTGTAGGCTCTTGTTCTGCATTACTTTGAATATGTCTTACCATTCCCTTCTGGCCTCAGGTGTTTCTGGTGAGAAATCAGATGTCATCCTTAAGGGGGCTTCTTTGTAGGTGATAGCCTTTTTTTCTCTAGCAGCTTTTAACATTTTTCTTTATCTCTTAGTTTTGGTATTTAATTATGATATTTCTTGATGTAGATTTTTTGGGTTTCTCTTTAATAGAATTCTTTGTGCTTCTTGAACTCATGTGACTTTTTCCTGAATTAATTTAGGGAATTTTTCAGCTATGATTTCATTGAACAAGGTCTCTAACCCTTGTTCTTTCTCTTCTTCTTCTTCACGAACCCATATGATGCAGATGTTTTTTCTTTTTAGGTTGTCACAGAGCTCACTTAGAGTTTTCTCAGAGTTTTTCAGCCTCTTTTCTTTTTGTTCTCCGCTTTTGTGCTTTCACTTATCTTGTCCTCTAAGTTGCTGATTCAATCCTCTGCTTCATCCAGCCTGCTTTTAATTTCTTCCAGTGTAGTCTTCATTTCTGATATTGTGTTTGTCATTTCTGTATGGTTCTTCTTTATAATGTTCGTGTCCTTTTTGATGCTTTCAACTTTTTTATTAAAGTGTTCATTAAGTCCATCCATTGTAGCTTTGAGATCTTTAAGCATCCTAAAAATTATTATTTTATACTCTGCATCCAGTAATTTGATTACTTCTGATTCATCTAAGACTTTATCAGAGGATTTATCTTGTTGAAGCATATGACTTATGCTTCTCTGCCTACCCATTATTCTCTATGACTTGTAGGCTTCTTGCAGCTGTGATCTCCCTACCTACTAGAGCCTCTTTGAAGTCTTGATTTCTTTGTTTTCTTCTCAGTTTTCTTAACTCAGTGGTAGTCTTG